>OU015531.1:35347584-35972584 GCA_907165065.1 Caprimulgus europaeus | reverse complement strand
GTTCCATATAATAATGAAACGTGAAGGTCAAGAATGAAGAACATTATGTAAGTAACATCATCCTTTCAAAACAGACAAAAGCAATAAACTATATATTTTATTTTTAGAATAAGATCTCTCCTTATGTTTGCACTGCAAAGGCAGGGAAAGGTACTTCTGTGGTCTAGCTATCACCTGGATTCCTCTGCATGTCTTCTGCTTCTCTTATTTCCTGACTTCGCTTTTTTGCTTCCGTATCTAAACAGAAATGATGAATTTGTAAAATAAATAAAAGATACACAAGAGTTTATCTATTTAACTGCATATTTTCCTGGACAATTTGCCAAACCAAACAGTTTGCACTGTTTCCTGGAATAATGGCTGTTAATATGAGTGGTCAGTGGTACTTGGTCCACAGTTTCTCAGTTGATGGGAGGTACCATGGCATTCATGGAAATAAATCTTTCTTGAGTATATAGTGATACAAAACCAGCAGCCTTTTGCTTGCCAAATCCCCAGTGCTTAGTTAGAAGCTCAAATATTTTCTAAGGCACTCTAGTGTAAATTAGACAGTCTCCAGATGTTTTGGTACAGTGAATGCTGAGGCTCAAATTCACTTTTAATGAACCGTATTTTAATGTCAGTCTCTCCTGTCTACTTAAATGACAAAGAGCTCATCTGACTTTGTAATGAATCCCACAACTATCATTTATTGAGCCTCTGTCTCAGCATTGTACTGGTCCATGATAACATAGGTTGGCAGTCTAAGTAAACCGCATTGCAAGTTTGTTACCAAAGCTACAGAACTTGAAGAAATTACATCTGACACAGCAGGAGGTGCTGGAATTTCAGCCAAGGAGAACTGTAGCTGTAGGTGAGAGATAGGTTAAAAGGGCTTAAAAATTATTGATAAAGTAGGACATGGCAATACATGAGGAAATATGCAACAGGAAAACTAATCATGAATGACCTGTGCAGTGCCTGATTCAGAGAGTAATCAAGTCTGATTAGGCTCTATATATGTGCTTCTTAGTAGTTTGTAAAAGACCAGTAAAGGTGATCAAGAAGGTGTATAAATCAATTCACTTTAAAAAAAAAAAAGGCATGTGAAAATTAAAGAAAGATGGTACTAGTAGTTTTGCTACATAAAAAGTCTAAGATATGTTTTTAGATAGATAGATAGATAGATAAAAGGAGTAAGAACTAATAGAAGAGAGTGCGGGGTGTACTGAGGCACCCATGAAAAATTAAATGCTGTCAGTACATTGTCTACATAGCAACATATGCTGTGTAAGAGAAAGAGACAGCTTGGAAGTAAGTCATAAAAAGATAGATATATAGAGTGAAGACTGACAAATTAGAAAATGAGTCAGAATCTACCTTGCACTTTCAAAGGAAGTGCCAAACTAAAAATCAATACTATTGTGTCTTTTGGAGGTAAGGAGGTATTGGAGGAGGCTGGTCAATGGTCAATATTTATGAAAGATTTGGAGGAAGAGGTACAATGTTTTGCCTCTAGCCTTCTGCTCTGTATTGAAGCAGGTACTGGAAGTAAATGTTAATTGAGGAACCTATCTTAAATGAACAGGGAGTGAGATATACTTTTTGATCTGTCTGTTTTCTTTTAATATTAAAAAACTTAAAACCAAATCTTTCCACTTTCTTCTAGTGACACTTTAAGTGATCGTTAGTTCACTTGTTTCAGATGCTGTGAGTAAACATGATCCTGACTGAAGGAGTTTCCTCTTAATGATGCTAGACATTTACTTTCTGAGTTTGCTTATGTTTCTTCTAAGAAGTGTTGTTTCTCCTCTGTCTGGATGTGGACTCAGTTCTCTCAATACAAAATAAATTTCTCTTGGAAATTTAATATTTTGAAGTCTATGCACTGACAGATCTCTACAGTGAGGTAGGACACTTCCCCAAATGCGTTTAATTTCATTCATCAAGTAGAATATGAAATGGTGGCAGCCATGAAACGAGGTGAAGTTTGTCCCATTTGTTATTTCTGCTGAAAGCTGCATTAATTGAAATGTTCTGAGTGAGCATTTACACCAAGCTTTCCACTTAGAGGTACCACCATACATTTAAATAACTTACTTTCTCTCTCAAGTCCCATAGGACCTGACTCGTATCACATTTATCTGCCTTTGTGTTTATAGTAAGTGTTTTAAAGGAAATGGGATCTCTGCTGTCTGTGGCTGATTAAAGCCCTATTTGATTATTTTTAACAGAACATTGCTGGATCTTATACAGAAAAAAATACAAAGTGCAATGAAGGTTTTAAGTAAACATTAAACAAAAAGAGTCATGCTTCTACTGCTTAGTAGATATCAGGCAACATTTGAAAGGAAAATCTTTGTAGCTTTGAGGCATATGAGAGTGTCTGAGAATCTAAACTGCCTTCAATTTTGGAGTATTACAGGAAAAAAAAGTAGCTATCCAGGGAAGTTTCTGTCATATTTGAGACAAACCATCAACCAGCTAAAACATGAGTCTCTCTTGGGAAGTCATGTCTGACACCACCTTGGTTACAAGGAATGTCAAATTAGAATGTTTTCTAGATAATAATTGACCTTAGAGTGGGCATTGGGATTCATTTAGAACTTCAAGAGGATTGCTTTTAGGGCTTTACCTTCCTATATAATAATTCTTGCTGTTAAGACTCTGCACAGACAGCTCACTCCAAGGAGCCTTCAGCTGCCAGTAGGCTTACTTCTGGAGCCTGTAAGCAGGCCTGGACTTTGAGGGCTGGAAGCTGGCATACTCAGGCATTCCGAGCTGATATGGGCTCATGTTCTCTGCCATATCAGAAGTGTTGAAAGTTGTGATGCTTGTTATGTGGCTTTGATCCATGTGAGAATTGGCTGCTGTACAGAGGACACCTCTGTCAGCTGGAGAAGTTGTATGAAGCACCAAGTGTCTTCTCAGGGAGAAGTGTTATATCCCGAAGCATTGTTTTAATTTCCTCAGTGGGAAACGGTTCATTGCTTCAGATTGGCAATTATTTTAGACTGAGTAGGTACACATCCCAACAATGTCTAGAGTACAGAAGGAAGCATGGCTACTCAGAATGTCTTTCAAGGAGTCTCTTGTTCAACTAAGAATGTTGTCATTTTAACTGCAAAATAGAATACTAAGAAGAGTAGAAATATAATTGCAGAGAACCATGGTATCCACTGTGGGAGGAGTCGAAGAGGAGAGAGAATTACATGCCAGGTAAAGCAAAACGCAGCAGTAGCAGCATTTTGGAAAGCTTAAATGATAATGTGATAGTATCCAAAAATGTTTTTTTTTTTTCTCTGTAGACTTGGTTAGCTGTCTGTACATCCGCTGAGGTTGACTTTCTCATGCATACTGTGGCACTGTCATCTTTAAATACAATGGACTAGGATAACACGAATGATGAAAACTACAGTATGTTGAGGCCCTTTAGTTAGAATAGTGCATCCAAATCTCCAAACCCTGCATGTCTTTGCTTACTAGCTTCATCTTTTTTATGTAAGTCACTTTCCAGCTAGTTGTATCTGCACATATGTGCCTTATTCTTCTGAATGTTCTGAGGGGAAAAATAATAAATGGTGATTAAGTTTTAAACAGGAACATCCTAGAGAACACAGAACATCTGCAACCACTTAGAAATCTATCAATTTATCTCTTGGTTGCAGAAGCCTAAAGGAAATAGAAATAGCTTTTGTTTACCCTGTGTTTATTACCTGTCTTGTGTTACTTTTATTAAATTTGTGTCTAAAATACAGTTGTCTATTCAGCAAATGCTAGTATTAGTCAGATTTTTAGATGGTATAAGTATTGATTTACTCTGACAGAGAACAGAATCAGTTTCTCCAATATATGTGAAAATACTCAGTTGAAGATTTTATTCTGTAAGCTTCTGCTTGTGCACTGTGTGTGCCTTTGAAATGCATTTCACATGGTGAGTGAAACAGGGATGCTTAAGCAGTGAAAACAGCTACTTTGTTTCAACACTTAATATCTTCCACAGTATCCTGCGTACTAACGTCAGTAAATATGGCATGCTGAATGCAAGCTCCCCAGCTATATTCCATTGAATAAACAAAGGTTGAATAAATAAGGCCATGAAAAACAGTAATCTGTTTTGTTCTTGGAATGTCCTGGTATATTCATTAGATGCAAGGAGAAGCTAAAAATGTCATTTCTATTATCATAGGGGAAAAATAAAACTACCAAAGGATACAGTGTTCCATATTGTATTCCATTCACATTCCAATTAACCTTGGAGATTGTTTTGGGGAGCTATTCTCTTTAGCTTATGTAGCCACATCAGTTAAAGGAAGCAAATAAGGACTACTGTGTAGCTATACTGTTTCTTCTGTCACGCTGTACTTTTACTTTCATGACATTTAATGCAAAGTCTTCTCTTTCAATGGAGGACAATATTTGCTGCAACAGCAAGTTTTATTCTTACCCAGGCAGGATGGAGAGGTGCAATGTGAGGAATGTGTATTTTTGGTGGGCTCTGAGCCTATTCCAACCTTGTGGAAATCAGATGTTGAGGGACTGGTTCCTTGACTTAGAACTAGGGGCCTCCTTACTGCTCAATCAAAGAAGATTATGCACTTACTGGCATCAGTAGTTTGGTGCAATCTCACAATTAGGTAAAACTTTTGGCTGTTAGTTTTGAGTTGGTTTTAGTGGCTTTAGGTTTTTGAGGGGCAGGGGTTGTTAGAGAACTATTTCGATTGGACTGTGTGTCAAGTGATGAACGCAGTAGTTGATGACCCTAAGGAACTTGTTTCTTGAGGAAATGAGGCTTGGGAGAGAACAGTATCTCTGCCTCTTCTTGTACTCTATCCCTTCTCAGCAGCTTATCAACGGATGACTTGATTTCAACCAACTATTACAACAGAGTGTATCTGGAAATTTTGGAAACTTAGACCTAGCTGCTTAGAGGTGAAAGACTGCTGGTACATAGACTGCATATGCAGAACCCACAAATGTCCTAAACTGTGGGATGAGTCTGTGAGATTTTTCACTAAACACAATATCTAGTCAGGACAGACAGAAAAACAGTAGAACAGATTTCATTACTTTTCATGCTATGGAATTAATATTTCCTTCTTCAAAATCTAATGGGAATATCTTTTGGGTTGTTTAGCTGTTTAGATAAGTAAATGAGTACAGGTAAAGGTAAGTAACAGTAAACAGCTTGATTCAGGCCACAGGGACCTTTGTTGTCAGCAGTACCTGACTTTACATGGTCAGACAGATGAATGATGAGCAATACCTATCATCGGTTAGGCATGAAGTGACCCTTCTGTACCTGCAGACCAGCCTTACTCCTCCTTCTATAACATATGTTTCATTAGGAACACTACAAACAAAATGTCACAACTCTGTTCCACTATATTCCTCTCCTATAAATCAGATGAGAAGGTAGAATTTGTTATTTTATGTTTTATCTATTGAGTTTAATGCTTCTTCTTCTTGGTGAGTCCTTACCAAAGTAGATGTAGTTATGTTATTTTCCTTGTACACAAATAGATGTGTCTTACCAGCACTGTCCTATACTATGGCCATGCCTACAGATCTGTTTGTGCTAATGCTATTTTCAATACGAGCAGCCATAATTGAGTTTGTGGTGATAATGACAATTTTCCTCTTTTTTTTTTTTTTTTTTAATACTAAGATCATGGAGCTGGCAAATTAGACCTCACAACCTTATGTAGCTGGCCTGAATGAGCTACTTTGCTGCAAGCCTCTGTTCTCTTTTAGGGGCCTGTTACAGGACTGGAGCTGACATTTAATTGGGACCTGTTAGTTATCATCAGCATTAGTAGTGTCCCCAGCTGTGTCAGATGGCTAAATCTCTACTTCTGATATACTGTATAGGTAAGACTGAATCAGCGTCTCCCAGGCAGAGCAGAAGTATATAATCTTTGTGACTATTCAGCTTTTAATGTGACAGAACCTTTTCTATACATATTAATATAGTTGTTTAATGTCATTAAGTAGTGACTTTTTCTTCTGAATGTTTCAAGGCCACTGAACTTATTGTAATCCTCTGTCCATACTCCCTTCTCATGAGGTAATAATGGGCTTACCGTAATGACTTCAGCATTCTGTTCTGCAGTGTCATGTCTGCAAGGCTGTTGCATGCACATGCAGCTTGGGGAGAGCAGAAACTCTCACCTACTTCAACTTTTTTTTTTCACTGCTTTTCTTTTTTTTTTTTTTTTTTTTTTACTTTGCCCAATTATCCATCTTGTCTGTCTCAGGTTGGCAGTCTATTTGTTATCTCCTGTCCTTCATGTCTGATACTTTATATTTGCCAATGTTAGTTTTACGTGGCGATTTTAGTTGGGTTTTTTGTTTGTTTGTTTTGGGGTTTTTTTGTAGCCTGTTTAACACATTGCATCCAGGTTTGCTGTTACTTTTGTGCGTTGTTTGATCTCCAGTTACTTTCTGTTTAGTTTGAATTTTGTAGAAGCTTAGATATCACTAAGTCAAACTACATTCTGTAGAGCTTTAAGATAAGCTGTTTAAGTGCTTGTTTACAAGTTACTGCTGACCAGCTACCTTTTCCTTCTATCAACACCTTCACAACTTTGTTGTCTTTCTTTCCATTATTTACCTCTTTCACAAACCACATGGTGGGAGGGAACCTGTACAATTGTCTATAAAAAATTAAGGTGACATGACAGGTAGCTCACTCCTGAAATTTTAGGTAACAGGTCTAATTGTTACTGGTTTTATTATGTAACTATGACTATTGTCCCTCTCCTTTCAGTTACTTTCCAATAAGTCTCCGGGAAATGTAACTTTCAGGGTGTGGCTGTATGTCAGAGAAACTGTAATATCTGGTAGGTATAGTTAATTGTTTGATACAGCAAGAATAGCCACGAATAAACTCTTTTTCTAGCCTAAAGTACAAGAGTTGTTGCAGATACCAGAAAAGGTACCATGTACCAAGCTACGGAGAAAACAAAAAAAAACGCTAAGAAAAAGAAGGTTACTTTTGTTGCCGTTTTGTGGTGTGACGGATTATCTTCTGAAAGCTTACTATAATGCAACTAAGATTCTTTTATTGTTTTCTGTCTCTTTTGGTGGTGCTGGAGACTGCATGCTGCTATAATTTGGGAGCTTTTTATAATTTGAGATTGTGCTTCTCATGGATAATTGTTCTTTGTAGGGAGTCTTGTTCTTTGAATGTGATGTACTGCTTTGCACACTTATCTCCAACAGCTGCTTTTTTTCCCCTCTTGAATCAGTATGGAATGCAGAATACTGCAAAATTTATTTGGAATACAGTTGCCTAAGGATATTGTGGAGTTTTTAATTTTATTTTGTAGCTGCAAAATAATTGTATTGTTTTAGCTTGTGAAGTGTATGACTTCATATGATTTCTTGTAGTTGTTGTCCATAAATGCCTCAGAAAAGTTTAAGGCTCACAAGTCTTGTTAAATAAACATGCAAAGAATCTATTTTATTGGCAGACTGTATAGGGGACTTAAAACTGTAGAAGCTGAGTTTCTGAGTATGTCTATAACTACAGTCAGAGAGGAAAAAAAATAAATCCAGAGTATTTACTCTACCTATTGGTTTTATGGGCTCTGCCTGCAATTGTAAGAGAAGCTTCATCATGGAGGTATGTCCCGATCTGATGACGGAATCATTCAAATGTCCTGGTACAATGTTGGGGAAGGTTTCGATATGATCCCAAGAGCGAGATTGACGCAAACAAGGTCAAATGCCGCAGTCCCGAAACACCATTTATTACAAAAAGAAAAAGTAATAAAGAGGGTAGCGATAGGACAGAATGGAATGAAAGATGGAAATCAAGCAAGGATTTGGGATAGGGCAGCAAGAATAGTCACACCACGGGTCCAGCGGCGAGGTGACAGTGAAGGGGTGGGGCGAGGAGGTTTCAGCTGCTTGTTCCAGTGGTGGTGCAGTGTGGCGGTGTGGTGCTGTCTCCCTCTCTGTCTCCCTCCTTGTCTCCCTCTCTGTCTCCCTCCTTGTCTCCCTCAATACCCCTTTGAAAGCTGTAGTTTCCATAGCAATGGCACATCTCTTTGTGTCCCCCAGCACTTGGGGCAGGGACATGTCTGGGCAGAACACCCCCTGCGGGCAGGATGCCTTCCCAAGTCGGGGTTTCCAGAACCCGGTGGTCTTGTGACCATCCTTGCAAGCAATCTTTGAGACAAGTCTATAATGCAGTTCCTCACAGGGTAAAAAATATCTAGAGAAATATTGTCTCTGAAGATCATTCTTTAAATGATTTAAAACACCACTGAGAAATATGAAAGTGAATTAAAATGTTACATTATCTGTGGCTTAATCTGGGAACTTTGTGATGGGAACGTCCCTTTAGCAGGATAATTTAAGTTTATTCCAAAAATGAATCATGGGGGAATTTTTGTTAATTTTAACTGTATTTGTGTATGATTGCTTTCATTTTTAGATCAAATAGACAGAGGTATTCAGAGTACTATTAGTGTTAATACTCTTATTTTTCTTAAAATTACATAGATTTTTAAATTACTGTTTTATTTTTGTATGTACAGTATTTGAGTATTCTGGAAGCCTGGTGTTAGTACACAGTCTTACCTATTCAACAAAACTCTCATGTGCTTTACAGTGAACTGAATAAGTGGCCTAAGTGGTAAAAGTCACATGGAGTATTTACCCATTTAATGTTAGTACATAACTGAATTGGTTAGTGGACTGACGTAGAACTTGTTTTAGATAGTACTAGGGAGAGTAAGTGATGTTCAATAAAATTATTATCTTTGAATATTACTGCATTTGTGGCAAAATAATTTCAAGTCATAGGGTATTTTGATTTTTATTTAAATTTTGGATAAATCAATTCAAATTATGCAATGCTTTCTCTGCATCTTGAGGATAGAGAATATGGCAGAAGGCAAACTAAAAAGGACGCTAGCAGTGAGTCAAATCAGTAGCAGTCTGACTATCCAACCTTTCACTTGTGCTGATAGTGTGTAGAATACCTAGAACTTGGATCTGAGAAAGTACTACAGGATGCTGTGACTCAACAGTTGTAGACCTAGTTCAGGACAAATTACAAAAGCAAATTAGTAACTTAACTTGAAAAAGGGGGTGTGTTGTGCTCTTATTTCATTTTGCCAAGAAATAAGTTGATTGTTTTATGTTAAAATTCACAGTTGAGTTACAATTGAAACCATAACTATAAGGACAAAAGGAATTAATTAAACTACATAATCTCTGAAGTATTGCAAATAACTTAGAAATTAATTTAAATAATAAAATTTGATTGATTAATACTTAATGATTGCTCCTTTAACCTGTTTGAAGTATGAATCAAATTTGAAATGCTTAATTCCTTATATGATCACTTCAATTTTATTTATTTAGGGATAGTGTTGCTGGTTTTTATCTTCATATTGAAAGCAAGGAGCACATTTCATTAGTCTTTTTCACAAGGCATCTCATCATTTTAATATTTTTTTTTTTTTTTCCCCACTGCCTTATTGGTTTAGGAATTATCAGTTGTAAATGTGCCTATTTAGCTACTGACTCTTCTAGTAAAGCTATTTCAGAAATAAGGAGATTATTAATCTGGGGCTAAGTGTGTATTTTTTTTCCTTGTTGGCGATTGCACCAAGAATAGGAACTTGCCAGTGTTACACAGAAGAGGTGGTTTGAATTCAGCATAATGGATGCTTTCATTTTCTACTTTTACAGTGTGGAAAAGTCTTAACAACTGTGGGGTTTTACACTCAATTTAAGGTCTGTGAAGAGTATCTTTCCCTTTTGTTAGAAAGGAAATTTATGTATTGAGAAGTCTATGTCCTTTTTGAACACAGTATTGATAAATGTTAAGATTCAGTATAATGCTGTTTTAAAGCAAATGCATGTACTGCTGACAGCTTGACAGTACACAGGTATTAAATGTGGAGGATGCTGATATCTTGCTAACATCAGTCCATCTGCTTCCTGAGATAGTAAATCAATTTATTAAATGAATTGGCAGTCTTAGTGCTGGATTTTTAAATTATTATTTGTATGTATATATTTTATCACCAACTAAATACCTTCTGGAAGTTGTGGATTTATAACTTAAACTTTTCCCTTTTCAGGATGTGGAAGGTGCTACATGTCTGTCTTGACAGTTAAATTATTTGAATTAGTCTCTAGTAAAACTCACCTTAAGGACTTTTTTACACTGTTATAGGATTGGTGGAAATTTGGGGGGATTTTGGCCGAACTGTTTTAAAGCATCCTTGCAGCACCTGTTGTTTATATAGGTATTTACTGGACCATCTTTCAAACATAAGAAGGAAATAGACCTCCATTATTTACACACTTCCTTGCTTTTTTTCTGGGTTTTGTTTGTTTGCTGGTTTTAATTCTAATTTACTGATCCTTTTACAGCGTGGTCTCACAAAAAATTGTACAACAAACAGGGCAGTGACCTTTCTCAGCTGCTTTTGTCGAAGTAGAAATGTGCTATGTATTTATTTTACTTGTTTAATTTATATTTTATCAATAAATTTAGGGTTGTAGGGTCTTCCCTTAGTTTCTTAAACTGAGTTGAGTTTAACCCATCTGCAAGTGCTGTTGTGATTTTGCTTCCTCAGGGTGCTGGCAGTGCATCAGGCTCCATTTTTCCTTCTCTGAGCAAGCAATAGAGTAAGTGACCCTTGTAATTCTCAGTTTAGGAAGACAGCAGTCAGTCTTTGTTTTTCTAATTGATTCACTGGTGACCACTGTTAAACATCCCATCTCCACCTGTTCACCACTTACTAGCTCTCATGTGGCTGATTCAAGCTAAATTAGTAATTTCCTGCATAGTTCAACATTCTGAGTTGCTTATCCCTTTCTGTAAGTACAGATTTGGCTCAGATTCCTACTGTCTTCTGTGTCTCAAGAGGTCCACCTTCCACAGAGCTTTTAATTGTTGTAGGCTTTCATGAAGAGTATTTTTCCTTATTTGCTTGCTTTCCAATAGGATGTGACTTTTTGTGTTTGCTTAGCATTTATGAAGTTTGTGGGAACTTGACTTGGTAACAGAAGAAAGAAGAATCAGTGGTTCATACGAAGAACTTCACAGCTGTTGGTTTTGGTTATTAATTGTATGAATGCTTTTTTTTTTTCTTCCCCCCCACCCTCCCAGGATATGTTTAATAGGATACAGTATTTAAATAACCATTTTGAGTGCACCCTCAGCAAGTTTGCCGATGACACCAAGCTGTGTGGTGCGATTGACACGCTGGAGGGACGGGATGCCATCCAGAGGGACCTTGACAGGCTTGAGAGGTGGGACTGTGCTAAACTCATGAAGTTCAACAAAGCCAAATGCAAGGTCCTGCACCTGGGTCAGGGCAATCCCAAACATAAATACAGACTGGGTGATGAGTGGATTGAGACCAGCTCCAAAGAGAAGGACTTAGGTGTGGTGGTGGATGAGAAGCTCGGCAATATGTGCTTGCAGCTCAGAAGGCCAACCGTATCCTGGGCTGCATCAAGAGAAGCGTGGCCAGCAGGTCGAGGGAGGTGATTCTCCCTCTGTACCTGCTCTCGTAAGGCCCCACCTGGAGTGCTGTGTCCAGTTCTGGAGCCCCCAACACAAGAGAGACATGGACCAGTTAGAACGAGTCCAGAGGAGGCCACGAGGATGATCCGAGGGCTGGAGCACCTCTCCTATGAGGCCAGGCTGAGAGAGTTGGGGCTGTTCAGCCTCGAGAAGAGAAGGCTCCAGGGAGATCTTATAGCGGCCTTCCAGTACCTGAAGGGGCCTACAAAGAAGCTGGGAAGGGACTTTTCATAAGGGCAGTTAATGATAGAACAAGGGGAAATGGCTTTAAGCTGAAAGAGGGTAGGTTTAGATTAGGTATTAGGTAGAAATTCTTGACTGTGAGAGTGGTCAGACACTGGCCCACGTTGCCCAAGGGAGTTGTGGATGCTCCCTCCCTGGAAGTGTTTAAGGCCAGGTTGGATGAGGCTTTGAGCAACCTGGTCTAATGGAAGGTGTCCCTGCTCATGTCAGGGGGGTTGGAACTAGAGGATCTTTAAAGTCTCTTCCAAACCTAACCATCCTATCATTCTATATTTTAATTATTGTTTTTACTGTGACAAAAACTACAGGGGAAAAAAATAAGAGTTCTTTGTCTGTGTGCAGCTCATTTAGGTGACTCATGTCAAGGGTACATGCATGTCATAGCCTGGTTGTACTATGAGAACTTTACATAGAACAGAAATCTCCTTAGATTTTGTCTAGCTCTGCATTTTCAATTTCTTAGGGATAATAAGATGCTAAAACCAAAACAAACAAACAAACAAAAACAAACAAACAAACACAAAAAACAAACCACCACACCACCAAAAAAACCTCCAAACAAAACAAACCACCACACAAAACCTATCCAGCAACTGAGAACTTCATTTGGGACAGATGGTTTGGATTAGTGGAGCAATATATTAGTTTATAAGGTCAGTTCTTATGTCTAAAACCAGATTTGTTCCATGATTTACAGCTGCATTGGTTAAGATACTTAGAGTTTTAGTAATTCAGAATTTGCTAATTTCTTCATCCTACTGAGGCTGAATGGTTGTGTGATGTGTGCAAGATGACAGCAGCTTCAACTGCCATGGATTCAGGGACTGGTATTTTAAGATTCAGGGGATGATATTTTAACTCTGGATGATTCTTTCTCATAACTGTGGAATAGATGGCAATCACTGAGCCATGAAATTCTATATACATTTGTGACTACTGTTTTACATATAAAAAATACTCAACAGGGGAGTTTCATTATAGTGAAGTGGTGACTTCTACCATGTACCAAGAAATAGTTTGGTATATGCAAATGATTTCTCTCTAAAAATATTAATTTTCAACTTCTCTGAAATTCTTCATGTTATTTCACAGAAAACAGTTTTGAATCTGAGCTGATTTTTTTTCCTTAAACATGCAGCTGAAGGGCTAGTATTTTAAGATAAATATAATTTTTTTCCTGAAGTGGGCAGAATGCAACTCAGCATTCAGTGTTAATGAGCACATCTTTTATAAAAATGTTCAACAACAAAAACAACAAACAAACCCCAAATCATCCAAAGGAAGAAGAATATTAATGTAAAAGGTCGAGGGCTAAGAAAAAAATTAGAGAAAAGTGATGTTACAGACTGAACACGATTTAAAAATAAAGGTTTCATCAGCAAAAGAAAAATTCTCTTTATATCATATGACCTGATGTGCACTGAAAGGGATTAAATTGAATATTGATTTTTGGAAAGGTATGACTATGCTGTTAAAATGATGAAGATAAAAAAAACCCCAAACCCTGTACAAGAAAACAATGAGAGAATTGATCACCAAGGAGAGTTGCAACTGAGGCCTGTATTCTAGTTGCCAGGTTCTCAAGGGAGTCACAGTTTCTGTAAGTGGCTGAAATGCGTTAGGGTGCTGATGACTATCAAGGAACAAGTATCGAAGTAATTCATAGTGAGAGTGAGAATGTGAAGCTAGCTATGAAGAATTTCCACCTAAAAAACTTCAGCAGTAATAAAGAACTGATGTCCAGTGTGATGAAGGATGAAATGCAAGGTAGTAAAGAGGATGGAGAGACTAGGCCATTTCTCAAGTTGGCCAAAAATAAGATAGGTGGAAGATTTAATCTCTCATAATTAAAGATGTATGATTTACTTCACTAGACTGAAGCTTAAGCAATTGAAGTGATTCTTTTCAAAAACATAACTTAGTTTTCAAATGGTTACAGAGAATTACCTGGCTAATGAGGTTTATACTAGCTATGCCATGGAAGCCTCAAAAATGATCCAAGCTAGATTTGGTTTCTTTAGCAGTCGTCTCAAATACATGTAGAAATGGTTTAATTTCTTCTTTCCAAGTGGGATTTTGGTTTAGATGTACATTAGAAAAGTTTTCTCTAATACTGCCCTTTCACTTCTAGGAGTGAGGAATTCATTTGATAAGGAAAAGAAGAGCAGATGGAATTTGAGTGCTAGAAAGTGGGACAGTGGTAAAATAAAATAATATGGGCAAAACTGTAGTCCTGAAAATCTCTCCTCAATTTCTCTATGATCTATCTTTGATCAGAATCCATAGAAGTGATAAGACTTTTTCAATTTATTTTTTTTTCTTTTTTTTAAAGCCACTCTATATTGTTTTAAAAGAGCCTTTTTCTTGAAAGGGCCAAACAGCTTGGATCTGGCCTATGCCACACTCAAAATACAGGTCATCAGCTACTGTTTTCTTTTTCTCAGGACAAGAAGTAATTGTGTCCTCCTGCTATACCATGGCTGAAGCACGGTTTTTGTTTCAGTGCCTTCTCCCTTCCAAGATACTCATATCCACATCAGTTGTATTTTCAGCCAGCTGTAGGTTAAGAAGAGGAGGTTGCAGCACTTCTCTTTTTATAGTGTGCTATGAGGCAGAAGGTGCTTTTGGTTCAGCAGACAGAAGAGAGTAAGAGAGTGTATAAATGAGCATGATTTTAGTACTGAGAATCTATATACTAGTGTTCTCAGTGAGAATACTTTGTGAAAGAATAGACAGCTGATTTTTCAGATCTTATTCAAAGACCTGTTGGGGAGAAAAACCCAGGAACTATTAAATTGCCACAGATTCAAGGTCAGGACATCAACCCTGCCAGATAAGACTGTAATCAATATTCATGCATTACTTGCTATCTATGTATTCATACAGTAATGCTTTTTTCTAGCTCCTTTTTTGGTGCCTTACCCTGTATTAGTCATCTAGAGTATTAGGGAACATCTTCAGAAATTCATGGCAGGATCAGGAGGGAAGTAGGAAGATGATATGTCTAAATGCAGTTGCTCATATGTGTTATTGAACCTAAGACCAAATGGTCAATTCTTTGCCCAAATAAATGTGATCTTGCTTTAAACCCTATTATGTAGAAGGGCACACACTGTAGTAGTGAGGCGTTAGATGATGGCTTGTAGCTGCAAGTGCAGAAACCAGGAGAAGCAGTCATGGCTGTGAAATGTTCAAAGCCCACAGACTGTACTGTTGTGCTTATGGATTTTCTCCACAAAAATAAATAATAAAAATACTATTACTTCACTCATCATCTGCTGGCAAGCAAGTATCACAGTGGCAGGTAGCCGGGAAATTCAGATGAATAGACTTAGGAGTGGCACATGCCTTGCTAGTGAGCTGTGCATCTCTAAAGCTAATGTGTAAAATGAAGCCCAAGGCAGGTAAGTTTATTCTGTAGCTTGGGCTTCTCAGTGGAAACAGCCCTGCCCTATACAGAGGAAACCTGCTGCATGCAACAGAAATGTAGAAATTACTTTCTAGGGCTGAAGAGGGGTTAAAGCCAAGCAGGTACATGGTGGGGAGGTGGTAAAAGGAGCAGTAAAATAAGGGAAAAGGAACAGCCAAAGTAGTGAAGAAAGACTTCCTCAGAGGAAAGACTGGGAGCAATGTAGTTTCTCTGTGTAACAAAAAGTATGATGCCATAATACCCCACCCCACTGCTGTCATGGTCCCTTTGTATTTCTCAGATTTACAGGACAACTCACTCTGTGATTTAAGCTTCATGCCATGAACTCTTTAAGAAATACAATAAACTTATATGACAAACAGACTCAATCTCCTTTTGTCCATTCTAGTCTATCATGTGAATTCACTTATTTGCCATTCCAGTCATTAGATTTCATAACTTATAACCCATAACTCTTCATCTGTGCATTTATGAGGAGGGAAAAAAAAAAAAAAGAAAAGTTGTTTGCCAAACGTGAGAGCTCTCATACTTCCTCCTCTGTCAGGGCACAGGTGTCCCCCGTACCACATCGGAAGCACAAAAGCCATAGCAGTCTGGCTGCTGTTGGATCTGCTTCAAAAGCTTTTTGGGTAAGCTAATGTTTTATGCTTTCCAGCTTGAAGGCTTGGTCTGTACCGGTTCCACAAGTTAGCAGGTTAGGACTAAACTGGCAGGCAGAAGATAATAGCTGCAGGAGACCGCAGTTTGCAGGTGATCATGGCTGCATAATGGCCCATAAGCTCTTTCTGGCCACCTGTCCTGCCTAGGCAATGCTCTCGCTCTGACTTAGTGCTGCTGCTCCCAGCACACATCAGGCCTTAGCATGAGCTAGGTTAGCCAAAATCCAAACAGAAGTTAACAGTCACATGCTGGTTTTTTTGTTTCCTTTTCTTTTTGGCATGTTGGACTATGGAGCATGAAGAACATGGTTCCATATTCAGATCAGCGCTCATTCCAAGAGCCAGTGGCATAGTTGTTTTCTCTGAGCATTGAAAGCACACTGCCTACTATCCTGCTCTCTGCTGTTATCTTTCCTTTCCGTGTATCTTTAGGGTTTGCATAAGATCAGTAGATCATGTGTGTCTATACATGCTAAGAAATGTCTTTGAGAGAGCTCTTTCCTGTCTTCTAAAAGACCCTACATACAAGCAAAAAATGCAGAGAGATGCAGATGAAAAAAAAAAAATACTGCAGCACATAGTTGTTACTGTGATATCAATACTAAGGCTAAGGATTAAAAAAAGTATGTGGAACATGAGATCTATCTTGTGAAGATGTAACTGCAAAGAAAGACTATCCTGTCTAGAGTGTAATGTGGGAAACTTGTAGAAATTTAAATTTTTACAGTAATTTAAAGAATGACAGCTAATGCTTAAGTCTTGTTAGGACTGTTACAGTTATATTCCCTAACATGTGTTTATTGCTCTTGGTGTTTCTTTGGTTTTGAGTGATGTTTTTTGAGTATCACCTTCACATTCAGGAGGAGAATTCAATCAAACTGAATAACACAAATTTTAGTATGGAATCACTCTCTATTTTCTGTTGGTATTAACAAATGATGTGTGAACTGTCCTGTGAAGCCTTTGCTTTAGAAGCTTGACATACCTGATGTATGTATCCCTTCCTTTCCCCCCACTTGCCTTCTGTTAGTAGTATTTGAGCGAACCTGCCTACTGACTGGAAAAGCAAATTTACTTTGTCCTTTATGTGCTGTATTTATTCTTCATGAATATCCACAAAATTCAGCAGGGATTTGGCCAAGAAAGTTGGATCATTCCTCCCAGAAAACAAATTTGTAAATCTGGGATTGTGGTGCTGTTTGTACAAGATCTAAAAGCAGCTTTCAGAATTTGCTAGGAGAGATGCTGACTAAAGCTGAGAGTTTGCAAAAGCTCTGCCTAGCACCAGAGCTGTGTAAAATAAATTAGTAAATAGCTTTGAGTTCTCCCAAGCCCAGAACTTCTCACTATAACATATTTTAGTTTCATTGTTTTCAACTTTACTCATTACATCTGTGTCAATCTTGTGTTCTTTTTTCATTAATAGCCTAATATAGACTTTCTTCTGCCCGGAATATATATTTTACGGATGTTTATTTTATTCTCTGAGCACTAGGGAGGAACGTTCTCACCCTTATACCAATCCCACATAATGAAAAATAAATTGTAAGTGTTTGAAGTTGTATTTAGATATTCATTTGAAAATTCACTTGAAAGCAACCTCTAGTGATGAGTTGGGTTTGTTTTGGGGTTTTTCTAGGATGCCTTTACTGATTGAAAATTTGATTATATTCTTTACCTCAATACAAGGAGATAAGAAAAAGGAAATTACCTTGAGTTGGAATAAAAAGTTCCAATTGAAACTTTAATGAAACTTTACAAAAATATTTCAGATAAACTCAAATATTTCAGTAAAAGTTTCAATGTAGCTTTTACTTAAGGATATACAATGACAGAAACAAATCTGTGCTGTACTGCCAAAACCTTCAGAACTTACAGTTTTTGCATTTTTGTTACCTGTTTGTTTCAGGACTAAACTGGTTTCTGTAGATAAATGCTTTGATCGTGTGTTTACAGACCTGCTTTAACCCTTTGGACATTCTATGTGTTTCACATATTATACTTTGTTATATGACTTTTCATTGGACCATCTCCATGGTCATTTATATTGCCATTCAAACATAGCCTGCAGCAATATGACTAATGGATGAAAATAGCATGCTTGTGAATGCTTTGCAACAGTGCTAGAGCAGAAAGGGAGAAAAGAAAACTCCACTTCAGGAAGAAGCTGCCCTGCATGTCCCAAGTGATCTCCAGGGCTGCAACAGTGGGGCAGCAGAGGAGGGGGAATGTGAGCAGGATTTCGGCACTGTATGCCTGGGAAACTGCATGCCACCCCAGGCAAGGAAGCCCTGGCTGTGGGCGAGCAGACTGCGTACAGCCAGTCATCAATTTCTCTGCCCTTGGGAGGATAAATTGAAGAATTCTTCTAAAGGGGCATAAATAGCAGAGACCCATTTCTTTGTTTTACAAGATTATTTAGTACTTAAAGAACCACAGTTTGGGCAAGCAACTGCGTGCTACTGGTTAGAAGATTTTTGTCCTGTCACTGGATTGACAACAGTTGAGTAGGATCACTGAACAGTTGATGACATGGCATATCTCAGCTTTTATCTGACATGTGCTGTGCGGATCAGGTTCTCACATTTCATTATTATATTTTAGGTGCTTTATTAATCAGCTAATGTACAAACTTCTGTTTTGTTGAATTCAGTCACTTAAAAATTAGACTGGTTATAAAAATCAAATGGTGCCAAATCCTGTCTTCAATAAAGCTTTAAAAAAAAAAAAAAAAAGCACTTTTGAATTCAGTGGACATCATAAGCATTCTCAGTTTATTAGGGAATGCAGTATATTAGTTGGGGAAGCATGGATATAAGAATTACCTTTTGATAATACTTCTTGAGTAGCAGCTTAGTTTAAGTGTACAGTCCCTTTTCTTATTAGCTTTCATGACAAACATCAAAGTGTTTCTATAAATTTCTATTTGTAGAGAGTGTATAGAAAGTATCCCTCACTAATTCAGAACCACTGAATCAGTTGTCAAAGATAGCAGCTGTGAATTCTGATAATTGCCTAATTAATCTAATAGTACATTTTTCCTATCGTGATCAAACTAATACCTTTCTGTGCTGGAGTTGAATTCTGCAGCTGAGTTGTCTTGATACTAGTTTCGGATAGTGATTTTTAAGATTAAAATGTACTTAGATGTATTAATAAAGCTGAGCAAGTAAAAGTAATTTTCCAATAACTCAATTATTCTCAGTAAATGTTTGGAAGTATATGATCTCAAGGATGTGGAGGTTTTTTTATTGCCATGCAACTGGTAGGATTCTAATTAAGTAGCAGAATTTAGTTAATTGATGTTTCTCCTATTTGTTGTTATCCTATGCAGGTGGAGAATATATGGGTTTATTGAAATGAGAGATCGCAGTCTTGGGGGATTAAGTATTCTTCCAGCTCCAAGGGTGGCCGAATGATGTATTGGTGTTTTGGGGATTCTTAGCCTACTTTGTGTAGTTATTCTGGTATCTCTTTCAGAGACTGAAAAATCTGGTTTTGTTGCTTTGATTTTAGGCAGTCCTATAGTTGTGCAAATCACAAACCAGAGCCTTAAATGCATGTCCCCAAAAGAGCCTGGAACAAATTAATCTGCCAAGCATACATGTGTGGATAATCAATTAAACCAATATAATCTTGTTTTAAAACAAAGAAAATTGTTAAGCATGTATAACTTAATTCACGTGTTATTGCTAAAATATAAAATGAAGGGAAATTACATAGTTATAAATACACCATTAATAGATAGCTGCTGTAATTTTGTAGAGTTAACATGATATCAATTTAAATATTATTGTTTCTGTGAGTAGTAGAAAATTTCAGAGAGTAAATGGGAATTGGAAAACAAGTAAGTGGCAGCAATTTGAGATTTCTTTTTTTACTGCAAACTTTTTATCCCTCCACTTTCTGTAAGCTCTTGAGCAGGTCCAAATAGTATGTAGAAGATCCTCTTGTTTCAGGGGAAAAAAAAAAAAAATAAATTAGCCAGTGATCTTTCAGTTCCTGTTGTATCCAGTAGATTGACAAGTAAGAATGATTTTACACATTTAACAGACTCTTCTGTCACTTGAAGATGCTCTCCACTCCCCATAGCACCAATGTTATAAAGTTTGTTTTATTTCAACCTAAGCAGTGTCTTTCTGAGAAGGGAAATAGCTTTTAAATCTGTAATTTAGTCCATCATTTGGTTCTTTTCACTCTATCCACTGTAACAGTCTCTACCGAGAAATTTTGAGATTTATGCTATATATTAATTTGGAAACTTTTAACCAGAATGCAACTTAAATAACAAACTCCAAAAGTAAGCATGATGCATGGTTGTAAGGATTACCTTTTGGTGGCAAGGAAGTGCAACTGTGAAATCTTTGCAAAGTTACTTTTCCGGTAGCACTTCATACTCTATTCTGGATATCCTAATAGAACTTCAGTGGAATTATTTCTACAAGTTTGTGAAAAGAAAATTTTTCAAATGAGGTGTAAACTTGTCCTCATCAATTACAACAGAGGTTAACTGTACAAGAAAAGGGATGTATGGAGACAGGGGAGCTTTGACTACAGTGTTTGATATGTTCTCTTCCAATTACTGCCCATGGTTGAGGTACATGGATTTTAAGCAAATGTGCTTAACAATGATTTCAATTTGTAATCCGTTTTTTTTTTTTCTTTTTGCTTGCATTAAATGTAAATTAAATGTAAATAAAAGCAGTCTTAGCCTGTATGTCTAAAAAGTTGAAGGTTGTATGTTTCAACCTGATTATAAAAGTACTGGGGACATGAGCTAATACTTCAGTGATACTGAATTGTGAAAGAATTGAATCATTTTAATGACTAGAGGCAACGAAAAAACCCCCACATTACTCCTACTATTTCTGTAGAAGTGAATGGAATTGTTTCTGTGATAAGAGAAAATGCTGATAAAACTTTTATTTTTAAAGGAGTGTGTCACTTGTTTCATAAACTATTTTTCATGCTAAATTAATGTTCATGCTACATTGTACTCTCCTTGATAGCTGAGATACAAATATGTTAAAATGACTTCCTTTGTTAAATGGGTAGAAGTTGTTAAGGCATAATGACAAGATTGCTTCAAGCAACAGGTACTTCACTGAAATGAGAAAATTTTGGAGTAGGGAAATCAACAGTCAAGATGAAATGATACTATTTTCTTTCCTTCTCACTGAAGAGATGATAATATGCTAGGTTTAAAGGATTTGAATTGCTTCTATTTAATTTCTCTAATCATAACCAGCAACAGTGGTTGAGTCTTGATGCAAGTTTTCTGAAGGGAAGTGATATGTACTTTTAACCAGAATGCAACTGTAAAGCTGTACTTTATTTTCACAGTTTTCTACCATTGAAAAATTACATTTTAAGGTATGATAAAGCTTGAGGTATATTTTGGCCCCTCTTATCACCTTTTGGTGTAAACTATGTAACGTTGGTCTAACAACTTAAATTTAAAAATACAAAGTGGAGTTTTCTGTCATTTAAATCCTGGCTTGTTTATTTGGATTATATGGTCACAGGAACAAAGAGTAATTTTTTACTCTATCTTCCTAAAGGGTGTAATTCAGTGATGTCCTGAACTTGGTATTACTGAAAAATAAGTATTGGTGTCAGTAATAGAAAAAAATCTGAATAAGATCAAAATTATGTCTGTAACGAGACTTATTTTTTTGAGGCTGCTTTGGGTGGATTTTCTTTTGAGAATGAGAAAAATAAAACTGTTACTTTTATAGTCATACATCATATTTTTTACACATGCTTGCAAAGTAGATGAGTAGGTCTTTCTGCTTTTAAAAATTTTTTTGCTATATTTGGTAATACACTCAGTAGCATAGTCCTCTCTGTGCTTTTTGATGCATCTGGGTAAAGGTTGCATGGTTTATTTCAGCTACATGCTTTTAAAAGGAGCAGCAAGAGGATACCTCTAGGGGTTGTTTTTTTTTCAGGACAGTTCTAGACAATCTGAAAACTTTTACTCACTGTAGCTCCTAAAATCACATTTCTAATTTGATCAAAAATCAACAAACCCACAGCCTTGAAAACTCTGGTGGCTTCTATATTTGAAGCTAATGCAGTCTCAAACATTACAAACCCTTTATTTCAACCATTACAACAGCACCATATTATTTTCATTAAAAGTAAAATACTGGATCTCTTCTGTTTCTCCTCTGATTTCTGAACTTCGGAAACTAATTACTCAAGTTTTCAGGATTGCTTTTCATTCATATCTATAATTCTAGGAATTTTTATTGAGTCCATTTCTTAAGTAGAAAATAAGTACCATAATTAATCAGATGTTTTCAGATGGTGGCACTTTAAGAAGAATGCTACCTACCATGCAGGTCAGCTAAACTAAACTTGAAACTAGAAAAAAAACTCTCCTGCTCCTTCTAAAACTGATATTCAGTGTGATTGAATAATCAGTTTTTATCTGTATTTTGGAGCTCTGAGCAAAAGGATACCGAGAGCAACATACATGAAGCTGTTCAGAGAATGGTCTGCTCTCTACAGGAACAAAGACATACAGGGAGTTGTCCAAGAAGAAACCGCTGATTAAAGTTTTGGCTGATAATCACTTTGTGTATGCTTGAATTATGCCACTAAAACCCCTTTCTGTTCCAAACCATCTGCAGGGATTGTATATTTGTAAATGAAGACAGATTAAGATAATTTATTAATTCTTTGTCTGCCATCCACTCATTATTTCTGCTAGAAGAGGTATCCACTTCTAAGCTCCCAACCATGTTAACCTCTGAGCACTGAGACAACATTTTAATTGGCTTACAAGTATGAATCAGCTTTTATCCCTATATGAAACATGAATGTTTCTAAATCTAATTCGTGCAAGGAAAGATACTTTCAGGATTAAGTACGATGTGTTAGCTTCACTGAGTGCCGATGTGCAGGGAGTCCTGTAAATTAGGCACACTCCTTGTTCTAGCCTGCATGGACAAAAACTTCCAGAGGGAGAGGGCAGGAAGCTGATGTGAAATGTTATTCAGGTTATCTATGCCAGCTCTTTGCAGCAGTGTGTGTACTTAATGCTCCCAAGTGAATGGCCAGGCTTTAGAATTGCAGAGTGAGTAAGTACACTGACTTAGCAATTAGCCACAGGAAAGTAGAGCTGTTTCTTTTGTGGAGAGACAGTTGAAAGGTTAGTTAATTGAACCCCTAAGTGCAAAACGTTGAGCAGCACAGAGGCATCCTGTCAATACATGTTTAACACTATCAGAGGAAGAAAGTAGAGAGCAACCTTTCTCCCAAGTACCCCTTAAGATGCAGTGGGGCACCACATCTACCAAATCTGTCTGGGTCTATGACTCGAGCATCACAGCTGAATGGTTTTATTAGATGTATGTCTAGAGTTGGAAAGTTTTGGTGCTTTACATATGGACTGGGAAAAAATAGTTGCAGCAAAAATTTACCAGTAAGGCTTTTGTCTCTTTACTTTGCTTTCTGAAATGGATCAGTTTCTGTGCTTTCTTTTCCATTCAGTCTAGATTTACACACTTTTATTTCCTAATCCTCAATGTTATCAGAAACTTTTAAAATGTATCTATTTAAATATACTTGTATATCTAACTGACTTTTGTAATAAAGCCTGACCTAAACTAAATCCATTAATATCCAACTACTTGTTTTATTATGCAACCCCACCTGCCCCAAGGTATCATGAGTAAAGCTAGTAAACATGTATATATATATATTGTGTGTTAGTATATGCATATGTTTATGTGCACACATGTGCATAATCTGGGTAATGTTGATGATAATCAGGATATATATACTATAAAAAGGGTCTGTACTGTTGCACGAACAGTCCAGGTAGCCTCCCCATTCCATGTAAGTTTTTATCTATTCCTCGCATCAGCAGAGAGCGCAAGACTGCATTTGAGAGGTAAGGACAGTTCCTGAAAATGAACTGCTGGAGATGAGGAAGCCCCTTTAAGAGCCTCCATTTCAAGAGCTTGAAAAGTTTTTTGTAGCTACGTTTTCTCAGAGATGGTAAGATAGGCCTCTCCTAAACTCTGTTGGGATTAAAGGTGTTGAGGTGGTGTATGGGAATGCTCTGGCTTTCCTTGTGTACCCACAACCTAGAATAACAGAACTTGGTAATGAGGAGCCTGTGGGTTATTGAACTAGGAGTCCATCTGTAGTGAAGTGTTTTGCAGGAGAGTTGATGTCACTTGCCTGCGAGCTTTGAGCAGCATTAACTCTGTTTCTTCCCTTCCTTCCCTTTCTGACCAAGTTAACTGCTGTCTTCTGAAGGTGCAGATGGTTCAAGGGGATTACTTAGTACGGTGTTCATACTCTCTCCTGTCTTTATTATTATTATATAGGCATACTATGTCCATCCTCTCCTGCTTGCCATCAAGTGTATTTCTCAAGACCTCTTTTAATGCAGCAGACACTCAATGTGCTTCAACAGGCATAAATACCTCCTGGAAGATAGTGTAAAAATCACCTCACTGAAGTAGATGTTAGTTTTCTCAGACATCAAAATAGCAATGGTATGCTGAATGACTGTGAAACTTTTACCAGATCGGGTTGTTATTGCTTGGGACAGTGAATACTACACCCTTTGTGAGTAAGAAGGGAGGTCTGCAGCAGCATCATAGATCATGTTTTCCCTTTGTCCTGCAACTAATCATATGAAGTGCAATAGGTACTGAATAACAAATAGTCAGCTTTTATTTAATGTTCTGGAATAGTGGTATTGGATGGGGTGAAATGTGACTTCAGAGCATCCCTCCCTTTTTCCTTTATGTAAGATGAGTTTCTTCCAAATCATGTAAAAGGACTAGGTAGCAACTGCATCTGATTTACAACATGTTATATAATTAGAATTTCTACTTTCTTCAAGATCTCCAGTCACAGAGTGACTTTAGTGCTGTGCTTTAGTTGATTGAGGTGTAGGGAAATAAGGGGAAGTTGTGTGAAGGAACATACTCCCATTCCAGTTTAACTTTAATTACAGATAATGTTGAACAGCAAGTGTTTTTTTATTAGGTTTGATTTACTTGGTTTGTTCATTATCACAGAAGTGTTACTCTCTGTTCTGGGGTTGGGAAGGAGATGCAAAGGGGATTGAAGTAATTTCCTGCGTACAAGCTTTTTTCTTTTTGTTTAACCATTCTCTCCATTATGTGTAGCAGGCTCTGGTTTGGCATCAAATACAGTCAGCTTACTATTATTTGTGCTTTCAGTACATAGACTATGCCAATATGCCATTTGTACGTAGTTGGATGACAAATGATTTCAGCTGAGAGTGGCTTCAGTTTCAGTCTGTGTGAAATGGGTATTTAGATAAATGTTCAAAGATCTTAGGGGGAAGATTTTTATATCAGCTATAATTTTCTGTCAGTATTGGTCACAAATCAGTGTTGAAGTAAATTATAAGTTTCAGCATTTATTTTGGAAAAGGATTACCTAAATAAAATGTATTCTGAAATTACTGTGTAGCTTTTCTCTGCTCTCCGAGGACTAAGGACTGATTGTGTTATCCCTTTAAGGATGTAGGCACAAACACAATTGTCTGTGTTTCTGCATGTGAAGTTTTGATTGAGGATATGTTCCTATGGAGAAGTTGAGGGTGACTTATTTCTTTGGTTTTTAATTGATGCTTATAATTTTCATTAGTTGTTAACTAGCTGTATAATAAAATGTGCATGTGGGTCTGAAGCTCATGGGTTAGACACCTTTGTGAAATTTGCATTTTGGGCTTTCTAATTTAATATGAGAAAAATTACATCCTGAAGTATTCCTCTGCAGTCTGCATGTTTGTTTTGTAGCTGTTGCCTTGTTAGGTAAAGTAAACAAATATTGTTTGGGAGTTAGGGATTAATGATAAGGAATCACGTGACAGCACAACGTGCACCTTGAGGGAACAGATCAAAAGAAGTGTCAGCCAACCACCTGCACTTAGTCAAGTTGCTAATTAAATCATGAACATTGAGCTGAGTTGTAGATTTTGCTGATATTTGGGAGAATGGTCCTGTCCAAGAAATACTGTCTTGATTTAATGAGCCTTTAATGAGATTAAAAGGTTAAAACTTTTTTAAAAATTATTATTACTAGCTGTATTTTTAAATATAAAATTATAGGGATTTTACTGACACTTAAGAAAGGCTGATAAATACATAAGGCACTAGTAGTGTATATGAGCCTGTAGATGTGCACTTTTACAGAGACATGCAGTGAATGTCCATATAGGAGACTGTTAGCAAGCAAGCAACTAAGTTGTGTTGTGGTTTGCCTTTTTTTTTTTTCCCCCTAAGGGACAAAATACTACTTGAATGGATGCTTTCCTCCAATATGAAACTATTAGATTAGTGTGCAGACACTGTTTCATAAATAGTGAAAATTGGAAACGTTCCCCTCCATGTCCAGCTAATGGTAATGACTGAAAACCAGCAAATATCTCTTCCTCCCCTGCTTTTTCTTCTGAACTTGGCCTCTGAGCTTCGAGCAGAAAGCAGCACAAGTTCTCAGAAAAGTAAAGTACTATTGCTATGTCTGATCTCTGTAAGATTAAAGTGGAAAGGAGGCTTATTGTATGGGGTTTTTTTTTAAATTCATTTGTTGTGTTCATTATAGGGACTAACCAATATTTGCTTCAAAAGTTACCAAGCTAACGAGTGTCTTTATTCTGTGTTCATACTGTTTGTTTAGCTGGATGTGTGTCATAGATCAGGAAGCTCACAAAAGTAATTAATTTACTTTTTCTGGTATGATCTACTGTACAGGGTTGTGCAATACTGTCGAGTGGGTTGTGTTCCATTTTTATTAGACCAATCCTATGCCTGACACTATATAATAATAAAATTAAGAGTTTTCACTGTGGAGGGCACAGTCTATTGGGCAGCTTTGAAAGGGTAACTCACTAAAAGAAAAAAATCTTAAGAACTGATGATATAATGCAAAATACTGTTGGTCTGATTGACTAGTATGTGAAATGATAGAAAACTAGCATGAGACAAAACACTTGCTATGCAGACTGAATGAAATCTGTGGCGGAGGAGTCCAGCACAAACGTGTGAGACCAGATACAGGTTTCCATTGTAAGAATTTGCCTGGAAACATTCTCCTCACCTGAACATGTGCTAGTACCACTCTCCCCATCTTCAGAAATGAAGGCAAACCCAACCTAAAGTGATAGTCCTGCATGCTCATAGACGATGTTAGAAGGCAGGTTGATGCTTGTACTAGATTGTAATAGTTTCACTGGGCTAGGCCTTGGCTAGCAGCCAACACAGCCGTTCACCCACTTTCCCCCCCACCAGAGGGGAGAGGGTTGGGGGCAAGAATTAAGAGGCTTGTAGGTTGAGATAAAAATAGTTTAATAATAGAAATAAAAGAAAACTTAAAAAAAACCCCAACAACAGCAACAAACCTAAACAACTAATATTAAAATAGTAATGATAATGATAACAGTAGTAAGATATGCAAATGAGTGATAACACAGTGCAAACTGCTCACTACCCACTGATAAGCCCAGCCTGTTCCTGGATAACGATCCCGAAGGAGCAACAATCCTGAATCGAAACTGCGATCCCAGAAGAACCTGAGCCCGAGAGAAAACCTGTGCAAATCCACCCCCCCTTTCCGGTCAGCCCTGGATAATACACTAAACATGATGGGATATAAT
The DNA here is from genome assembly GCA_907165065.1 of Caprimulgus europaeus. The sequence goes on along the minus strand of OU015531.1, from coordinate 35,945,060 downwards.
ATGGAATATTTCATTGGCACATCCAAATGCCAGTTTGGGGTTTTGCTATTCACTGTGCTTCTCCCTCCCAGTCCTAACGCAGCTGTGAACAGCCAAACACGGTGGCCTTGAGCTCCAGCAGTAACTAATAACATCAGTACTTTTATCAATGATGTTCTCAAAGCAAGTCTGAACTGAAACCAAAACATGGCTCTTCTACCTACTGAGAAGAAAATTAACTCTATCCTAGAAAAACTAGGACAGTACCACCACCAAATACAGGTTTTCATTTTAAGAATTTGGCTGGAAACATTCTCCTCATCTGAACTGATGTGCGAGTACCACTCGCCCCATCTTGAGGAATGAAGGCAAACCCAACCTAAAGTGACAGTCCTGCATGCTCATAGATGATGTTAGAAGGCAGATTGATGCTTGTACTAGATATAATAGAAGAACACGGAGATGTCATTGGTTTACAATTAATTCCTCTTTACTCCTCCTTTTTATGTTTGGAACTATTTGCAGTTCATAAAAGTACGTTAACCTGTTAAACATTTATTTTGGCGTGTTGATGCATTTCCTTTAAAGTACATTAGAAATTCTGCACTTTATCTACAGTATTAAATGTCTTTCTTATTGAATATTAAGTTATGAGCTTCAGATCTCACTCCTAGCAAGGTCTGTTTATAGTGTATCCTATTTTTTTTTATTATATGTTGATTTAATCTTGAAATTGAGGTTGCTTTATTTAAAATGGAGTAGATAAAACCCTGCCCTAAGCTATGCAGATACCATTATCCCTGAAGTGACAAGTTGTTAGCATTGTAATAAATAGAGTGGAATTACAGTAGTCTTAACTTAGTGTGATTGGAATTTCAGGTAGGCGAGAAACTAAAAGAGCCTTTTTTCCAATCTGCTGTCAGTTTTGGCAGCAGATTCACAAACAGGGGTCCCAGAAAGTTAGGATGAGCAAATATCAGAGCTCATTGTGTTTCCTTTTCCTAAGGCATGACAGTTTGGATGGAACTGGCATTTAAAAAAACAGGGCACGTTTTAAGCAGTTACGATAATTGAAAGTACAAATGCAGTCTATGGCACTAAAGAGCAGACATATCCGTGGTTCTCCAAGTGTTGCTTAGTTGCATTGTATGCCTTAGTCAGTCCTTGTGCTGTCTGCATATGTGTTTGTCCTCCTTGTGAGGGCTGAAGATAGTCTGTGGATGTACTACCATGGCTCTGGCCCATTGACCATGATGATTATAACTACAATTCAACAGGTTGCACAAATCTAACATGAAAAAAACTACTGACTCAATATGCGTCTCTGGGAAAAGCCATTAATCTCTTTGGGTTTATTATCAAGTCAGCACAGCAGGAAAAAAAATCAGATTTCTAGTAACTAAAAAGCATATGTATTTCTTTAAAAAAGTACTTTATCATTAAATTTAAATTTCCCCTGTCTAATCATCAGTGTGTATCTTGTGGGAACTGTCTTCTCTTTTGTTGCTGATGGCAGGGAGAATCTGTGATGGGTTGTTCCCAAATCACTGTTCAAGAGACTCTCTTACAGCTAGTGGAGCTGTACAACACTGTTCTCACTAATGGTAAAACTCCTACAGACTTCCCCTGGAGGAGTACTTCCCCAGGAGGAGTGCTTCCCTATACAATTGCTGTGGATATTAGATAGCTGGTCTACAATAAACTCTGGTTGTGAATGTCAAACTATTCAAAAGCTATATGATCACCATTTTGGGGATAACAAACTTTAGTGAGTGTTGGTTGTGACATATTAATTTTGAAAGTAATAATACTCACAAGGTGAGTGTAAATCATCACTTGCAGATGCAGTTTTTACATTAAGACAATTGGTCAAAGTGAAAACAGCAAATATAGAAGACTTCAGATAATTTTGTATGGTTCTATTTTTTTATTCGAGGAAATATGCTCTTACTGCTTGTAGCTCCAGAGAATATTCGGCTTTATATTGGGTTTTTTAATGATTATTTTTTTCATCTTACCAATAAAGGAGTTCATGTTGTTTAAGATCTTCTCAGGAGTCCATGCACCAAACTTTGCCCTCCAGTTGTTATTACGGTATCAGTAATTGCTGCCTCATGTTAACATTTATTTAAAGCTGCTGATTTAACATTTAAAAATTCTGAGGTTAATGGATCTGTGGATACAGATCCATTAACCTCAATAAAAACAAATGGGACCTTTAGTGAACTAAAATAAGTGCAGATCAAGGATACACTTTCAGTAATACTTGCTGATAGCATTTAGATTGTACTGTTAAAATGTCAGGTCATAAAAAGGGCTAGTAATGTAGTAATATTCAAGGTGAATTTCAGTGTTTCAGTCGCTTCTGTGACCCAAGATAGGATAGTTTAAGATCAAGTGAGCCCAGTGTTCTAATTGCAGGATATTCTGGGTGGATTGCTATGTAAATGATATGCTATTCTAGCTGAGCTGGGTTTACTTAAGAATGAAATTGGTTTGAATGCACGTTAATCTAATGAGCAAATTATGATAGTGTAGTTAACTTACAAACATTTATTTTATATAGAGATTGACTTCTTGCTTGCAGCACAGGAGAAAGCTATAATAATTAAGAAATTAATAAATAGATAAGACAATGTATTTCCTTAGAATTGCTTTCTTTTAGTCTTTGCATTTAGTCTGACATTGCTGTAAAAAAAAAAAAGGAGATGTAGAAACAACATCTAGAAAGAAATATTGCTTCCCCTGCACCATAATACAGCAAATCTGCTTTTACCATAGGCATATGCAGAAATATGACATGTAAACCCTGAATTGAATTCATGGACACAGACATCTTTGTGGGAATGAGTTAATTCCACAATGAATATCTGATTCCTGCTCTGCTCATCTTTAGATCTTGTTTATTAAAATGATATTGTCTTTCAACGTCTTAAATATGTATTAGTGTACTAATACACAGTTCAGGAAGTTGTAAATTGCTCAGTGCTGACGCCACACATGGACTTGAAGAGTGAGATTATAAAACACAACAAAGTTTATTTGTACTCTAAGCAGTACTATGCTGCGTCTCTGTATAGTGGAAGACTGCTTATAATGATGAATAAAGCAGATTAAATGCTAAAAATATTTTGTTATTTTCAGCATGAAAAAGGACAGATGGGATTCACTCAGCAGATAACTTTGAGGAGCATTATATAGACAGTTTGGAGCTATATTATACTGAACTTCAGAGTAGATGGGTCAATATAAAGGTAATTTAGTTATATGGCATGCAGAGTTTTAGTGAATGATTATTGAAAACCACAGCGTTTTCTATGTGGCAAGCAGCTGGAGGAAGAATGTTCAAAAGCACCTATACTTTTAGAATCCAAAGTCCCATGGAAAATCCAGGTTACCAATATTCTTCAGAAGAATTTTTTACTGGCTTCATTTACTGTATCAAATAAGGCTGCAATATACTCTTACATAGTACGTCAGAAACAAAAATAGTTTGGAATGGTTTTTTTAGAAAATCAATTTTAAAAAAATAGGAAAAGCATTTAAGAGATGAGATTGAGTTAACTTCCAAAAATGTGTGGATTGTACTTCAGATTTCTACTATTTTTACTAAAGACTTCACAGTATTACAGAGACAGAACTGTAATCTAATTTGGGCTTCTCTGTGAGCTTGTTACAATTCAAAGTAATCTTCTGTTTTTGTTAGGGTTTTTTAGTGTGAATGTTGATTAGCCTGTCCACTTGACAACAAACAGGTATGTATTAAAATCCCATAAGAAACAAAACTGGGAAAAAAAAATCTCAGTGACAAATCCACAGATGTCACAAAGTAATAGCTTTCAAAGGTGTAAGTGTATAACAAACCAAACTACAGTTGTCAAACAAGAGATGCAGGTGAGTATTGGTACTTCTTGTGAATACTTTAGATCTGCTGTCATAATATGTGTTTTGATAAATAAAGACCAACACTGTTTAAGAAGAGAGAAAAGCCATTTTTAAACTATTTCTCTATTTACTGAAATAGACAATGCCAGTTTTCTGCTGCTGTGATTTTGTTTCAACTCTACTAAACATCAAGTAGATTGGATTCTCATGCTGGAAACCAGAATGCATCACTGTGTGAATAGAAGTGGATTACTCTGTGAATTGGAATGAATGAGACACACTCTCTCGCCCTGTTGTCCTGTCATATTCCTGCCTTTCTAAAAGTTATTCTTGTGAGAATTTACTATTAAATCTAGGACGTCTTTAAGAAAATTTACTGGAGTCTTTAATCTGTTAAATTTAATTGTGTAATGTTAGATTTTTTTTAAACAGTGGAAATATCTTTGTTTTCTCTGAAAGTTACACTTAAAATATTCAACAAATTTGGCTGATGTGAGTGAACTTTAGAAATATTATCTTTAAATAGTATTAAGTGGCATTAAAATTTCCAACTGCAGTCTTAACACTTTTTGAAAGGTAGCATTTTTTTTTAGGCAAAAGGTTATTACTAGGGTATTCTAGTGTTTCTTTTGAATTGGATATCTAGCTTTCAGGGTCTTTTAAAAATCCCATTCTAAATTATTAATTCAGGAGCCATCACCACAGTTTCCAAATTTATTGTTGGAGCTGTATTCTAAGAATATTTGAGATATCAGCTAAATCTTTTTCACTGCCTTGGAATCAAGCCACATGAATAGCTACATTGCACTTAAAAATAAGTCTTCTTACATATACCTCTTTATGTAATGATGTAGTCATGACAAGACCATTTTGAAGAAATAGTTAATAGAATGCCCATGCCATGGAATTTTAGCTAGAATGGCAAACTGTTTAAAGAAACTCTTTCTGGCAGGTGGCCTGTGGTGTTTTCTGTTCTGATCTGTGTCTAGGCTACAGCCATGTTTATTCTGTTTAATTTTCCAATTGGGCCAGATTTGGGTCCTATTCCTGTGACCCAAATCTGCTAATAAAGCACAGCAGCAGGGAATATGCTTGCCATTCTACTTCAGTACTTTTTTATTAATGGACTGTACTGATGAGAAGACCTGTTATTGATTATTGTCTATTGGCCCCAGTTCAGCTGAGTGCTTCAGCACATTTTTTGACTTTAAGTGGAAAAGCATATTAAGTAGTTAGAGCACTAGCACAGTCAGATTGAGGTACTATCCAAGAACCATACTGAACTGCATTTTAAAAAATAAATTAAAGAGTGAAAGTAGAAGACAAATACATCACACTATATCACAATGCAAACATTGTTCTTTTAGCTTGCAAAATATGTGTGTCTCATTAATTTGGGATCTCCATAGATTAGCCTGTGTTACACAAACATTCTCTGTTGTAAGAAAGAATGAAGGAATTTACTTGTGGTGCTGCATTTTTGTATGTTGTTATGTATAAACAGTGTTGTATTTTCTTGACTAAAGGTAAAAGTTGGAGCAAGCCATCCAAGGGAATATTTTGTTAGCCAATGGTAGTGGTAGCAGTGTCAGTAGTTGCTACAGTATTTATTTTGTACCATCCATCCTTTTACAGATCATCCATTTCTGTATTGTGTTTCATTGGTTTTGGTTGTTATTATTTCTCATCAATAAGCAGACATTCACCTTCCACGTCCCTGTTTCCAGAACATTGCTTAATAGTAATTTCCCAACTCACAAAGGTTTTCTTATTGTATTTGATTAAATGCATACTATAAAACTAATAATCTTAGTTTGCCAGGACATTTTGAACCAATACAGGTAGTGTGCTTATCAGGGACATAGTAATAATAATTTACCTTTTAACTTTTAAAATATTACATAGCATGTACTTGAAATGTAGAGTGTTTTTGAATGATCTCTTCTTTGTAGGAGAGTACCTCAGATGCATAATACTATAAATTCTGTAGTGACCATTTCTATTACAGAGGTTAGCACAGCCGAAGTTGCACGTAAGTTCCTAGCTCTCCTGAAAATTTAACTTCAGAGTTTAAGTCCTAGCATCAGGAAGATCATTCCCCTGTTTTTGATGTTGAAGGCCAGAGACCATATATAAGGACTGAAAACCTGTGACAAATCTTCTGTATTTTGTGTATTAAAAAACAAAAAACCAACCAAACAAAAAAATAAAAACCCCACCCAAACCAAAAGAAACAAGAAAAAAATCAAACCCTGCCTTCACCCCAGAAACTGTGAACTGTGTTTGCTTGTGTACTTGGACATATCAATGAGCAGCATAACATGCATGAAAAATTATTTTTCTTTGAAATTGAAAAAAGTTCTGATATTCATTCACTGAACCCCCCTGTTAATTATTAGCTTTGTTGCTTTTTCTTTATTGTCTTTGATTTTTATGATATAGTATGTGTTATCAGCAGTGTGGCAGCAGAATGCAGCACAAAGCATGGATTTACAAAGTGTCTAATCCTTTCAGTTAGAGATCTATTTCCCCAAAGTATTATGAAACCTATTTCTCTAAGGACTTTTTGGATATTTGATTCTGAGGCCCTCTGTTAAAGAGACAAAATCCCTGTGTACTTTACAGTCTTTGAGTGTGATTTGTGGAATTCATTTTCCTTTGTAATATGTAATTGTGGAGTAACCTCTAAGGAGTCTGTATACAAAAAAAACCCCAAAAACAAACAAACAAAAAACCCCCCACAAAAACAACAACAAAAAAAACCACAACCAAGACCTCCCAATTATTTCTTAAGTTTAAATAGAATTACTTGTATTTGAGTTTGTCCATTGTCTGTTGTCCATTCACTTCTCTATTCGGTTACTTTGTGTCTATCAAAATCAAGTTAATCAGGTAGTTATCGTGATATATAGTGTAGCTCTATTTCAAGAATCATGTTGAACATTTTTTTTTTTTTTCTTTCTTTACCACAGAGGAGTGGCAGAATGAAAATGTGTGTGAGAGTTGTTCAGGGAGAGTTTCCTTGTAGCTGTGATGTTACTGTATGTTACTGTAGTCACACCTCTTGTCTGTTTTGTTGCTATGGTTTTCAAACATAGAGAGCAATAGTGGAACAGAAGAGGTTTAGACTGTGGGATATCTGATGGTCTGTAATCAAAAGTACCCATCAATGACTGGATATTAATAAGAAGCCATTTTCTTTCCTTTTCCTGAAAGGTGTTTAAAGAAATGCAAGGCTTTTCATTCAGACATTTGCTGAAACGTCTTATGTTGATTGTGGACACACACACATACAAAAACCCCAAAAAACAAGAAAAAAAAAACCCAAACCAAACAAACCAGTTTGAAAATAATCAGATATTCAGCATATGAAATACATCAGAAGTTTAATCGATGACTTGAAACACCTCGAATGTGTACTGTGACCCATTATTCCTTTAACATGATTTAGTGAAGTGCGGTTTAGTTAGTGAAGTGAAGATTCTGTATAAATTCCTACTACTAAGCTGAAAGCATGAATTGTGAAAATATATTGTAAGAAGTTTTGGTACTTCCTAGCTTCAGTCTTCAATCTTTATTTAATGTTAAAAATAATGGTAAGATCGGAAGATATTTATCTAAGTATTAAATTTTTTAAAAGTCTGAAATATCTCTTTATTCCCATTAGTCTTCAGCAAAGCATAATACATGAGTAAGAATCATATTTTCTTGCACATGTCTTTCGATATGTGAAACTCTTATGTTTTGGGGAATAACACTTAAATAGTATATTATTAGTATAGGCTGGTAAATAATTTACATTTTGTGACACAGATGGGATATTAGAGATAAGATTATCTGCCCCAAATAATGTTTTAAAGTTTCTCAAGGAGGGTCTCCTTGCTTGTCTGTGACTGATAATTCACTCAAAAATCGAAAATCAAGTGTGGATGCACAAGTTATCTGAAAATACTTGTTTCCATTTTTTCAGTTTAATTCAATTCAGATTGTGCATATTCAAATAAATTGAAAACAATCCTTTATTTAGATTAATGAACAAAAGAGCATATTTTTCTGGAGCTGCACCCAACTTCCAAAATTGCCTATAGTCCCCATTTGTCCAAATAGTGATGATGCTGTATTGTCTGTGAAGTATACAACAATATCTCCAAGGGACAAGCATCACAACATAACGGTCTCTTTGGTATTGCTTTTAGAGTCATAATGTATAGTAGATTAAAGAGCTGTGGAAGCTCAGCAGAAAGCTTTGAATACTCATCTTCACACCTAGGAATGATATGGCCAACATGGAAACATAACTGTGTTGAGTGACTACAGCAACACTTTAGAGATCCTTTATAAGTGTTTGTTGTGACAGCTACAGCTTGTGAATGAATTGCTGGTCCTGGTGTTTGTAGATTTTCTTCTTACTACGTTACCTTGTTAGGTTTTGCTCTCTTTTTCAGTTTGAAGGGCTTTCTAGTCTGAAAGGTTCATCTCTAACCACCATCTTTCCAGGTATTTCATGGAGTGGGAGCCTGGGTTTGCTATCACTGAGGCTTGATTTAGGACCTGTGTATTTTATTTAGTCTTTTATTTATCTGTTGTTTTGGATTGTAATGACTGTAATTGAAGCACCTAATTCTAAAAGAGGTTATTAAGTAAATAAATTAATCAGATTGCATTTCATGGTAATATAATCAAGATGATATTTCTCTAGTAAAGTATTATCATTTTATAAATAGTTCATGATATCTGACTGTTTACATATCTATTCATGAATATATTATTCAGGAAAGTATTTCAACAGAATTCAAAAGTAGTCTATTTTCCTTTTTTTTTTTTTTCAGGTTTTGTAACATAACAATAACATACTATTTTATATGCTTTTATTTGTCTTCCAGAACACATGAATGCACTGTAAACAGTGATGGAAAAGTTAAACTTTGTTCTTAAAAAAAGCCTCTTTTGATATTATATTTGTTAGTGTTTGTATTTCACAACTCGCTGAACATCCTAGGTTTCACTATCTTATTTAAAGAGAATAGCAGATGATGAGCTTACTTATTACCATTTGATTTTTTAATGATCTCACAAACAAGCTCAGCAGCCACCTTTTTCACCCTCCATAAGCTGTGGTAACTAAATAAAACTAAACTTGTAATTTATCCCCTTGTTTTTAAAATGTTTCAGCAAAAATATCTGTATTAGCCTTTTCTCTGTCATACAACATAAGCAGAACAGAAGGTTGGGTAGTCTGTAAACTGCATCCTAATCATTAAAAAACAAACAAGAAAAACTGAAATTCAGCAGTGGTTCTTCACCCCTATGAAAAGAGCAATTCATAATCAAATAAAATTGAATGCTGACATGTTGAGAATAATTAAGCAATATGAGCAGTTGGTTATGGTAGACAGTATATGTGAAACCTTTTCAAATATAACTGAATAAGTGTGTGTTGGCATAAAGCGATAATAGTATTCCTGGTCTCTCTTTGTTAAAATAACACAATTGTTCTCATTTTAACCTGTCAAGATGATATGGAGCTTCAACTGGTATAAATCAGTATAGCTTCCCTGAACCAGATGAATTTTACTATAAACAATGAAGCTAAGCATATAGACCCACTGACAATTGTTGCCTAGTATGTCTTTTCCATAAACAAGGAGAGCACAGTGCTGTTTGGAGAAATGGAAACCACAGTTTGAGAATAAAATGGAGTTAGTATTGCCATTTGTTAATTTCAGTCTGTGTGAGTATTGTTCTATACAGTGTTAGTAAGCAGACGTGCTTGATAATTGCTGCTAGTAATTTTTCTGCGAATCTTTGTTAGGTAGTTCATCCTCAGATTTGGTATTTGACATGAGCTGAGCTGATAATGTTGTCGGTGTACCAGAAACTTGCTTTGGTGGATGGTCTCAGACTGGATGAAACCTGTTTCTATCTTTTAAGCTTTCTATTTATCTTCTTTTGCAGAACATCTAAACCTATCACTTGTCTTTGATAATTTAAATCTTATCTTTTAAAGAATAGTCTTCAGAATTTTCAGTATCAAGCTTCTGCATTATTTGAGCTTTGCACCCACCCATGAACTTTATTCTAGTAGTCTGAGGACTCTATCTGAGCATGCTTCTATCTCTGGGGCTTCACTGAGTATTGCTACTATGACATCTCTGCAGATGCTAAACTGTTATTGATGATAAAGGAAAAAAGTCAGTGTGGAATTTGCTTTTTAGAAGATCTCTGCTACTCTCTGAGAGGGAGGTGCAAATAGAAGGAAGGAATGCATTTAAGTTGGTATTCAAAGTCTTTGGGGGAGATGTTTGTGTTCTCTCTAAGCTGTTCTTAAGATAACAATAGAATCACTTAATTGAAATAAAGCAGTGTTTAAAACAGATGGATTGTATCCAAACTTGCCTCACTGAAGCAACCAGAGACAGACAGGCTTTCACAGGAAACAGTCACTCTGTTCTGGAATTGAAGAAGGTGGTAGAATATAAGGACCTTTAGGCTTGCACAATGTCATACATTTCTTTAGGTTCTACTGGCAAATGAGCTCAAGCACTAATCCTGGGTTTACAAAGATCTGTAAGAAAACATATACATTGTGGAAGATCTGTGTGAAAATGGTAAGCAGAAGCTCGTTCAGTGTTTTTTATGCGGAAGATTTTCAGAATTTCTAATGAACTCTATTTTTATCTCCATTGTAATTCTTCCACTCTTTCCCTAAGTAGCAGATAGGGTAACCTGATTATGAAGGCCCAGCTGTCCTGAAATCTGAGTTCTGTTGAAGATACAATACAAAATTAGGGCTTGTTTCCTGGATGGAAGAATAAATCAAGGTTATTATAGATAGCCTCTTGTGTCATTTGAATAATGAAGAAAAAAAAATAGTAAGATCCAAAAACCAAACCAACACTGAATTTGTTAATTCATATCATTTTGCCAGAGATAATGCACAGTGAAGTATTGTGTGTCAAATATTTAAAGATCTCTAGATATTTTAAATTGCCCAAAAATAATTTCTGTTTTCAGAGTACATAGTTACCTAACCCTATGAAAATTTGTGGAAATTAATAGCTAGGTGTTTTGAAAATCTTATTTGGGTCTCATCTGTTAGTTGCATAATACCTTAAAAATCTGATCCTATCATAATATTCAAAGAAGTCTATTAAACAATCACTAATAGAATAAATTTTAAATGAAAGTGAATTGTTTTCAAATACTTTTTTTCATTTCAGTGGCTTTTTGTAATATCTTACAGACCGTTGTCTTTAGTGATGTCAAATAGCATAAAATAAAAATGCATTCTATTCCTGATAGTGTCAGACATTTACAGAGAAATGTGGAGTTCAGATTTCTCTGTTTATTTAAGGGTTTCAGTCATTCCATCAGTAGAAAAATGGCTTTAAACTTTACCCAAAAACTAAAAACAACAACAACAACAAAAAGTGAGACAACAGAAAAAAATCAACTTTGGAACATTTCCATGATGATTATCAATCTGCATAGCCCAAGTACTTTTCTCCCCACCACCCCTTCCCATCCGTACACGTTTTGTGCTGTATCCTTGACATGCTTTTAGTCCTTCAAAAGAAGCTGATGCAGAGTGACCATTCAATCCATTTTGCTATTACCTTTATGAAAGCTACAGTGCACCTTGAGAAGAGCATGCCTGACCCAATTTGATCTTTCATTTCTAACACCATAGCTTGCTGGCTTTCTAAAGGATACTCAAGAAAGGCTTATTAGCAGATGTTATCACTGGAATCACCTTTTATGAAATAAGGAGACAGGACCATCTGTTCATTTGTTGCTTGATAACCTAAGCTTCCGTGTTGTCCTGGAAATCCTGCTGATAGATCTGTCTGCATGTGGTCACATAGCATTGATCTGTTTGGAGTGGATTTTTGTGGAGCAGAACAGAAAAAAATTGAAAACAGAAATGCTATTTGAAAGACCAAATAGCGAAGGCTCCTGTACAACCTGGGTAGAATTTTCAGTGGAACCTAAGTGAAATAGTACCACGAGTCCCATTGACTTGAAATGAAGGACAAGGAAGCAGTGAACCTGTACTTGAAGTTTATGGAAATTATATCATATTGGTTTCTGTAGCTGAAGGAAGTGTGTATGACTGATTAGTGAAGAACTTAAATGCTGCTGCTAAGTATATAGAAAAAGAAGTAAGGCTTAGAAATTACCTGAAAATACAAAACAAATTATGAAATCTCTTTAGGGAAGTAATTGACCTTTTTAATAAGCTCTAGAGTAGAAAGATTTAAGAGTACTAATTTGCAGTTAAACAGGTGTGACAGCTTAAGGTAACTTTTTACAGATACAGTGTATGATGTCTAAGCAGTCTATAATGTTTAATAATGAATATATAATAGAGATTTTAATAATCCACATCTAGAAAAATTTAAGTGTGATTTCAAATTATTATAAATATATTTGTACTTACCAAATTTTCCGTGACTCCCATAGTCGTTGGTTATAGTTGTGTACAGTTTTGACCAAAAACCATTGACATATTGCATCTGCTTGATGCTATTTAAATGTTTATGCCAATTTATTTGATAAAGTAAAAATTTATATAAAAGTAGCTTGTGAATGAATGTGCTTTTTTGGATATTTTGTGCTGAGGGAGCATATATATATACCAATGAGGGAGTTAAATGTGGGCTTTACATTTTATTAGGAACTGTAGATTAATGAGTCCAGAGCAAGAAATGACAGCTAATCTAACAAAGCATCAGTTGCTTCTTCAAGGAAGTGAAAAGGGAAATAAGAAAAAACCTGAAATTTGGAGATAAATCCCAGATAATGTGTATTGGCAAAATTAGGAAAGCAATTCAGCTGGAATCAGAGAAAGAATTATCTTGTGGGATATAAAACTGGTATAATCAGATAAATTGCAGGTTTTCTTTAATTTGCTCACTTATGCATTTTTAAACATTGTACTGTATTATTTCATTATTGTAAACAAAATAGAAGCTTACTTACATTCTGTTGTAGCATTCTTAAAGTCAGTTCTGATGATTTAAAGAAGGAAAGAAAGAAAGAAGAGACAAAGAAAACCCATTTATGTGATAAATTTATTACATGGTATAGGGGGGCATAAGATGATATGTAGAACCTCTCAACAAATTTTCTAAGTTATTTAAAAAATAACAAAATTCTGTCAAAGTGAAGCTGCACAGGCTGAGTTAGTGATGCACGAATCTGTGTGGGAGGGCAGTACCCCAGGGCACTTACTTTAAGAAAGAAAGCTGGCTGGCAGCATGGGGAGCATGTCTGAACCTTAGTTGTCCATGCAAGATATTTCACTGAAACAACTGCATAATATTTCTTTTGGGTTGTTACAACTCATTTTTGATTCCTTCACTAAACGGTAACTTGGTGCAAGAGGGTAGTTTAAAATGCTACTTGTAGCAGGAAAAAGAGAACTCTCAAAATGTTTTATTTCTCTGTTTGCACCAGAAAGATCCTTAAATGATGATCAGTGTAAGTCACTGAAACTATATAGACATAGAGTGGTTGGGGATCTGGCCATGTGTATAGTTAAAATATAAAATGTATTCAAAATGTAAGAGACCTGTGTTTTCAATTAATTTTTTTACAGGCTAATTTTTATAACACTTGACCGAAAGAATGCCTGCTGTGCCTGCTTATGAGTAATTAGTAGGATTAACTCTTGTTTAAAAATGTTGCCTGAAAATACATAACAATGTGCATTAAGACTTGTCATGAAATTCCTAGAAAAAAAAACCACCTCATTTTTAGTCTAGGATTCTTCCCAATAGTCAGGACAGGGGAGGTGGAGAGAAAGGAAATTCCTTTGCCCAACAGGAGTTTCTCTTCTACCTGGACTTTAAAATTGCACTGTAAATTCTGCATTTGTTCTTTTGTTTCCTGTAAGCTTTTTAAATGATCAGATTTAAGGGAAGCATACCCAATAAATATGAATAATATTCAGGTTAACCTACTGCAGGGTATACAGTGCTAATGAGCACCCTCCTTTTACAGGGTACTATGGGAAAGCAAGAGTCATAATGAAATAAACAATATGAAACAGTTTGTGTAAGTATGCTACCTGCTATCTTTCTTCGAACAGTGAATCTAAAGTTTCATTAACTCCAGATACTATTACTGTATAAGTATCCAGGCTATCAAGTTTTATTTGTATGTTTTTATATAATGCATTTGAGAATATACTCTGCCCTCTTTAAAATCATGACTGGCAAAGTTGGTCCCCTTTTCTACACTTGGAGCTAGGATACACTTGGAGTTTTTGCTTGTTTGATTGGTTTTTTCTATTTAAAAACCCCTTTTTGGAAGGAAATCCTTTGAAAAACTGCAAATTTCCTGCATTTTGACAGTTCAGACATTTAGTTTATACTTCATGTGTGTCATAAGTAGTACTTTATAGCTATGAAGATGATGAATGCAAGAAAAAACTTTTAAAGAAGTGTTTTATTGTGTATGAACTGTCATAACTTGCTTGGAATCTTCCACTTTTGATTTGCTAAGATTAGAAAAATAAGCTTAAAGAAAAGTACATTGTCATTCTGTGAGTATTCCTATATCCACTTTGCCTTAGTACCAAGAAAACAAGAATTCTCATTTGTTACACCCTTAGATTATGTCATACTTAACAAGGGTCTACTTGTGCAAAAATTTTCTAAGTCTGTCTTGTACTTCCATGGTAAGAGTTTTGTTTTGTTGATTTTTGTTGTTTATTTTTTCTCCTCTGATTAGTTCAGACTGTGTGCTGTTTCAACTTGCCTGTGTAGCCTTAAGCTTAATGTTACTATTTAATCTTAAATTCTTGTGGCAGTGTCAGCTAATAGCATTAGCTAAAAGCATGAGCAAATTTATAATGGATTTATTTGATGTCCTCTTCTAGAAAGGAGGAACAATATCTCAAAGAAGCAACAGTTTTCACGTACAAACACTTGCTTCTCTGTAAACTTCTGACACTTTACTCCATAGCTTGGAGCTAGATTTACCAGCAGTGGAACAGGGAGGGAAATCAAAAGTGTCAGTAGGAAAGGATAAGCTTTCATTAGTTTTTTATTTCAAAAATACGTTTTGAAATATGTAGGAATATTCCATTTGAATATTTATAACTTAAAAGTCCTGCTATTAATGTTGAAACAACTTTGTATGAGATTATTGTACTCTGCAGCATTACAAATAACCATGTTTGAAACAAATGAGTCAGATGTGTATTTGTTTGTTTTTGTTTTGTTTTTCTGATATTTTGTCTTCAAGTTCAGAATGAAAAAATGTTTGATATGTCATAAAAAGTAAGAGACAGAAAACTATTTCTTGTTAACCTTTATTTGGCAACATTTTTAATAATCATCAAAATTTCCAATGCTGAACATAAGGTATAATGTGGCTGAAAATACTGTGGCAAACATCAAAGAAAGCTTGGTAACATAGCAGTTACTTCCAGTTAAAGTGATCTCTGCATATCTACTTTCAGTTAATATGCTGTTACGGAAAGTATCAGCATGCAGATAGTTTCTCTAAACTGACCCAGCATTTTGAGCAAGATGCAAAGATCATTAGGAAACTCCTTTCATTCAGCCTCATGTAAGGGTCAAGGATTCCTGCAGTTAGTAGAATACAAGTGTATTGGCCGTGTATAGACAAGAGAGCCTTGCCAAATGCCCCTTGGCCTTTAATGTAGAACTGGGAGTATAGGGATATACTTGCAAAAACATGTTTAGAGGAAGATCTCCAAGTCTCACTAGAAGGATAGGCTGGGTTTTAGCTGTAGTTCTCTGTGACCCGTGTGACTGTGTTCTGCTATCCTGTCCCAGATGTGACTGTAGCTGGCAAGCCAGGGTTGGGTCTCTACATGAATTTCTCTGTCAAGGTTTATATCAAAATGCTGTAGGTGATTGTTCAAAGTGGAGAGTGTGACATGTTTATGTTATGTGCTGCTGTTTATTTGTATTAAAAGCCTTTCAGTTTTGCTTTGAGCCATGTAAACATGGTTTAATGGAGTCTGAAATGCATGTCCAAAATATGTTGTTCCATCACTTCTTTATGTGCATAGTTAACTTCTTTTGTGGCCCTGGGCTTCACCATAGGCAAAAAGACACATAATTCATATAAACAAGAAGGGGATGATGTTTACAAATAATAAATTCGGGAATACTATATTCTCTTTGTCTTCTGACAAATTAAATTTGCCATGGTTTATTTTAGAGGACAATGATTCTGTTTTTTGATGGATTGGTAGGTCAGTGCCTTTCACTCAAAGCCTGACATATTTATCCTTTCTGTACACTGATTTTACCAATGTTATACTTTTTTTTTTTTTTTTTTTTTTTTTTCCTGTGATCCTGCACAGCTTTGCTCATTGTTGTACAGGTTGTTTCCCATATTGTTGCTTATCAACCCATTAGTATTTTTGCTTTTCTTGTTTTATCATAGAATCATAGAATGGTCTGGGTTGGAAAGGACCTTAAAGATCATCTAGTTCCAACCCCCCTGACATGAGCAGGGACACCTTCCACTAGACCAGGTCGCTCAAAGCCTCCTCCAACCTGGCCTTAAACACTTCCAGGGAGGGCACATGCACAACTTCTCTGGGCAACCTGTTCCAGTGTCTGACCACCCTCACAGTCAAGAATTTCTTCCTAATACCTAATCTAAACCTACCCTCTTTCAGCTTAAAGCCATTTCCCCTTGTTCTATCATTAACTGCCCTTATGAAAAGTCCCTCCCCAGGTTCTTTGTAGGCCCCTTCAGGTACTGGAAGGCCGCTATAAGATCTCCCTGGAGCCTTCTCTTCTCCAGGCTGAACAGCCCCAACTCTCTCAGCCTGTCCTCATAGGAGAGGTGCTCCAGCCCTCGGATCATCCTCGTGGCCTCCTCTGGACTCGTTCTAACTGGTCCATGTCTCTCTTGTGTTGGGGGCTCCAGAACTGGACACAGCACTCCAGGTGGGGCCTTACAAGGGCGGAGTACAGGGGAGGAATCACCTCCCTTGACCTGCTGGCCACGCTTCTCTTGATGCAGCCCGGGATACGGTTATTGGCCTTCTGGGCTGCAAGCGCACATTGCCGGCTCACGTTGGGCTTCTTGTCTCTTACCTTCTCATTCTCTTACCTAGTTTCATTTTGTCTCTTCATATAATCACAGTAGAAGTCCTTTGATATAGGCCATTTTTGTGGAATTTGAAGAAAAACTAATGGCAAAATGGACAATGAGTCTGAGAGAGTCTTCTCAATGAATAGTGAACTTGACAAAAATGGTGATTTCAAAGAACCTATCATTTCAGATGAGTTTGGAGACATTGTTTTAACTGAAGAAAATGAATTTCTCAGTGATGTGCTCCCAGGTAGAATTTGAGGATAAATTCCTGTAGCCTCTGTCATCTTTACCTTCAGGAAGGAGCCTTCTGTTTATTTTTTGTTTCTGCCTTAGTTTTCTGAGAAGAGATGAGTTGTACATTTGTGTCTTTGTGGCCTTTTTGCAAAATGGAGAGGATTTTGGAATTCCCCCCCCCCCCCTCCCCCCCCCCCCGCCCCATATCTTTTATATTTGTCTATTCAGTTAGTGCAAACTCTTTAGTTGAGTCTGGTTTTGTGTACGCATATGGCATCTAGCAGAATGGTGTACCTATCTAGCAGTGCTACAGCTTTTAGCTGCCGCTTTATTTGTAACATAGCTTTCTTGCCTTCAGTTGTGTAAATGCTGATATTGTGGGGAAAAAAAAAAAAAAAAGGTGTATGATATTGTTACTTGTAGTAATTTATTTACCAAAATATTTTGAAGTAAATCTGCCCTTACTCATACAGGAGTTCTGTTAGGTGATTCAGGTATGTACCTACAGCTTTGTCCTTCTGAGCTCTTGGATTCCCTAACAGTTTCAAAAATAAGGCAGTATCTCATTGAATTTAGGAAAAAGCTTGTACTTTTTAATTATTTCACAGGGCAGTTTTGTCTTCACGATTAGAAATGAGCAATGCTCTTAATTCATTATCTCATAAGGAAATGTATTTAGTATTAAATCATACCAAACAGTTTTGGCTGTGTTATTTGCCCATAACTTTCTAATTGTTTTAAAGCCTGTAAATTGTGCTGTTAATTCACTGAAAAAAAAAAAAATTATATATATATATATATATATATATATATATATATATACACACACATATATATAAAGGGGTTAATGCCTTTTTCCCCCCCTCCCTCCCCACAAAAACTGAATGGCTTAATTGACTTTCCCTTCCTTTGTTATAAGTATCAGGCACCATAAATTCAGTGTTTGTCTTTGGCACACTGCCTATTAGGTATGACATTATAGCACACAGCAAAGGTGAAGAAGACTTTGGAATCATTTTCTTGCTTTTTGCATTTAATTTTTCAGTTGATTCTTTAAAAAGCATCTCAGACAGTAGCTATTCTCAAGGGCTTGTTGGGTTCCTCTGCTGGTTTAATAGTGATCGTGACACTTGTAGAAGTGTGGCACTGAGAGAATTAGTGAACTCATCAGAAGGAAGGAAGGAATGATCAATTATTCACCACATGCCATCAACTACAAGAAGCACGACTGCTGCTTGTCTCTTTCCTTTTCTGCACACACACACACTCAGCTTATGCTATTTGTGCAATTACATTATTTTCATTCAAACAATCTCTAGAGAAACCTGTTTATTTAAGTATGCAGGAACATTCATCATTAGGGTATTGCATCAAGTGTCCTTGACATTCACTGCTCTGTGCCTCCCGCATCTTCCTCTTTAATTATTTTAATACTTGTCAGAAATAAACCAACAGAAAGATCTGACTGATTTACCTAGAAAGAACAGAATGCATATAGATAGTTATTTTATAATTTGATCACCCACTGATTATTTTTGGACTATGTTTCTTCTTTTCTCCCTAAACTTTTGTACTTGAACCTGATTTTCAAGGGGAGGAGTCTAACAGCCTTCAGGTTTGTACATGTAAGCAAGACTTTTGTTCTGCATCTCTAAATATTAATAATGCACACAAAGGAAGATTACTATTTTTTTATTCACTTTGACATGTTATTAAGAATATTTTTTTCAAAACTGAGAATTTGTAACCAAAAGCTCATTAATCATTGCACATTAGTTTACATGCTAGAGGAATATTAGAGTTAAAAAACATGTATGCTCTTTTCGTTTAAATAAAGATCACAGCATCTTTGTAATAATTTTACTTTTTGTTAAGTTTCATTATCATAAAATTACACTAGCATATTTAAAAAGTGCTCTGAAAATCAATAAATAGCCGATTGTTGCAAAGAGCTTGTAGATTCTGCCAAAGTGATATCTTCCATGTGTAGCTTAAAAATGAGAGACAAGAACTGTTGCTGGAACTTAGAGTTTAAAAAAGCTGAAGCCAAAGTGTGGAATTTATGTTTTGTTTTTTTTTTGAGGAAAACAGCATGGAGCAGCAGTCCTGTAGAAAGAGAAGTACAGGTGACACCATAATGAACTTAGAAGAATTTGAAATGTGAAACTCCAAAATTTTAGCTTACTGTAACAATGCATTTATCTTTAAACCTTTTTTACTAACACTTGTCGAGTACACTTGTATTTTCCTTTGTGTTATGGCATTCCATGTGGTATGCAAGTATCTAACAGATCTTTTGTGTGTAAATTTACTCAGTATGTGACAACTGCACATACAGGATTCAGCTATGCCACACAGTATGCTCCACACCCAGCCAAGCACTGTACATATTCTCAACTGTCACTGTGCTCCTTGCCTCTCCAAGAAACCTTTAAGGTTTTTATGTTTCAGCTTTAAGCTCTTATTGTCCAATTTGCTTTTACACAGTTGTATTCTGTTTTATATTCATGTGCTCATGACTGATGTGCAGAAAATGCAGCCTGGGAGTAGCTGTAAAGAATGCTATCTATGCTATCTTTTTATCCTGGTACATGTGTGTCTCTGCAGGTAAGAGGAGAAAAAAAGATGATTGTGGAATGGTTCCAAGCCTAACAGCACAAAGCTACTAAACTTGATACACCTCAGACTCACTCAGAAGCTAAGAGAGAAGGCTTAAGTGCAGTATCCTAGGTAGAGATTTGGTTCTGTACTTATATTGTATGTGGTCAACAGATACAACATAGGCCACGCATGACCTTCCCTAAATTGAGAGATCTGAAGACCTGTTAGATCTAAAGAGTCAACACATAAATAAGTGCTTAAAAGAGCTGTTCCAGAGCCCAATGTTTACTCTGCCTAAATATTAAGCTCGCTGATCTGTTCTGAAATGGAGGTAGACATGCTTGGCTCTCACTTGCTTCACTTTATCACAGGGAGGAAATGCATGTTTTGTTTTGTTTTTTTTTTCCTCCTTCCCTAGACAGTTTTGGCATCCTTTTGATTATTTAAATATTATATCTGAAATCTGAATACCAAAACCCAAATTGATCTTAGGTTATCTATTTATATCAAAGTCTAAAATGAAGAATAATTACTTGCAATATTAAGAGTTGCATGTTGCCTGTGCATGTACTTCAGCCACGTTGCTTGAAGGTTTATGTACCAAAGCTATCACAGTTGCACGTCGTACCATAACAACTGTGGATTAGAGCACTGGCCATATTTGGCCTGTTAATGCCAGACAACCACAAGATTCAAAAATAGAAGTAATGAGTGATCTTAATTCAGTAAATACATCCCATCATCTCTTTTGAGTTAATTAATCAGCCTTATTTGTTTAAAAAAACCCCAAAAAACCTTGAGTTAATGTTCCCATGAAATCTCAGAAGCTGTGTAATTTGGAGTACAACTGGTTGAGAGTCTGGTTATAATGACGTTCAAAAGCAGTGTCTTTGGGGTTGCCAAGTGTGCTGTGATTAAAAACTGGCAAAGAGTATCATTTATTTCCATTTTGCATATTAGGTCAGGGAAATATAAAGCAAGTATCTTGACAGGAAATCTGTTGTAAAACTAGAAAATAAAATACCATCCTGCTTACTCTTGGTCCCATGCCTTCAGCTGTAGAGCAGTCTTCTGTTATTGATGTCAGGGACAATTCTTATATTGAGGTAAAAAATATGCCGTACATTTGTTGTAACATTTGTTTAAAGGCTAGCTGGGAATGAGGAGCAAGGAGTGTATATCTCTGTCATCACATCTCTCATCTCTGTGCTGCATACACTGCTATATGCTGTTTCTGATTCTATGTGAGATTAATTTCTAGCATTTGCTGACAGCTCTGTGGTTTCCAAAACAGAGTGAAATGTAGATATTAACATAAAATGTTTATTGTGTGGTAAAGTTCTTAGGAGCCCTGACAATTTATTTCAGCTTATGACTATTATTAATAATATTAGTTTAAAATCAGAGATGTCAGTGTTGGTATTTTTCAGTGTATGCCATACTTAGCAAGAGATGTCAGGGATAAATTGATTTCTGATCCTTGTTTTATATGGATTGGTAACTGGTGCTGTAAAATGTCCCAGGTAATATTTGCAATAGAGAGAAACAGAGAAAAGTATTGGGATGCTACTGCATATGAATTGCAGAATTTCCTTGGCAAAGAGTAATGAGTCACAACAGTAAGTTGTATTAACTGAACTATCGTAGCTATCAGCAGGTTATACTTTTGCTCTCCTTCTCCTCTTCAGTGCTGAAACAAGAATTTTTAATATAATGCTAACATTCAGTGTCTTAAAAGTAATCTAATTAGTTCTGTTATGGAAAAAAATATGTTTTAGAAGCTGTTCTATGGGTTTATAGTACCCCTTGGAGATAAATGAGAAGACAGATCAGCTTAACAAAAATATGTTCTGACGTAATTTCCCTCTTAAAAATGCAGAAGATTTTTCTGTTTTACTCTATGCCTTATGCTTTCTCTCCTGATGTCAGGGGAATTTGAATATTCAGTAATGGTAATTTGTATTGGTATTATTGTCTGCTTTATAAATGCTGTAAGCTGTGTTTTAAAAACTAAAGTGTCAGCCAGGAAACCTTCTAATCATTGCAGGATTTTTAAGAAAAAAACATGGTAGTAAAATGTACATATTTTACTAAAAGAAAGCTGGGAGAAGCAGGAAAGATTTCTACTAGAGCAGACCATCTTCAGGTAGGAGTGAGTCTCACTGCTGCTGGCTGGACAGGGCCAACACCATATGGACTTTCTCATGCTAGAGATATGTTTTAAAATAACTGGCAGTGTTAGAGTGGAGATAAAACCTTTGAATGTAGAAATGTTTTAGAAACCTTAAAAATTAAATCATTATGCTCTAAATCCTTTTGGTGCTATCGTAGCAGCTAGGAAAACCTAACTGAAAATATGTTTAGTTTGCTTCCATATTTAACCCCAATTACCCTTTGCAGGGGAATTCTTTTTAACATTCAATTCCTCGTCTCACTTTTTAGCTTCTGTAGGTCTTATTTTCCCCCACTACATAAATTGCAGCAGGTGCACAGAATTGAAGACATTACAATTAAATGTAATCAAATATTTTAGGCACTAATGAACAGCTCCAGGAAAACAAGTCAAAAGGGAAAAAAAAAAGAAAAAAGAAAAAACAGCCTTTAAGTGAGTGGTTTTTCAAACACCCAAGGCACCACAGGGCCAATTAAGGGAGTCAGACACCAGGACACATACTGGCATTAATTATCTTTGAGTTCAGGGAGATAAAAAATAAAAGCAACAATTATCATAATAAATTTCCACACACTGCTTGTAAGTTGTGCTAATCTACAACACACCTGGGTTTCTGAGATTTAAAGCATGAAAGTGAATACTCAATCAGTTAGTAACGACCTCACAGAGAGGCTCATGGGATATGCTGCTTTACTGGGATCTGCTGGTCAGGCAGAGGCTAAAACCCCGGTCCAGCCACCACGGCAGCTTTACTCCATACAGCTCAGAAATACAGCACTGCAGACCGTATGCAAACTAGAAACTTACAAAGTCCATGCTATTAAGGATGAAATTTCTCCCTCTTTCCCTTCTCTCTTTCACTCTCATTTTATTATATACATAATGAAAATCTTCGCTATGGGAGTATCAGTTTCGATCTACTCTAAATACCTGCGGGTCTATCTAATTCTCCTTTCTCTAAACTAAGAAGGAATCAAACTAAAAGAACAAATAATTCATGTATGTGTAAGATTTTCTTGAAATGTGTAGATGGAAGTAAAAACAGGACATGCACTGAGCTAGAGAAATTTATATTTTTTTTTAATATATTAAAAAAATTGATCTTTCTCTGACTGATGCTGGAACTCGCTGCAAGCTATTCTCACTGAAAATATAGGAAAATGGGGTAATGTGTTTTGGGCTGTTGGTTTTATTTCAGCATTAGGTAAAATTAGTGTCTGTAATGTTTTTCTTTGAAGCATTGTCATGCTGTTTGGTTGCATCTGGAGGGTAAGTGCAATCACTCCAATCTCCACACAGCACATATTAGAAAAAAAGCCTTAGATGAACAAGATGGAGGTTTAAATGTCAGTTGTGATTTTTTTTTTTTTTAATACTTGCTAGTCTTGATTAACTCTAGGTTAAAGAGAGAAAAAAAAATGTGATTTTTTTTTTTTAATCCACTATTTTCTATCCCGCCTTATCTCATAATTGTATTTTCATGCTTGTAATAGAAGTCCTTTGGGACGTTCATTATGTTCAGAAGGTATTTTACACAGCAGAAGGACCACCAAGATTGACTACATAGGAGGAATGGGCCAGTGAAAATGAGCTACAGCCCTTTCCCCAATAGTGACATGCTACAACATGGGCCAAAAGGAAGTTGTATATGATATTTACGATTAGAGAAGACATTTCTAGTAAATGACCTGAAAGATAAGATAGTTATTAAAGTGGCTGTATCATAGAAGAAACTAGAGCCTAATTACAGTGGACCACTTAGTTTTGGACTGTATCTAATAGCATAGAACATCCTGTCAACATGCCTGTTGATGTATTGGCAAGGCAATTTAAGAGTACAGCTAATATGGTACTCCGTGGTATTCAGAAACATTTCAGCCAGATGTGGCAACTGCTCAGTGATGGAACTTAATGATCAGATCATTGTGGAATTTGGTTTTCTTTATAAAATCTTGAAACATTTTGCTGTCATATTTTCAGGATTAAGCATTTTGAGTTCTCACTTTGAAAAGGTATTTTTATATTCAAGAAATAAAAATAACTTAAAAGAAGCAATAAGATAGATGCCTGAAAATAAAGCATGTTTTAGTCTGAAGTACTCAGTTTGGAGAGAAGTTTGGGTTTTTTTGTTTAGTTTGACAAACTGAAAATTCAAAACCGAGCTGGCTTTAATGAACAATTCGAGATACATTTTGAAACTATATAAAGGGGCATTTGGTGGTTTCGCAATATGAAACAAATTTACAGTTTGTCTTTGGATTAAATTGGTCTTGGAAAATGGTTGTCATCCTATAACTATAGAACCTCAAGGTAGAAATTTTTCTTTTTGTCAGCGTGGTAGTTCTGGAAACTTACAGGGTATCACCTGGAAAAGTAATATACCTATATTCCAGAAGGAAAACAAAATTTTAAAATTCAAGAATTCAAATCTGTTTTGTGCTCAGCTAAGAAACATCTCATTCCTTGTGTTGCCTTTTTGGTGACCAGGCGCAGAGACAAGACTCTTACATTTCCTGTACCCTTGTTTTCTGAAGTGAGCTATATAATGCCAAGGCAGTTCATTCAGGTACTAATGGACTCTAATTGCCACAGTTTCAAGTTACCATATATTTGCATTCAATAAGGTGGTGCTTAATGAGTGAAGTTAAGAAAACTTAATTGCTTCCAGTCTCATCCTTCTAATAGCTCCTCATTCATCAATATACATGTGAGATAAACATATCCTATTGATAGGAAATATATTTACAAGATAATTTGATACATTGTATATCAGAACATCTCATTAAGAACAAAACTTCTGTTGTGTTTTTTCCAGTGGTTTTTCTTTTAGACTTAATTTAAAATATGGACAACACAATTTTGAAACTGAACGGTAAGATATTAATGATAATTGGTACAAACCCAAAATTAAGGGGGTTTTTTAAACCACTATGTGGTAAAATATAGTAGTAATTTTTTTTTTTTTGTTTTGTTACTACTATGTTCTGAATGGCATTGCTCATCATGTATTCTGTTAGACACACTTGAAAATCTTTCTGATTCCTATAACTTTGTGACTAGGGCAACACCAGTGGGAAGAATTCAAGGTTTTAAATCCTCTGACATAAGGAAGGAAACAAAACTCAGCCTTCTCTGTCTCAATTTAGATGTGTACTTGAACTGCAAATGGAGAGACCAATCATTCTTAAAGGAAAGTGTAGCCTGCTTAGTGTTTCCAAGGCCATTTCTGCAAAACCTGGTTTCAAGCTGTGGCCTAAAAGGGAGGAAAAAACCACCAAGTACTATTTAGTGTAGGCTAAAGACAGATTATAGGATTTACAGGAACGTGGTGAGCAAAATATTTCTAGAAGGAACCAAGCCTTACCTACTTACTCAACATGTATTTTTCCGTAGCTCCCTGCTCAGGGTGTGAGATTTTGGGATACTTTGACAATTTTGAATGTAACAATTCACTGTGATCTTTTCTCAAAGCACCCATCTGTAGCAAACACATGGTGTGGCATTCAAATAAGCATAATATTTTAGTAACAGCTAAATTACTGTGTTTTCATTTGCTGTGACTAGTTCTTTTATTTATTTTAATTTAAATAAATTATATTTAAAAGGTTTCAGATCTTTACAAAATGTTTTAAAAAATTGAAATTTGAGCCCCACAGCTTTAAATGCAATACACTACTATGCCTCAGATGTATATTTTAAAATGTCTGTATAGGATGTCTTTTTCCTAATATAAGAAACACCTGCTGTTTGTTTGTGCATATATTTTAGAGAATTTAAAAGTTAATAATTTTTTCCACTATGATTATAGAATCCAATTATTTTGCAAACTGCCACATAGCATTTCATTTGAAAATATTTGCTTCATACCTTAATAATTCTTAATATAAAACTTCCTTACATTTAATTTGGAAGCTTCCCAGTCTCTTAAAATGGTATTTCAAACAGATTAGTATAAAGGAGAGAACATGTCACCAACAGATCAGTATTGTAAGTTCCCCCGCCTGCGATCTCTCCTAAAGAACAGAATGATGTTGGATAGCTTCATCGGGCTTCTGAAATGTTTGGAAGAAAAATTCCTTAGGAAAGAGTGCTTCTTCTCAAGCAAAAAGCAATAAAAGAGGAAGAGGACTTAGCCTTGTTTTTTCTCTAGTGCATTCAGTGTAGAATGCTTTCAGACTTTCGCTGTTCTTGTTAACAAGATTGATATTTATACCCATCCTTGATTACGCTTCAGCATTATGTTAAATAATTTCTTCAGGCTTAACAAATATTTGTTTATATCATAAAATATCTGTATTACTTCTAAAGAATGTAATTTCTGTGGATGTTTTAAAATAAAACTGCAAGGGTTAAACTGAAATGTTCACATTTGAAAGAATTGTTTTGAGTTTTCCTCTTCCTTTCTTCAGGCATAAAAAATTTTAAAATTAGATTTTTTGTTGATACAAGAATAAGGCCTGATTCTCATCTTTGTCTCCCTGGTACAAGATTAAGGCCTAGCTCTAGTCTTCATCTCCCTGTTGTAAGATATTAGCATGGTAAATAATATTGAACTTAGCAAAATATTCTAAAATTAACCAAGCAGTTATTAAAATTAATGTCTTTGATCTTGTCCACTTCATATCAGGAATCAGTTAATTTTTAAGTAGGGTTTGTACTTGTGTGTGAGGCTCTGTTTTCTTTCCTTCCCACACACTCTGATTAAAAAAAAACCCATTTCCTCCCTCCCCAGTTTTGAGTAGAGGCAAGTTAATTCTTACCCTGTCTCCTGGGGATACATTTTTGGCAGTTCCACACCACTTCTGCAACTCATTATCAAGTAATAGCCCATAAGCTCTTTATATGCAGATCTAAGATTATGATCACTGTTTTATTTTTGATAGCATTAATGGTTGAGTGCTGGTATTGATAGATATGATATTGCTGAGGATTTTCTATAGATAAATATTTATTAATAGTGTATCCAAACAATGAAAAACCTTGAAATTAGCTTCTCATGCTGTTTGCTTTCATCTAGACCTCTTCAAAGCTTAGGCAAAGTTTTTATGCCCAAGCAAAGAGAGTTTTTGAGATCAGGCTTATTCCAAGCAAGAAGCAGTAGCTCAGGAAGGAGGGACCATATAAATTAATGATGAACTTTTGTGTTGTGTGTCCACACTCCCTCTCCCCCTGCCCACCAAGCTCTTTGGTATATGCTTTTTTCTGATAAAGGGCTTCCACATCTGACTGATGATTTCACTATGGATCTTTGCTCTAAAAAGAAGATGTTTGAAAATAAAAGTCCCTTTCTTCCCATTAGAAATTATCAGTGGTAAAGCTAGAAGTTGACATTTGAGGAGTGCTCTAATAATGAAATGAATTAAGGTGGTTTTCCCCAGGACATTTCAGTGTGTGCATGTGTAAATTACAAACATCAGGTTTGTTTGGGTTAAAGGTCTTGTAAGCTCTCTCTGCTCAGAACCTTCTTAGTAGTTAAGTTTCATGAACTTTAATTTTCTTTTTTAAAACAAGCTGTAGTCTTTGAAAGCAAGGATGTGACAAATTAACCCATGTGGCCATTTTATTTTTCTCCTTTTTTACTTACAAGTTCTTTATATTTAAAAGATATTGGTCTGTCCCGGGGATCAAAATGAGATGAAGTGTATCCCTGTTTGAAGGCAACCACAGGCTTACACAATATTAAAGAAATGAAGGTTAGGGGGAAGGGAGGTATACTATGCAACACAGCATTGTTTTCCCCATATAACTTGGAGGAAAAAAAAAAAAAAAAAAAAAAGCTTGCTGGAATCGTGCTGTAGCTCTTATTCCCCTCCTGATAGAGCTTTTTTTTTTTTTTTCATTCACAGTACTGAGAGTGCTTTTGGTCATTCCTTTAATGTGCACTACTTAGGGTTTAATGGGGAATCTGAATCAAGGACATTGTGTATGTGAAAAGTAATGCACTTAATAAATTAGAATTTCTATCTGCAAACATCTAAGCCAGTAAAATACTGACTTGAAACTTATGCAGACCTGAACTCCATATCCATAGAATTGCATACGTAATAACTTGTATGCAAAACTCATTCCTGCACTCAGTGTAACATTCTAACCATTAGACTAAATAGGATTTTTCAAGCAACTATAAAATAGGTAGCTGAAAATGTTCTTTTCCTTCTAAAACTTGTATTTCCACTTAAAAGCATTTTCACAGTTATTTGCAGGCTGGTCTGTAGCACTCTGACTACCACTTCTCAGATATCTTCAGGATGTTTTAAAATAGAGAGTATTTTAAGGGGTAGAAAGAGAACTATTGAAATACACAAAAAGCCCCATTCCAATAAAATGAGAAATCAGCTTTTAGAAAAGGGCAGCGGGGAACAGAAAGGTCTGGCAAATAACAGAATAAAAGCAATCTTTTTTTTTTTTTTTTTATGAAACTGTGCAGCCATTTCATTTCAAGTAAGTGTCTCAAAGTGTCCTTTTAAAATATCACCAAGTACTAAAATTGAATACTGTCATTTTATTGTAGTAACTGTAGGTTTACTTATTTCATAATTGGCTTGGCTAGGGAGCTCACCTGTAGGGATTTTATTGTTCTTATCAATTGTTTAATAAATCCCACAGATTGAGTACAGTAAATAATAAATGATACAGTGTTTGGTAAGTCAATATTTAATTTCATATATATGCTGGGAAACTAACATTTTACATGCAGATATTACCATAGTTCTTGCTTAAATGAAAAAAAACCCCAAACCAACCAACCCACTATATTTTGTTTACAAAAGGGAAATAAGTAGAATTTGTAAAATAATTCTGGTAGAATTTAGTTCATAATACTGTTTCATAACTTCAGGTTAATAGAGTATGTGATGGGAGTGTGCTGACTGCAGAAAACCCCATTTATCTTTCTGAATATTCAGATCTGTCCAGTTGGTATAATTTCCTAGGCATTTACAGGTTCATTCAGTAAGTGTCCCATCATATAGTCAGCCACAATGTAACTTCAGTATGATTTAAGCACATTATTAAGTACTTTTCCAGATAGCCACAAACTTAAGATAAGCATAAGTTTAAGTAGAGGTTATTTTACAATTAATAGTTTTGCTGAATTTTCTTTCAACTTAAATATTCTGAAGTTGTTTTTTTATGGACATATGAAAGTACTATCAAGGGAAAAAAGTTCCTTTTTCACCAATAACTTAAAACACTTTACATAAAAGTATTGTGCTGAAGAAAATGTTGGGTTTTTTTGTTGTTTTTTTTTTTTTTTTTCAAATAACATCTCCAAATAGTATTCATATTAGGGTAAGCTTTGACAAGGACTTTTTGGGGGTGTTGGTCGTAAATAACAAAAATCAGACAGGTGACTTTTTCAGAAAGTTGCATTTCTTAAGCATTTATTTGACAATTTACTTTGCTCTACACATCCTGCTAAAATGAGTGGAACTCCACACAGAAAAACTATATCACACTTCAGCATCTGAGCTAAGAGTTTTCTCCAGTATTTGAGGAAAACAGTCAAATATACCTGCTGACTTCTCTGAACACTGTTTTAAAAACAACATAATTAAATGTGTCTAAAAGATAAAATATGTAAAGCAGTCTCTCAAGACTTTCTCTTAGAGGAAATTTTTTTTTAAAAGATAATTTTAAATTATATGTGCAAGGGCAAGTAACTTCCCCTTATTTGTCTGCATTGGTTTTCTTCCTCAAGATAACATAAAGGCTTATAAATAGTTGTCATTTTATTTATTTTTGAAGTGGTCTCATTGGTATTATTCTCTTAAAATCTTTACTTTTGTAATTATTAAAAACAATAATATTTATAATTTATACAACATACTAATTTTTAATCTACACAAACTTTTATTCTCATAATTCCTATTTGCATTCTTTTTTCCTGTAGCTTTCTTAGTTCTTCTGTTTCCTCCTTTTTTAATATCTATTTGAAGAAAGAGATTCTGCCTTGTGAAATGTATTAGACATCCGATTCCAGTTATATACAATAACTATATATTATGTACTCTGTAAGTGAAGAATATCATGAGTAGGTTTTAGTACACTTTATGTCAACATAGCCAATTACTTAATCCTTAGTTTCTGTTATTTGTAGTGAGCATTTGGATACCTGATTCTAGGAAAACAGTTGAGCATAAGAACAACCTTTGTTGCATGTTTAAGCCAAACTTCTTATTATAAGCTAATGAGAAGGTGTCTTTGTAGTGGAAAGCACTGAGATATACCCGTCAGCATTGCTGTTTGCATCTACTGTGATAATTTTTACCAAAGGCATTCAGTGACCTGAATATAACCTGACCCATCACTCTTAAAGCAAATGCCAGTTGTTGTATGTTGTAGTTCCAAATGTGATGTGTTCTGTAATTATTAATCAAATACTGCCTGAAGAAACCTTGTTGAGTATTTGTAAGCAAAACCTTAGTGACCAGTTTGTTATACTTGCAGGAAGATCTTTAGTGACCTCAGTCAAGTTAATGGCATGTGTGAGACAATTAGCCATCATTCCTGTTTAATATAATTATACGGAATGCCTGAAATGCCATTAGGTAAATGCTTAGAAAGAGAAATTGCACAGATTACAAAAAGATGTGAAAAGCACTCCTTCCAAGTCATCAAACTTTGCATTGGAACTGACAGGTCATCATGCTCAATATGTTATTATGGGCAGAAAGGGGGATGCACCTTACATGTGAAGGCAAGTATTTAGTTAGGCTAACTGAAATGTTGATAGCCAAATAGTCCCTATTTTTAGTGTGTTTACAATAATGTATGTTTGTAGTATTTGTAGTCCATATAAACATGGGCGAAAATCATTAATGCAATAAAAAATGGTTATAACATATGAGATATTCAACCATACTTATCTTAAAACTCAGTCTTTAGAATGTAAAATAGTAATTTTATTTCCTTGATGACATGACTTATGTTTCAACATAGGATGAAATCTGTTTTCCACTTCTATTAGTTGCCTGAGCATAGTTTGTTTATTATAGACCTTAGAATATGGCAAGCACAGTCAGAAGCAAGGTGACATTACTGAAGTTATTTCATTGTTTTGGGTTTTTTTTAATAGCAACTTTCTTTTCTTTACAGATCCCTTAAAACACTGTTATTAAGCATTGGGAAGTGAAGATATCAAATGAAATAGCAGCAAGTCCTGAAGTTTTTCAGGAGGGTTCAGTCTGCAGTAGACCTCATATGGCTACGATCTCCTACAATAAAAGCTTTTACTCTTTAACAGGTAAGTCGGTCAGCTCATGGTTTTTTTTCCACTGTTAACCAAAATCCTTCATGTGCTTTAATGTCATCTTCCCCAAGAAAGAGAAAACCAGGACAGAGTTAAATATAGAACTTAGTGTAAACAATTGCTTTTTAGATACAGGAGGAGGAAGAACACTTCTGCCTTGCCCTTGAGACAAAAATGTTTGGTATATTTTTTTCTGTTTGGTATATTTGCTCATACCCAGAATTAATGTATGCCATCTCTTTTCAACATCGAAGCAATTGCAACATGACATGATACCTATTGCTTACCAAGGGCCCAACTAATTAGACTTTAGGCAGGTAGTGTACTTAAAGGCTGTAAAACTGGGAGAACTCAATGCATATAACTACCTAAATCTCTAGGGAAGGTTAATCATCCTTGGTTAGAATACACATCAGCAATCCTGCTGAGTGGAGAGCCTCTTGGAATATCTAATTTGAAATGCTGAAAACTGTCATAAATATTTATTTTGTTAGGACACTCTCCATTTTAGATGGGGAGGAAACATGTTTCAGTCCATGCCTCAAGAAGCCTAACACTGTAATGGGAGGACATCAGTTCTTGTTATAAAAATTCACTCTTTTCGTAGGTGCGTGTTCTTCTGATCAGTAGGGAATCATTAATTTGACTCGTGATCCAGTTTTCAAGAGGGTGGTAAAACATCCCCTCACAAAAGCTTATCACCCCTTCTCAGGGGTTCGGATGCTCTTGGGGAGGTATGGGATAGGGATCTGAGTACTTTCAGAAGGATAGACTTGAACTTAAGGTGTGCACATTCTCAGAAAAATGCTATAATTGGCTTTTTGACTGTAAGGATGACTCCTACCACCATCTCCAGCTGTTTTTTCTAAATAAAGCTATTAGATTTTTTTTTTTTTCCTTAATAGCACATCCTACAGGTAAGCATTTTTAAGTGGGTATGCCTGCTGTAGGAGACAGGAGCACAGCTATTTTGTAGATATGTTCAAGACAGAGAAGGACACTTTATTAGCTGATGAAGACTTCAGTATTGCTTGATTCAGGTGCAAATATACACTTCAGTAAATATTTCTAAGATGAACTGGTTATGCACCTTGTTTCTACCTCTGCACATTTTGGGTATCAAAATCTGTATATTTGTTCATCCTCAAGTGTATGCTAAAAAATTTGCTGTTGCAAAGGAAGACTAAGGTGAAGTGCACTGCAGAATACTTAGAAGTGAAAGTAAGATTATTTTCGTGTACATAAGGCTTGACAAAATAGTTTTCAGTAAGCAACCAGACACAGAAAAATTGGTTAAATTAATGATATCAAGTTGTTATAAGTTAGTGTGAAGTGAGTTACCCACAGATTTTTTGACACTCCACATTATGATATCAAGAAGCATTTTTGTTTCTTTTCAAATGACATCACAAATACAATGAATTTGCAATGTAATGTAATCTTTAAAATGGTATTTGGAAAAACATTTCAAATTATTTTTAATATCCTCTTTTTCCAATAAATGTTAAATCACCCAAATTATTAATGATAATTATCAACTACATGGGATTCTTGTCAGAAAGGCTAAAAGATGGAGTAGTTGCTATCCTTTCTCCATTAATTTTCATGCCAGATGCATGATTAAAGTACCGTTTACACCAGAAAACTTTAGTATTCAGGAAAATTAATGATATCGTACTTAATTTTAGTGTGTTTTTTTTAGGGTTGGTTTTTGGGTTTGGGTTATTTTAAAATAATTTTTACACCACATGTAACCTTGA
This sequence comes from Caprimulgus europaeus, assembly GCA_907165065.1. The sequence goes on along the minus strand of OU015531.1, from coordinate 35,912,086 downwards.
TGAAAATTATTAAAAATTCTATTTTAGCTTCTTTTCTGTTTTAGCTTGTTTTGTTTTTTTTTTTTTATTCAAAGGGCAAGTTTTCCATTTCACTCCTACCTTCTGAAGGGAAAGAACCTCTACACCAACATAGTTTCATGACTGGCCTGAGGGCAGCAGAGTTTATTTTGGCCAATTAAAATAACAATTACTGTTAGAGACACTAATAGGAATACCCTTTTTCTGGTCAGTTCCACAACCCAGATGGTATGATTAAAACATCTCAGCTTCAAATTACTGTACTGTACTGATTGCCCCCTCTCTACATGAGTTTTTACAATAATACGGTAAAAAACTCACTCTATTTGCATGGTGGTTTTCAGAGTTTGCTTGCCAAAAAACAGTATGCTAGTACATTCACTGCTGGAAGCTATATTATTTGATGTAATATAAGAGAAAGTCGACTGATCTCTTTGGATTATTACATATGTTTTCAGATTATATGCAAAACTGTATGTTGACCTGGCAGATTGTGGTTGCATATTAAACACTGAATGTGAATAACAGTACATTTGCTAAATATGATGGTTGAAGTTTTGCAAAAAACTGTGTTGGAATGACTTTACAATACTACTATTTCACATTACTGTATATCTTGTTCGAGATATTGACTTAATTATTTCATTGGACCAGTTACAATAGCTTTTGTTTGTCTGTCAGCCTTAAATTTCTTCAGGGGCTTGGTTATGTTTAAGACAGCTAGGATATTTTCACAGACTTGCATATTTTCAAGACACAAAGGTAAAAACAGTTCTTAGGGTTCAATCTTATTAAGTTAGAAATAGCTTGATTAAGAAAAGGGAAGATGTCTGTTTACTCTTCATTGTGATTCTTAGGTTCCAAAGAATCAGAATGATTTAAAACTCTGTGTGTGCTATTTTTTTATTGTGGCTGCATTCAGACACTGTATTGTATGAGTGGCTGTGGAGGAGCGCAGCATAGAGAAATCTGAAGATCTTGTAATTATTCCAATAATTTCTATATTTTAGTAATTTCTCCTACGAAAAAGCATTTGTCAGGACAGGTGATATAGAGCTGGCTTCTGTACCTCCAGGTTACTATGTTCTGATGCTGCAGAAGTTTTGAGCTCTGAACTGCATTTACTTTCCAGAGACTTGGAGAAAAAACATAAATTAAGAAGTCTTCATTTGATAGTATAGATCTACCTGGAGTTCAGTCTCATAATCAGTAATAAATACTGTTTTAACCCTGCTTAAAAACTAAATGTAATTGTTTTAGTGTGCCACATTAAATTCATTACTCATACTGAAATGTTATTAGAATCTGGAGATTCTGATTCCCAGCTGTTTTATCCAGCTTTACTGATGCTCTCTTAATATATAGCCAATGCAATTGTGTATCTGCACTTCCGAAATCCAGAAGGGCTAGCACAATTGTATTTTTCCTTCATACTTTGGGAAAGCTTTTATTCCTATGACAATATGTAGGGTTTGGGTTGTTATTGGTCTTTTAAATTCTGTTATTACTTAAGAGGCACCTCAGGTCTGGGTCTCTGTCGATCTTCCAGTCCCAGAAATAAATTTAGAAGCTTTACACTAATAACCTTTGGTCCCATAATGTTATGTCTAATATTTTTCTTCAGCTCTTTAAATGACTTCTGTGTTCATGTAATGCTTCATGGAAAAGCTTACTTAATTCTGATAGATCAGAAATTCTTGACCATTGAGACTTAGCTCTTATTTGTTTCTGTCCATCTGACACAACTTAGCAGAAAAAAGGATGAGTTATGATTTTTACAGTGAGTTCCTTGGGTATAAATGTAGAGTCATTAAAGTAATGCCAGTTAAGTTCACACCTAGTTAACTAACAACAACCTCATGCCTTTGAAACAGAACATTGTTGTAATTAAAAAATAAACTCCACGAATTCTCTCAAATTTATTAAGCTAAAATTCCCTCTTGCTTTCCATGAACATGCTCTAATTTGCAACCACAATCTCACCAATATGTCTGCCAACAAAAGTGAAAAATAAAAAAAAAAAAAAAAGGTCTTGTAACACTGCATATCTCACAGTGGCTCGACACAGATGTGATTGTAATAGTTTCTGTTGGGGAAAAAAAACAACCATCCAAACAAACAAAAAAACCCCCCACCCCTAGATAGTGGTAAATGACCTCTGATATAAACTTACAAGCTTGTAGATGCCCATAACCTTATCCATTCCAATGCAAATATCTTGTGATTTGTAGGCACAAAAGTCTTCATGATGAACAAAAAATAGATGAAGCAATACTGAGAGGAAAGAGAAGTCTTATCCTAAGTTAATGAAAGTGTATTGGAACAATTGTCAGCTAGCTCTTGCTTAAGGAGAGGCTGATATGGTTAAGCATGTCTTAATATACTACGGCAGGGCAGTATAAACCTATGTCTCCTTGGGCTGACAAATAATTTACCCTTGAGAGTATAATAGCAGTACCAGGGACCAAATCTTACACTGGCTCTCCATAAACAACTATGCCTGATAGCTTTCTCGTTTTCCATAGAGAGACACTACATTGTAAGATCACAAAGGCCTCATGTACTTCACTTTCTGATATTCTAAAATTAGTACAGGTGTGAAATATATGGCATTCAATCTTATCTCAAGGTTTTAATTTAGGTAGCAGTTCATACAACCACAGTCATCAATCTTCATGAACATTCATAGGGTATTTACAGGTGCTTTTAACTTCAACAGCTGAGAATATATTTTGCTGAGAAGGACTGAAAAGTGTGGCACACCTGCCAACAACGAAGCACTATCTCCTGGCTTTCTGTTTAGCTGAAGACTCTTGCTTATTCAGTAGGAGTTCTGCACTATATGCTGCTGCAAAAGAGCATTATTGAGCTATAAGATAATATTCTAGGGAGGAATGGAGAGGCTGGATACACTCTATGGGAGGGAGGAGGGAATGATCTGAGAATTAAAGAAGAAAAGGGGTAGGCATAATGCTCTAATTAGCCTTGTCCTGCTTCTAGCAAGCTGTTCTTACATCTGAGCTATCTGCTGAATAATTTGAATCACCTCTTTGTTACTGGATTGAGTTGAGGAAAAAATAAACCATTTATTAGGAATTTTCATTCATATTGGTTTCTTTTATTTGCAGCTTGTTTCAGAGTGCTAGTGAAGCTCACTATCCAACTAAGTTTAAGCTGAATTTGTACAGTCACTATAGTTTTTACTCAGTCTTTTGCTCGGATGTGTCAGCTCTGCTATGTTCCAAATGGGCTCCAATGTAGATCAACTTTGAATTTGTATAGTAAAAAATCCTGAAGGACTAACAAATTGATTCTTCAGCAGTTGTCATCCTGCATACCACAGCCACAGGACTTCCTTTTTGATACAGAGCTGCAATTTGATCAAAATCCAGTTATGAATTTTAAAATGTTCGGAGTTTGTAAATATACTATGCCATTCAATAAACTGTTGCAGAGGTTAATTCCTTGCAATATTAAAAGTATACACTTGTAGTTTGAATTTGTGATACATAGATGTTGTTTTATCTTTGATGGCTAGCCCAATAAGTCTCTATTATTAAATTTCTATTTTGCATAAATTAATTAAAACTAAACCACCTCAATAAATTACTGAGATAATGCAAAACTCATCCATGTGGTACCCATCTTTTATATTTAATGTCTGAACCCAGAATATCTTCCATGCTGTTGGAGGACCTGCCTAAAGCTTGTAGTAGCTCTTAATCCCCTCAGTAGACCTAGAGTTTCTTTTCTGTGCTGCCCCTTGGTAAACCACCTATATTCTACCTCATAAATATTTGAATTTATTAAATTTGGTAACATTCAGAAATGCTAATAACATTGTTAAGCTTTCTCTACCTCTGCAGCTACTGGTAATATCTGATTTTATTTAAATGTGACTTTTGCTTTCATAGAAAGTGAGCTGTTATGTGATATTGTGGTGAGTTGACCCTGACTGGATGCCAGATGCCCACCAAAGCCCACTCTATCTCCCCACTCCTCAACTGGGCAGGGGGAGAAAAATATAATGGAAAGCTCGTGGGTGCAAATAAGGACGGAGAGAGATCACTCACCAACTACTGGCATGGGCAAAACAGACTCGACTTGGGGGGAAAAAACAAATTTACTTTATTACCAATCAAAATCAGAGGATAATGAGAAGTAAAACCAAATCTTAAAACACCTCCCCCACCTCTCCCTTCTTCCTGGGCTTAATTTCTTTCCTGATTTCCACTTCCTCCCCTCAGCGGCACAAGAGGACAGGGGACAGGGGCTTGAGGTCAGTTCATCACACGGTGTTTCTGTCGCTTCTTCCTCCTCAGAGGGAGGATTCCTTCCCCCACACCAGCGTGGGGTCCCTCTCACAGGAGACAGTCCTCCATGAACTTCTCCAACATGAGTCCTTCCCATGACTGACAGCTCTTCACGAGCTGCTCCAGTCTGGGTCCGTTCCATGGTGTGCAGTCCTTCAGGAAGGGACTGCTCCAGCGCGGGTCCCCCACGGGGTCACAAGTCCTGCCAGCAAACCTGCTCCGGCGTGGGCTCCTCTCTCTATGGGCCACAGGTCCTCACAGGAACCTGCTCCAGCGCGGGCTTTCCATGGGGTCACAGCCTCCTTCGGGCATCCACCTGCTCCGGCGTGGGGTCCTCCACGGGCTACAGGTGGTCATCTGCTCCACCATGGACCTCCAGGGACTGCAGGGGGACAGCCTGCCTCACCATGGTCTTCACCACAGGCTGCAGGGGAATCTCTGCTCCAGTGCCTGAAGCACCTCCTCCCCCTCCTTCTTCACTGACCTTGGTGTCTGTGGAGTTGTTTTCTCTTACATCTTCTCACTCCTCTCTCCTGCTTCAAAGTGTGCAGCTTTTTTTCCCCTCTTCCTTTTTTTTTTCTGAATTATGTTATCACAGAGGCGTTACTGATGGGCTCGGCCTTGGCCAGCAGCCGGTCCGTTCTTGTAGTTGCCTGGAATTTGCTGTGTTGGGTCAGACATGGGGAAGCTTCTGGCAGCTTCTCTCACAGAAGCCACCCCCATGTCATGTCCACCTCCCTGCTACCAAAACCTTGCCACATAAACCAAATACAGGTGTTTTTCTACCAAAACTCTGAAGATCTTGTTTCTATGTTCTTTCTTTTTTGTTGATCATAGATATGCTGCTGTATGTTGTCCCCATAATTGACAGTCCACATTTTTGTCTCATACTGTTATTATAAAATGGATACCACTTTCAAGGCAAAAAATCTTTTTGTAGTATCCATTTCTTGAGGTTGCATTATCCTCTCTTGAAATGGGGAGGAGAATTACATTATATGTAGTATTTGGTACATAAAGCTATCCTTAATTAATTTGCTGTGTAAAGCACCAACAAGGGTCCAGGGTGGTATTGGACAAAGCTTTCCTTTTCATAGGCAGAAAAAATTCATGCAAGTCTATCATGTATTTTTTATGTGTATGTGGGATTGGTGATCACTTCTAGCACTCTAATTTGCCTAGCAAATAACATGTCTTTTCAGCCCTACAATAAGGCTTTTTCTCTATATTGACAGTTCAGAAAATCTGTGACCGGCTAAGGACCTTTACATAACTATGTTTCTGTAACTTGCATATCTTTCTTGGTCTCTAGGAGAAGAGAGAAGTGGCCACATGTGCTACTAATTTGAACTGTTGTAGAAAAAAAGTTACATTCATCTGAGATGTTGTAACTCAAGCATACTGTAACCACAGTGACAGTTTTAACTGTGTAAGTTGTTAGTTTAATGGTTATGGAATAAAAATAAAATAATGATAATATTAAAAATAAAATAAAACCTAACCCGAGAACATTACTGTAACTAGTTCATGCAAACTGAATCATTTAGCTCCATAAAGCTGCTGTTACTCCATGAGTTTTGATTATTCCAGTAGCTAATGCTCTTCATTTTGAGTTATGTCTGAATTAATGCACTAATGTGAAGATGGATGTTAATCATGCATGTCTTCAAATGTATTTTTCTGAAGTAAGGAATTTAACCTTAACATATTGTCCAGATTTCAAATTAAGTAATTAAATATTTGACAAATAAATATATTGCTGTAGTTAACATTGGTTTTCACCACTGATGTGTTGAGTGTGTCAGGATTTTTAAAGTTAAAATGCTTGATAAGAATCTGCCTTAAGATAATGTTGCTCTGGTATGTATTGTTTGTTATTTAAATAAAGAAGTGAGCCCTTTGAATACTTCTATGACAATAAGCATAACTTTGCTGAAGTCATTGTGATCTGGAAAGATGTTTTATTATGTTTTAGTTTTTCAGTGGTATACTTTGGCCTTTGAAAGCATTTGGGAAAAAGAGCAAGTATTTTTATCTCTTCTTCTGAAATGGAAGTTACAAGAACAGTGACAGTACAAGACCTAATTCTGGCACTGTGCATTGAAATATGTATGTGTCAAGTTTTCTGTATAATTCATGACATTATCAAAAGTAGGCATATATGAATGTTTGAATGAACAGAGAAAGCAAAAAACTCAGTTCCCAAAATACTTAAATGAACTTCTTTAAATGGCTGTGGACTTCTGTGATATTATCACTGGGCTAGCCCTTGGCTAGCAGCCAACACAGCCCTGTGTTCACCCACTTCTCCCCCACCCCCAGGGATAAGGGAGAAGATTGGGGGGCAAGGGTAAGGAAGCTTGTCGGTTGAGATAAGAACAGTTTAATAATATAAATAAAAGAAAACTTAAAATAATACTAATATTAAAATAGTGGTGATAATGATAACAGTAACAAAATATGAATAAGAGTGATACACAGTGCAATTGCTCATCACCGACTGAGCCCGGCCTGTTCCCAGATAACGATCACAGAGGAGTGACAATCCCAAACCAAAACTGCAATCCTGGAAAGTGAGAGCCCGAGTGAAAGCCAGAGAGAGCTAAAAGAGGAAGAGCCCCTCACTAACATACTGGACATGACGTGATATGATATGGAATATCCCACTGGCATATCTAAATGCCAGTTTAGCTTATTAATGTAAATATTCCTCATCCCCTTAGATTTTGTTCTTGTAGACTAACAGAAAACAAAGTTCTTCACTTCCAGTGACAAAAATAAGTCCCAGGCTGAAAAACAAAACACAGCACTATTGTAACTTATTCTGAAAAGAAGCCCAGCTCAGTTTCAGCTAAAAACCAGGACAACTTCTTAAATTCCTATACAAGGAATATAAAGGAGTGTTAGCTAGACATCTGCGTGATCAAGGTGGTCTCTAATTGCAAAACAGATTTGTCAGAAACTGAGCCAAACGTTGCCATTTTTTTCTAAATAAGATATTAGATTTTTTAATTTTTTCCCATTAACATTTTCTGTCTAAGATAAAATCACCAGGGAGGTGGGATTCATTGTTTTGTGGTTAGATCATGCTTATTATAAATGTATCAACAGCTTCAGGGAAATAAACCAGCCTGTAGCAATTGAGTGTGTAAGTGTGTAGTGGCAACAAGATGGTGCGATGATGTAATTAGTATTGCATAGATCGTCATGTGATGGAAAAAAAATATCTTTTGCTTGAGAGGCCAACATGGCTGAGTATGCTTGTTTTATTTTTCCAATTTTTTCTTTATTTCTAGGTACCTGATCATTTTAATTAATTTGAAACTATTGATACATGACTTAATTACCTCTTTTACAATTAAGGGATAATTGTTAGAGTAAATAACTTGTTTGGGATTTACTGGAAAGAACTACTGCCTCAAAGTTCTATGGTAGTGGAATCATAGAATGGTTTGGGTTGGAAGGAACTTTTAAAGGCCATTCAGTTCAACCCCCTTCCAGCTTCAGCTAGATCAGGTTGCTCAGAGGCCCATCCTTAGTACAATCCTTGTATTGATGATCCCATTTAAGTTAATGGATACCTCAAAGTGCAGCAGTGAGCATGCAGTATTGCTGCAATAATTAATGCTAGGCATCATACATATAATAGTATTATTTTGGATTAGAGACATTATTCTTATTTTCTAAAATGTCTTTTATCATTTACTCTCTATCATTTTCATTATTTTATTTTGTCCTCTTTTGTGAAGCTTTACATAACAGTATTTCACTATCTAGGTGAAAAAAAAACAAACTTTTTTTTTTTTTGTTGGTTTTGGGTTGAAATGCATTTGATGGCACTTTTTAGTAATCTAGTTTGTAATACAGCTATTTCCACAGCAGAATAAGGTAACAACCTTTTAGTTTTCAAGGTCGAGTCAGATTTTGGAGGGAGAAGCAGGCTCCATGTAACATTCCATATAAGGCTTATGTTCAAAATAATTGATGTTATATCTGATAGTAAATTACACTATGTAGTTTGGAATTTACTGGAAGAAGACTTTTGACCATTTTACACTGGGTTAAATTGTCTTATATAACGTATTAAATGACAATTTGGGCAATATAAAGCAACTATAAAATGTACAGGGAGATGATATTTTCCTGATAAGTACCTAAATTATGGATTAGATCGGAGGAGGGGAGTCCTGGGCCACTTGAGCAAAGTATAATGCCTACTTTCTTTCCAGATTAGCTTTAGTATGTTTAAAGTGTTTATTGTTAAAAAATGGTGCCATGTGTGAAAACATAATACTATTACTTCATAATACATACAATGTAAGACTGAGTTGTCTCCAGGATTAATTCCTTTCTATAAATATGGCCTCATATGGGTGGACGTGTGAACGTTTTTAGTCCACGCAACCATGCCATACAAAGTGTTCAGATATTGGTAATAGAGGCTGCAGTGCATGCTCCTTAGTGCCATGTGGATACTACATTGCAATAAAAAATTGCACTTTGCACTTGTTAGAAGATTTCATGTATTATAATAATGTAATATATATATATATATATATAGGCAAATGGATATTTCAAATAAACATTCGTATATTGCTTCAGATCATAATGTCACAGAAAACTTTTTAAACTTGCAGCCTAAAAAGAGTATTTAGCTCTGAAGAACAGTCTGTGATGTTACAGTATATATTCCAAAAAGGCCTTTCCTTTATGGGTTTATAAATCACAATACATTAGAAGTAAAATACAGGGCACCTATCACAGAATACCAGGTACACATTTTAATGATGGAGATGTTGCACATCTTAGCAATTAGATAAGATATTCATATATGCTATCATCAGAAAATATACAAAATGATTTTTCTTGCAAAGTGTTTTCTAATGTGACCCTAACTTTCTGATTGTTCAAGAACAAAGGTAAAATTAAAAATTTAAATAATGAATCTACTGATTTTTTTGTTTTGGTGTTTCCTTGTCTTTTCATTTAGATTTAATCACTGTAATGACAGACTGAGGGCAAACGAAATTAAACCAGTTGGGTGAATTAGCTCAGCAAGTGACAGTTCACAGGAGAGTCTTTATCTACTCTTTCCACAGACTGTGTGTGCATAATTGCAGGTAAGTGCACTGGCTACATTTTCTTCAGTAGAACAATTATAATACAAATTATAATTAAAGGTCTGATATTATACTCATGACTAGGTATTTGGGTCAAAATTGTATATGCACTAGCTTGAAGCCTGTTCTAAAAATGTATTTGATTAAATTTATGTTCTATTGCGTCCCTTCAAGGGTATGATTATGCAGCCAAAATTACTCAGTTAATTTCAAAATGATGGTTATAAAAAATGGCCATTTTTATTAAGTATTTCAGACTTTGAGTGCACTGTTATTTATATTGAGGTAGTGTTCAAGGTAAAGTTCATATATGCATATCTCTACAAACTCCAGTACTAAACTTGTAAATTTTTCCCAAAATAATGTTTTTATATATGTACCTGAACATAAATTTGAGGTATCTAAGGTTCTGCAAAAGGCCATCACAGAATCAAGCATCTAATTACCATCTGTGACAGCAACAATCTTTTGTAAATGTTTCAGTGCTGTTATTCACAGTGGGAATGAAGACATCTATTAGTCTGTGTAAAATACTGTGTGAGTTTTCATGATAGCTAATCACGTAAAATCTTATTTGTCACTACTGAAAATGCAAATCATGACGGAGGACTAACGCTTTTGCAGAATACCTTAATTCAGACCATCTCTGGCTAAATACAGTGTAGAACGTGAAAGTTGCTCAGCAGCTCTATAAAGATGAGTTTTATGGTAGTTTAATATCGCTTCCAAAAGTGCAGATTTTGAAGTGTTTCACTTACGGAGAGAATATGTGTATGAGCATTTAGTAGACAATATGGCCTGTTACTTAGCTAGTTTTCTGGTAAAACATGTTGGTGAGGCCTTTGAATCTGTAAAAGAAAACATGAAAAGCAATTATACTAGACTAAGAATCTAGCAGGTGACACTTTCAGTGTGAACTATCAGCTTGCATTTTCAATGCACAGGTCTTAACTTTAGAATGCATAACAAGTACATAAGTGTTTTTTGAAAGTACTGGATAAGTTCCCTATATTTTCCTGTGCATGAATATATTTCTTTGTTATAGGAGTCACTGACAGAATTTAGAATAGATAGCAATGAATTAGAAAGTTCCTAAAATCAAATGATAATAAAGTTAATGTACAATATGTTTGGTGTTTTAAAGCAATATATTGTTTCTACATTTTTGAAATTTCAGTATAATAAAATAATAGTGTTGATCTTATATCATAGTTGGTACAGTAATCCAGGTCTTGACTTGTTACTAAATCAGCTAAAAAATTACCTGTACGTTTGCATATTCTAAATATTTTTGTGAAACCTATTATTTCTGTTCCAGAACTGTTATATCCACTTATTGCTGTTGAACCATATGCTAAAACAGGAGTTTCTGTGTGAATCATATTTTATTTTGTTTTCATAGGTTTTCTGTGCAGGGATTTAACAGGGTCTTGATTTTGTGTTTCTTTTAAGCTATGTCATAAGTAAAAAAATCTGCAGAATATGTTGGAAGAATTTGGTGGTTTAATTCAAACTTAAAAGTTGGAAGTTGTTGTATTTAAAAGAACATAAAAAAATAAAAATAAATAGGATCCACACCTGAAAGTAAGGACTTGGATCTGTGCAAGCCTGATTATCCCTAAGTCTGGTAGATTTAGTTAGTAGTTTCTGTTAATTCTGCGTATGTACGAAAAACAAGAGTAGAATCCCAGCTGAAAAATGAATGTGCTTGCTTTTTTTCTCAAGCTGAATCTTCACATTGCATGTACGTTCTGAGTTACTGATTTCTACTGTAACACTAGCTGCTGTTTTCCCATATTGTCTTTGTGAATATATAACAAGTATTAGAGAAGCTCGAGATTTTTTTCCTTCAGGCACCAATGAGGACAAAACCAAAAGGAATTTAGCAAGATAAAAACAAGGACTGACTATAAGTAGATAAGGTTTCCTGACCTTTTTTTCTCATCAGAAGGATTCCAAGTAAGCTTTTGATATGAGATCCATAAAATGTTTGAGGAATACCTGATTTATTTTTTTTTTTCTGAGGTTCTCCTACAGATCTAACTAGTGTTTTATTTGGTGTGCTTTTCCTCAAAGATTATGGAGGCAGATAAAATATTGATACTTTATAGACAAGGGAATCCTGGTATTAATTATTTTTTAACCGTGAATGATAGTTGTAAGATTGATATAACAAAGTCTGCGTTGGTAAATAGTGCTTTAATTTAACCCTTCTAAAAAAGATAAGTTTAAATTTAGAAAACAAAGAAAAGAGTTTACCATGCACTAAAGCATTTCTAATTTAACAGTATGCATAATCTTCCTAAACAAAAGCATGGCATTATATAAAAATAGCTTTAAAAACTGAGGTGTTATCTTCATGTATATATGGCATTTCATGCTTTCTCACTACAAGTGGAAGTGCGTGCATGCATAGCACTAGCCAGCACCATTGTCTGATTATCCACTGAGTAAATGGTTCTCTAAAAAAACACATTTATTTCTTCACATTCTCAGAGTTAGTATCAATGGCATTCTATAGCTATGTTTTTATTAGTTCACACTCTCACAAACATTATAGTAACTCAATAAATAAGGAAGATTGGAAACTAGTACTAAAGAATGAATGGCAAGAAAATAAGAATTCTGATGACCTAGATTCTTGAGTTAATTATGCAAGCCAGTATTGTTACAGATGGAAGACTATAATGTTGAGATTCAGAGATGTGTAGGTGCCTAACTGCTATTGAATTAAAATGAGAATTAGACTCCTAACTACCTTTCTAATCTGGGATAAAGTTATTTCAGCAGCATTCGGTGTCATTAGTGTGGAATTTCTGTCTGCTTCAGTGCAATTATTTTGCGTCTACTCTGTCTTAGTAACAATAAAACTCTGTCCAGAGAGTTAATTTGTTGTCTATAAATGGTTTGTGATTTTACACTTTTGAAAGAGAACTCTTACAAAAGAAACTCTGTTGAGAAGGTGTATTTCTGACTTGAAGAAAAAACATTATTCTCCAAGATGCATCCCCATGCCTTGCTTAGATTGCTTGCAGCAATTTCAACCATTACTGCAGAGAGTGACTTAGAATGCAGAGAGAGCAATGTGTCTATATACTAGTAAGGCCTTTCATTAAATCTTTACTTTTAAAAATAATTGGTTCTTTTAATCTATAATGGAACATGGACTTACAGGCTGTCTGTGATTAAAATTAGACCTTATTTGTCTTTTAATATGGTGCTATGTTCATCTGTAATTGAGTAGGGATCGATGCCAGCCCTGTGATGGGCAACAAGCTTATCCAACATGACGGAGATAGATTTCAGGGAAGACAGACTTTGCTGTTTCTACGTGCAAGTGGGATGAGTACACCATATCAGCAACATTTAATTATTTTGTAGGTAATTATTCATTTGAGGGACACAAGTTTTAGAGCAGTATGGAAATAGAAGGAAGACCAATACAATTACCATATGGCTAAGCACAATGTTTGCACTGGTACCTGGAAAGTCATAATGAGCTTTTCATTATATTTGAATAAAGGAATGTTTTATTTAATAAAGAAGACTCAAACTAATGTTTAGGATAACAATACTGACTTAAATAAAAAAAAAAAAAGAAAAAGGAAAAACCAAACAAACAAACAATACCACCAAGAGAAACCAAATGGTGGATCAGTAGCATGGAGTCTTTCAGTATTTTTTTTTTTTTTCTGTTTTGCTAACATCTTTTACTCCTGTAGAATTGTACAACAGCTTCATTTGAGAAAGACCTCCGGAGGTCATCTAGTCCCCTGGTGCCTGTAGGTGACTGCCCCCTGGTTAAAATAGGTTTAATTAGACCAGGAGGCTCAGAGCTTGTCTGTTTGAATTTTGAACACCTACAAGAGTGAAGATTCTGTAACCTCTCTGGGCATTCTGATCCCTTATTTAACCACCCTTATGATAAAAATAAGTAATTTTCTCCTAATATCTAATCAGGATTTTCCATGTTCCAACATGTTTTCATTGCCTGTCAACCTATTTCTGTGTACCTCTTAGAACAGTGTGCCTCTGTTCCCTGTATCCTCTGAGCAGGGAGTTGCAGATAGCAATAAGGTGTCCCTTTAGCACTCTCTTCTCAAAGCTGAACAAACCTATCTCTTGATGCTTCTTAATGTATGCCATATTCCTGTGCCCCCACCCATTTTGGTGGTCTCCACTGGACTCGTTCCAGTGTGTCAGTATCATTTATTGGGAAGCCCAGAACTGGACACAATACTCCAATACAGTCTAACCAGTGTTGAATTGAAAGGAAGGATCACTCACCTGGACCTGCTGATTCCACTCTTGCTAATGCAGTCCAGGATACCATTGGTATCCTTTATGCAAGGGCACATCCCTGAGTCATGTTCAACTTTTTGTCTACCAAGACCCACAGTTCCTTTTCTAAAGAACCTTCTCCCAGCAGTCAGTGCCTGCTCATCCTGGTGCATGGGGTTATTACATCCCAGATATGAGACTTCATGTGTCCTTTTGCTGAACTTCAGTAGGTTCCCATCAAGCCATGTTTCTAGTCTATCCAGGTCCTTCTGAATAGCAGCCCTGCCCACCAGCTGTCCCTCAGTTTGTTGTCATCCACAAGTGTGCTGAGCGTGAAGTTTGTCCTGTAGTACTCCTGCATTTATGAAGGCAATTCCCAATATTGGTCCCTCCCCATACGGATCCCCGAGAGACACCACTGCTTGCTGGTTGCCAGCTGGACTTTCCAGCACTGATTATGACTCTTTGAGCCTGGCACCCCAGCCAATTCTCTGCTCACCTTCTTGTCCAATTTGATGAGAAGATGACTATGGGAGACTGTGTCAAAAGCCTTACTAAAGTCAAGGTGTCCTACATCCACCAACCTCGCTTTTTCCACAGAGCTAGTTACCTCATCCTAGCAACGATGAGGTTGATCAGGTATGATTTGCCCTTGGTAAACCCAGACAATCCCCTTCTTGCCTTCCATCTTTTTTAGAAATGGTTTCTAAGTAAATTTGGTCCATAACCTTCCCCAGAACTGAGAATGAGGCTGACAGGCCTGTCCTCACTTGGATTTTCCTTTTTGCCCTCTGCTTTGCCCTTTGTTTTCCACTGATTGGAAACCTATCTGGAACTTCCACTGATTGCCATGACCTTTCAAGGATGATAGAGAACAGTTTCACAGTGACATCAGGCCACATCATTCATGACCCTCAGATGCATCTCACGTGGTGCCATGAATTCATATATATCCAAGTAAGTTAAGCCATCTCTAAATTTGTCTTCCTCTCTGTGGGTACTGCTTCACTCCCACAGAAAATATTGGAAGGAACTTCTACCTTCAAAGCTGGAAGGAAGTAATATAATAAATCCTCCCAAATGTGCAGACTTTCATAATGAATATGTTTCCACCCAACTTGAACAGTCTTATTTCAAAATGTGTTTTCATATATGAACAATTGTTCAGGAGAACTAGATTTCTTTTACTGCATTTTCTGTGTCCCCTGCACTGTAAACTTTTGTTAGCTTTATGCTGCTTGCTAAGCTATAGATATTAATATACTACCAGTGATACTAACAGAAGACATGTTCAGTTTTATTAGCAATATCTATGAATTGGAAGGACAATGACCAAAGAAGGTCTTATTTAGCTATTAGAATTTTCATCACTTTATTTTTACAAAGCAAATAATGGTGACTCAATTTCTTTTTTTTCTATGGGAAAGTTCAAATAGAGGTATTACAATGGGCAAGGTGTTAAACCAAATGCATTTTTGTCTTGGCTTGAACAGGTTATGCTTTTTCAGAGTTTCAGTTTTCTGTGTATCTTTAAACCACTGTCTCCCAAATATATCTCTGTGTTTATCCACGTGCAATATCCATTGAGATTACATTTATCATTTCTTTGGTTAGCGTAATGTGACATTTGATCTCAATAATTTTCACACTGTCCTACAGAAAAACTTAAACATTTTTTTCACCTTAGAAAACGAAGTCACTAGGACTCTTACATAACTTTTGCTAATTTTAAATTATTGGGGTAACACTGATAATGAGCATAAGTAACTTTATACTTTTGTCTGGAGTATTGTTAATATGAACTGTAGTTAATTTTATTTTGGTCAATAATAATCAATCTTTTTTTTAATCATAAAATAAAAATGTAAGAAATTTCATTTTCCATTATATTATAAAAAGCTAATTCATAAAGCAATGAGATGCTCTAATTTGTTTCATAAGAAGACTTTTTTTCTAATAGCTGATATAAGTATCTCAACTTACTGTGATGTTAAGGAAAAAGTAACTGAGACAGAAAAGCATTATTTTTTCCTTTATTCTATTAATGCAATTCCCCAGATCAATAAACAGCCCCCAAATATGTACAAGGACTCTGTATGATGCCTCACCCAGGGGAATGGATTCAGCAATTTATAAAAATTCTCACATTCATCCTTTAGTCCAATTCATTTACTGTTGATATATTGAAGGCCTTTTGGAAATTCCTGCATTATGTTGTCACATATAGCACTTTAGCCTGACAGAAGTTATAATAAAACTGGTTTAACTTATGAATAAGAAGTATTCTTAACAAAATCAGAATAAGCATGCTTTCAGATCTCACAAGTCTACGTGAGAATAAATACGATTCTATAATTAATACCTAATATAAGTTTGGTTATACATTGGTCAAGGCAGCTTGTCTAAAGAATTGAAACCAGGTTCATTTCATGCTCTTTTTTTTAGATTTGTATGGGATGTAGATACACCTCAGAAATTAAAGTATGTAACCAGCTGCTCTCAGAACTGGTTTCAAGTAAGTTGCTATTGCAGCATCTTAACCTCTAGTCTAGTGCTTGGAGTGTGCAGTTAGTTTCTTGGAGAAAAATCCATATATAATGTCCTCCTTATTTCTTCTCACTGTAGAGAGTGATAACCTTTAAAAAAGTCAGATTCTACTCCAATTATGAACTAATGCAGTATATTTCACAGTAACTATAGTTTTATGAAGTCTTCTTCATGCTCCGGTTCCAGTGAGTGTTCAATCAGATTAAATCTGAGTTGGGTACCCCTTTGCAGACTGTTAGTTATAATGCATTGCCAATACCTCCTTCACCTACTTAATGACCAGTTATTATTTTGTTCTATTAACAGTTTAATATCATCAAAATAGCAGCTTTTTCTAGCAAAACCATTAGTATAACGTCAGTCTTAATTTTAGTCTCCGTTTGAGGAGTTGTTAGCAAAAGGAGCTGGGACTAGATTCAAGGGTGTTTCTGGAATAGCTTTTAAACTTCTGACAGAAAGGGAGTTACCAGATCGTCTGTTAGAGATGTCACCCCTAATGCAGTAAAGCCTGTTGAATACATAGAGATGATACTTTAATTTATACAATAATTTCCATTTTATAATAACAATGTGACAGTAAGCAATGCAGTTTAGAGGATTTTTGTACTTCTCTAATGGTTCAACTCACACAGCATTTGGTAGCTTCTTCTCCACCATACCTGAAAACTTGCTCAGAAATGGATTGTCTATCACTTAGTATTCATTGATTCTAGTCATGCAATTTTACTTATTCATGTAGTTTCCATAATCATGAGTGATAAGTTGCACATAATTTACACAGATAAATTATACACAGCTGTGATTTTTAAAAATGTGTAGTTCAGGTCAGTACTTTTAAGTTATAGCTTGGAAGTTTCAGCAATTCAAGTTCTAAATATTTTTCTCACATTTTCTTTTATCTGTTATTAGAACAAGGACAGTCTAGCAGAAAACAATGGTGATAAAATAATAATTAAGTACAAATTGAGACTGGATTGTTTTAATTATATACAAGAAACAGTTGTTGAGTTGCAGATCCTGTATTCATAATTCAAAAGACCAGGAATTTGGAATCAAATTTGTGATTAGGTATAAAGTTATGATGCAAGGGGAGAGGTTGGTTTGAGGTTTTTTGCATAACTAACTTGCACAACAGCAAAGTGTGTAGCTAAGATTTAGAGAGGATATTGAAAGGGAAAAGCATAGATCACACAAAGCAGATGCTTAATTTAACAGGGAGGCATAGTATGTGTCGCTTGAACATTAGAATGCAGATATTTATCCCTGTTTGTTACAGTGAGCATGAAAATTTACATCTAAATAATAAAATTAATGTATGAAATAATATGTTTTATAGCTCAGTTGCTATAGTGAAATCCTAAACATGTTAGGTTTTATCAATGTTAAAATTTCTTGACTACAAAAAATCCCTTTTAAATTGATGTGGCAATACAAAACATCCTGCTAGTGGAGAATTCTCCTAGAGAATTCAGAGTAATGATATTGCTGGATGGCATCTCTCAGTTGTAACACATGTGGTCTATTTAAATACTAGGAGGGTCTGTGCCTGTCAGCAGTCCTTCACATCACCTAGAAGCAAATTAGAGCAGCTCTAAACTCACTCCCATATTCACAATTGATGTGTTTTTAGTGCTGTAAATGTCATTGCTCCACCTTAGAGGCACTATAGTAATCTGTAAAGGAACACAAAGAGTGGTTACCGAATAATGGTGACTTATTCTTGCATTTGTTTTTACAATTCTTTGAGAAAGCAAAGAATAGCAGTCAGTATCATAGTTTGAGCAATAATATGGTAGTAAGGGTCTACAGTAAAAGGCCAAAACTACTAACCTGCCTCTAAGCAGTTGTATTTACAGGGTACTGAAAGATATAGTGATTGCACACTGAACCATGGTTTTGGTTTTTTTGGTGGTTTTCTTTTTACTTCTTTTTCCCCCCCCAGAAATGCACGTAGTGATGCTGTACCATGAAAAAAGTGACACAACAAAACTACAAATGCATATACATGAAGAAAGAAAATTTCAGGAATTGTTTTAAAAATTCAGATAATTAATTCCAAAGTTTTTCATGATTTTCAAACATCTTATTTGTTCAGAATAATGGCAAATTAATTGTTTAATAATTTTAAGCTAAGAATATGATTGGTAGCAATTAGTTGTTATGAATTTGAATAATATAGAATTAATTATTTTCTAGAAGTCACCAACTGCCTATTGTTATACTATTTAACACAGAAACAGCAATTGATTCAATTTCTAACAAGAATGAATAAACCTCTATTCTGTATGCTTTAAGTAAAAAAAGACATGCCCTCCAAAAAAAAAGTTGAAGTTACTTTTATTGTTATTTATAATAGCAATTTGTTGATGCCTAACATAAGTTGAGCTCAATAGATTTTCACAGTGTAGAAATTCAGTGTCATAGTTGTCTTCAGAATACTATGACATGAAGCCAAAAAAAAAGCCCAGAAATATTGCTCATTGATTTTTAGAGATTAATACAATTTGACTATGTAAATCTGTTCAGAAAAGATCTAATAATTTAAGAAAATAATTGCTAGAACATTTTAGCTACTGCACTGTGTCCACTGAGGAAAGGGTGTGTATTTTAGAAAACTCATTAGTGAAACCATCTGTTCCTCTTTCCTTATGAGCTCTGCAACTTTGTGTGACTTCTCTTTTTCCAAAATGTGTATTGTTCTCATGGCAAAGAGCGCCATCACAAACAGTCTGAAGAAATCTTTCCAGGGATCATAGATAATTGATTTTTCCACATGGTTCATTCTTGCACAGAGTGTCTTATAAAACAGTTTAAAAGCTATAACTAGCCTCTCTGAAATCTGTGAACTTAGCATCTGAGTCCATTTAAATTTCAGAAATTCTTAGGGAGTTATTGACCCCTTATAAGCACCTGTCGATTTTATAGCCCCATGAAAATATCAATGGTGGGGTTTTTGGGTTTTTTTTGAGGTTGCTCTGCCAGCTGTTTCTGAAGTGGGACACTTCTTGGGATGAAAGAGGTGGGTGAGTCCTTATAATCAGTGTTCTTCATGGTCTGAAAGATCATATAGAGATTAGTAAAAATCGATTTAGTAAAAGAAGGGTGTTGTTGCTGTCTTGATATATTTCCTAAAGCATTTATGCAGCAGGAATGAGTAACGTATATCTCTATGTAACAGTTGAACTGAGAGGAGAAACTTAATTGAGCATATTGCAGCATTATAAGTAACTGAAGTCTTTGTGAGTATTTTTAATTCTATGAGTTATGCAGATTTTCTATGAACAGCTAGGGGGAAAAGGAAAGAAAAGAAGAAAATTTAGGAGGAAAAAAAGTAATCCCTTGTTATACAGCTACTAAAAAGACATGTATGGTAGTAATAAATTTAACTCTTTATGTTAAACCTGAATCTGACAAAGCACAGAAGATATTCCAGGCAGTCTGCTGTAAAACCAGTTCTCTTGTTTCTTTTCCAGAGAAGCATGTTCTGATGATACTGAAGTGTTAGCAAATGTATTTAATGGATTCAGTAAAGTGTCTTAGGATAAAGCTAACGCTCAGAAGGCAAAAAGTTAACTTTTTTGTTTAATTATTATATAGCCACATATCAGTGTATAGATTCTGAAGAAATGTGTGTGTTTGTTTATTTAGTGCTTGACCTATATTAGCAATTAAGCATGTCATATTAGCAGTTCTCAGAAATTTAACACTAGTTTTTTAGTGTACTACCGTAGCAGCAGCTGATGGGCCATGTAACCTAATCTGAAGGTGTGGCAGTTGCCCTTTTTTGAGATTGATTCCTCTACAGCATGAATGGAACAATATTCAAGTGTGTGGATGTATCTCAGAAAGGAAAATATTTAAGACTTACTGTGTTATTATTCTTATTTATGTAGAGGTAAAAATTTGAATATCGTGCTTTTTGAAAGCACGCTTACATTCGTGAAATTCACAAAGCAGCATGATATATGACTTTTACTGTTTAGGAGTGAATAAATAAAGGTCTTCAGTGATAAAGGTTGAAATAGCAATGTTACCATATTCAGAGATCAAGTCCCTTGCCATCTTTATCTTAATATAGAAACATATAAACAGCTTCATGATGAGAACTGGTATAATATATGTCCAGCTGAAAAGGTATGTGTTTTCATGAAATAATAATGACCTATTTTGCCTAATTATAGAACTGGTCAACATTTCTGAATTTTATAAATCCTTGCCAGAAAAAGAACAAATACTTTACCCAAAAAGTAAATGTAACTTTTCTCCATTCTTTGACTACTTTACTTAGAAATATTTCTTACTCAGTTCAGTGTCATTCGGCTTACTGTCTTTGTGGTTTGCTCCATTACAAAAATGGATGTATGACACACTGTGGTCTCAAGGTTTTGCAATGTAAGGGATAGTTTTAGAACATTGGTAGTGAAAATTAGTTCTGAGGTAATCACATTAAAATGTTACTGTGTTATACAAAGTGAGTCAGTAGATGACTGAATCTTTGTACATTTTTTGTCTAAAAACTATGTTTAACTAGCACAAATATTGGAGTCATATTGCTAAATAATGGACCAAGCTGTCAACTGCCTGATTTTGGCTATATTCTTTCTAAATAATTTACATATTAAAAAAATCCTATGTCTGCTCAATCACCATACTGTGATTACTTCCATAACTATTGCATGGTTTTAGATTTAGATTTTATCACCTACTCTTATTTTAGTTCAGTATGTCTTAAAGTTCAGTCTCGAATGCGAAATATACAGTTCTATCCCAGATGTTCTCTTTAGGCATAAGGTAGGCCTGTATTTTAGGATTTGCATTGTTGGAGTCAGACCACGTTGTTACTTCAAGATCATATTCCTATTATATTCCCAACAGTGTCACATATGTAATAAATCAAGATCACTGCAAGATATGTGCTTATTAATTAGTGATCTGTTAAATTTGCTGTCTTCTTTGCTAAGCAAACTTTACTCATGGAAGGTAATACTAGTAGAAATACTTCAGATTTATGATCTATTTTAACTGGAATTTTGATCTTAAGTTTGTATATGTTAATTTGCTTTGTGACACACTAGTATTTTTTGCTTTTTTTGGACTGTCAACAAACAGATATGCACGCAAAAAAACATTATATAGAATGGATTTTTGCATGAAAACATGGTACTCCATTGCTACACTGGGCATAAGGTTGCAGGCTTTTAAACTTGTATCCCTAATTGCTTCAACAATACTTTGGAATATTTTTGTTGACTGCATGCTTAATATATTTCATAATTTGAACCTGAGTTTACTGTTAATACTGAGTAATTAAAGGCACAGTATCTGGATTCTGTGCAGCTAGCGACTCCATAGGTTACAACAGCATCAGCACTTTGTATGAACTAAATTCAAGGCATTTACTGAAAAATTGCTTTGGATTTGTTTCCCTTTTTAAATAACAATTTTTCTTATAGGCATTTTTCCTTCTCAGTCCACACAGCTTTCTTCACTACCACAGTTTTTCTGTTTTAATGTTGTTTCTGAGTGTGCCTATATAGGCCTGTTTCTTTAGCAGATGAAATACACACACTATTGTGTTTTTTCGTATATTCAGGGAGCAAAAAACCAACAAAACCATACATCAACAAAAGATAAAGGAAGATGCATGTGATATTTCCCTTAGCTTACTCTACCCAGTTTCTATGGCTTTCCCTGTTAGAGAGAATGAGCTGGTTGGGAGAAAGCAGTGTTCTTATCTAGAGTAGGAATTTTTTAAAACTGTATTTACAAGAACTTGTATTTGGTTAAAACTTGTCCAGTACTTGACTGTATCCAGTGTAATAGCAAAGATTAAAAATAAATAAATAAATAAAATAAGAGTAGTTGAAATAGTCCAAGGTGAAAAATAAAAGTGAAAGGCGATACAACTCCAGGTGAGCTGAGCTGCAGTCTCCTCATAGACACTGTTTGAGTAGAATAAGAGGAAAAATTATGGAGGAAAATATTCACTGTGAATTATTTGCTTAGTTCTGATGATGGTATTATCATGCAGTAGGGTATTTTGAGTTAATGTCAGAACAGCATCATTTGATTAATCCATTATTTTTTCTGCCAGTATATACTGGAGTAGAAAATGCTTTTCATTTATATAAGGAATATGGTGGGTCAATCCCTGCACACTGCCATTTGCCCTAGACTAGGGAATTTAAGTTTTTTATTCTAGATAGGACTGTTCATGGGGGTTTTTATGTGAAAAATAAATTTTAAAGCTGTCTGTACCATTTATTTAATGGTCTTATATGATAGTACAACAAATACACATGCAAATTTGTGGATTTTTCTATACTTCTCCAAACTGAGTTTGAGTATGTGTACACAGCAGATATGAATGCAATGAATGCATATTTAGCTATCTTTAATTATCTGCCTTGGGCAAGACAAGAATTCTAGCTAAACGAAGTGCTGCATGGACTAATGCTCTCAGCTGTGTATTGCTGTCCCGATCCGATGTTGGGATCATTCAAATATCCCGATCCAATATCGGGGAAAGGTTTCGATATGATCCCAAGAGCGAGATTAAGACACAAACGAGGTCAAATGCTGCACTCCCGAAACACCATTTATTACAAAAAGAAAAAGAAATACAGAGGGTAGCGATAGGACAGAATGGAAAGAAAGATGGAAATCAAGGCAGGAGTCGGTATAGGGCAAGCAGCAAGAAATAGTCACCACCACGTGTCCAGCGGCGAGGCGACGGTGAAGGGGGGGTGACGAGGTCTCAGTTGCTTGTTCCAGTGGTGGTGCCACGTGGTGTGGTGCAGCATGGAGCAGTGCAGTGTGGCGAGGCGCAGCGTGGCGGGCAGACAGTCGTCCTCTCTGTCTCTCTTCTGCTCCCTTTCTTCGTGCTGCCCTTGACCATGCAGGTCTTCCTTAAGTACCCCTTCGAGGGCTGTGGTTACCATAGCAATGGCACGTCTCTTTGTGCCCCCCAGCACTGGGGCAAGGACATGTCCGGGCAGAAGACCTCCTGCGGGCAGGGCATTTCACAAGTGGGCAGGGCATCTTCACAAGTCGGAGTTTCCAAAACCCAGTGGTCTTGTGAAAACAATCTTGCAAACGATCTTGCAAACAGTCTTTGAGACAAGTCAATAGTGCAGTTCCTCACATCACCCCGTGGCTCAAAGATTGTCTTAAGGGCAGGGTGCCTTCACAAGTCGGGGTTTCCAGAACCCAATGGTCTTGTGACCGTCCTTGCAAGCAATCTTTGAGACAAGTCTATAATGCAGTTCCTCACAATTGCCATGGCTAGATCACATTCTTAAAGTTAGATGAGGTCTTGTGGTCTGTTTTATAGATTGTAATCACAATGATTTCCCCTTAATTCATGGCCACACTGTAAACCTCTGAAAAATGATATTGATAACACAGTTACTGACAAATCCTTAAATGCATACACATTGGTGAGGGCTGACAAAATAAGTATTCACAGTAATTCTTGTAGCAGTCCAAAAATACATTTGCCCGAAACAGCAACTCACTACAACAGTATTGTTGTCTATGGTGTTTTTATACCTTCACTTTATTTCAAATTCAGTGCTAACTTTAACTGAAGTCTTCATAGCATCTAAGCTAATTGAGATTTTCTCTTTTTTTCATTTTTTTTCTTTTTTATATCAGTTCTACATTACATTTAGTGTTTCCATCTACCAATTTCCTATTACCTAAACCATCCACTGGGAACTGTTGAAATACCTTTTTCTGTTAATCTTTCCAAGAGTTCATTGGTGTTCATCAAACATGGAGGTCCTTTCAAAATGTAGTGCTCCCTTTGCATGGCTTGACAGAAAAGTATCACTCAAGATAGAACAGATGAAAGTATGCATGCTAGGGTTACTTAAGGAATATTTGGAAGAGAAATGCTGTGACTGACATGTCTGAAAGGAAAATGGACAGTGAAAGATTGAAAAGATTATCATGACCAAACAGAACCAATTCCTATGCAAAATTGCAGGAGAAATAATGTTCCCCCTGCATGCCACAGGTTACAGTGTTGTTGCTGATATTTGAGGATCATTACTGCATAGAAGCAAAATATTAACATAAAAGACTGAGCAGTAAATGATGCCAGGGACTTCTTAAAATGGATTTTTGATATGTAGTTTGCAGAGCAAGATATGTAAGACCTTTGAACAATCAAACTAGTTGAGATTTTATGTCATGCAGCAATTTCAAGGCCCTTGGGTACATGCTCTGTTGCTTGGTGCAGTAAACCTCCAAAGTAACACAAAAGTTTGCAAAAATCCTGAATGTTTCTGAGACAAAAGTAAGGATGAAGCACTTTATAGCTGCCAGACACTTATCTGTGTCCTTCTGTCTTTGATCTTAGCTTTTTTTTTTTTTTCTCCCCCTAGCAGTTCCTCCGGTTTCCTTATTGACACAAGACTGTATTCTTTGGTCTTCATTGCTCATAATTTTTTACCTTTTTATTGAACGTGAATTAAACTCAAGATTTTGACTCAAACTGAGATACACAATGTAGCATCCTATAGCTGTAAAGTCCAAGACTGAGTCTTTGAAAATATTGAGAATTACTTAAAATTTCTTAAGGATATGCTTATTCTTAACTAACTATTATTGCTGGTCATGGTGGTATTAGTGTAAGCATTTCTGCTCTAGTATTTGGAAACCTTCTAATTCTCTGCTTAACTTATTGTTAATTTCTACCACCTTGTTCCAGTTGTTATGTTATCCTCCATCTCAAAAAGTCATTTTTTTACATGGTATTGTATTAACAAAGAACTACCTTGCTTTGAACACAGGATTTCTTAAAGAACTGTACACACTATCTCAGGAAAATCCCTAGAAATAAAACTTCTGGAAAACCCATACCCAGATCATTATTCATTAAAGTATAGGCAGATACTCAGCTGCAATATCTGGTCAATATTCTAACTGTGCTCCCAAACAGTTTATAAGTACTTCTCTAATACTTGTTAAAGATATACTCATCAGCCCCAAAGGTATGAAACTCTTCAATATGTGGCCAATTTTGATGTGTCAGAGGCATGGAGCTACAAGGATCTTCTCAATTACAGTGTGTGGGGTTTTTTTTAGTTTTCTAGATCTCAGATCTTTTATGAAGACTTAAGACTCACTCCACCTTTGCTTGGGAAACCATAAACTTTTAAGTAACATTGAGAATCTATTCCCTTTACTGTTTCTTTTAATATGTTTATTAATGTAAACTTCATCAAATAAAGACAGTGTCAAACATCCTAGAACCTGAGAGAGATCCAATTGTGACATGATATATTGGACATTTGGCTGTGCTCATTCAGGGTAACAAAACCCCTTAACAAATATTTAAGTCTATGATAAGATAATAAAGGAGGGGCAAAACTACAGACGAATAAATACTTCTAAGAAAATAATGTAATCCTTCACATTATTTGAACACATACATATCGAAAGAAAATGTGACAGAGACATTTAGTATTTGTGAGTTTGCAGGTTATAAATATTGACATGTGCACAGACCAGTTTCTGAAATGAGAGCTTGAGCCATTGGTATTAAAAAAGCCTTTGTGCTAAATTAAGCCTTGTGTCCTTAGTAGGGCTAGGATGAAGATTGAATAATCTCTACCGTAAGTGTAGTACTGACCCCCCTAGCTACATTTCAGAGGTCTGAAAGGAAGAGTGCAGTTTAGAACTGACCTTTCCCAGATTAATTACCAACTTCTGAACCTGATAAGGTTTCATATGCCATTCTCCAGTATTAATTCCCTGTACAACATGGTTGAATGCATATGTACTTGTCAATCTTACTTTGTAAGAATTAATTAATAGGAGATGCATGTATAATTTTAACATTTTTGCTATTCTTTCCCATATTTATTTTACATTGTACTAAGCAATCTTTCCTTAGAGTACCCTTCCATCTATGGTGGACTATATAATGGTATATTCGCTGTCTATCTGAATTAAACCTTCTGTGTGCATCTGTATCTACATATGGAAAAAAAAAATTAAAACATAACACTTTCCTTTTTAGAAATGTACACAAGAGGGTTTTTAAAATTATTTTTATGCATAAATTGAGTTAAAATTAAATGTCAAATATAATTTGCTGTAAGAAGTTTGAAATATATGATAGTCCTCAGAGAAAATCTAAGCACTCATATCTCCTAGCCAAATTGTTATTTGCATAATTGTGAACTCTAAGGTTATATATCATTATATGGCAGAATGCCAGACCATAATCTGTACAGTAAAGCTACTGAAAACTTCAATCTGAAAAGCATTCATCTTAGAAAGGAATTTGCATCTTCTATAAAATATGAAGCATATTGACTATTTTTTTTTCTCCTTGTGCAAACAGAATACTGTAATCTATTTCAAGCATTCTTCTAGTTTAACTGTGGTAGACAAAATGTAAAATGAATGTTGACATATTTGTTTAAATCCCTGAACAGATTAAAGTGCTTTAGAACTTCAGTAATCAGGCTTGAAAAACATAAACTAACATTCGCATCCATGGATAGATTAAATTGTTTCAAAAGTTTGTCATTAATCAGCCAAGGAAAAAGTGTTAAAAAAATAACAGTGCATTCTTTGCAGATATGCTCAATTCACCCTCTGATATTATTAACCAATTTCACCACATAGTGTCATTCTTCGTATATATATGTAGCTAAAACACTAATTTTAAATGTTATCGATATAAAAGGTCTTTAAAATTCATGACAAGTTGAAGAAATGCCTATGTATTGATCTATTCACAAATAGTTAATAGCCATGATTGTGTGGTGGGTTTTTTCATTTTCTTGTCCCTGTGGACAGAGAGTGGTATTGGCTGCGCTGGACGCTGGCATTAGCCTTCACATAGTTTTATTAAACTGTCCCAGAGACTGCTGATCTCGGAGATTTATTTACCTAGAGTAAGCAGGACTAGCTGGGGAGACCAGGACCAAGACAAGGAAGATTCTTGAAAATCTTTTCAGGAGTGAAAATAACACCAAAAGGTGTAATAGATCATGCTCTTTGTTCAGAAATAATAAGCAAAGTGGGTCAACTTGATGATATCATTATTTGATCTTAATGTCATTGTCTATTTGTAGGTAGAAGATAGTAGGGGATTTTCCACAGAAAAATCACTGGTGAAAGTATGTTTATGAATTATACTTTGTATTATATCAATAGTCTTGTGCTTAGGTGTGGTGGGTTGACCCTGGCTAGAGACCGGATGCCCACCAAAGCCCACTCTATCACTCCCCCTCCTCAAATGGGCAGGGGGAGAAAATTATAACGAAAAGCTCGTGGGTGGAGATAAGGACGGAGAGAGATCACTCACCAATTACTGGCACGGGCAAAACAGACTCGACTTGGGGGAAAAAAAACAAATTTACTTTATTACAAATCAAAATTAGAGGAGAATGAGAAGTAAAACCAAATCTTAAAACACCTCCCCCATCCCTCCCTTCTTCCCGGGCTTAATCTCTTTCCCGATTTTCCACCTCCTCCCCCCAGCAGCACAGGGGACAGGGAATGGGGTTAGGGTCAGTTCATCACACGGTGTCTCTGCCGCTGCTTCCTCCTCAGGGGGAGGTCTCCTTCACCCGCACCAGCGTGGGGTCCCTCTCACGGGAGACAGTCCTCCACCAACTGCTCCAACGTGAGTCCTTCCCATGACTGACAGCTCTTCACGAGCTGCTCCAGTCTGGGTCCATTCCATGGGGTGCAGTCCTTCAGGAAGGGACTGCTCCAGCGCGGGTCCCCCACGGGGTCACAAGTCCTGCCAGCAAACCTGCTCCGGCGTGGGCTCCTCTCTCCACGGGCTACAGGTCCTGACAGGAACCTGCTCCAGCGCGGGCTTCCCGCGGGGTCACAGCCTCCTTCAGGCATCCACCTGCTCCGGCGTGGGGTCCTCCACGGGCTACAGGTGGTCATCTGCACCACCATGGACCTCCATGGGCTGCAGGGGGACAGCCTGCCTCACCATGGTCTTCACCACATGTTGGGGGGGGAATCTCTGCTCCGGCGCCAGAGCCCATCCTCCCCCTCCTTCTTCACTGACCTTGGTGTCTGCGAAGTTGTTTTCTCTTACATCTTCTCACTCCTCTCTCCAGCTGCAAAGTGTGCAGCTTTTTTCTCCCTTCCTTTTTTTTTTTTTTTTTCTTAATTATGTTATCACAGAGGCGTTACTGATTGGCTCGGCCTTGGCCAGCGGCGGGTCCCTTCTTGTAGCCGGCTGGCATTGGCTGTGTCGGGTCGGACATGGGGAAAGCTTCTGGCAGCTTCTCTCACAGAAGCCTCCCCATGTCCCCTCCCCCACTGCTACCAAAAACTTTGCCACGCAAACCCAATACATTAGGATATGATTTATTTTTGCTAAGCAGCTGAGCATTTTCCTTAATATGATGTAAGAGATTTGGAATCCTAAAGTATCTTAAAATACCCAAAGTGAACTTTACTAAGAATATTTTTAAATTACAATAATTTTATTATTAAAAAATGAGATTATTATCAAAAAGTTATGGACATATGTTGATAGCTTTGCACTATTAAATAACCGTTTGGCTTGAGCTTCTTTTTGTGAAAACTGCAAGAAAGGGCACATCTTTTCACATGCCTAACCCTATCATTGGATAGGTTTGTGAATACATGTGCTATGTGAATTATCTGCTAATAGTTTATGTTATTGCACTGCTCATTTTTGCATGCATCTTCCAATTCTTATGGTCTTCCTTACTGATTAGTGGCCTTATAAACAAGATACTGGGTAACTGGACCTTCATCCTGGGCACTGGATCGGAACAGTTGTATGTTCCAAAATAATGGCTCAATTGGAATAAGTAGCAGTTATACAGTCTTTTCTTTCTCTCTCTTTTTTTTTTTCTTCTGTAGTCCTCTTCTATTTACCCTTCTGTAACTCTTCTCTTGAAAACTGAATGAGAATCCTTTTACAATAAATATGAGGGTCAGCAATTATGTTTCAAATTGCCTGTCCCTGAGCACCTTAGGATTAATGTTTTCTGTGTAAGACTGAATGTCACCTAAAGTGGGTTCAGATTTACCAGTTTCGGGACATCATTCATGCAAGCTGTTGGTGATAAGAATGTCCAAATTAAAATATTTTTTAAATGTTCTAATATAACTATATTTATTCATCATGGTGTGATTGGCTGTTGCCATCTAACAAAAAAAAAATTAGTAGAATAAAAATGGCATTGATTTTCAGAGGGCTCTTACTGCAGGTTACCAGTTACTAATCTGAAATTGAGTAATAGCAACTTTCACTTGATATTGCCATACTGGAAAACACAACAGGTTCTTAAGGTTCAAGAACTGCTCTGAATGGTTTAATCTTTCTCATACTCACTTGGTGCTAAGAATTCTTCAGGAACTTCAGTAGGAAGTGACCTTAGACACATAATTATTTTCATGTAATCAGTTAATCCCAGTTCAGTAGTAGTATTTTGTTTCATGTAATTAACAAATCCTATAGGCAGAAATAAAAACTTGCGAATATGGGTAATTTTGCCAATCAGGATTGTTCAGGTGCTAAGTGTTTTGAACTTATTTTAGCCATTGATCATTCCGGTATTTAGCACTAACATGAAGACATACACACGTATTAAATATGCAATACCATTGGACTCAACTCTCTTTTTTAACAATTCAACAAAAGACTATTTTATAAAGTCAGCATTCCCTCCTCTTATCCTAAAAAACTTTGAAATGTAACAAGATTGTTTCAGGTACTGAGAATTAATGTAGCTAAGAATGAAGGCAAAGCAGCAGATATCTGATGCTAGAAAATCACTGTTGCCAGGAGTTACTGGTATTATTCCCAACTGAGCTTGCTTGTTATTTAAACTAAAGTAAACTGATACAACACCTAGCAATATCCAAAGGCAATTTGAACTCGTACAGAAGAGCAGTACAATTGATGTGTATAAAGTATGCAGCAATGTTACATCGATTCATTAGGTATGTAAAAAATTGTAGCACCAAATACATCATGGTTGGAAAGCTTTCTTTAGAGGTCATTTAGATAATTTTTATTAATGATAATTTATATGAAGATTTATGCATTTTTAGGATTTGTAATGTTTTTAAATTGGGTTATGTTTTTCCCCAAACCTAATTACTTGCAAGTTTTAGAGAGGTTTAGGTAGTAAAGGTTGCAAAAATGAAATGAAAACCCAAACAACCAAACAAAACCAAGACACTGTATAAAAATTAGAGAATCCAAAAATATGTAATTACATTGAAGGAGTCACCACAGTAGCTTATTTGAATAAGCTCCATGCAATTACTTGTTTATAATTACTGCCTTGAGCTCAACTTTCAGAATGTTAGAGTTTTATACCATCTCTAACCACTGGTTGGTTTTTAATACATTCACTTTAAGGTTTGTTAGAAAATTTAAATTAAAATCGTTAAAGCCCAAATTTTATTAGGAATTAGAAGAATTAAAAGTAAAAAATAAAGATCTTTTCTTAGTAAAAATTACCTATGCTCTGAATTCTTCTAAATATTAAACAATCATTCAAAGATTAAATACATGCACGCATGTATCTTCTATAGAACTTGAACCCCATTCGTAGGAAGTATTCGTGTTTATTGGTATTAATTGAAAAGAAGGAAAATAGTATCTGCACTGCCAGGGCAATAATTTTGAGTATTGAGATAAAAAAATTATCTTATCTCATAATATTTTACTGATTTTTCATACTTGAAGGTCCAGAAGTAGTTTATCATGTTTATAAATGTATTTTGTAAATGGCAGAAAAATATGTTAAGGCAGCCACCTTTTGAACTGCTGTAGAATTATACAAATTACATTATGAAGGAAAAATAACACATTAATAAGATAAGCTAAGTGAATGTATGTAGGAAATAGCTTAATGAGAGAAGATATCTCAAACTGAACTTTCAGAAGGTAATGTGAAATGAACTTTTAAACCTCAAGAACAGGTTAGATTTAGAGAAGTCTAGCTATTGTTGTGTACAAAATGATGTAATGGGAGGGTAATACCCACACTGAACACATGCACAAACTTACAGAATAGGATACACAGACCTCCACACATTCATGCTTCGGTCAAAATAGAAGCCGCAATCTGCAGAGGGCCTGTTCTAAATTAGCTTTAGGAGGAAAAAAAATAAACTCTGTTCAAGTAGTACTTTTCAGGTCGCTTGTTCTAAGCAAGTAGGACTGTCTTTGTCTTGCACAAAATAAAGTTCCTGGTTGCTTCTTATGGGATATTCCTATTTTGATCCTGTGTGAAAAAGAAAAATCAGTTTTTATTTTTGCCTCAACTATAAACCCTGGTCATCTTATGTAATTTAATGGCTTACGTAAACTTAGCTCTTTAATTGTTTCCATTCCTTTTTTGATTGGGTGTTATGTATGCCAGTTTCCTACTTTTTCCTCAGAGTCCTGTCATTCCCTCTCTGTTCAAGAAGGCAATTCTGAATGCAGTTTAAATTCAAACCACTGCTTTGTAAATGCTACTAGTAATTAAGAGACTAAAACTCAACTACTTTAATCACTACAGCTAAAAGTTTGATTTTGGAGCTTAACAGTGAGTTTATGGACAGTATTCTAGTGCAAAATTTTCCTAGACAAGAGCATCACTCAGTAAATGAAATCAGGTATGAAATACATGTATCCAAACCTGCCAGGTTTCTAAGTGCCCTTTGACTGATATGGAATATGAATGTTCTCCCTTGCATCACAATTCTGGTCTAGTTTTTGGTGGCTAACAGAAGGTGTTATGATACTGTCCTCAGACAAGGAGGTATTAGTGTTGCACAAGGAAGGTATGTGGCCTTATCTGCTGTGTACAATTTGGGTCACTGTGCTAGGTTGCAATCTTTCTTCCTGGGATATCTCTCTACATGTTGCTTGCTGTTAAGAATAATCTGGTGACCAAGAAACGTCCTGTGTGTACAAGAGAAATAGATGTCAACTCCAGCCTGAGACGACAGCTGTATCCCTTAGGGAAAGAGCACCTGTGTGGCAGCCATCATCACAGGGACTCTGGATGCATTTGGTCTGGTGAACCCTGAAAGTCCCTTCTCCCTATGCACATAGTTGGAAGTGTGAGTCAGCAGTGTGGGATTGATGGCATTGGTTCATCTGTGAGACTGCCAGTTCACTCAGTGTTCCAGTGAAGTAGAGAATGCCTTAACTTAGAGAATGCCTTAACTATTATTATTATTATTATTATTATTATTATTATTATTATTATTATTATTATTATTATTATTATTATTATTATTATTATTATTATTACATTACTGAATTAAAGGAAAATAATTTAAATATCACTTTCATAGTTAAAACAATGTTAGTTACATAACTGCTAACTATTAGAGGATGCTTCTTCACTCTTCCTTAGAAAGTAGATGAATATTAAAGTTATATGGCTGTTAAATTTCATTAAATAGTCTTTCAATAATCAACTCTAATCCTGCAGATTTAGAATGTCTATCCTATTCGATCTAAATTAAATGCACCTCAGTGAGCTTTCATTAAAAGTTTTCATTTTACTTTTTTCCCCCCTTTGAGATGCAATAACACTAGTAACTGGTAATTCTTCATAGTGCCACTGTATGCCCAGGGTCTCATTCGCCCCATGCTTCTAATTGCAGTTGTTTTAAAATAAAAACTTCTAGTAAAGAATACAGTAATCAAGCCCAAATCCCAACATTTCTAATATATACTGCCCCAATAGGAGGTTTTTCTTTGAATTTCTAATTAAAAACCTTTTTACTAAAGGCAGCTTGAGTCTGAAGCTGTCAGGTCTCCCCTTGTCCTTGATGCATACCGGGGGGGGGGGCGGGGGGCGGGGGGAGGGCGGCAGGAATAAAAAAGCAAGAGAGAGGATTTTACTTTTAAAGAAGCTCCAGTTTCTTGAGCCATTTCTATTCACATATTACTCTCTTTCTCATGGGAGCACAGCTCTACTTTTTGAATGAAAAAGAAATAATAAAACACATCAGGAACAGTGGACCTCAAACCTACTCTTTCTCTCTTTGTTTTGTAATGTTATTCCCATATAGAAGGCTGCTCTAATGGGACACTCATAAATGGCAAAGAATTTAGCCCTTGTGAGTCTTCTCCAGAAATGTAATTTTTGCTTAAACAAACAGCTAGTATAGTATATAGATCAAAAGAACTTCTTATTGCCTTAAATTTTAGGATTTTGTTAAATTAGATTGTAGATTTTCTAGTTCTGTACAATCATATGGTGCACATAATTAATAGTTAATTCTAATGTCACTAATACAGCTAGTATCATTTTAGTTGGAACTAGAATCCAGTTGTGCATTTACTTTCCCTTACCTTCTCTTCTTTCCTTATTTTCTCATCCCTTGTCAACATTTTATTGCAAATACAGTAGGGACTGTAATTTCCTTACTCACTTACTGATGGCAGAACAACTTATGGGAGGGTTTTGTTGGGGTTTTTTTCAGAAAATTTCAAAGAGTACTGTAGTTATGGTGTGTTTTATTTTGGGCTATAGCATTCATTTTAAGCGATCTCACAGGTTTTCTATTGTACTTCAAATTTTTTGGTTTGAATTTTTTCTTTAATAAGTTTAAAAACGTACACATATATTTATAAAAGTGACAAACGTTATGCATCCTTTCAGCTGTTTAGATATTTTATTAACATTGCACACACATTCATACACGTGACTTTGTGAAATGGAACCATAACTAATATTTTCTTCCTTGGTAAATCAGTTATCTTTTTAGTTCAAATGAATACATTTAAGATGAAATCTCATTCATCCTCTATACTCTCTGATTCTTTGTATTGTTATAAAATTTTCTAAGCCTACAGTTGTTCTATGTGATGCTGTAATTGGTCCTAACCTGTATTTTAAAAAAGTCAATTGTTCCATGTATCATTCTAGTTTCAGAAACATTCTGAAAAAATATTATTTTATCATTTTTTAATTTTAAGAATTAATGCATATGCATTTTGTTTCAAAAGCAGATTAGCAGAGTGAAAAAAATGGCAAAAATCTTTTGTTTCCAACTCCCCCACTACTTTCATTCCACTCATATGTATTCCTACAGCAATAAAAATCCACGACAAGCTTCATGCTGCTCTTTGAATTTGAAGCAGAAAACAGTTTAATGGGGACTGAGAGTGGTGGAAGGAGGATGGGAATGGGAGTGAATTGTTCTATTGTGATACTTAAGTGCTGCTTCAATTAGGGCTAAGTGAATACTCAGGACAAGGGAGACTGGCCTTTATAGTTTTAACTGGGAGGTAGGTGATGTTTAATTCTTTGGCATTTTTCTGTTCAGTCACATATAGAATCGACTCAAGTGCATTACAGAAGATGAAATAGCTCAGTGAATTATACTTCCTTTCCATTATGAAGTGAAAAAAATGGGATTAACAAAACTCTAGAGTGAAAGTCACAGTATTTGAGAGTTCTCTAAAGTGCTCAGTTCATGATCATTCAGGAATTATTCACAGGCTAGGGATGAACACGTCCATTAAATTGTGGTCTTGAAACTTCTAAGGAGTGTGTGATTTCATGATGGTATTTTTCAATTAAATATAATCAGATAGATGTGAACTCTCATATTTTTTTCACCTTTGTAGTATTTATAGACATGCTTCCCATAGATTAAACCATTCACAATTACATACAGCAATTCATTTTGGTAATGCTTGAAATGTTTCTTTGTACCTATTGACATACTTCCTTGGTCCTGATTCTAAGTACTGGATTGGCCTTAGCAGTCCCTATTTTGTACTAATGCCATCAGGTTTAGGCTACATATAAACTTAATGAAAAAATAGTGGAGCCTTACTACTGTGGTAGTGTGTGTTTTGAATGCTGAGAATGTGTCTGATATCTTTATTAGTATCTGTGTTGCTGTAATTAATACCTGAAAGTATGGAACAATATGTAGATGGAGAAGGGGCCTAAGGGACTGAGGAGGATTTGCAATATAAAGTCACTGTGTTAACTGACCTCTGGATTAAGGATTTGTCTACAAGGACACTGTGAGCAATGGAAAGTTGTCTGTAATCCTACTAATTTCTGTTGGATCTGACATAATAATTTTTCTACTTAAAAAAAATGTCCAGCTCCTACTCTTCCTTTTAAGTTGAAAAGTCTTTTAGCCTTTACTGATGAACACATTATGGAGACAGTAGATCCACCTCAGAATTTTGGCAGATTTGGGCTTCCATTACTGCTGTACCTCCCTTCCCAGGCAATGGGCATGCTGCTTGCATTCAGACAAAACTTGTCAAAATAAACCAGTAAAGGTCCTTCAAGGTTGAGTGAATTAATCGCTGCAAACTTGTCCTGGTTTTTAGCTGAAACAGAGCTGGGTTTCTTTCCAGTAGTTAGAACAGTGCTGTGTTTTGCTTTTCAGCCTGGGACTTGTGAGAGAGAGACTGATAACACACCAGTGTTTTCATTTTTGTTGCTGGAATTGAAGGACTTTGTGTGCTGTTAGTCTACAAGCACAAAATCTAAGGGGATGAGGAATATTTACATTAATAAGCTAAATTGGCATTTAAATATGCCAACGGGATATTCCATATCATATCGGTGGTGGGTTGACCCTGGCTAGAGGCCGGATGCCCACCAAAGCCCACTCTATCACTCCCCCTCCTCAAATGGGCAGGGGGAGAAAATTATAACGAAAAGCTCAACTCGTGGGTGGAGATAAGGACAGAGAGAGATCACTCACCAGTTACTGGCACGGGCAAAACAGACTCGACTTGGGGGAAAAAAAAAATTTACTTTATTACCAATCAAAATTAGAGGAGAATGAGAAGTAAAACCAAATCTTAAAACACCTCCCCCATCCCTCCCTTCTTCCCGGGCTTAATCTCTTTCCCGATTTTCCACCTCCTCCCGCCAGCAGCACAGGGGGACAGGGAATGGGGTTGGGGTCAGTTTCATCACATGTTGTTTCTACCGCTGCTTCCTCCTCAGGGGGAGGACTCCTTGACCCGCACCAGCGTGGGGTCCCTCTCACGGGAGACAGTCCTCCACAAACTTCTCCAACGTGAGTCCTTCCCATGACTGACAGTTCTTCACGAACTGCTTTAGCATGGGTCCATTCCATGGGGTGAAGTCCTTCAGGAAGGGACTGCTCCAGCGCGAGTCCCCCACGGGGTCACAAGTCCTGCCAGCAAACCTGCTCCGGCGTGGGCTCCTCTCTCCACGGGCTACAGGTCCTGACAAGAACCTGCTCCAGCGCGGGCTTTCCATGGGGTCACAGCCTCCTTCAGGCATCCACTTGCTCCAGCGTGGGGTCCTCCACGGGCTACAGGTGGTCATCTGCTCCACCATGGACCTCCAGGGGCTGCAGGGGGACAGCCTGCCTCACCATGGTCTTCACCACAGGCTGCAGGGGAATCTCTGCTCCGAAGGTTACCTGTAAACCAATCCAAACTTAATTAGGAAATCAGAATCATAGAATGGTTTGGGTTGGAAGGGACCTTGATAATCTAGTTCCAACTCCCCTTGTCATAGACAGGGACACCTTACACTAGACCAGGTTGCTCAAACCCTGATCCAACCTGACCTTGAACACTTCCAGGAAGGAGCATCCCCAGCTTCTCTGGGCAACCTGGGCCAGTGTCTCACCACTCTCACAGTAAAGAATTTCTTCCTAATGTCTAATCTAAATCTACCCTCTTCCAGTTTAAAACTGTTACCCCTCATCCTATCACTACACTTTGTGATAAAGTCACTCCCTGTCTTTCCTGTAGGACCTCTTTAAGCACTGGAAGGCTGCTATATGGTCTCCTCAGAGCCTGATCTTCTCCAGGCTGAACAGCCCCAACTCTCTCAGCCTGTCCTCAAAGGGGAGGTGCCCCAGCCCTTGCATCATCTTTGTGGCCCTTCTCTGGACCTGCTCGAGCAGGTCCATGTCTGTCTTGTGCTGGACAACACATAGTTGAACTCAGTACTCCAGGTAGGGTCTGATGAGAGCAGAGTGGAGGGGGAGAATCACCTCCCTTGACCTGCTGGCCAGGCCCTTAGGAATTTTTGTTCCATTAAATTGTTCTACTGGTTAAAAAAATCACAGAAGAACTCACATAAAATTACTCTGTGGATATTGAGTTAACAAAGCGTATAACAGTAGTTCTTTATATATATATATGAATATTTAATACCAGACCACTTGATTTTTTTCCCCCCAATTAGAAGTAGTGCATTCATAGCAATAACAACTCACTGCCTTTACATGCAGTAGTAATAAGGGAGAAGGCACTTGAGCACACATACAGCATACTAGGAGTTGCACACACCGCCCAAGTCTTTCCTGCTAGGACTGAAGTCCCTTCACAGTGGATGATTCCAGTGAGCTGACAGGTGCCCCTTTTGGCCCCTTTCACACACACGTTCACACACTTGAGTGCTTCACTTTTCCTCAGGTTCAGCCCTAGGTTTCCCATAGCAGTCTCAGGTATCGAATCTTATATATAAAAGAAATTATTCAGATGGTACAGCAGAAAACCAGCTCAAGCTGGATGTCTCTGGAGAGAGACCCTGAACACATAAATCTCTGGGACATTATACGTTTACAATCTATGCACCTGCCCCTCACGCACACTTCATGTGCCTTTTGGTCCAGTGGTGATCTGGGGTCTTAACTCCTTACTGGATTTCTTCTCGGTCTCCAGGCAGGCTGTTAGCTGTTCTTTTCTTGTCGAGTTGCAGCTTGTGCTGATAGTTGTAGCTTCCTTATCTTCTGGTTGGCTCTTCTTGTGCACCTGCTTACAGGCAGAGCATGGGAAGTTTATAAGTCATAGAATCATAAATGGTTTGGGTTGCAAGGGACCTTTAAGGGTCATCTAGTCCAATTCCCTAGAGGAAGCAGGAACATCTTCCAGTAGATCAGGTTGCTCAGAGGCCCACCCAGCCTGACCTTTGTTGGTGCTTTAAGAGCTGAAGCTGCAAGCAGCCTCAGCCTCGAGCAATTAATTCCTGACCTTGAGTGAAAAATAAAACAAAATGGAAAAAACCAGGAAAGAATGTGTATGAGAAGATAAGGATTGGTTGTGAGCTGTAATTAGTAACCAATCAGAAGTAAAAGAATGGCTCGTGAACAAGTGGATTTATCCAATCATGTCAGTTGCTTAGGCGCGTGTGCGATAAGGGGTAATAAATCAAAAGTGAGAGAGTGCCACATGCTTGGAGCGTGCTGGAGGAAAAAAGGATATATAAACAGTGCAAAGCTTCAATAAAGTGCTGATGCCTGATACCTGAAGACATCTCCATGTTGGTCATTTCTTCCTCTGCTGCAAACCTTGAATGTTTCCAGGGTTGGGGCTTCTACCATTTTTTCCGGACAACCTGTTCCACCCTTATTGTAAAAACGTCCTTCCTTATATCTAGTCTGACTCTACCTTCTTTTAGTTTAAAACCATTTCCCCTTGTCCTATCACTACAGGCCCTGCTAAAAAGGACTACAAAGACTAGCTAGGTTCTGGATCTGATTCTCCCACTAATTTCACTAATTAAAAGTTCTGGTAATTAAATACTCTCATTTTTTTATAGCCTTTCCACATTTGTTGAAACTACATGCATATCAGCTGTTCATATTTTCTGTAATATTAAAAAATGCTTTGAAAACAAAACAAACCATTGAATACTAAATACTGGTGAAATTGTAAAGGTATTAATGTTAGCTGAACTGCAGGGTGAATTCTGTTGAATTACACTGGATGCTATCAAGATAAAAAAGTTCTAAGAACCAGATTTTTTATAACACAATAGGCTGCTGTAGAATTCAAGCAAAGAAAGGTTCAATTTTGTTAAAAGAAATTTTAAAATTATATTTTTCTGTCTCTGTGGAAATCTCTATGCTGACTTTTTGATACATTTTTATTATGATATATAATATAGCCTATATATAAAGAACATCATATACTGAAAAAGGCATTATCATTTTGGGGTGTTTTTAATTAACATTTCCAGATAGTTGAAACATTTCTTGTGCTTGTGCCAGGTGTGGCATAACCACCTTATACGTTAATACCAAAAGATTTTATTCTAATAACACTAACTATAATTGAGAGTGAGTGCTTATGATTTCTCGATGGCACTGGAGGGAAAAATGCTTCAAAGGTGCAGTAAATGTATGCATTTTGTGTTTTAGGGGAACAGTAGTGCAATTACTGTATAGCCCTCACTTACCAACCATTTTAACCTCAATTTACTGTGTGTGGCAGTTCTCTCAGAATGACCTTGATGCACTACTGAATGTTTTGCATTTTTTAACAGGCTCAAAGAGATACAAAAAAATGTAATCCCTGTCAATGGGATATTATATCCAAACCTTATTTAACTTTGTATAAATTGTATTTATAGAAAACTTCCATCAATTTACAGTATATTAAGTAAAATTCCTTTAGTCGGACCAGCGTACTGAACATCTGATCAGTTATTAGTTTGTACATGGAGAGATGCTATTTAAAGGCTTACAAACTCCCTTGAAGTAAATTGTACCCTCCAGCTAAAACCTGACACAGTGCAAATAATACATACAGTATTCTGTATAGTCTTCAGTGGCAGACTGCTGTTTTTGAGATCCCTCAGAGGCATCTCCATCCTCAGTTGTACAAGCCAAACTTTTGTGGATTGGTACCTTTGAAAACTTCAAATGCTGTACAGTGCTGTCAGGGCAATGGAGGAGCTGATCTCAAAGTCCACTATTAAAACTTCCCTCAAGGACATTTTCATTAGAACTTTGTACATGGACAGTTCAAAAGACTTGGCTATTGATTTTTGCTCAGAAGTCCTCTCTCTCTTCTCGTATTGTTCAGCATTTTGACAGAATTTCAAAAACCACAAACTGTGGCAGCAGAAGATTCCAGCTAGGATTTTATGCTGTTCATTTGATTTCTTCAGGCCACATCCTTCCTGCGTCCTTGTCAACACTACAAGGAGAGAAGCCGTCTTAGAAGATTTGCTAAAAGGCAGAAGCAATTTCACAGCAATCTAAAAAAAAATCTGACCTTTCCACATACAGAAAATCTCTCTTAAGTAAATAACCTTTTTAGCTGTAAAATTTTGCTGAGACATTCATTTATCAAAAACATAGATAAAAATCACTGCATGTTTATCTCTTCACCATTTAAAAATTGCATTAAAAAAACCTACTACCAATGCATGTTGACAGTAGTAAATGTCTCTAGCAAACAAAATAAAATTGTTTTAAAATGTAACTGTTGATTTAAAGTTTGTGATGCTGGAAGATGAGCAATTAATTACTACCATCTGCACTTCCTATCTTTACTCCTATTATCATTTGCATGGATACTGTGTAATGAGGTTCATTTAGCCTCAGCTGCTTTGCCAGGATATGTAGTAGTTCAAACTTAATAGGATTTATGAAGAAGTTAATGAATGAGCAATGTAATTATTTCTGTTTAAGGAAAAGCATGATCTGCTTGATCTTTATGAAAGATGCTGCCGGTCTTTTAATTGCTGGGTGCTTACATACTACATTGATGGTTGACAAGGCTGACATTTTCTCACCGTTCACTTGATCCACTCAACGCATTTCAAAATAAAAAAAATCAAAATAAATACCTTTCCCAAGATGGGGGTAACCACACTTAGTGTTCAGAAGAGATTTGTTAGAGCCTTTTAAAAGCTTTTTTTTTTTTGTCTTTTCATATATTCTAGTCTGCTCAGTTTTATTTTATTCATTGTCTATATCACCTTTTTTATGACTTCTGAATTCCTAATATTGAAATAGCTACTTACCATAAAAAAAATTGTTCACACCGTCCCTTATTCAGCAAGACAAGTAAGCACAGTTAATTTCCCGAATGTGCTTGGATCTTTATTTCCAAAACAGTAACATTTCCACACATAGATGAGTTAGCCACCACAGAAACCTAATATACTACCAAGTATTTTAGTATATTAGTAATAATATTTTAATTTGCCTGTTGTTATGTGTGTTTTAAGACCTCTCTCTCCAATTAATAGGATTTCACAGAAGGACAAGGAGCTTGTCCATGTCTATCAGATTTCAGTATTTCAGAATTTTCTAATTTATCATTACTGGAACATTTCTCTGCTGCACTTTTACCTATGGTGTAAAAATGAAAAATCATTTGGAAAATGAAGTTTGAACACTCCTCACAGTGTTAATACTATGTTCATAGATGCCTAAATTAGTAGCTATTGTACTGAACAGATTACTGTGCTCTCTTGGTTATGAATGTTCTGCAACAAAGTTATTCCTTGATGTACTTATATAAATACTCATTTAGAAGAGAGAAGATCCAAATAAATTAATTTGGACTGTTGCTACTCATTAAGCTATTTTTTCCTCATTTTTCTCTGACAATCAAACAGGATGCTTATTTCTTGATCCTTCTTTATAACAAAAAATATTTGATATCATTAAAAATCAATACATGAATTATACTCTTACAGTTTTTAAATAAAAAAATACATGAGAGAAACTTGTTGTAATTTTAGATATAAGAACAATTGTTAGCAGTAAAGCCATATATTATTTGGTTTTTTCTAAGTAACTAAGTCTAACAGCTGATTTATCTTCCAATATATAGTTGGAAATCTTTCAAATAATAGGAAAAAAAAAAGTACCTAAGACAGTATCAGCTATTTCAGGCACGTAAAATACTGTAGTTTTGCTTGTACTTAAACTCACTAAGTGCAATAAGAATCCTTTGCTTCCTTCAAACGTCTCTGTCCCGTGGAGACCTGCTGCTCCTCCTCCTGGGACAATCTGTTTCAGAACCTGTTCAGTTTCATGCCACTTCTTATTGTTTACGGGCTTTGTCTTCTCTCAATATCTGTCCCAGAGCCATTCTTCCTTCTCAGGTTATCCCTATGTATATTTTCTTTGTCCTACATTGCTATTATTTGTTCTGAAAAACATACAGGCAGGCAGAGTACTAAAAAATGTTTAATTCTGTTGGAATTGGAAACTACCGAGTGTGACGAGCCACTGAAACACTGTTATGAAGGCAAAGACAAGGAGGAAATCTTGGAGCTTGTTTCTGAAAATGAGAGCAAAACTAGGATTTCACCGTTTTGTATTTTAGATTCAGGTGTCCCAGATTACAAAATATGTGTGGTTGACCTCAATTCTGTGCAGTGCAGATCTGCTGCTAAGGTTTTCACAAAACTCTCATACTGTATCTGCCTCTGAATAAGACTTCCTGGATTGCTGGCATTTTCACCAGTATATTGTAAGCTCCCTCTTGTGATTGTACAAATGCATCAGCTCATTTAGGGCCTCTCTTTTAACAGATCAATGTCTTTTGATCTCCTATTTTAGCCTTGGTAAAATAACTTCAGTATCATCACTGGTGATGAAAATTCCTTTTTTAATACACTGTGTTTTCCTGTTGTGAGACTGTAGCATGGTTGAGGTTTGAGGAACAGGAGCTTTATGCGGTCTGAGCCCTGTAATTTTTTATTTTTATTTTTTTTTCCTGGGAGAGTGTCTGGATGTATGTGTTTGTTAATTTATTTTTTTTTTAGCAACAATGTAAATGTAACAGGGATGGTGACTCCTAGTGGACAGTCATTAAATATTTCTCACAGATTTGAGAGAAAATTTAAAAACTCAAACCTGAAAAATTGAAAATACACAGCCACAGCTTCAAAAAGAGATAAGCAGCCTTTTCTGACTTAGCATATTTACTGGAAAATGTAGTTTGAAATCCAAAACTGAAAAATACATTCAAATTTTGTAAACCATTTCTACAGGGGAAAGATATTAGGATTTTTATTTAAGAAAAATGTTCGTTTTTGTAGAATGTACTCTCTTATTCTGAAAATTCCTACAGTTTGACTTCTTTGATGTTTGAGTTCAAACATCTTTACCTTCACTGGGGCCCTCAACATAAGAAGGACATGGACCTACTGGAGCAAGTCCAGAGGAGGCCATGAGGATGATCAGAGGGCTGGAGCACCTCTGCTATGAGAACAGGCTGAGAGAGTTGGGGCTGTTCTGCTTGGAGAAGATAAGATTCTGGAGACACCTTATAGTGGCCTTCCAGTACCTGAAGGGACCTACAAGAAAGCTGGAGAGGAACTTTTTACAAGGACAGGGAGTGAAACAACAAGGTGTAATGGCTTTAAACTGGAAGAGGGTAGGTTTAGATTAGGTGTTAGGAATAAATTGTTTCCTGTGAGGGTGGTCAGACACTGGCCCAAGCTGCCCAGAGAAGCTGTGGATGCCCCCTCCCTGGAAATGTTCAAGGCCAGGCTGGGTGAGGCTTTGAGCAGCCTGGTCTGATGAAGATGTCCCTGCTCATGGCAGGGGGGTTGGACTAGATGATCTTTAAGGTCTTTTCCAACCCAAACCATTCTGTGATTCTGTGTTCTGGAGCGTTTAAAAGAGAGGCCAGCCAGCTAGGGAGGCCTGTTCTCCAGTCATCCTTTCAGAAACTAGTTTATGAGATGGTTGGTTTTTGTTCCTTCACTTATTAATTAGATCTTTCCTAGCTAGCATTTTGTCTCAATTTGTGGCATAAATTGCCCCAATGTCTATTTGTAAAGCTTTTCTTTTTACTTGAATCCATGGCCTGCATTTTCCTCTTTTTAAGTCACCATGTCTATGAAGCTTGGTCTATAACATCTAATCATAATTTTTTTAAGTTTATTGCT
Organism: Caprimulgus europaeus; assembly: GCA_907165065.1. The sequence goes on along the minus strand of OU015531.1, from coordinate 35,868,157 downwards.
GTATTAAGGTAGTGCTTCAGAGATTAAGTGAGAAGGACATTTCATTTAGATGAACATTCATGTCAGCTTATTAGTTGCAATGAGGTATATTTGGTTCGTAGGTTGTGAGTTGGAAGGGACCCACAAGGATCATTGAGTCCAACTCTTGCCCTAGCAAAGGACTGTTGCAAGATTCAGACCATGTGTCTGAGGGTGTTGTCCAAATGCTTCTGGAATCTTGTCAGGCTTGGTGCCATGACTTCCTCCCTGGGAAGCCTGTTCCAGTGCTCCACCACCCTCTGGGTGAAAAACATTTTCCTCATGTCCAAACTAAACCTCCCCTGGCACATCTTCCTGCTATTTCCCCTTGTCCTATCATTGGTTGCCAGGGAGAAGAGATCAGCACCTGCCCCTCCTCTTCCCCTTGTGAGGTTGTTATAGAGATCTCCTCTCATTAAACCTTAAGAAATTTGGATTAGGGAAAACAGAATATTCTCAGTTTTAACAGTGGAGAAATCTTAGAACAGATTATCATAGAATCATAGTGGTTCTGTCTATTCCTTAAAGTTCTGGTCTGTTCATGAAAACAAAACAAAACAAAACAAAAATAAAAAAACAACCACCAAAACAAACCCCCAAACCAGCAACTATACTTGCAGCATTTTTTAATTTTATAATTAATATACAGGAGTTAAATCTTTTCCCTGTACGACTCACTATTCCATCTCAGATTGAAATATCATTCTAAAACTGAGGAACTTTTTAAAAAGTGCAATAGCATTCCTTCTTTTTTTTTTTTTTTTCTTTTTTTTTTCCTTTCCAGAACCAGTGGAGGACAAATAAAACCTTATGTCAAAAATTCTAGCTCTTCTCTAAACAATTAAATTACTTCCCTTCTTCAGAAACCCTGATACTGACATCTTCAAATAATTAACTATCCCCAGTTATTACTGCAGTTGAATATATCTCAATTTCAGAATTATCCTTTATTTCTAGTCAACTGGGAATTCCTGTTTTCCATGTTAAATAAAGTGAAGAAACATATTCCAGTTATCCAAGAAAGTGATACATTTATGGTTATGGCATCTTGATTTACTAGAAAGCAATATTAGGAACTATAAAATACATGGTACTTTTCTTTCCAATTATTACCTGTGTTGTGCTCTTGGTAAACAGGGTGATGGATTTACAGAGGAGTATTTATCTTCTCATGCTTGTGATTATTTTTAAAAGTTTATGAGAATAGGCTTTCTGTGGACACTGCAGAATATGCAGACTAACAGGATAGTGGTTGATGGATCTCTTGGCACTCAGTGAACACAAGCTGTGCTCCAAGCAGATTCATGCTCTTGTAATCTTTCTAATATACTTTACCATTGCATAGATACAGAATGTCATTGAAAAAATTTTCCTGTCTGGAAGGAGATTGGAAGGAAGATGCTTTGATGAATTGAATCTGCTTATAGTCATGCTGAATTTTTTTCTTCACAAATGATCTGGGGAGTTTTGTCTTAGTTTCTGATCAGATAATTCTAAAATGTTTTGACAGAATATTATGTACTTTAATGTACACAGTAACATGACTTTAACATAATATACCCTCCTGTGCTTATGCACATGCACATCTCTGTTGTCTGTTGCCATTAAAGAGTGTAAAGAAACCACAACAAAACCGCATCCGCCAGGTGACAATTTGTGCAAAGAGCTGTGAAGTCATCATCATAGCAGTAACAAATGGCTGTAAAAATACCATATGACTCCTCTTCCTGTTCCTTGGTGGGAACAGAACTGATGCAGAAGGATTGGGCTGCACACCAAGAAAGTGAATAAACAAATTCCACTACCGTTTGGAACTCGGAATTGAGAAAATGCTGTCAAGTAGAATCAAGTGTGGGAGAATGGAAGAGAATTGTTCATAAGGAAAAAGGGACAACCTACAAAGAAAATAAGAGATATAAACAGGGAAAACAAGTATGCAAAAAATTGAGAGTGTCAAGTTTCATGATTCACAACTTTATTGAAATGCTTTCTTACCAATGTAACTCAACTGAAATCAGTGAAGTTGAACTGGCAAAAACCCTAGTGACTTTAACAGAGTTGCAGTAGAATTAAACTATTCGAGCAATTTGGACAAATGAGTTAAAAGCCTACTGACAGTAGGGATGTCCTAAAGGGAACAAAAATTGCTCTCTACAGGAAAGAAGTGTCAAATCATTTTTATTTGGTTTAATATTATCCTACTTTAACATTCCAGATAGTCAAAATACTAAGAGCTAATTTATTCCCTTGTTTCAAAAGATTTTATTTCATCTTAGAAGTCAATGAAAAGAATTCCATTGGCTGCAACAGGCACTAGCTTGGTCTCAGATAAAAGAGGATGGTGAGCAGATATTCCTCCCTTCAGTTGCCAGGTGAGCAAATAAGATCTACACAACCATCCACTGTCTGCTAATACTGATGATTTGTTCACTTCAGAAATTGACTTCTAAAACCTAGCAATACTTCATTGCTGCATCTCACTTTAACCAAATGATCAGTATCTTCACCTTATAGATTACATTTGCATGAATTCACAAACTCTTTTAGGCTATTCTCTATCTAATTTCAGATTTTAGCTATTAGTACTTAACTATATAGTATCTCAAATATTTAGGAAAAAGCTTATATTATTTTATACTGGCCTAAATCTGGGCAGAGGTATAAATTACATTATTGGAACTGTATGCTGTCTAGTATTATTTAACTTATTCCAGCTATTGTCCTTGATCTTGATCAGCACAGCCTAGCATTTGAAGGAACCGGAAATGTTTTAATACAGCATTGCACAGAACATTTGCATAAAAATTAAATATAACAAGACAGTGATGTGATGGAATAGCTAGGCCTCAAAACAGGTTACTTCTTTGAAGGAACATATTTGAGTTCTAGACATTTGGCCATGCCTCTCTCTTATTCTATTTATTCCCTTTAAGTGAAGGGAACTGTAGTTTCGTGGATTTTGTAGTATATGCATATGTGGTCTAAAGTATTACCTACTGGCATAAAGCAAAAATTGGGCAATAGTTTGAAATGTTCTTTAGCATTTCAAAAATGATAGTCAAGTTGACAGAAATTTTACTTCTCAAGCCATAATGCTATACTGAAATAAATGAAGTATGGTAGCTGGTCTTGCAAAGTTAGTCTTTGTAAGTTAGTCTCTTAATATTCCTGGTGGACACCACGATCAACATGAGTCAGCAGTGTGTGCTTGTGGCAAAGAAGGCTAATATTATTGTGAGGAATATTGCTTTCAGGTTGAGGAGGTGATCCTTTTCCTCTACTAAACACTGGTGAGGCCTCACCTGGAGTACTGTGTCCAGTTCTGGGCTCCCCAGTGCAAGAGAGATCTGGAGGTACTGGAGAGAGTCCAGTGAGGGACCACCAAGATGATTAAGGGACTGGAGCATATCTCCTACAAGGAAAAGCTGAGAGAGCTGATACTGTTCAGCCTGGAAAAGAGAAGGCTCGGGATGGGGGCGGGGGGGTGTGCATCTCATCACTGTGTAAAAAATACCTGAAAGGAAGGTGCAAAAAAGATGGAGCCAATCTCTTTTTGGTGGTGCCCAGTGACAAGACAGGAGGCAGTGGGCACAAACTGGAATGTAGGAGGTTCCCTCTGAACAGAAGGAAAACCTTTTTTACTCCACGGGTGACTGAGCACAGGTTGCCTGGTGGAGTGTCTATCCTTGAAGATATTCAAATGCTGCCTGGACACAATCCTGGGCAGCCTGCTATAGGTGACCCTGTTTGAGCAGAGGGGAGTGGACAAGATGAGCTCCATAGGTCTCTGCTAACTTTGATCATTTTGTGATTCTGTGAATTATATTCACACTTTTAGAATACCAATGTTTATTTCATGCAACTTAGAAACAAGCTTGGTAATTCTTTAACGTAGAATGTGCTATATAGACTTTGTCAATGGCAATTTCTACCTTTGATTTACAGAAAAGAAAAACATTTGAAAAAATAATTTTCAACTTTGCAATAATTTAAGAAGATTTAAAAGCATCATTGTATAGATGAGGAAACTCAGATGCTAAGCAAGATTTGCCCAATTTTACTGTCATTCCTGACAGTGATAACACTACCAGTCTACCACTAGTCTACTGGCTTAGTTGGAAAGTGGTGATTTCAGTGACTTATCTATACCCAGTATACATGAGGTGGAGAAATTGTTTGAAACAGACTTGCAACCTTTACTCAGTCTCCTGGTTCATATGGCTTTAGCTAGATTCTCAGCCTTGTTTTGATGCAGTAGTCCATCTACATATGTTCTTATCACATTACCCTTAGAACTTTCTTGCCAATTTCTGAATTACTAATCTTTTGTCTCAGCAGTTGACTTTGTAGCTTTTGATCTCCTAATCTTTGATTCATTAATTTTCTCATCTATCTTTTATTTCTGCTTTACACTTTTTAATTCATTCTGTTGCTTCTGTCAGTTGATCATGTTGTATTTTTTGTGCCATCATCTTCCTTTTAGTCCTTTTCCACTGAACTGTTTGGCCCAATTTACTTTAGTCTCCTGTTTAATCTATTGTATTCAGCTCCTTCCATTTCAAGCTGTGTGACAAAGAGTTCTTAGCAGTCAGCTTTTATATCACACAGTATTCTAGTGTGTGTGCAGATAACCCTTTCTATTAGTAAAAACTTGATATACTGAGCTCAAATTTGATTTAGTCAAAGCACATCACATGAATACTAGCAAACTGAGTCTCTTATCTTCTGAACGACAGGGTTTTTTTGCCTAACAAAAATACTGACTGTGAAGAGCAGTAAGAGAAGCACTTTTCAGAGACATTGTTAAATCCTGAAAACTTAAGATTTTTCTGACTGGTATCACAGTAAAACAACAGTTTGCTTATAATGTTAACAGTCCAATACAAATCTCTGTGAGTTTGTAGAAAGAAATAGGTGATATCATTTCTATTTTACAATGGTAAGCGGGAAGCATGGAAGAGGATATTCATAGAAGCTAGGTTTAGCGTAATGTATTCATTCTTGGTAGTCAAATGAAAACTAAAGTTTTCCTGCTAGAGGATTTCCTTTCAAACAGGTATCAAATTTATCCACTTCTGACTTGCTCTGGAGTATTATTTTTCTCATCTACTATAGAGGCTGTCTAGGAAGATTAGCTGTATTACACTAAGTTGCCAAGAGAGGAGTCTGGCTTCTTGTCTAATGTCATATAGAGTGTGAGTGGTAAAAAATGGGCTGGACCATCAATCTCATCCTTATACCCTTTTCATACAGCCCCTGTTTGCAAGCAAGATCTCCTTCAGTACACAAGGAACTAGTTAATGTAATGGAGGACCTTTTTTGTGTCTCCAACATGAGAGATCTACCTCCCTTTTTTTTTTTTGTTACACATCTATGTCACATTAGTGTCCATGTACAAAATTAAAGCAGCTTCAGGCATTTTCTTTTTAAAAATTCAGTGAGCTTATTTCAGAGAACTACCACAATAAGATATGTGATTTTATTTACTGATCAGTTCTTGAGTTTGAGATGTTCTAACAGACATGTGAATTTCTGGTTTTAACTTCTTTTTTTTTTTTTTCTTTTTTTTTTTTTTGAGATAATAAGCAAGTGTATTTCCAAGTGAGGAGGTGGAAAATGAGTTTTTTATCCAAGGGACTACAAGATTTTATCAGTTAAAAATTCCAGTATTATCAGCCCCAAGTGTTAAGAAATATCCCATGGCTAAAACTTAAGATTGGCTTCAAAATCAAGAGATTGTTTTTTTTTTTTTTTTTCCTTCTGATAATGAAGGCACAAGGAACAATACTTTCCAGATTCTTCTTTAGCTAGAAAAAAGTAGTAAAATGAAAGCCAAAATATTTATGCATTTAATCTAATATTAATGAACTGTTGACATAAATTTCCTATGCAATCATATACAATTTCAATTAATAGTTTTAATTAAAATGCTGTTTTAATCTTCAGTCTTCTTTTCCACTTTCACTGTTTCAGTCCTCAACGATGAACTGTTCTTCATCTCTCTCTGTTATTTTCCTTTCTTCTCCATTTAAATGTTTACTGATTTTTTTGTATTTGCTGTTAATAGAGTTTTCTTCTATTTTTATCTGAATTTTCTCATTTTATTTGAGATACTGTATGCCACCAGTCCTGTTCTTGAATTGGAATTTTTTCATCTTGGCTGTTTTATTTATTTTTAAACGCGCTTCAAAGTTAAACATTTATTTCGGTGACATTCAAATGTGTGTTTATTGCATTAAAAAAAGTTTAAAATCAGAACTCTCTCAAATAGAGAGTCTTAGAAATACTTTAAGAAGTGTTTCTAATCTCCTATTAAAAAAGAAAAAAAAATAAGGAGGTACATGTGTTTACTCTATATTCTGGATCCCTATATGTCTCTGTTAACTTTTGAATTGCTGAACAATTCAATCATATTTGAAAGATTAAAACAGAAACCAAAGACAGTAAGTTTAAGCAAGATTTGTGAAAATTAAGTTTCTCACTAGAAACGTCCTGTTAGTGTCCTCATGGTGGTAAATGTGGCTGTGTCATGTCATCACTTGCTTGTCAAGAGTAAATCCATGTGAGATACTGATTTTAGAAACTATGCTTCATTAGTTCTGGTGATCACAAAACTACTTATAAGTCAGTTAAACAGCACATACAAATATTTCATTGTGAACAATGCAGAGAGAAAGCCTGTGCTCCTAGAAATACATGTGTGCATGGCTGTATACACACATCATAGTGAATACAGATAAACTCAGCATTCAATTGTAGCAAGCAAATACTTGTTCCCTGCTGTTTCCTTAATAGATTTTATTAGTGATCAGAGATGGCAGTACTTACATATTTTTTTTCATCCGAATAAATTGTTCTTATCTTCCCGATAGGGACCATATATGTGCAATTAATTTGCCACAACCTATGGAGTTCCACAACAGAACATTTTTTTTTTCCTTCTAATGGTACCATTCCCATAACAGTACATACAGCCTTTTTCCTCAGAACATAAAATTAAGGAATTTTCTGTGCCTTTTTGTTTGAAGGGGGTTTGTTTTTGTTGGGAAAGGGCATTGCATTTTGTTTTTGACTGGTAATTCACACTGACTTTTTGGCTTTTTTTCGCAGTTTCAAAAATCAAAGACAGTTTCTGCACAAATGTGATTTCACACTACTTGAGATAAAAGCAGGATGTTTAATTTAGTAAGAAACTCATATTAAGTGCTTATAATGAATTCTAGGATAGACATTTTACAGCATCACCAGCTTTCTGGATCATATCAGCTGTTTTCATTTAATTGCATGTCATGTAAGATCTTCCACAATATTGAAATTATAGTTCTCCATGTATTTTGCCTTTCATTTCTTTACCTGCATTTCAAAGGCAATTTGTTATCTGGTCCTCACTTCCATAAAATCTTTAATACACTTGTCCTTACAACCACCTTCACAGTTAATGAAATCACAATAGTCCCATTTTACATATCAGAAATGTAGAAAACAGAACTGTAAGGGAAGTGAAGAAGTCAAGAAGTTATCTACTCCATCTCCCTGTGTTAAGACAAGATTAACTGTCTGTGATAATCTTGACAGATATTTGTCTAACTTGGACTTTTAAAATCTCCAGTAGTAGATATTCCACAGCCTCCAAAATCAATCTGTTCTATTTTTTAACTATCCTTACCATAGGAACACTTAATATAAACTTGAATTTCTCTCACTGCATTTTAAGCTCACTAGTATTTGCCATACCTACTACAGTCACTGAAGATGGGTTAGTCACATTCCCTGTGCAAAGTTTCACATTTGAAGGTGGGAATCTTCTCTCTCGTTACTCATCCTTAGTGTAAAAAACACAGGTTATTTCAGTGTAGTTTTATATGACATGTTTTCTAGAGCCGTGATCCTTGCTCTCCACTGGACCCCTTTCAGTTTCTTTTATGTGATGCAGTAGGCAAGGCTTTAAAAATGCCTGGTGTAGTGAAAGAGTTACATTTGAAGGTTCACTCCCATGTGATCTGTTGCAAGAGCATAATCATGTGGATATACCACAAATGTTCAGCTTGTGATCTGCTATGACCACTGTGTTATTCTTTTTTAAACTGTTGCGTCTGTCTACTATCTCCGTGCGTCTGTCTACTATCTCCGATGTGTATTTTTCAGTTAATTGTTTCTATTAAACTATGAGAACTTAGACTTTCTTAACTAGATATTATATTTCATATAATTTATGCAGTTTGTCAGAGTCCTCTGTATGACAAGCTGGTCTTCCAATACATCTGTGATTACTCACTGTTTACTGAAAGCTTTAAAGAAATGTTCCTCTGTTCCATCAATCAGCTAACAAAAAGTACTTGTACTGATCTGCTGAATTCTACTCCATGCACATCTCTTTTAACAACTGTACTCCAAGTATGTTTTTTTTTTAACCAGTTCTATGCTCAACATTTCAGTTTCCTGTATCTGCAACTTGCTTCTGAGAATGGCATGTGAGATAGTGTTGCAAGACTTAATAAAGCAGGATATATGATATTTACTATGTGTCTCCTATGCAGGCAGTTTTATCATAGAAGATAATTACCTCTCAGTTTACTAAACCAGGTTCATTCTTTCTCCTCTGCTGATGAACTTACACTTTTTTCCCCAAGTGGTGTTTCTAAGCTAACAACCCCCTCTATAATGAAACTACCATGGAAAAGCTATGAGCACTTTTAGAAGGGCACAGAAGCAAGAAGGAGGCAAAATCTCATCTGTCTGGAGACATAAAATTGAAGACTTTGTGTACCTTCTGTGATAATGTTCTTATGTAAGTTAGCTATCAGTAGTCCAAGCTGCTTAAGCCTCTGTAGACTTAAGACAGAATGTATAGTAGCTGTACAGTGGCTGCAGTGTTGACAAATTGATTCAATTTAGGAAAGGTCTGTGTCATCTTAATATATAGTTCAGTTTTGCATTGGTTATTTCTATAAGCCTGGCTCTAGGTGTTCTAGTGACAATATTAGCACTACTTACCATCATCTTGAAACTAACCCATTGATGCTGACAGACAAATATGCTGTGTAAATTAAAGTAGAAATGTGGGCTCAATATTGTACTCTTCCTCTCTGACGGTGTATGTCATTTGGTGACACCATATTTTCTTTTATTTTCTGGTAAGCTTATCATCACAGGCTTTTTTAAAGCCAAAGCAGTAAGTCATCTGGCTTGACATCCTTTACCATCTATTCTCAGAACCATAAGCACTTGAGACAGAAGAATACATCCTTAGACTGTAGCTGGGTTTTGGCTAGAGAGATGAGACTAGAGATTGTAAGAATTATTACTGACAGAAGTGTTATGTATTTTCCACCTCTTTGCATTTGGGACGAATTCATTTTCCATTTGATGACTGATAAGATTAATTCATAAGCACTTTATCTCTGCAATCCTTTTTCAACACAATGTAAGCAGGAGTGGTAACATTTTTTGGTAACATTAGTTTTACTCACTAATGTCAATTTTTGAGCTAATTTCAATTTCACCTACTAATTTCAGCTATAATTTTTCACTAAATTTGTTAGCTGACATCCTATGTGATAATTAAATATTATCACTATTTTAGTGAGGTATGAGACACATGATAGTCAGACACATGATGCACACAAACTTAGAAACCTTTAAAAATATACCAAAGGGATGATATTGTTAAAGTCAGTCAGTAAATAAAACACTGATTTAAACAGCACTAGGACTCATCTGTCTTTCTGGACACAATTAATAAAGCCTACACATTAGACCATAAGTAACAGTGAAACTGCTAGTGACACATTTCAAAATTATTCACAGTGATTTTCATGACATTTGTTTCACTGAACTAAAATGTAGAGTGGTTTGAAATCTCCCCAGCTAAAAAGTGGTAGGATGTCTTTTTCCTCTAAAAAAAAATTCAGGCCCAAAAAGCCAGTTTCTTTGCTTCTAACTAGCATTGGATATTGTGATAGGTTTGATTGCTGGTCATCTGCAAATTTCATTCAGACTTAGGTTTCACTTAAGTAAATAGTGAGAATGGAAATAGCAAAATTTTACAGCTCAATGTAATTATAGCTATTGCCATGATATATAGAAATTTTGTGTAGCTTTTTTACAAATATCAGATTTACTTTAGACTACAAAATTTGTATTTAGTCTACTTTTGGCTAACCTAAATACTTAAAATAATTTTTATTTTTAATGTTCCTCCTTGCCAGTATAACTTAATTACTTAAAAAAGAAGCTTAAAAAGCAATGTGATTTTATTTCTCCTCTCATTTCATATATGCATCAGAAACATGGGAAACTATAAACAAATGTCAAGGTTTTAATTTGAGATAATTGTATGTCTTGAAAAAGAAACACTGTAGAAGTAGACAGCTTGTATAGCTTATACAGATGTTTTTTTCAAGTAGTAAAGTAACATATGAGAGCTCTTCCTCTTGGAACATGTCTAGTAAAATATTTTTACTTTACTTAGGTTTTCTTATCACTATTCTAATATTCCCTTACTTGCAGCTTGTGAGGATGTGGGAATGTTGATCTCCCTATCAGTGTAATAAGGCCATAGACTGTCATTAATGGCTAGAGTGCTTCTAACAGCTTCAGGTAGAGTTGAAGGTAGGTGTTTGGGGAAGATGCATGCTTTGACCTGTGGGAAAACGTGAAACCAGTTGACACCACTACCCATTGTAAAAGGCCAGATCAAAATTAGAGAGGGCAGCTGAGCAGTGTACTTGCAGAGTGAACCCTTGATGTCACAATAACTTATTGCTGCTCATTAGAAGTTACCCAAGACAATAATATGAACTCATTCTGATTATTTGCATATGGAACTACCCAAATGATGGACTCTTTCTTGGTCCAGAATACTAAGAAAAAAAAAGTTCAGCAAACAACAGGAAGAAAAAAAAAATAGCCTGGAATTACTACGCTACTGAATGTTTGTTCCAGCCAATTATGAGTAGTTTATACAGTTATTTCAAAGGTAATGCCAGCCCACTCCAGCATTGACCAGTGAGTCAATGTGTTTTGTTTAAAAGAATAAATTATTTGTTTGAATCTTTAGTGTTTCAGTTTCATATTATTAATAAGCAGGGATAATTTCTCTTTTAGAAGAATCAATAGTAACAAGAATAATCTGTGCTGGAATTTGTTGTTAGACTTAAAGTTATCATAAAAACAGGTAGTATTTATGCAATATAGCATAGCATTTAGTCCTTGAAAGGCATGAGCATTGTGAAACATTTAAAATGTGAGAAATACATTGGCTGTAAATTTTAATTACTGTAACTGCAAATCAGACAGTGGATTGTATATACACCCTTCAAAAATGCATGGGATAATTTATTTTCATGCTTTGAGACAAATACCTTTTTTGTCCTTGCAACACATGTGAAGAACCAAGAAGTCGAATGTCCCTTTCTCTGTGGTAATAAAGCAAATCCACTAAAGAAGAAAAATAAATCTGTCTCCAAAACATTTTACATAATTTTTAGCAAATTCAAGGTTCTGGGATGCAAAAAGAAATATCTGGTATACTGAATGAAAGTGCATTGTGCAGACCTGCATGAGCTCTGAGGGTAATTTAAATGAGGTTAATATAGTAGTGGTTGAAACAGCATGTGAAAGTTGTTTGCTGTAGCTTATGTTCTCTTTGCATTCTCATTCATTGCCAAGTCAATTCTCCTGATGAACATAACTGAGAAGATATTTGTGCCAGCATTCACAATTTTTATAACATAAACTAAGTGCCAGTTCTTCTTGAATATGATGAAAAATATGATTAAAAATAATTCATAATGCCTTTGTCAGATTATTGGAGTACATACATATGTATTAAAGCAGGAAGTGTAGTTGCAAAAATTGAAGAATTGTCTTAAGTACCGAGACACTTATAAATATCAGGATAAAAATTAAATCGTCTCCAGCATTTCAGACTTGAGAAAACCCACTGCAAATTTACCATTATACCTAGAAATCAAAGGGCGTCCTTGTCATTTTCAGAATTAATCACTGGAGTTTAACACACTTTTTAATACTATGAAAAGAGAGAAACTTTGCCAAAAGTAAATTTATTTTTATGTTTAAGCATTACGAGCTTGAATTTCAACTTTAACAGTCATTACTGAGAAGCTGAATAGAATTTATCTATGTCAGTAGATTAATCATGACTGACTAATTGGCTTGATAGTGTATTGCCAGTATTATGATGACAGTCTCTGTCCCAAATAATTTAACAATGGAAAAAAGAGAACAGAAGAGTAGGATGCAAAGATAGGATAAATGCTGTAACTAGGATAAATGTACTTCTAGTTCCAGAGGGGTCTTTTGTGCGTTTCTGTGTATAATAATGAGAGAGATTACAGTGCAGAAAAAAAACTTAAGGGAGGTGAACTTTGAAGAAAAAAATGTGAAGGGAACAACTCTGGGAAAAGAGAGAATGTATAAAAAGAAGTTAAGATAGTCAGTGGACAGGGAAGAAAAAGAACAATCACATTGTCTTTGCAAGAGAAGGTTTATTCAGAACCAGATAAATTCCACAGACACAGATATATCAATTATAAACCTGTAATAGGAACAATGACATGTTTTTTCTTTTCTAATACTATAAATAACTGGCTAAAGTATGCCATCAACATGTAATATTTTTTTTTCTTATAATTTTATTAAAATTAGGTTTATAAAGTAATTAATAAATTTTGAAGCATGACACAGTCCTGAAAATTCAAGTCATTTATGCATAGCTTATGATCACAACTAGAGGTAAAATATAGTGATTTTTCTGTTTACTGGATTATTGGGTGAGCTCATGTGTCAGCAAAACACATTAATTCATTCTCTATTTGAAATTTGGGTGTGTGTTTTGGGTTTTTCTGATTTATTTTGTTTTTGAGAGAGAGACAGAGAGAGTGAGCACATCTTGACATTGTTGTCCATGACCTGCTAAATCAAATGAGCAGAACACAAAACAGCTCCATGCTACGTGCATTCTGAATCTGAATAAAGCAGTATGCATTGGTTTTGGTAACACAAAGAGCAGTTCAGGAAAAAAGATCACAATTATTGTTAGAAAGGGTCTACTGGATATTTTATATTTCTCATCTCCTTTGGATTTCACAGCTGCAGCCTTGGTGATATATTCCTTGTGATTTTAGAATAAAATGCAGTGACTACAGCAGCTCTCACTTCTGTGAGTGCTAAGCCTTGCTTACCATTACTGTGTTACTGGTATTTTTTTTCCCTTTCAACCATACAAAGATGTTCACATGCATAATGAAATAATAATTATAAAATTCACATAGAAATTTGGTTTCTAAGGCCAAGGATTTTGAGAGCCAGAAGGAACTGAGTGCTTTATGATTACATTTACCAACAGCATGACAACATACACTTCAGTGTATTCAAAGGAAAACATAATCAGGTAGCCAAAGGAGGACAATTATCTTTCATACTAATTGGCAAGTTCCTTTTAACCTTTAATTAACAGTGAATTTTCAATAGGTCTGAATAGTCTTGTTAGACTTCTTGCTGGTAGAAGGTCATGGAAATATCTTTTCTCCTGATTGCACAGATGCAGTATAAATAAAATATAGGTACATATACAATATATAAGGTCATAATCCTCATTTGCACTTTGAAGTTCATAAAGTATGAAAATCTTACACTGCTGAAAGCACTGGTGCTGCCAGGAGTTTTTACTTGTAGCTTCAAAAGAAAATTCAAATAGATTTTGCATTCTCAGTTTGTTTCTCTTGGCACATTTTTTATACAATCAGCAGCAGTTACTTGAAAGGCTCAGAACTGATTAGCATAGAGCCTAATATGCCTTCTTTAGATGCCGTCCTAGAGAATATTCCCTGCAGAGCAAAGGTTAAGATGCACAAAAGAAACAAAACAGCATTCTCCTGAGTGCTGAGTTATTCAGCATTCTAGAGACTGCTTCCTCTAAGGTGTGGTAGTCCCTTTTGGTGTGTGGTTTATTATGGAAAATACAAGAAATGCTACATTTTCAAACCATTTGTACCGTATTATCTCTGCGAAGAAATATTTGACAATGCAACATGTTCATATGCATTTGTCATATAGACTGATGTCTTATATAGCTGTAAATGAAACCTCTAGATATATAGTGTCTAGGAAAGAGTGTTAGAAAAGAAATAGTTTGGATCAAAACCCCTTGTGACACAACATTTTGCAGGTGTACAGGCAGTAGTGATAAGTGAGACCTCAGACCATTCCAGTCATATGGGTTACAGTGATTTGTTTCCTGATTAAATAAAGCAGGTAGTAAAGGAATATACATTATGCATGGGATGAATAGCTTCTTGTTTCTAGCCTTGGTCAGGTTCCAGTTAAAAGGCAATGGGGAATACTGTGACAATGGTTATCGAGTCCTCAGTATCCACCTGCTTGTGATCAACTTTTTATTTTTATTGTGCTTTTTGCTTTCAAATTATAGTCTCATTATTCAGCTGAATGCATTTGAATATATTTTTTATACATATAAGCAGCTAAACCTAATTTTTGTGTACTTTTAAACCTTTTTCCTGGTTAATTTCTACCTCTGAGATGCCTTGTTTCTTGTTTGAAGCATGTTCACATATTCATTCTTTGTTGTCTTGCATCAAATTGTTTCTAGTATCTTATCAGCAGCAATCAGGTGACCATATCTTTGTGTTAGTGGAGTTTCTGATTACTTGAGACATAAAGTAGAAAGAGATGATGTGCGGTATGTTATCCAAATTGCTGTTTCTTACAGATTCACCCAGGCGTATTGGGGGCAAGAGAGATGATCCAGCCTTATACGTAACAGAATGCAACTCTGTGAAGGAAGAAACAGAAGTCAGGCTAACCGTGGCTTCCCTTTTTCTTTCTATACATATCCAAAGACCTACCTCTTCTCACTTCTGTCTCATGTAGTGTATGCATAACCTATCAGAATTAACTGATGGAGCCCTTTAACCTCATTATATATGATAAAAACCTATTTTGGTGAAGAAAGAACATTTGCTAGACAAGAACTCACTGGCAAACTGGTTCCTGAATTGCTATTGTGGGAAAATTGGGACTACATTCCTACTATATGCTGAGTAACATTAGTGTTAACAATAATTTTATGGAATGAGGACTTGGGTAGGATGTTTTGTCTCTGCAAAATATGTTAATATCTCTATCAAATTATGGATTTTAAAAATTATTATATTCTGATAAAAAGATCTTATTAAAAATGAGAGAAAGAAAATATTTTTAATAAAATAGGATGGCACCAGCATTTGAACTTGCCTGTGCAGTGTAAAAGACATATTTTGACCACAGCAAATCTGGTATTACTGTCTGTATGTTAGTGTTGTTTCAAATGTAACTTACTTGGAAAAACAAAATGGACTGTTCATGATCATCCAGTCTTCTCTGCCTTTGGAATAAGGGCTATTCTTTGGAAAGTATTTTCTCTACTAAGGGACAAATGGCTAATAGAGTAAAGGTTGTCTGTGCAATCTATTTCATAGACCTGCTATAATAAGGAGGCTTCATTCACAACAGTAATAGATGTGGATAGTCCCAACAAAGTTATATGTTGGGATATAAAGAAAAAAGTGTTTCTATTAAAAGAAAGCATGTTACAGAATAGCATGCTGAGTGAAGTACATCTTTTCCTCATAAGTAGACAAAACACTATGCCATGCAAATAGCATATATTCTCAGCAGTGGATTAGGAAGGAACAGTTATTCTCACTGGAACCCTGGAGAGGGGAACATAAAACATTTTCAGAAATTGCTAAATTTGTTTTCTTGGGTTTCTTGTGATATGACAGGCCAGATCATTTTGTCTGTGCTTACACTGATGGATATCTTTCCTTACAAGTAGTTCCACTAAAAAAAATAAAATTGTTCACTTCAGCAAAAAACACCTTCAAAATGCCAGATGGACATACAAATAGGAAGACTTTGTCACCGCCTAGCAGCATTATTGTACAGTCTTTCCTTTGAAAAGAGCGTAAAATGCTTCAGGATTCTGACTACTAAGTTGTAATTTATATGAAGCTCTTTGCACTACTTTTTCAAATTAATAGCTTTCCAAGGAAAACACAGAGATAAGGAACAGAGTATTCTTGCCACATCAAAGATTAATAGTATACAGGCTGATGGCTGTAATGGTCCAATGGAACACTTATATGACTGGAAAACCTCTGCACTGGCCATAAGGGACAATATTTGCCTAACCTTTGCCCAAGCTTATGTGGATATACTAATTTTATTGCTTTGTTGCATTTGTAAGGCTCAAAGTATAGCTAGAATATACCAAACACACTAATTTTTCCATAGCCATTTAGCAAAATAGGACTGTACAGAACAAGTTCATTTACTTCCAAGAACAGGAATATCTTCCCCTTATTAATTTCTTGCAAGGAAATAGAACATACTTCCTTAAGGGATTGATACAGTCTGGAGAAGTAGTCATCATAGAGTGCAATGGAGATACTGAAGTGCAAAACCTGTAAGAACTCCAAACTAGATTCTGAAGTAATACAACATTTAAATGCCCTCTTCCTCATGTTGGGAGGAAAGTCAGCACTCAGAACATCCTTACTGAAAACCCATCTAAGAGAAGAACATTTTCTACCTTCAGCTTTCTCCCCTTTGGGCTTAGCCTTCTATATTTCTCCTTTGAGAGGTAACATGTTGAATGTAAGCAAGCAACCTGTTATAAAAATCAAAGATAAGTCCATAAGCAGGTGTGATAAGCCTAAAGTAAAGAACTGGATATAATTTAGCAGCTAGACTGGTTTTATAACACGTCATTAGAAAAAAATAAACCCTTAAAAATTGAAGAACTTTTTTTTTTTTTTTTTAATCTTTCTTTATCTTTCCCCCTAAGATAAGTGATTATACTTTTGCTGCAGAAAGCATTGAACACCAGGTCAAAAAACACCAGGTGGTTGGGTTTGCTTTTGTTTTAGTCTATGTTTAAGAGTCTGAGTGTTGTGAACTAATGGAGTGATCATTAGAGCTGTTTTCTTCGCGTGTCACTCTAAAAGACTGGCTGAAAGTGCTGCAAAATGCAGGTGCAAGCTGAAAATTAATTAATTATAAGGATTGTCAGTGATGGTTAGTGAAGCGTCATTTGCTGGTTATAGCTATGTGAATCTGCTTTGTTTCAGCTTGCTTTCTGTCTCAGAAGCATTCTCTCACATTGTTTAATTTTCAAAGATTCATCTTGAAGTAACACTTCATTACTTTTCTTTGGAAGAACCTCACTTGTGTTACGTAAAAGTAGCTATTCTCCTGAAGGAAAAGATTATTTAAAGATGCTAATGTATTATTAGACGTTAAACTTCTTTATTTTAGTAAAATACATTTTCAACATCGTATGTATGAAAGTAAAACTAGACCACTTCTCCCACTGTTACCTGAATTTGACATACCTGATCAAATCTAGGACATAAATCACTGTCTTTTCATGTTTCTATTCTATATCATCAGCTCTAGAAAGATAATGGATACAATTTCAAACACTGGAATTTATTGCCAAAAAGCTGAGTCTGATCATATGCTTTTATGTTATATGGCTCCCATTGTTAAGGACTCCATCAAGTTGGGAGTATGTTAATGCAGTGCGCTCATTAGAGAGGGACAAAAGTGAGATTGCACGAAATACACCCTGAACCAGTCTGTGGCTGTGACAGTACTCTCAAACTCTTGCCTGTGCAAGTATGCATAAGTTCTGTTTGAAAAGGTGCCAAGTTATTCCTATATTTTGAACATTTTACTAGGTGCTGCTTAAGTACATCAGGACATAGAATTAATGACCTCTTTCTTTATTATCCCGTCTCCCAGGTGCCTTAAACGATAGATACCATCTTTTTCTGCAGACTTACAAGCACTATAACTGGTTGTCAGAAGTCAAGCCTGACAGACTGAAATTTTCACCCAGACTCAGTGTTGTGCTTGTAATAAACAAAAACAAACTCCAAAATTGTTGCAGGTGATAAGATCATGACATGTTCAATTTGTGATAAAACTGAATTTCTTTGTTTATAAAGAAGACCAACAATATTTGGTGGAGGTTGAGTGTGGCTATATATTCTGAAGGTTATGAAGTTCTGTTAAATTTTCATAGGCTCAAAGGTAGACAGAAAAGTCACCAATATCTGAAAATGGCATGTGTTTTCCTTCACAAGTACTGAGAACTGTGGAAAGATAAATTAATTATTCTTCCGCTTTCATTGCACACTCATATTCAGGGCTTTGCCTCTTATCTTGTAGGAAAATACAGGTTTACAAATTGAAGGTTTAGTTCAGATAGCCAGGAAAATGAATTGTGTTTTATAACATATACCTACTGTAAGCAGTAATATTGATTATTCAAAGCAGAGAATTAACATCTCATATCAATTAAGTGAATAAAGGTTATTATATGAGAGCAGAACATTTTACTTATCTTGACTATCTTCCCTCAGAAAAACCTATTTGATCCAGCTGCATGTTCTTCGGTATTATAAATGGCTTGCTTGGTTTTTTGTTGTTGTTTTGTTTTGGTTTGTTTTGTTTTCCCTCTAGAGAAAGCAATATTAAGAAACTGCACAGAGTTTTTCTCCAGCTGAATTATTAGGAGTCATAGATGTTTTTAGAATTTCGAAGTTGTGCATTTGTGATGTGTTTTCCTGAGCCTCCAAGTGTATCCTCTCTCTTGGTATTCATGATCTAGGATAACCATGATTTCCTTTCTTTTCTTAGCGATTTAGCTGTAACATGTGATAGTATACTTAAATCATTTGTCAACAGAGCACAGGAACTTCTTAACAGTGTTGACCTGTCAGCTGGTCAGACACCATTTAGTTTAGTCTCATTTTCTATTCAAACCTGTAGCAAATCTCCCAACAAAGGCTAGTTATGGCAGAATATTGTAGAAGTTTAGAAGATTTGTTTGAATAAAGACCAAAAAACTTGGGATTTTGAGTGCTATGAATGTCTCAAGAGTTTCCTTTTCATATTTAATTTCTTCCTATTTGTGGAAAATATTGAAATACCACAAGGTTGACTTTTTTCTTGCAATGTTTTTTCAGTACCATTAGACGGCAGCAAAATTTGTTGGATGGTTTGATCAACTGAACTACACTGCTTTTGAGATGAGGGTGTTACTCATCTCCTTTCTGATATCTTATTGACCTAATGCTATTTATCTAATTGGTTTGAACTATTTTTCCCTCTCCCACCATCAATTTAGATTGTGAGCTCTTCGGTGCTGGAACTGCCTGTCTCTATTTGTTTAATGCCTAGCATGGAGAGGCTGTTAAATTATTATCTAGGCATGACTCAGGTGCAGATAATAATAACAGAGCCTCAGCTGGCTTGCCAAGAGAGTGAAAAGCTGTGAGTATATTCTTTTAACAAGTGCTTGTGAGCATCATACACTCTCAAAAAATGTAAATCAGATTAAGGTACGGTAGAAAGTTAGGGGTGTTCATGGCATAATTCTTCTCTAATTGTGAATTACAAATGCTTTGTTAAGAAGAATAAGCTTCCAAAAACTTATAAATTAAAATATCTTCAGTTGGGTTGCCAAAAATGCTTTCAACTGTATAGAATCATACAAAAAGAAGGAAAAGAAAATCCAGAGACAAGAGACCACACTGCTGCACAGTCTTTGAACGTATAATAATGCTAGTGCCAGACTTCCCTACCTCAGAGTGCCAAATTGGCACTTACTGTAAACCTCCCCTTTCCTAGTGTTACACTCAGCAGTCAAAAAAACCTGGAATGAGTGGGAAGTGTTGATTTATCTCTGGTGAAGTCTGATGCCAACATTTAAAAGGAGGATAAGGAGTATCCCAAGTATAAGGGAAAGCAGGAGAATAATGAGGAAAGGGGGGATAGAAAAGAGAGAGAAAGGAGAAAATCAGATAAAAACAGATACAAAGGAGCAGAGAGTGCAAAAGTATATGTAAAAGCAGTAATAGACAAGAAGATTTATTGTGGAAGTAAGAGTTAAAGTCAAAGGTTTGCCATCAGTTCCTACTGTGTGTAAAAATTGCATCTTGTCTCAGAGTCATTTTCCTTCCTAGGTATTCAAATACTTGTAGAGAGGGAAAGATCCCCTTGGCAGAGCTTCCCCATTGGGTTACATTCGAACAGACCTAAACACTTGGGTTTTGTGGAAAGCATCTGACAGTATGATGTTTTACCAAGTATCATGCAGTTTTGAGAATCAAGAAGAAAGAGTAAAATGCAAGCAGACACACACAAAAAAACCCCAAACAAAACCCACCCTTGACTGAAAAATATGAAGGTCACGCCTGCTTAAATATGAAAAAAAACCAAATGGACTTGCAAGAACAGTAATTTTTGGACTATAACAATTAATTTTCCTATTACACAGTTACCACAGGAAATGGCTCTTTAGATAGGATAGAACTAAACAGGATTTGACCTGTGGTGCAGCAGGTGAAAAACTTACATGAGAACATCTTACACATTGCATCTACTTCATCTTTTAGGGCTAGCGCTTGTATGTGAGGAGGCCAACTATGAGCACACAGAAACAATCTAGAATCTCTTCTGTTAGTTTGCTGGATAATAAATTCACTAATCAGTCATCAGGGATGTTGTTGGTTTTTGTTTTTTGTTTTTTTTTCCTGGAGTGATCAAAGCTTGTTTCTAAAGAAAATAAAATATATTATCTACCAAAGTAGATAAATAAATCTAACCAGAACGTATTTACATTAACCTCAAATTAATCAAAATAGGGTTTTTTGGGATTTTTTTTAGTAAGTACAAGTAAGATGAGTGCAAAAATGACAGGAAACTTTTAAAAATGCTTTCTAAGGTATGTGATATTTACACTTCCTTGTAAAACAGGACGAGGCCACAACTGTCTTTCCTCCTTAATTTAATTGTTTCATTTCTTGTAGGCAAAATTCATGCAGTTTACAGGAATGATCAAAACTATTTTTCAATAAAAGTTCTAGTGTGCTGCAAAGTACATAACACAAGGTCAGGAATAAGAATTAGTGTAAAATGACAATGTAAATTGTTTTGAATACTGTTCATGTCCAAGGAAAATCTGGTTTCTTAATGAAGACTATACTTTTTTATCTTAAGATCATACAGTCTCATCTGCTGTGATATCTGTTAGATTATATGTGGCATACCTCTTACTGCTCCATTGCATTACCATTCCTTTTATGAAATTTCTGTTCAACAATCACTTCCCTATTATAATTTTTTCTCTTTTGAAATCAAAGTTTTAATTCTGGGCAGGTGGCTGCTATTTGAATAGAGGAGGAGGGAAGGGACAGAAAAAAATCTTCAATAGTTAGAGGTTTTCTGCTGCTGTTCTGTTTGACAGGGGAAGTCTTTACAGGTGATTGAAACAGTTCACTTTGTGCAGGAAATTTGTAATATTCCTGTCACTTTCTGCATGCAGATGACAAGCTGCTGCCAGCTGTACAGCATCGTTTGCTGCAGCTTCGGGGACTTTAGTGATTTCCATCCATTCAAATTGGTCCAAACCACTGAACTATTCCCATCTCCAGCATTTGTAGAGCCAGACCAATTTGCCCTTATCACAACAGAGTTGCCGAAGGCTTTGTGAATTACAAGCTGTTTCTCATGTTTATTGATAGAATGATATTTGGGAAAGGACCAGAATAATAATAGTAAAAAGTACAGTTCATTTCCATTGGAATTGAATTTTTCTTTCTCTCTTTCTTGCTTTTTACCTTCCAATTTTTCTTTTCCATTTTTAGGGGGATGGTAGGGGGATAAAGGGACATGTAGAGCTCAGTTTTTAAATGTGAGACCTCTGGGAGAAGGAACTGAAGTAATTGAATCGGATTAGACAAGCCAGCAGAGCAAAGTCACATTCCATGAGGTTTTTCCAGCATGGAGTAGATGAATAGTAATTATTTGAGGATTAGTGCAATTCTAAGATGTGGTCCACTCTGAATACTCTTCACCATATATAAACAAAAGCAAGATGTAATATATGCTATTTAAGCTTCTTTTTATCTGTAAGAGATTTCTTTTAAGGCTGCAAGAACTTGAAAAAATCCTGCATGGTGAGTGAGCACTCTTACTGTTTTTCAATAAAGAATTAAACCCTTTAAGCTTTAATTCTGAAGAGATTCTAAAGAGAGACTAATTAAAGATACTTACTCTAGCTTTAAATGATGTCCACCCTCATTCTGGTGGCTTTTGTTTTGCTGTTGTTGGGGGTTTCTAAGTACATCTGCAAAGAAGAGAAGATAATTTTAAAGTGACAGGTTCAGTTGTTTTTTTAATGGTTTATGTTATCCATACTTTTGGTGGTTTCTGGGGACTTCCAATTTCACAATTATACCCACTTTTGGCCACATCTTTAAAAGTGACTTGCAGAGCTAATTCAAAACTAGATTTGAACCTCAGTTTTTTAATTAAATGTATTCCTGGCAATCAAATAAGGACATTAGACCACAGTACCTTTTGAAATACCTTTAAGATTAAAAAAAAATGTGTATTTTTTCATTTCAAATTCTGTCTCCCAATGCATTGTAAAGATTACTTTGGATGCATTATCTGACAATACCACACATATCAGAAGAATCATGCTTTGCCATACACTGTAGTTCCTAGGTGATTTTTCTGGAGAACCATGAAGTAGCATAGTGGCAGATAAATAAAGATGAGGTTATGGCTGTGATTCCTTGTTCCTATTTCATTTTGGGAAGTATTGGAAATAATTTTCTATCTTCAGGATTGGATTGATTTTATTCCCAAAAGATCTCTGCTCTTTGTTTCTTTTCCACATACTTCATTTAATAAAGAATTTGTTGTGGTTTTGTCTTCCCCCCTCTCTCCATATTTTGAGATATATGAAATAAAGAGTAGATCAAGCACCAGGTGACCTTATTGTGGATTCACTGAGAATAACAGGGATTTATTACTTGAGCATAAGCAAAGCATTTGTCTTCCTGAAAATTCATGCAGGCACTACTTTTGGGAAATTCCATCATGCTAGCATTTATATATCCTGTCACTTGGGAAATTTCAGGTGCTAGATGTTGGACAACACTATTATCCTTTTTTTAGGAAAAAAAATAATTAAAAAAATATATATATATTTAAAATGCATTATTTACTGGATTTGGGTCATTTTCAATCAGATAATCTTGATGGCTCTTTCTGTTGTCTGTAATTGCTCAATAGGTTTGGATGCATTTAGACCTGTGAATTTTTAGAGGTTATGTTCCTTTAGAGGCTAATATTCTGTGGATACTGGATTTTATGTACCACAAAGTGTTGCAGTCAGGAGATGAGTGTTTGGGCCAAGACTGAGTGGACGGGAGGCAAAATCAAGATTAGAGGGCTTGAAGGCAGAGGCAGAAACCAAGATACAGGAGCAGCTGCCTAGACAAGTCTTAACAGTAGTGCATAGCTTGTTTATACATAGGGCCAATTAAGCCATTGTCAATGGAAATAAAAATATATAAATATATTTGAAAAAATAATAGCATTTGAAGTTTTTTCTTTCACAAATCCATAATTCTCAATATTTCATTTAAAAGTAAACATCTCTTATGTCCCCAAAGTGTAGATAATTACTTTCTGACAATGCTTACTTTTAAAAGTTGAAGGTAATAATGAGCAAAATTTTATGAATTTTAGCATTTCTAACTACTAGCATTTATTTTGCTTGTGTAGCAATACAGATCAAACTGCTGCTTTGGATTTTCTGTACATAAGTAAATATGTCTGGAAGATTATCCACTTCCATTAAAAGCTATTTTTAAAGAACTTGCGGACAATGTAACAGAGACTGAAACAGATTCAGAGTCTGTTTGTGGAACAAATGGAGATTGTGACTTAGAATTAGTGCTTAGAGATTATCTTCTACTAGACCAATTAGTAGAACTGGATGATATAGATAAATTCTTTAAGTCTGCAAATTCTTTGTCCATTATAAAACAGGCAATGCAAGTTTGAAGCTAGCCACAGATGAGAACAAATGCTATAAATTTTAAAATTTATAATTTACATCATCTAGGAAGCATAATACTTGAGCAGCCTATGAGGACAAACTGCTCTAATAGAGCGGGATGATAAAGAGGATGGCCTTCCTATAAGGAACTGAGGAAGGGCATTAGGCCAGCTTCTTATACTTGGAGGATGGATGTTAAATTCAAGGTCTGTTGAGCTTTCAGTCAGCTGTAGGAAACATCTGTGTTTCCTGATACACTGATAAGCCAAACGAGATTTAGCTTGTTATGCTAGGAAAAAATAACCCTGAAATAAACAACATACAGAACTAAAAAATTCACATGCACACAAAAAACGTCAGTGATATAAGTTATGTTTTGTCTCAGTACATCTCTCTCAGCCAGGAAAAGAAGTACAATAGCTTCTAACTCTAAAGAGGGAAGATTTGCTACTGTTGTAATACAGTCAGGGAGGGCATTTACTTAGACTGAAGCCAGGGTAATTGCCTGTCTTGGTGGAAGAACGGGGCACTACCCAATATGTTGCATTATCAACATGAAAAATATTAATACAGTGTTACAACCCTTCATTTATGATCTCTGGTGGCACTTCTGATGAGTGAAGGTCTGAGGCATACAAACTTTCCGCCAACTCGGCTTTGATCAAGAGATGTTTCTACTGTCTGTATGTATCAGACTTTTGCTATAATTGGCCTTACCAATTTTGTTCACACTTCAACTGTGCAGAATATGTAGCACACCGGTAACAGACTGTCTTCTGTTGATAACAAGCTTTTTAATAAATCACTCATCCTTCCTCTAATAATAAGACTTTCTGCTGTGTTTTCTTCACAAAAGTAAAGAGAAAAATAATTCTGCCACCTGTATCGTCATTTTCTTGTCTGTCTCATTTTCATTCTTTCATGGCATGGTATGGTGCAACATAGCAATAAGATAGAAAGGAAAACTGCTGGTTTTCTTCATTTTGCTTTTTACATGGTGCACTACTGTTCCAGAGCTTACAGGACCAAAAGAGATTCAACTGGACAACAGGGTAAGAGGGATAAGGATGTGCAGAAGTGATCAGAGGGAGGTAAAGGAGCAAATAAAACAATGCTAGACAAAAAAAAAAAAGGGATGAATAAACTATTTATTGCCTAAGCTTTAAATTTTAGTGTTTAAAACACTTAGAGGCTGTCAGTTAAGGAAGATCTGATAACAGCGTAGTATGTCCATAGAATGAACACAGCAGAAGTACACATTCCCTATATGAGCATATTGTTACACTAATATTTCAAACTTCCTACACAGATGAGAGATCTTTAATTAAAAACAGATCATTTCTTATTGAAATGAATCACAGTCAAACACAGACTTTTGCAATAGATGTTAGGATTTTCTTTCAATTCAGTGGGCCTTGGATACAACCCTGAGACACTGAACTGTCTAAGAAGCCTGCTTTAAAGAATAATAATGTATGTAATAGTACTTCTTATAATGTAGACAGCTAGATATCTTTTCTACTAACATTTAATTTTCACAGAGAACAGGGCTGAGAGGCATCTGGAGACGAAAGAGATTATCATATCCTCTATATCTAAAATTTGTCATTGACAAATGTAATCATTTTTGATTATTGATTTTCTGAATTTTCCTTAATGTTGAAATTCAAATTTAATTATTATGCCCTCAGCCAGGAAGAAGCCAAGTTTATTTTCCTCACAGTTTGAGCCTGTGTTATGTGTACAATTCCACAGTGTGTACCTAGCCTTCTATAGTCAAAAATATGTCTCTACATTCTCAACTCTGTATTATAATGAAAACTTAAATGTTTTATTGAAAGAAAAAATGTACAAAAGTTGCATCACATAAGGATGCACAGAGGAGAAAGATTTTGAAGGTTCAGGTGGCTACATCTGGTATTATCTTGAAGCTAAGAACAGTATTTTCAAAGACAGATAGGTAGCTAGTGGGATTTTGAACATCTCATAGGCACATAAATTCCTTAACAGAGGCTTTAAAAAAATCCCCCTAGGCATTATTTACCTGCTTAAAGAGCACTGAAAGTCAAGCTTTAGAACATATGGGCCCTGGATATATTCTTTATCATTCTCTTTTCCTTTCCGGTTTCTTTTTCCATGTCTTAGTAGCTGTGGAATTACACAAAGTGTGTGGCTACTACAATTTTAAACATAGTTCTGAACACATTAGTTTATCTGTTGAATGTTAGTGCTGAATGTTAGTGCTAACTGGGAGTAGAGTCCAATTTCTTCTCATCTAAAGCAACATTCTTCTTCTTTGTACATACAGCATTGTCTAGCAAGTCCTGCTGAAGCAGCACCTTTCCATTTTTCAGCATATGTGTACCACACGTTTTACCAATAGCTGGCCTTGTTTCCCTCCTCCAAGTATGTCTGTATCTTTCCCAGTTAAAATCTTCATCGCCTCCCCCATTAAGATTATGGTCAACTTCCTGTGTTCATATTAAAAAGGATGTTAAAACCTTCTTTCAAATAATTTTATCTCAAATACAAATAGTAATTTCTTGTCTCATAGAAAAGTTCATGCTCTGAATCTATATGAAGGAACACTGACAACACGTGAACCTGGATCTGGTGCTGAGGATGCCTTTGAAGATATTGTTTTATTTGTAGAGTGATGCCTTGGTTAGATATCACTTGTCCAATGGGTGTTATGATGGATCTAACTTCAAAATATGTGAAATGAGTTTGTAAATTTTGCTTTATCTCTAACTTTAAATACACTGAATTTCCTATTATCACATTTGAAAGCACCCTTATTCTTCTTAATTATTATTATTTTAGTCTGCACACTTACAAAAATGTACTAACATCCAATAAGCATTAGCAGATGTGATCTGTCTCTGTGAGTGAGATAAGTGAATAGTAATAATTCTTAAATATGAAACCTATAAATCAGTCTGACTGATATCAAATCATACTGGACTGTTGCTCTTTAAGAAATATGCTACATCAGTAACATCATTATTGGATGATAGGAAGAAGAATGTAATATTTAGTTAGGTTGCAACAACAAAGCACATTTGGGAATCATTTACTGGAGCTCAAAGAAGATGGATAAAAATCAATATTGCATGTTGCCTACATAGCTATTTCATTCTCCAGTTGCCAACAAGCAATAAATTGGTGCTAGAATTAGAATTCTGACATACCATTAATCAGAGGTATAAATATGAAACAGCTTGATGAACCTTGGTATAAGAAACACAATTTCAAATAAAAAGTTATCCCATATGTGCCATTTCTTGCTAGGGCTTTATATAATTCAGCAAATTGTTTCATAAATTTTGGCAAAAGGGACTCTGGAGCTGTCAACTTAATTTTTTTAAAGGGAAAAGCTCAAAAGATAGTATTAGTTCCATGTCACAGGGTAATCCTGCCTTTTCTACTCTTATATGGATTTAAATATTGTTTTCAGTAATGAGGCTGTAATCCTATGAGGGTATGTATGTACCTATTTGACACTTTGAAGTTGCAGTATTTTACATCTCTCTTTTGATCCATCTGTCTGAGGTGTCTTTGTTCTTTCAATCCACGTGGCCATTCTTTTGTTCAGCCAGTTATAGTCATGATATTCATGGACTGATAGCAGTAATTAGTTTGGTTCACTGAAGACAAACAACAATTTTGCTGTCAACCTCTGCAGAGGCAAGGTTGGACTCATTTGTTGGTGATAGTCACATCTCAGCACAGACACCTTCAGAGTTTGTGTCAACACTCCAACACTTCTTTTTAAAAAGAAAAGAAAAATCTGGCAGATTATCCAGACAGCAGCAATGGGTGATGCTCAGGGAGTAGCCTTTCTCTTAGCGGGGCTCCACTTTTTTTTGAAGGAAGGAAAGTACTGGTAGCTCATTCTAATTTAAAAACAAACAAAGAAAAACAACACTGTCACACTAAGGAAAATAAGCCAAGAAGTGTAAAAGTGAGACAGACAAAGGAAATAAGTTAGCAGTCCTGTAAAGCTTTTGGCCTGGGACAGGATAAATTTTCATTTTTGTGAGAATAAGTTACTGGTTACTTGGAGCTATTACATCCTTATGTTAACTGAAGATTTTTTTTTTTTTGGTGGCACTTGTGGAGAGGAAGTACAGACGATGTCAGGATCAAGTCTCTTGTTGTGAAGATCTTCTAGTGCAGACATATAGCCTTCGTAATCACCTGTATTCAGGTGGCTATACTGATTATAGTCACCTGGCACCATACATGTATCTGTAGAGTCACCCGACTATACAGTCGCTATCATGCCCTGACTGTAGTCAATGGCTATACAGGTGTGTGTATATGTTGCCACCAGACTTCCTAAATCATATAAGGCCAATGCTATGACATATTCTTTTCCCTCTATACTAGCTGCTGGGGTAGAGCTGGTAACAGAGGATGGTTCAGTCTGCTGTAGGGATGTATCTTTTGTCACACTCAGCTGGAGTTTTCTGTCCCTTGCAGTGTTTTTATTGTGCCTCTCTTCTGGGGTGCCTTTAAGCTCTGCTATTTGTATGTAAGCATTAATTCTGACACAGTGCAGTGTTTCAATCTTTGTGTCTTTTTGAAGTAATCCTATAATCCTTTTACATTCTGAGTTGTTACATAATTTTGAGTAAGTAAATGCACTATATGTACTTCTGTCTTGCTTTACAGACACACTGAGCACTTCAAGATCACAGTGCTTTATCAGAAAATCAAGGGAAGCCCTAAATAAGCAGAAAGTTTTCATAATTGTATAATAAGTATTTGTAATCACCTGTATTCTTGGACAATAGATGTGCCCCAAATCCCCGTATTTAGTCTACCCAAGAAAGAAGTTCCTTGTTTTTTGTCTCAAAGCAACAGGGACAACAGGCTGGGGCAAACTGTAGTACAGATTAATGAACATATTCTAGACTTCCTGAATGCTCATTTTAAGTCCAAGTAACTCTGAGGTGTTATAAACATATGTGCATGGCCTAGAATAATCTGCCCCAAAGTCATGAATCGGTATGTAAGTATTCCTTGTAAAGTGCTTTTTAATTGGTAGAGAAATATTCCCATAAAGTTAAGTGTCAGAATTAACATTTTGGCTTGTCTTTGGTAGCCAGTTTTCTTATATCTTGTATTTCACAAACAAAGTGTGTGCTCTCAAACACTTCTAGGAATAAAAAGAGAAGTGTGAGAGCCACTGAATGCTGTGAATCTTCTCAGTGTATCAGTTTCTGAAACACCTCCATTAATCAGTGCTGAACAAATCTAGTGTGAAAATGGCTGAACTGCTCACTCTTTCGTTTTCATGATTTAATACAGAAAAACTGTTTAGGGAAAACAAAACATCTTTTGAAGGTCTAGTCTGTTGATTAATTTTTTGTTAATGACAAAAAGTCAAAGTATTGACAGATTCTGAGAAGTAAAATTACTAACTTTTTAAAAAGCAGGGTTGCCTATTTGAGTAAGAACATGAGGTTTTCACTAGCATCTTTTTTCTAAGACTTTGATGTTAAGCTTTTATTACATGAGCCAAGACAACTAATCAAAGAACTTGAAAGCATGTGACCAACTTTACCTGATCTCTCAAAAAATCTCAAGCTGCTGCATCTTAAACAGATACGTTTATAGGACTGTCTATTCTGCAAACTGCAAAATAAATAAGGTAGCTTGTGTGCAAACTCTTGCTTTGCTGGTTACCAGTGACCTAAGTTTGGGCTAATTTACTTGACTGAGAAACAACCTGAATTAATCTTTGTGGATTTTTCATGCATTCAGTGTTAGCATGGTTCATCTGCTTCTAGAGGCTGAAATAACTCATTCAAAGCTATCTTTGTGTTGGTGATCAAAGAATTTCTACAAACAGGAATGTAAGAGTTTTACAATATTTATTTTCCCAGTAAACATTAGCTGTTCTGTTTACAAAATAGGCTTTGATTACTTTTATCAACTTTTAAATAAAATCTGTCAAAATGGCATGTGAAACCACTGGGACTTATAGCTGTGGGAATTGCTGGGATTTAGCAGAGGAGGACTACTGGTATTTACACCTTGATGAGCTTTTTTTCACTAGTAAAGAGATGAAGGGGAATAGATATTAATATTTTATTTTTCTGGGAGGTAGAGAAGAGTAAAATTTCACAATAATAACTAATTATTGTTGAAATAAATATTAATAAGTCTATACTGTATGAATCTCTTTCAAATGAGGCACACATGTGGAAAGCATTGTCTAAACTCAAATGAACATACTAGTCTTGGCTCCATAATAAAATCCATCTTAGACTGATTTTTGTAATTTGTTCTAATTGAGTGATAAATAGCAGCTTAGTTTTGATTTGTTGTGTTGGCTACAGTATGGATCCAGTAGTAAAATAAGTCCTTACCCATTCTGTATGAGCTTTAGTCCATTTCTGAGCAAAGGAAATTTAGACTTCATTTAATTTTAATAAGAAATGAAACAGCAATAAATACGCTATTTCTCAAGCTGAGAAATGGGGTAAACAATTCTAATCATAGAATAATTTAGGTTGGAAATGGACTCAGAAATTCATGTTGTCCAACCCTCACTCAAAGGAGGCCTAACTGACCTAGACCAGCTTGCACAGGGCCTTTTGGGGTGTTGTTGTGACAGGGGAGCTGGTTTATATCTTTTATTCTTGAATATAAGTTTAGAGAAGTTAAGAACACATGCTAATTTTTTAACTGCAAATCAGAAAAAAAATATTTTGCTTGAACCATTTATTACTTTATGTATCTACTTGCAATCAAGATCTAAAACAGTTGGTAGAATAAAAGTTGAAAACGTATTCAAAATGCAAGCCACCTTTGTCAGATTTAGTATTTGCTGGTTTTTTTCCCCCTTTTCTACTGGCCTCTCCAATGAGTTTTGCTTTTAAGATTTTTTAGGATTAATCCAGCGTATCTCTCTCGCTTGCTCTCTGTGATCAAGCAGGATAAACTTAGAATTAATTCCTCATACCCTTTCTGATTGTGGAGATAAGCCTTTAGAAAAAATGTTATTTCAGTTGCTGCCTTATCCAGATGTTTGAGCTGCCAGTTAAATTGTAAATTAAAGGCTCAAAACTCTGGATTATGGACTCCAGCTCCATTATTAATGAAAAAAATATGCCCTTTTCACAGTTTGTTATTTTTCTGCCTTCCAACAAACTCTCAAAACATATAGTGAATCTTTTCCACTCTGCTGTTTAAAGAAAACATACAGTGATACAATCCTCCCTTTGGAGGATGAAGCTTCTACAACAAATAACTTATTTGTGCCTCCTCCATCCACTTGAATGACCAGCCTATGGAAATGTAAAGTTACTTCCATAAGGCACTTATTACTTTGGAATAAAAAAAAGCCTGAATCAAACTTCTCTCATTATATTAGTCTGCAAAATTTGTGTGCCAAATTATAATGTGATGGAAACATCTCCATTGTCATTAAGCTTTATATACAACCTGTCAGTTTTGCCACTTCCTTTGGCTCATTTTCCCACTCACACAGTTGGGGATTCATGGATGGACCATTCGGTGGATAAGGAACTGGCTGGGTGGTTGCACTCAAAGAGCTGTGGTCAACATCTCAATGTCTGAGTGGAAACTGGTGATGAGTGGTGTCCCTCAAGGGTCGGTATAGGGTCCGGTGCTCTTCAACATCTTTGTCGGAGACATAGACAGTGGGATTGAGTGCACGCTCAGCAAGTTTGCCGACGACACCAAGCTGTGTGGTGCAGTTGACAGGCCAGAGGGACGGGATGCCATCTAGAGGGACCTTGACAGGCTTGAGAGGTGGGCCTGTGCTAACCTCATGAAGTTCAACAGGGCCAAATGCAAGGTCCTGCACCTGGGTCAGGGCAATCCCAAACATAAATACAAACTGGGCAGTGAGTGGCTTGAGGCCAGCTCCGAACAGAAGGACCTGGGAGTGGTGGTGGACGAGAAGCAAAACATGAGCCGGCAATGTACACTTGTAGCCCAGAAGGCCAACAGAATCCTGGGCTTCATCAAGAGAAGTGTGGCCAGCAGGTCGAGGGAGGTGATTCTCCCCCTCTACTCTGCACTCGTAAAGCCCCACCTGTGTCCAATGGGAGCCCCCAACACAATAAGAACGAGTCCAGAGGAGGCCACAAGGATGATCCAAGGGCTGGAGCACCTCTCCTATGAGGATAGGCTGGGCATATTGGGGCTGTTTAGCCTGGAAAAGAGAAGGCTTAGGGGAGACCTTATAGCTGCCTTTCAGTACCTGAAAGGGCCTACAAGAAAGCTGGAGAGGGACTTTTCATAAGGGCAATTAATGATAAAACAAGGGGAAATGGCTTTAAGCTGAAAGAGGGGAGGTTTAGATTAGGTATTAGGAAGAAATTCTTGACTGTAAGGGTGGTGAGACACTGGCCCAGGTTGCCCAGAGAAGTTGTGGATGCTCCTCCCTGGAAGTGTTCAAGGCCAAGTTGGATGAGGCTTTGAGCAACCTGATCTAGTGGAAGGTGTCCCTGCTCATGTCAGGGGGTTGGAACTGGGTGATCTTTAAGGTCCCTTCCAACCCAAACCATTCTCTGATTTATCTCAGTTATGTCTTCATGCTTTTAAATTAAGTTAATTAAATTACTAAATAACAATTGACCGTACTACATCAAAGCTGTCTATTTTATTGGGACTTCCTGTAAGGACAACAACTCGTTATAGAATGCTGCATACTTACACAGGTTGGTTTTGTGTGAAATCTTTGTGCAGTTACATTTTAGATGTTAAGATGAGAATCTCACTAGAAAATCGACTTATTTTAAGATCCACAAGGTGTTTGGTTCAGAAACTCTCTAGCTCTTTTTGTGGTGTTATTTCTGTCCGTAGTATATGTAAGTGAAAAAATTTGTGGAAGTTAAAAAAAAAAAAAAAAATAAATAAATTAAAAAAACCAGAACCCATCTGTCTACAATTTTCAATCTTTCTTGCTTTGTCCTGATTAACTTCACCTTACCCCTTCCATGACATATGTACCAATGCAGATAGAAAAATAAAGTATACCTTCAATGATCTTCATAAGCATTACAGCCATAAGGTTCCAAGCCTTAATTAGAAAATAAGAGCGTCCCAAAGAAGTAACATATGCTTTGACGTACTGCCATGTGCATATTGTCATTTGAGTATGCTAGGATATAATATATATTAAGGTAAAGCAGTTGTTTCACAGTGGGATGATGTCAAAATATGTTCATGACTGGGAACTCATGCACAAATATAGACGTAGTCCTGTGATGTAGTTGCCAGTCTTAACAACTATGGAGCCTTGTTTGAAAGTCCACTTGATAATTTTTATCATCTTGATAGGTTTTCTGTTCATTATAGGCTTGATTGGTAGGTAGACCAATTCAGTAGGGTTATAAAGTGTTCAGCCAAAAAAAAAGGTGAATTTTAACAATTCTGTGATATTTGTGTATCTGCTTATTTTTTCTCTTTCCAGCTGGTTAGCTCTTCAACCTCCATTCCAGTTTCTCTGTAAAAGCAGTGATCCCCTGAGGCAAAATGCATGCTGGCCTTCTGTGAAGGGCCAAATCTTTCTCCCTCCAGTTCTCTCAAGTTGGACTATCATGTTATCTTGCAGCCCTTGGCCTCTGAAATTAGCACTGCTACTTGCTGTTAAGATACTGTGGTGCATCCCACAGGTACTTGCATTTTTTATATACTTTGTATATTAACTGACCTTGCAAAGGTCTCAGTGTTGTCACCATTTGCTTGATTAGGGCTGCATATGGGAGCTAGGTTCATTTACAGATTGGAACCATACTTAGTGAAGTGTTTTAGGGCACTTTGGAATCAAAAGCATTCTAAGTATGTACATTATTAATGACAACATTAGTACTTTGTAATAGTGTACAAGGCATATTGATGAATGTAACATGAACTGCATTATCAGTAAAGAGCTATGAAAAGAATGTAAAACTTACAGGATAAAAAGAAAATAAAACTCATCTACTGGACATACTCTTTTACAAACTCTCTCTGGTTTTCCCTCACACAGCACATAACCACCTTGAGCCAAAGGGATTGTGGTGAGAAAGGCTGGAGATCCTTTATTCACATAAAACGAGTATGCTGAAAGCGATTGTAGAAATGCATCTTGGAAATGAGGCTCTGTTTTAAGAAACAGTGAGAATAAACAAAAAATATGAGGACTTTAGCAGTTTATCTTTGTTGGAAAGTAGCAATAGCTCTTAAGTAGTCGGGAAACTTGTTTTCTGTTCCTAGCTGTCGGCGGCGATGGGAGAAATGCTCATTCTATAATGGCGGCAAGTCTCTCTTTATTATCAGAAAGCTGCATGTTATATACACTTCTACTTCCGTACACGTATTCAGACACTACGAAGCTAATTACCATTGGCTAATAACATCAATCACATATGACCTCTCAGTCCAAGTGGTTCACTTTTATCTCTGTTCGGGTTCACTTCCTTGGTGTAACTTCCTGATTCTTCTCAGTCCTTCCCAGTCCTTCCCAGCTGGGATCCATCTTCTTTGATGTTTATTACTTTCACAAGTCCTTCACATACCTTTGTTATCTTCACTAGCACACAGCCGAAAGAGGCCTAGCTAGTATTACAGCCTTGAAGAATACAGACATACAGAGGATCCTGTTTTCCCTTATATTCTAACATAGCTAGATTTTCTCATAACCCTTATTTTATAGACAATTTGACAATGTTGCCAACACCTAGCTATTACAAGTTCAGTGTCTCTATTGATTATCCCTCCATGCTCCATTTTAAAACCAGTCAAAAACATTTGTCTACCTTCCTAAGGCTCCAAAGCATGCTGTGGTTTTGTAAATATCGCTTAGAGGGTTTTCATCTTCAGCAGTCATTGAATATAAAATAACTAGTAGAATATGTTATATCCTTCTAAATTGAAGGATAAATTATTCTGTTAGTGTTAGACACAAGCTTGTGGGAGCCAAAGCTATACTCTGAACATTTGTTGAATGTATACACAGTTGTTCAGTGAGTGCTGCCAGGGTGGGTCCCCTCAAACACTTTGTAGATTCCAACCCTCAGGTTTTGTTTCTCCTGGGTTTCTCTCTTTCCCCTAAGAAAGACACTAGCTCAGGTTGTCCATGCATGTGATTTGCAAGCTCTTCAGGTTCTTTTTACCTTTGTTGATCAATATTTCCTCATTCTGGCATGTGCTTAAATGATAACTGTGGTAGGCTACTATACTTCCTTGCCTACTACTCCATCCTTAAATTTTACTCTCTCTGTTTCTTGGTATTAAATGCAGAATAATGGATTTAAGGAGGAAAAAATATTTTTTATTGTGGCCTCACACCTCCAGATAATTATCCACTCTGATGTGATCCATTCTTTTGACTATCATAGCTTACAAACCAGCATAAAATGATCCTAAGAGAGGATTCTAAATTTTTTCCATGGTTTTATGTCATATAGAGTCCAAATTCTGTTCTGGAGGTAATAATAAGATTACCTTTAGAATGTCTCTACTATTTAGAAAAGATCCTAAGTTATTATTCAGTGTTCTGAGAATTACAGCCAGATACTCTGATCAAAAGATGAAAGGCTAGCTAGAAGAAGGGAAGTGCAATTTGTTGAATATTTTTCATTACACTGTTCCTAAGATTCTCGAGTTTCCACAAACATACATCCTTTCTATGTAAAAACAACTTGAATCAATAGCAAGAATCTTTCCAAGACACAGTAAGCAGTGTCCACACTGGTTTTGACTTTTTTTTCTTCATTTTAAGATTTTAACAAAGCTGCTGTCATGTGCAGCAGACAGCAGCTTTCAACATGTTTTTTGTCATCTTGGTTTTCCGGTTTTGTTCCAGTAGCTGTGATTTACACAACAAGGGGGATAGCTTATTTATTTTATTCACCACCAAGATAGAAGAAAGCTTTGCGATCAGAATGCATCTAACAGTGAGATGTTTTGGGTTTGTTGTCATAGTTCTTTGTCAAATATGCTCTTTTTCTTTTAAAGTAAAAATAGGTAGGATAACTAAATAAAATGACAGTGTATGTCCCTAGGGGAAGTGTGCATTGCTTCAGAATACACAAAACTAATATACTCAAGACCAAATTGTCCAAATTATTATTTCTGTTCTATTAAAATTGCTGCATTGTGATTAGAAAGAAAATAATGATTTAGGTAGGACTGAAAAAGATGATTAATTAATTCTCTGTGTTGTTATTGTAAAAACTGCAAGTCTGTTCATTAGAGATTCAAACTTTGATCACAGGAACCTGTCCTTTCATCTCAAAAATGTAGTCAATGAGATTGTCAGGTGAAATTCTGTTCACATTGTGTCTTTAAAAAGCTAATGTGTTACTCTGACTTAACCACTGACTTGTCCAACTAGTCAGTTTAGTCCAGGAGGATTTTACAGGAGAGTAACTGCTTGTCACTGTAGTAAAGGTAACTGTCTAGTTTATAAAGACCAATTAGATGGGGTTTTAAGTGTTTTACTCCATCAAATGTTTAGTTTCTTAAAAGGCTTTGGCTTCATAGTACAGCATTTTATTGTACTCTGAGGACTAACTTAAGAAATATATCATCAATTCACCTGTAATATACTGATGACTGACATACCTTTGCTGGCAAAATTAGAGACTCAAACATGAGTATCTGAATTCAGAAGTTACATGAAATAAAGAACAAAGACTTTTTGGTATGTCCATTTAGGGAATATATAGCAGTAAAGCCTATTTCTGAGAGTGCTTTTTTTCAATATTCAGTACTATGGAAGAGACTTGAGCAAGAAAAGATGAAATCTCAGCTTTCATGCAATCACTCTTATCTGCTCTTTTCCCCTTCCCCAGTCAAGTCACCTTTTTTCCATAGTAATAGTGTTCCATAGAGAACTGTACAAATATCTTTCTTTATTTACAGAGAGTTTTTGTTGTCTCTCTATAAATGGATGCAAGTAACCACAAGTACTACAGGAAGAATTACAAGTCATTGTGCAAGTAGTTTAATAGACTGAAACTGTATGTATCACATTTAGGAAATATCATGCCATAAGCTGTACTGTGCAACTCCTTCACCTATTTCTCTTGATTAAGAGCTGTGTTGTGACTATCCAGCCCACTGCCATGCTATAAACATGGTTCTGACAGAGTCGCTGAGCACATGAGAAGGAGCAGTACCCAAAACTGGAGTCTCCTATCATGTTCTCAGTCTTCTGAAGAAGATAGCTACTTCCTACTTCAATTAACTGTTAATATGACCTTATTTGATGAAGTATGCTAGAGAAAGCTGAAAATAAAATTTATTTAAAAAAAAACCCAACACACCACAGTGAGTACAGAAGTTGCATAAAGGAGGAAACCCTACTCCAGCAATCAAATCCAATTAACAGTATGATATAAAATATTTTCCATAGGCAGCCAAGCTGATGCTTGCAACACATTTGGACCCACCTCAATCGTATAGCTGAGAGGATGTTCTAGAATGTTTCCACAAATGGGCAGAAGGTAAAGTAAGCATTGTCATTACAGGCACAGAAATCAAAGGGTGAGCTCACACCCTTGTGCCAGCCCAGCACTCCTGTCCTCTCCTTTTCAAGAACCCAAGGGTCCTATGAAGGACTGACAGGCTGATAAGGAACAAATGCATGTTTTATTCCTCTTTACTTAGACAAATCCATAATATCTACATTCATGAATAGAGAGAGACACTTTTAAATAATCTTAAATGTGAAGTTTAACAAAAAATAAATGTTGTTATTTGTGTCTAGTTATATAAACTTCAAATTCTCTTAAATATTCTTTGAAGCTAGTTGTACAGATCTATTAAAAACATCTTTGCTATTGGTCCCAGAATCTTTTGGCCTCTCTGTAGAAAACGTAGGTGAAAGCTATAACAATCATTTTTATCTGATTTTAGCCTTTTCTTCAAAGGAAAATGATAAACGATTTCTGTTTTAATTTTAGCATTTGAAAATTTAAACTTGTAATTCAAGAATAAAATTACTTTAGAATGAACTTTGGACAAAATAATTTTAAAGATTTCTAGTGACTCTAATAGTTACTGGACCAGGCCTGAAAAAGATTAGTTATGAAGCTACTTCCTTCTTCTCTCTCCAGGAACTCAGGCAATCTTACCATCCATGTAAATCTCAAAGGAGCAGCTTGCTGCTGCTTTTATTTATCACCTACCAAAGTTCATTGTAGTTCTTGGGGGAATCAGATTAATTACGACAGTAAATACTGTTCTGAATTTTTTCACTACATGCTGAAAGAGTATACAGCTGTAATTACACTCTGTGCATAGCATGCTTTGTCTCTGATTTACTTGTTTGCCAAAAAGCCATTTTCATGTGCTAATATTGTAGCAGTGTCACATGACCTACTTAAATAGCAAGTGTTTAGCACATAGCTGAAGTCTTTGCAGAGCATGCCTGCTAAATACACTCTTTGCAATAATTATAATTATTTTAAAAATATGAAATCTAGGTAAGAAAAATGAGGCTTTCAAATGTCACCCACCTGCACTGGTGAGGATTCACTATTTATTGCATCCTCATCAGGGTGACTTTTTCTTTACACAGAGATGGAAGGAAGGGGTGCAGAGAAAGGATGTAAGATATATGACTGTTACAGTCCCTATCTCTTCAAAGAAAGTGATCTGAAGGTCTTCCCCCCACTTCATTGAACACATTTCATTGTGAAAAACAAATAAACTTTTTTTTTTTCCCTTTTTATTGCTGTGACACATGCTTGCAAGGATGGCTTAAGCACTCAGCTGAAAGGGTTTGTACCCAGTAACTCAGAAGTTTGAAGAATGGCAGCAGAGTTTTGGGAAAATGCATTATGAGTGGCTCTTGATAGAACAGGAGAGAGACCTGTGAGTTGTATTTTTAAAACATGAGGAGATTACAGGAGAGATGAGGAGGCTGCTTTTATTCTGCCTTTAATAACATCAGGGACAACTGAACATCACTCTTAATCCAAATTCCCCTTTCTGCACAAGTTCAAAAAAAGCTTACCAGGCTGGTGTGAATAAGTGATTGTCTAACTGTCAAATACCAGTGACCACCTTGATTTTGTTGCTGCCAGGTCATCCAAAAGTGCCAGCTCTCTATAAAAGAATCAATCCTGTGAAAGCACTAGATGTCTGTTACTAGATTTTTATTCTTTCTCAAACGGGATTCATTTTCTGTTGGCACAAGAAGAGTTTCCTCATGGGTCATCAGCTATCATACTGATAAAATGAAAGCCTAACTAATTCACAGAAAGGAAAGGCAGTGTAACAGCATATGAAGATGAGGAATTTTTGAATTAAAGTC
The DNA here is from genome assembly GCA_907165065.1 of Caprimulgus europaeus. The sequence goes on along the minus strand of OU015531.1, from coordinate 35,828,897 downwards.
CAGATCAACTCATCTTACGAATAAAAAACACATTATCTTAAGCAGTAGCGAGTAAACTGGCAATCACATACAGGAGGAAATCTTGACACCATCCCATCAGGTCTCTGATGTGTATCAGAGAGAGAGGCAAGGTAAGACATTTTTTTTCCCTTAACAACTTGTAAGGTTCATTTAATGTGCTCCTCCTTACAGAACATAGTAGTTTATATGTATATAAACTAATAGGTATGTGAATATATTTTGCTTCCTTAGTTGAGGTGTAAATTAAATTATATGGTGGCTGAACACTTTGAAAGATTATTGGTGTGAGATTGCTAAATTTCACAGTGACAACAGGTCTGTAGTTGCAATGCACAATATATAACACAGATTATTGTGCTACTGTAATCGTTGTTGAAAACACATCACAAAAATAATTTAGTTAAATTTATTTTAGTTTAGTTATGAAAGACTTCCTTTTCATCAGGAAACACAGTATGTATATATTACAGGAAAGAAAAGTGGAACAGATAAAATAACAATTCCACGTGTTACCTTTGCATCATCCTTTCTGAAAAATATATTGGCATTTTTAGAAAAACACTAAATTAAATCCTATTTTAAGTCAAATATATTGAATTATTCAAGTATATTTGTATGGAAGTCCCTGGATATAAATTTTGTAAATATTTTGCCTGTTTAGATTGTACAGATTAAATGTTTTAGATTTAAAGAAATATTTCACTACCTGTCACAACATTTAGGGCTAAAACCATGGGTTACTTACAGTTAGATTTCAGCAGAAAGAAATAATGTATCTATTGTTTCATTATTTTTTAATTAAACATTTTATTTTGAAACATATTCAGAATTTTCCAATTCCATTTTTTTTAATAATGTCTCTTGTTTTGCTTAAGGGTGATATAATTTTTTTTGCTGATGAGTCCTAAAACAAAACATTGAAAGAAAAAAAGTGTTCAGCCATTATTTTTAATATTGGCAACCAAAATAGATTTTCTTTTAATTAGTTCTGGATCAGAACGTCTCATTTGAAAGTATTAGAAATATGGATCTGATTAATGCCCATGTATTGTAAACTGTTGCTTATTGTGTTATTTATGCTTAAATGATGGGCAGCCATTTCCATAGTCCCTTGAGAGATCCTGATCTCATTTTCCTGCTGGATAAAATTCCCATTCCACTGCATGAGCAATTCTGAGATTCACAGAGTCAACAGAACTCCACTACCCCAGGATATCCCAATCAACTCTCCCTTTTGGTTAATCCCTTAGGCAGAAAGCATGTCACTTCCAGCATCCAGTGAGACAGATTGATTTATGATCAAGCTCTGTGCATCAAGCTACAGCTCTACAGCCTTAGACTCTGAATTAAAAATGAGGGTGACAGAGCATGTGCTTAAGAGTTTAAGAACCATATATTGATATGTTCTTAAGATACATGAAAGAATCATACCTCTGATTTTTATTTTCTCACCCAAGGGCACCAACTGTCATCAAGAGCCTTCAACAGAAGCATTATTTTCAAGTTCCTTGCAGACTATGAGGAAATAATTCCATATAAGCTATTTAGAGGCTGATCTTCTCAAATGCAAGTTCAGATTCTGTTCCTGGTGCATTCAGCTAGCTCATACTTCCTAAACAAATACTTCTCTATATTTGATACTTCCTGATTACCTAAAAAATGCTCTTCTTTTTTCTCCATCCTGCTCTCCCCCAGTATATGGCTTTAGGGCAGGTAATTAAAGTATATTGTTCAGGATAGGGACTTCACAAAGGTATAAACACTGTTTGATCACTGTCCTGCTATATCTTCTCTGTATATAGATATTTTCTGTCTCCAAGCATGTCAGTGAAGCTCCATCTAGAACACTAATTTTGAAAAGAATGAGAATATAATTTTTTAATAAACAATGTGTTAATTGTAGACTCTGGTAAATAAGTATTTATAAAATCCCCTCAGTGTGTTTTCACCACATCAGGAATTAATGTCAAGTGAAGACTTTTGTGTGTGAAATGCTTGGCTAGTGATTGACACAGTGATTGAGTCACAGAGATTAAAATAGCTCAGGAGTTATTGTCTATACAGGGACGTGTGTTAAACATAAATAAAAATATGAGTACATGTAAAGAGCAGGGACCTGGTTTTCTCTTCCTGCCTAAATTTGTAATCCTGCACTGATCTTAGCTGTATTTAATAGCCTGAAAATTGGAATTAATGGGCAGTACTGAACTCTTTCAGTTAAATCCTCCAAGTCTACCCTGACTATTCTGCAAAGGCCTTGAGTATGAAGTTTTTTGGTTTGAGGTTTTCTGGGGAGGGTTGGTGGTTTGTTGGTTTGTTTATTTTTGTTTGTGGGGGTTTAGTTTGTTTGTTTGTTTTTCCAGAATGCCACCAAACAAGTTGAAGTTCTTTGAAAAGGAAGCTTCCTAAAACCAAATAACCAAAAAGTGTTGTGCTTTAGCTTGACAATTCTTTGCTAACTGTTATTTTGATGTTGGAGTTTGAGCTATCCTCAACCATCCTCAGTGAAACATATGAGACAGAATGAAAGATGTGTCATACCAGTTCAAAGTTTTTGCTGCTTCTCCAAGTGAAGGCAAATTAGAAGGCAGCTGGAAGTTGTGAAGAAAGCAGGTTTTAAGGGTTTTGTGGGGACTGTTTACAAGAATATACAGGGAGACCAGCTTTTTGTTCTCTCTACATAAGGTGTGCAAAAATCAAGAATATGACTAAGACAGTTACAGTTAGCTACAGCAAGAATAGGTTATTGTAGTCAATTTTCTTGCTCACTCACAATTTTATCACCACAGTGTTGTAATTTTTCTCAAAGATTGGGTATGAGAACACAGTGTTCTTTGTGGAGTAATTAGGGTGCTCATATAACACAAGCAAACTTGCCTCACAGCTGGAAACCTCTCCTTTAGAAATTACTTGGAGGGAATTTGCTTTCGAGACCCCTATTGAAAAGCGCAGAGCAACAGAAGAGAGATTTCCCATCCCACATTGGAGGCTGTTATTGTTTCCCAACCATAGTGAGCAAGTGAATGACTACAGCCTTTAAAAGATTTGCTTCACTTTAAACTTGGAAATTTAAGCCAAGTTCTGCTGAGTAAAGATTAAGCCATATAAATTGAGATGGTTGTATTTTGTGTGAGATGATTTCCATGGTTTGACTTACCTGCTTTACTTTGCATTAGATTATATGTGAGTAGAAGCACTCAGTTTTTATGGAACTTTTGCAAAACAAGGTAGACATTCCTATTCATAGCAGCAGCTCATTTGATATAACATTTGTATTTTCACCCAACAGAAAGATGGGTTGTATTGTTTCCAGCTCTAAAAAATAACTCTCATTACGATTTTGCTACTTTTCAGATGTATTATTATGCAACTTTTATATCTAGTTCATCTGAAGGTTGCAGTGTCCAAAAGAAAAGCCTAATATGATTTAATTTTTAAACTGCTAAATACGAGGTGTCAAGGGTAAAGTCCATAGTAAAAAGATGTTAGGACAAGTCTACCCTGCAACTATATCTTTGGGAGCTGTCAGTTCATATGCTAGGTCTGTCTCACACTTTTTGTTTGCACACACACAACTTTACACTCAATAGGCATTTGTATGTTTATGTTGCTTAAGGCTTTCCTAGACAAAGGATTTTACGACCTTTTTGTGAGAAGTACTAGGAGTTTTGTTGTTTGCAGAAGACTTTTGGAATTGACCCCTGGAGTCAGAGCATTGCCTTCTTTTGTCTTGAGATTCCATCCAGGTTTAGCTGAGCTATAAAGACAGCATCATCAGAGAATTTTTTGCAGAAAATACAGTTAAGCCTTCCAGTCTAATACCAGGTTCCTGTCATTGCCAAAGGAACGTATTGCTGGCATAACCGGGACCAAACCGAAGGGTTTGAATTGGATCTCCCACTATCATCTTAGCAAGTCAGGTGAGAGCGTGATGCCCTCTGCATGTACTAAATTCTGCAGAGCAGAAGCAGTAGCAGTAACTGACACCTCAGACAAATGAACTCTGTTATTTCTTCTTCCAGTTTTTACAATCATCAAGATTTTATTAACACAACTAAGTAGTTTAAAAACCCATGTAATTATAGTATTGTCTCTGCTGGATTTGCTTTCAAATTAATTGTACTCAGAGTTGTAGCAAATTAATTTTGGAAAGTCATTTAAAGCATCAAGGTACTCACGTTTTAAATCAGTTTGTTCCTGATATAGTCAACACCTCAAAATAAAAAATAAAAATACTTCTAGAAACATTAGTAACAGTAGCTGAAGGGTTAATAAGCCTTTAATTGAGTCACTACTTGACCAGGTAAATTATATCCCTATTCGTTGTGTGCCATTTACACAACTTTTCCATGATTTCTTTCCTAAAGTAATAGGCCTAGCAGCTAGCTGGCTGCTGCTCCTGCTATGCTCAGCAGCTGTCATTTTGACATATTTTATTCTTTCTTTATAAGAGAGAAGTTGATTGAATGTGAGAAAAGTAGAACTTTGACAGCTTGTCAGAATCCCTTGCAGCACAAACCTACCTGCCAGCTAACTTGTTTCAGGTTTATTTCAAAGGTTTTCCAGCACATAAACTTCCATTACTAGCCCAAGAAGGTCTGAAATGGCTAGCTTACATTTTGTCAAAATCTAAATTAAATAGTTTTCACTTCAATTTAGTTTAAATTTCAGGTATTCCATGTATCTTTGAGAAAGCCAAAGCAAGTTCACTTTCCTTTGCCAATATGCAAAGGCCTAGGTGGACAAAAGGCATGTTGTTCTTTCCTTTCTATTATTATTTTTATTATATCAGTTATTTGTCCTCATTTATGAATACAGTTCTGAAATTCCAAAGTCAGTTCATTATTTAGTCGGGAGTAGTCATGTTATAAATGATCATTCTTTAATAGGAGATCAAACTAGGAGGAGAAGCAGCTGTTATTAGTAAGGGAATCAAGCTGTTATAATTAATAGCAGACAACTATACACACAACACATTCACTTATTCACTACATAATTCACTTAGTCAAAGCCATCCTGTTGGAGCAACCCCAACAGCATATTTAAAGGCAGAGGTTGTAGTGGTGTCCTAATGCCATCTAGTTAGGTGTTTGAAAAATCCCTCTGACTGCTTTTTGCTTTCTGAGGTATACATATATATTCCTGAAGTCTTCATCTACATGTAGCAGGTAGTACTGCCCTCTTGGATCTGGACTGAGTCACACAGCCCATAGATGATGCTGGTGTGGACTAAGTGGCCTTGGACAGATTCAGCATGTTCTCAGTGTCCTGTATTATAAATTCTTGCAAATGCAACAGGGCTACTGGTCTCAAGAGTTAAATTAGTCTTGGGAAACATGTATCAATGTCTGAGACCAGACTTTATCAAGTATCCTTCAGCAAGTGCTTTTCCTTTCTTTGGCCGGGAGTTTTCTGATAACTCCATCTCCATCTAAATTCTTAAATACCTGTAGAAACCATTCACTCAGTTCACAGAAGAGTGGTCTTTATGAAAGCCAGGAATAAATATAAATGAGATTATCATAGAATCATAGAATAGTTAGGGTTGGAAGGGACCTTAAAGATCATCTAGTTCCAAGCCCCTGCCATGACCAGTGACACCTTCCACTAGACCAGGTTGCTTAAAGCCCCATCCAACCTGGCCTTGAACACTTCCAGGGAGTGGGCATCCACAACTTCTCTGGGCAATGTGGGCCAATGTCTCACCGCTTTCAGTGGTAGTACTCAAGCTTCTGGTAGCCAAGTTAATTGAAAGTTAGATTAGGTATCTGTACAATGCATTGAGATTTGTATGTTTAGTTATATATTTTAATGCTAGTGTGTATGTGTGTATATGTAGAAATATATATACACACACACCCCCATATATAAATTTACAAGTATACATGCATATATTAAAAATATTTATATACATATATGTATGTGTATTAATATATACATGTGTAGGCAAATATAGTTTTACTCCTTCCTGAAATCATGTACTGTGTTCATACTTTCACCGGACTCTTCCTCTGAGGCACTTTCTAAACTAAAAGCATTTAGATAAGGAGGAGGATTTTCTTGCCATGGCAGTATTTTAAAGTGGAAATGAGAAAGAGCTAATTTTCTTCACAACAGTAGGCACAACCAAAGGCCTATCAATATAGTGCAGGAGAGGCAGAGGAGGCAGAAACATGCTTTCATGTGAAATTGAAGTTGTCCAAGAATATAGCTGTTGAAATCTTCAACATACTCCTCCTATACAAAAATGAGGAAAAATGCCAAGCCTATCTTTTTTCTTTTCCAGTTCAGTGACAAAAAATCTTCTATAAATTGACTTTGCTACAGGGTAGCCATCTTACTTTAGGAACAAACAGTGCTGTTTGTCACATTGGCCCTCCACATCACTGCAGGAAAACAAACAAACAAGCCCTCCTGCAAAAGGTGCTCACAATCACTGTGATACTGCATTCCTCTTTCCTTGCCAGGGGCCAGCCTTTCAAAGGTAGGACTATTATTTCTCAATAGATCAGAAAAAGATCTGTAGAACATGCAAGTTGAAAAGGCCATGAGAACTTTCTAGGAAGTCAACACAAAGAGACCAGAGGCAGGTTCATATCAGCTGCTCCTTCAGCACCCTTTGTGCTCCACCAGGATCTGCCAGGAATTGTTAGTACTTTTGAAGAGGAAGAACACTGTTCACTGTCCTTCTTTGGCAACATTTCAACATTACAAGGAGCTGGAAGACCCTTGCCAAATGTGAGGCTGAAAATGTAAAATAGCACATTCCAGCCCCATTTATCCTTCGTGCTAATGAGAGGAATTACTTTCCTTTTTCAGTTGAGGGGAATAAACTAGAGAGAACATGGATTTAAGTGCACATCTTTGGTTACAAAGTAAACACATTTACATACATCATTTATACACACCTATGAACGTCTACTTGATAGTATCTGTGTGCTTGCAAAGGGAGATTAATTTAAAAGTATAGAAGAAACACCTTTTTATAGCATTTCTTGTGGAAAAATCATTCTGGTGATGATTGTAATCACATTAATCCTCTTTCACATATTTCATTTGCTCATCCTGAATGAGAAACTGGGTGAATTTTAAGGCCATTTCAGATTTGACAATATGCCACAGAGTAGAGGAAAACAAGCAGCAAAGCCAAGGAAGCACACTTGTCATCCCTCCTCTCACAGGAAAGATTGTATAGTAAACTTGGTCTCTTTACTTTAGAGCCAATTTTCACATTCTGGGCAGAACTCTCTGGCTTAGTTTTTCAGTTTTCTCAAAGCATATTTCATGCTGTTGTAATTCTAATTAAATGCATTTTTAGTAAAATAACAAATTGTTAATTTTCTTAATTAACTTTGATATTTTAGCTTCCACATCTATCTTTCAGTTTTTTATGTGTATTTTGGTTTCAAAGTGGTACAGTTCTATATCACATATACATTTTAAAAATTGTGGGGTTTTTTTTTCTTTTTTTTTGCTTGTTTAATACTTACACATGTATTTTTAATTTAAAGAATACAACCCTAATTTTCTTTTTTTTCCTGTTCTTTCCTCCTTAATGATTACTAAGGAATAATGATTCTTTGCAGAGCTGTTACAGGGCTAATTAAAATAATGATTGCAATGATGATTTGTGGTAGAATGATGTGAATGGTACTTAGATACTACTATTCATTCTTCTTGTTCAGGTTATTGTTTATACTGGTATAACGCTTCTGACCTGTATGCTCAAGAAACCTCTGCAACTATTTTACTGTGAATCTTGACTCCTCATAAGGGGAAGCACTTTTCAAACACTGAAGTGTTGCCCAGAACAAAAAAAAAAAAAAAAAGGCTTATTAATTTCCTGAGTCTTGTGGCCTCAGCCCAACCAGGCAGTGATTTAGTGAAATCCTATTGTTTCTGACGCATCTGAAAGGCTTGACGAGAGCTATTCAACTATGAGTATTAAGGTGTTTTTGCCTATCATGTTGGCACTGGCTTTGAGTTAAATATGTAGGTTTTAATGTGTGATACACAATGTTTATAAGTTTTCCATAGTATAAAAATAGGATTAACAATGGAAGCACATTCCTTTTAAAGAAATGCATTCGTATTCATTTTTACCAGCTGCTAGCACCTGGTCATTTTCTTTTGACTCCTGAAAATGAAGCTGTTAGAGCTTAGAAAGCCAAGAAGTGTTACAGATGCAGAAATTCACCTCATGTTTTGTCTTACCTATGGAGGCTCAATGGTCATTTGTCAATTCTCCTTAGCAAGAAGGAATAAAGGAAAGAAAAATTATGGTTCAGCAGAGAGGATAAATTACTGCATTGCAAATATTTTGAGTAAACAAATAACAAGTAAACATATGGCTTTATGCATGCTGTCTTACTCTTCCCTATCTTGGGTTTTGCTGGGTGAGAGGAAAGTAGAGCCATAAGTAATTTTTTCTCCAAGAAGAGTAAAATCTTCACTAAGGAAAACTACTATGGCCACATTTACTTCTTCTTGTCTACCAGCTAAGTATCAACCACATTAATATACAGTGTAATTTTGTTACAAGATATTGGCAAGACTGGAAAGAACCTTGTTACCTTCAGCCTTTCTATATGACAGATACATATCACTGATGATACTGTCTGCCCTTCTTTCTTTGACTTTTGAATGATAATGAACTAAATACAGTGTAGAGTTCAAAGTAAACTAAATAGTATGTAAAATAAGAAATAAATTGTCTTATATTAGGAATACTGTATTTTGTCCTTGTGACAATGTAATTGAATGTAAATGTTTAAGGTCAGTGCCTTTTTTATAGTTAGGTGATCTTTAATATATAACACCTAAAACTTTCTTTTAACAAGATTGGTTCAGATTATCTCAATTGTCATTATAAGCCATGTTCAATTGCTCATTTTGGCCCTACATGATTAAGGTGATTGATTTTCAGCAAATGGAAAAGTAAATCTAGAAAAGTAAAGTGCTCACTTGCAACTCATTTGTGTGTCCTGAGCTAGTGTGGTGTGTTTTGTGCTTTGCAGCATGATTAAATTTCAAGTAACTGGGCACGAAAAATGCGTTGAAACGACCACAGATCTGTATTGGGTCAGTGGCTTACAGAGCACATTTGGTTCTGTTCTTACAGTTTTAAGTTCTTCCTCCTTTCCTGGATAAACTCTGTGTCTTCTGCTGACATATGGAGGAAATTGCACTCTAGGAAAAATGTGATTATCTGTTAGTATAAGTGAGAGATAGGGAGCCTCTGAAAGTGTTTTTTGAATGTTTGTTTTTGTACGAGTATGATTCTGGATTCATTGCTCTAGTAAGAAAAAATAATCGTTGGTTCATATCCAAATAAGACCATTTTAATCTAATTCTAAACTTGTTCAAGGGACCAGATACATAGAATATTTTCAATAGTTAGATCACTAGGAAATGGCATTCATTTTGTAGGTTCATTGCTCTTCTGTTTATACCAACGACTGCATACAAGGCTTAACTAGAGTTCTGCAGGTAGAAAAGATACTGCACAGTTGGCAGGTATCACATCAATTTTTGGTGTTGATGATAGAAGCTATTTATTTTCCTTGTAGGTCAGATTTAAAGTGCTAATAAAAGCAGCAGAACTGAACTAGGAACACAGGTGGTACCCATGTTGGAATAGGGGAACAGACTGGAGTTATGAGAAGATGGAGAGTGGCTAAAGTTTCTCTGGGAGTCCTACAGCCCACACTTTCTCCACCATGTTTGCTTAAGAGCAGGATCCCATGACATGACCAATATAGTTCTGAACTGAGGAATGTGGGGAATTCATCTCTTTTATCAGTGTCTGAGGTGGCTTACCTTGCTTATCTTCTCAAACATGCAAATTCTGGAAGAAAGAGTGAACAGGACATAGAATAAACTTGGGATTAATAGTGAATGGAGGAAAGGCTTGGATGGTTGTAGTTATTTCTTTGAAAAATAAGCAAAAGAGAACAATATGCAAATTAGGAGGTTTGTCAGCATTTTAGCTACTTAGCAGGTGACTAGGGAAAGGATGTTGAAAATAGAGTGGATGTAGAGTGATTTTTCATAGGAGTATTTTCTCAGTTTCTATCAGTCATTATTTTACATAATTTCTGAGATTTGAAGCTGCCCTTAATAGACATATTCATAATTATTTATCTTCCCTGCTTTAGAATTTGATGTCTTCACAATCTCTGGTGACAGTGAGTTCTGTTTAGTTACATGGTGTGTCATGGAACTTCCTTGGTTTAGTTTACACCTCTTGCATCGGCACTTCACTTGGTAAACAGTCTGTAATTGCACTTCATTTGATTAACAGTCTGCAATTAACCAGATACTTTCCAGAGCTCTTTTAAGAATTAGTATCATATTTGTCACCTTCCATTTCTCTGATGCTTAATGAATTTTACATGATAGATAAGGTGCATTGTGGAAAATTCTAATATAGTTCATGTACTAGTGCAGTCTCCCCTTGAACCAATGTAAACTTTTAGGCTTTACAACTCTTGTCCAAGAAACTCCTTAGCTTTAGCGCTGTCTTTTGGGGTTTTTTTATACTTGTCACAGGCAAGTTTCGTTTGGTATGTCCTAGAGCTGGTACTAGAAGAGATAGTGAGTAGTTTATCCCTATCTGTTGTCCCAGTGGCAGGCATGATTTTGCAGACCTTTTATTGTATCCCTCCCTTAGACAGACAGGGCAACCCTAGCTCACATAGCTGCTGCTTTTACAGAAGCTGTTCCATAACTTCTAATCCTACCCTGGAGAGTTTTAGTGTAAATCTAGATTGGAAGGTGACATCAGTGTGAAGGGAAATAAGAATCTATTTCTCTGTTTCTTTATTTTACTTATAAAAAAATGGATTTGTGTATTCCTGGTAAATTGAGTTGGAATGAAAATGTTTGAGTTTTACTGCTGGCTTGTCAAACCATGTGATTTAATCACTTCTTCAGGGACTTAGCTACAAAAGTATAATAATATTTTTATAACATAGATTTAACATTATAATTATGACATTAATAATATGGTCATAATAATAGTAACCAAAAGAGATTATGTGAGGTATAGTGGGTCAATGTTTCTTAAGTGCATAGGAGATCAGAAGAGGACACTGAAAATGCAACGTGCCATTTTTTTATTATTATTATATAAATAACATAAATATATAAATCTTAAGTATTCATATCAGTCACAAATTTGTTTTATTGAAAAATCGTGACATCCTACAATAAAGCTGATAATTTCTGCTTAAGAGCTGCCTAGTAAAAACAGTTTTGTTTCGAATTTCTTCATAGGAAGGAATACACTGCAGCTCACTGAATCATAGCTGCATTCACCACTTCCTGAAGGATGAGTTCTAGAAAAATATTTTAATGAAATATTTTAGCATGTATACAGAAGTGATATTTAGATACACTAGCTTTATTCATTAGCCCACCTCTATAAAATAACCATCCTCAGCTGTTGTTTTCTCATTAATCATGGCCAGGAAAATTCAGAAGGAAGCAGTAAATTGTTTTTCATTGCTTGTATTAAGTTGATAAAGTAGAACTGATAGATAGATGATGATCCATGTTGTCAACTACTATTTGAGTACATGGTCAGGGGAAACACCTTTTGCAATATGTCATTTACTGAGGATTTTTTTAAAAACAGAAGTGTCACTGCCTGAGTTCAGATTAGGAAACTCAACCTGTCAAGTGGCTGATTTTAACAAAACTCTTCCTTTGCCCTGCAACCTGCATTTTCATGTGGCTTTATATTATTTTTTTCGATCAATAAAACTTAAGAGCAGTGCCTACTTATTGAGATCTAAGGTTAAGTTCCACACACTTTTTCCAAACAGAATTCTACAAGAGGCTCCCTGATGACAGCTATTGATTGAGGCTTCAGTGCTCTTCTCCGTTACATGGCATTGAGGCAAGAAGTGTGCTAACCACCTGGAAGTGCTGTTAGGGAGTTATCTGAAGAGGAAGGGCAACACCAGGAAATGTTGAACGCACAAGAACAGTAAGTGAGGTAAGTAACTTGCCTTTTATTTGGAACAGTGAAAAAGGTGTAGTTTCAAAAAAAGAACAAATGAAAGAAATAGTTGTGGAGTTTCATTGTGTAAGTAGTTACTGAAGCAGTAACAGAGCATATAATGGAGTAATAGACAGTAACAGAGCAGTAATGGAGAAAATTTAGTTCTGGGTGGAGGGATGGCATGTGGCTGCTTGGCTGTCTGACTACAGTTATACCAGATGACACTGGAGCAGCTTACTAGCACTCCCCTTTTTTGCTTTGGTCATGTAATGGGATCATACCCATAATCTCAATTTGCACTATCAGTGCTGCTCCACCAAATGCTGTTAGAAGAATCTCTTCCCAGATAACATTGGTTGCCTAGACTTTTAGCTATACTCTTGTCTGATCAAGGAGCTCACCAATGCATAGGCTTTGGGGCATTTTTCCCAAAGAAACATAAGAAAACAAAGCTCAGGAATCGGTAACTCTTCTTTAACCATCTCCATTCCATGTTGTCATGCTTGGAGGACAAAGGATTGCCAAGAGCTAATTTATGTATTTTATATGTGGGTTTCTGGCCTTGTTGGAATCTCTGGGAAAAATTGGAAGGATTATAAAACTGAAAAGCAGGAATTACATGCACACCTCCTGAATAATGATATAGACCATACTTTTATTTTTTTTTTCACCATATGTGGCTATTTTACAGAAATTGTACAAGCTAGAGAAAATGAAATGGTCTCCAGCTACTCATGTGCCAAATATTTTCTTATTTATATTGCTGGTTTGTTTTAGTAGCACTAGCACTAAGCACCTGGATTAGTTCTTGTAAAAATCCTGCTATCTTGTCCTCCTAAATGCACTTATTTTCCAAAAACTGAAATGAGAAAATGCATGTTAATAAAGACATAGAGTAAGAAAAGCACCCCAAGGAGATCTTGACCCTGTAATCTTTGATATTGCAGCCCAGCATGTTAACATTAGACCACTACATCACATCATGCAGAAGTGTGAGTTTAAAAGCCACTGAACTCTACAGATTTTCCCAGTCTTTCACAGTTACAGAAACACCTGTTCTAAATATATTTGGGCTGATGATTCAGTAGCCAACACGGGGTCCTTAACAGCTGACCTATGGTACCTGAGCTACCCAGTGGAAATGCAGTGGGGGCAATAATTTTTACTTGCCTTCATATTGAACAGATATTTATGCTAAAGGATGAACCAAATTGGAGTTTTGTGACAATTCATTTCCAATGTACACAGAGAATCTCAAAATCTTACTGGAAAGATTGAGTTCTGTTTCTGCAGGCTGGTAAAGGAAAGGCTTTGAGTAAAAGTGTAATTGCCAACACAAAGCTATCAAATCAGGATGCTCCTATTATACATCTGTTTATCTCTGATTTTTTTTTTTTTTATGTAAATGGCAACAACTATCTTGGCAGCACTACAAAATACGCTGTGTATGTATGTATGTAAAGCACATGGATGCACTCCATATAATTTTTCTCATAAGGATTATTTTAAAATATTTTGCATATTAAATCTCCTCTAACTTTACAATAACATCAGCAATGTGCTGTAAAGATACTTCAGGGAAGGGAAAGTAGATTGTTAATACTAGTGTATCACCTGCCATCTGGACACACTTAACACATGGTGAGATGTAAAGATTCAGCCATTTGTGGAATTTGATCCCAGAGCTCACTTTCAATCAGGTAAAGTCATGTCTAGACAGGCACAGCTGTTGTATGTACATCATGTAGTTCATTTAATTTATGGCTTGATTGTGTTAGAATAATGTTGTATTGGGATTAGTGCAAAACCGAAGTGCTCAGCTAGGTGACTTGGTGACATTCAAGTTCAAAGGAGTGTGATCCATGCCAGTGTCCCCAGCGCATGACAGCATATATAACAGCTTCATCAAGGTGGTGTATTCCCATTGATTGAGATCATGGTCAAAGGAAGACAATGGAACAGTAATTTTGCATATTGTCTACCTGTTGCGTGGTTTGTGTTAAAAAGCCTGTAGTAATATGTCCCGGGTTCTCTAGAAAATAAATATAGCAATTCTGGTGATTCTCTCCATGCAAATTCACCATGTGTCCTGAAAATGTGTTTGTGTGGGTCTTTTTACTGTTCGGAAATATCCAGATCCTTCCCTGTTTTTCCTTTACATAGAAATGTAAGGGTTTTTTAAGTATTTCTCTAAGTATCTCCATGTTCTTAAAATGCACATTCAGTAAGCAAATGCAACCATTGAAATACAAATTATAATGACATTGCCAGGCACCCTCACTGATCAATACACAGCTATCCTTTTGTAGACACTTAAGCATATGTCAGTACTGAGCAGCACAATACATTTGCCTAGCATCTCTCATGCTGACTCTGTCTGGAGCCTCCCCACTGAACCTATGTATTAACTGTGAACACCACAACAGTCCGTTTATAATTGATGTATGCATGCATGTATTGGCATGGAGAAGCTGAAGAACATGTTTTGAAAACATCAGTTCTGAACATAAACTTTCAGATGCAGAATTAGGATTATATACAGTGGGTCTATGGCATGAGAGCTGTATTCATGTAGTACCAGTACAGAAAAAAGAGAGCAAGGATGCTTTCTCTCTATAGGTTGAAAAGGAAGAGTAAAAGGAACCATAAAAGGTCAGTGGATGTGGACCAGTCGGTTTCTCCTCTCCATTGGCAGATGGCACTGAAAACATTTCAGTCAGTTATATCCATTCACCAATATGGTTTTATTCTGTGAGAGCTGTAATCCTCCAGAGCCTACCATCTGTTGCCTTCACTAACATACGCACTATGAGGTAGGTATGTACATCCTTTAGGGAAAGATGATGGCATCCATTTCCAGAACAGGGCTGCTATTTACCACAACTGGGGATATTGAAATGTGCTAAAAATTCAGTATTCACTGTCTACAAATAGCATCTCTGTTACACATTCTGCAGCTAAGGAAGGAGAGCTGTCTATTGCTTGGCCATTTCACTGATCCCCAAAGGCTGGACGTTGCCTGGAATATGTCACTCTAAAGTTGACATTTAAAGTGTAAATTTAGCATTTGTCAAAAATTGCAGTCTATATGTGCTTATCTTTCCTAGGAATATATTACTGTTAGAAAATTTTTACCTAATGCTAAAATACCCTTAGTTAGCTCTAATAATAGCAAGCTTATCTTCCTTTTTACTTCTAAAGCTGCAGAAGGCCCTCATGAGTTTCTGCAAAGTAGTAGCATTGCACCTCCTTATTTCTCTGCTGAAGATGACATACCTTTTTCTTCCTTTTGTTATAGATTCAGGCTGACTTTTGTATTTTAAAAGCTCTATAAACAAAGCGAGTCATATAGAGTTTTGTACTTAACACATCAAGACTTAGGTAAGGTCAATAACAATTGGGACAAGAATTTGAAAGGTGTAGTGGGGAAGTAAGTTTCAAATATTACTTGGAGTGATGCTGGCTGATCAGTTGTCAGCCACCAGGAAAAAAATACTTATCTCAGACTCCTAGAAAATTAGGATATTTCTCCTTTTTGATACTTGTGTCAGATTTTATGGCTACCCATGCTGTCTTGCCCCACAGGATATTAAATAATAACAGTCTTCAGGCAGCAAAGAGAACTAATTGTCGTTCCTCTTCCACTTCACCACTGCTGCTGTAATTGGAAGTTATCTCCTTATAATTGCATCTGTAGTGAATAGTAATTATAATTCTTATCATTAGCTTTTTCTTTTAATTAGTTTTTACCCTGATAAAATAATCTTTTGTACTGGTTCTTGTCTGACTTTAGAAGACAAAGAGAAAGAAAAACACAAGATCAGTATATTAATGTTTTTGCTATGTTCTTAAATGCAAAAGTGGATTCTGCATAGCTAACACTAT
Source organism: Caprimulgus europaeus (assembly GCA_907165065.1). The sequence goes on along the minus strand of OU015531.1, from coordinate 35,812,984 downwards.
ACTTGTGACATGATCAGTAAAATGGAATAAGGTAACAGCTGGAGAACATGAGCTATGAATAGGGGAGCAGAGCTTTCACTTTAAACCTTCCTTAGTCTGTACGTAGAGTGCTGAACATAGAGTTTAAGAGCTACAACTAAGTATAGCTTTGAAATTAATTTAGGTCAAACTGAATCACTTGAAAGAACCAAGAAAGCAAATTTACCAGCTCTTACTCAAATCAAAGAGATACGCACTTTTTTTTTTTTCTCCACATCAACATTTTGGCATATATTAATGGGAGCAAACGTTTTATCAACAGTGTATGTTGTATACAGTGTAAGCACTCCAAGCTCTCTCTGGAGTGAGTGTTTTGTCCCAGACAAGAGTGAAAATGAGTCTCACCTCTTTTTCAACAGTTCAGTTTTGTTAATTTCATTTGTAAAATGTGGATATTCTAGAATTATACTGCATGATGCAAGAGAAAGGAGAGATTTAAAGATGGCTATGAAGTTTTATTGGAACCAGAGTTTCCCTTCCCTATACATCATACAAGCATGGGGCTCTTATGTGTCTGTTCACAAACTAAGAAAATGCTGATAGCTTTAGCAAATAATAAAACTCATTTTGGCTTCTATTTTAAAATTTAAGTTGGACTGTAAGCATCTTTTAAATACTTTATTACTAGTGTATTTTGTAGCATTCATTTGTAGGTCTAAACAGTAGCATAAGGCTACTGTAGGCTTGCAGAAATCACTCTTCTGATCTTATTTTTAAACTAGACACCAAGAGTACATGTGTACTTGGTGAAAGAATCTGTGATAGACAATAAACTACATAAGCACATTCCATATAGATTATGACTGACAATACTTGCAGAATCTAGTCCCACTGCGCTTCCTGCTATATTGTTACTCAGACCTAAGCTAGTATAGGTGGGCTTTTCATCCTTTTTTAAAAAAAACATCACTTTGACTTTCAGATGTGCTAGAACTCTTCTCTCTTCTCCTCATTTTTCAGATTAGACCTACTATTGTATGTGGAGCATTTCTTAAGACCTTGAAAATCTTGATTTTCCTCTGATACGTATCTTCTCCCACCTCCAAAATTTGGCACTATAAATGTAATCAAAACCTCCTTTTATTAGCATGGTGCACTAAATATATATAGAATGTGTGTTCAACATTTTCATAGCAAAACACAGACCATGTGTGTAGAAAATTGCATTGTAAGTCAACTTACCTGTTTAATTCTATTTTTTCCCTTGGATAAACAAAAGCAATTGGCAGATGCAAAACTTTAATTAAGAGAAAGCTATTTTGGCTTTCTGTCCATAAAAGAGAAAAGTATATAAAGCTACAAAACTTCTGTTGTATTCCTTTCATTTTTGAAATGGTGTAATTTAACCCTTTTGAAAACTATATATATATATATCCAATGCCCTATTTATATGTCTATAGATGTATAGAGAAGTTTCCACTTTTAGGATGAAATCTCGTATGCCAAGATACAGCCTTTAGGGAGTTTTTAACAGTGAGTTATAAAACCCCAAGGAACACAGTTTTATAATGGAAATACTGACACAACCTTAACTAAAGTGACACAAAAGGCAAGGATACAATATAATTAAAAGAACAGAAGTCTGAAGTGTCAGTATCTAAGCAGGTCTCCTTGACAAGTTCTCTCATTTTTAGCTTTACAGCTTTAACAGCATCAACTATCAATTGGGGGTTTTTTTGTGGGTTGTTTGTTGTTGGGTTTTTTTGACCAGATGTATTAGAAAGAGATTTATAAAACTGCAGCAGAGGGCAAACCAGCAGTGAAATGATTGAAGATGTGCATTTGAATCAGTTTGGTTTACAGGGATTACTTAGGCTATATGAAAATCCATGAAGGTCATAATGACATTTATGTCATTCTAAAACTGATGTGCTATTTTTTATTCCCTTTACACACTGAACATTAAACAATTTTAAATGTACTGTTGAATTAAAAAGTAGTTGTATTCAGCTTTTAGTGCAGAGGAAATTTCTAAGGAAATATATTATCTATAATCTCAATGCATACCTTTTGGAGTTAAATAACATTTTCAACTAAGCTGCAATTTGGCCAGAATTAAAAACAAATATCTACTCCAGCCAATTAGCTAATGTATAGTTTTTGTAAACAAGCATTTATGGGGGAACTTTAACCATTTTTTTTTTTTTTTTAATTTTGAAGACTCTCTTCTGCTGTCAGTAGTGACTGGAATCTGAGATCAGAAAATAAATGCATGTTCCATTTCATCTACATCATCTGAAAGCTTCATCTTTACAGTTACGACTTTTTAAAAATAAACTTGTTATAGGCGTATCTAGATTACAAATTCATAAATATAAATAAATGCTACATTATAGTTTTCAGTAGGTATCTCATTATTTCATAGTCAGATATCTTGTCAAAAATCAGATGAGTTGTATTACTAAGTCCTCAAAATAAGAGCACATTCAGTTTTAGCAACCACGTAACACATGGCTTTAGTATTTTACCTTTTTTTTTTTTGTCTTCTCCATCATTTTTCAACTAGAAACTGAAAAGATAAAAGAAGGCTGAGATTCGTAGGATTCCAGCTCATAGAACTGTGGTCAACAGTGAAAATATACCACTTAGAATATTCAATGTGCCTTATCAACTGAGACTATTTCACAAAGCATTTTGTCATATGATTTAGTTTATGCTTACATGTTCTTATAACTGTCTTACTAGTTATTGTATATAAGCAGATTCCTTCTCACACTCTCACTGATGCATTTTAATAAATAAATTTTGTTCTAATTCCTTAATCCTTACTCTTTAAACAAGTGGAAGTCTTATGGCTCTTACCAAATGGCCTTTGTATCGTATGCCTGTAATCACCACTGACCAGCAGTTCTCCATGTCTTATTTACAGCAGTCTTGCAAAACCCACATGTCCAACTTTGCATATATCAGTAATTGTACTTATTTTAAAATACTACAATGGCACCAGTTACATCTGAAAGTCAGAATAAATATAAACCTTTTGCATTGTTTTGTAATGTGATAACAGCATCCTTTGATCCTTATCACTTAGAGCTGTACTTGTAGATCAAGAGCAATATTTAACTCAAAGGCTCAAAGGACTGGTCTTGCCTAACATGAGAACAAGCCTTAGAGGTTGTGACATTTTTGTGTTGTCCTTACCTTTTTATCTCAAATGTAAAGCTATGCATAGAAAATAGCTCCTTTATTTGGGGGGGGGGGGGGGGGAGGGAGAGGCATGGGGGGAGAAAAAATAAATTACTCAAGTATTGAAAGTATTGAAAATGAAGACAAAGTTAGTAAAGAGAATCATATTGCTCATGCTGTTTGGCTCAACACTAATAAAATAGTTTTGGTGTTTTTCCCAGCAATTAGAAGACTTTCCTATAATACATTCCTAAATATTTATGTAAAAGAAGCACACACAGCATGGAATGTATTTATTAACCATCTTTTAACTTCAAAGCTTTTTATTTTAACATAATTTCATCAGTAGAAGATACTTTTTAAAAAAAGAAATCTCTCTGAACTGTGTTTGGGTCTCTTAAAATACAATAATCAGAGCTGATCAGCAGTTGGTAAAATTAATACAAAGTAACTGTTTATTCAGTGTGTCTCAAAATGTAGTCCTACAGCTTTCAAGAATTTCAGAACTTCACAAAACATAGTTATATCCTGAAGATGTTAGAGAAGAAAAAATTGTCAATAAAATTCCTAGACCACAGACAGCACAGCTGGAATGGGGATCAATCGAAGAGGTAAATTCTCAGCTGTAAGTTGCGTCCAGGATATATAGTGAATCACTAGAAATTTGAAAACTAGACATAGATTTCCAGGGTTGAAGAGTCTTCATTCCTATTTTAGGCTTAATTATAGCATTTTATACACAAACAAAATTATACATGGCCAGATACTTTTATTAAAGCATAAAGAGCATTCTTAAGAATGTTTTGACATTTTTCAGATATTTTTTTTTTACCCAGGAGAATTTTGGTGGTTATATCCATGTGTTGCTACTAAAATAACACCCTTTTAAACACTCACAATGTAGTATGATAGCACTTTTCTTTGGTTTAGCTCAAAGCTTGCCCTAGGACTCCAATAATAATAATAATAATAATAATAATAATAATAATAATAATAATAATAATAATAATAATAATAATAATAATAATAATAATAATAACAACAACAACACAAAGCAAATGCAGAACTTTGTTTTGCAGCAAATGTATTGGTTTAAACCTACGTGTCAGCTTACATAGAATTTTCTGCTGTGAAGTAGGAACTCAAATCAAATTTGGAACATGTCAGAGTATGGACTGACGTATCACAGAATGTAGTGGTCCTAGAGCATCAATACTCTTCAGTAAGAATTAGATACTCAGACTGTACTTGGGTTTTTGCCTCCTGCAAATCCTTGAATACCAAACCCCAGGACTTAACATTTCAGCTAACATTTTAAAGTAGCAGCTAGGACTCCCATCTCCTGTGCTGTCAGTTGCCTTTTAGACTTGCTAGGAGGTTGAAATGAGAACTTTGTGGAATAATGCAGTGCTGTCCAGAGGCACCTGCCATACTAACCACCAACTGGGACTGTTCCTGGAAGCGGTGTTTGTGTTAGCATGATGCACAGTTTTGTAGTTACTGTCTGCTTTTTGGCAGGGCTAATTAGATGAAACAAAACAAAGAACTAAAGTGGCTATATCGTTTTAGGTACCCAAATCCCTTATTCAGAGCTAGTGCTCTTATGTCCACACACCACGGCATTATGATATTGAGTCACATCAATGTCTGTAAAAATCTAGTTTTGAAATTCAGAGCAACTGTTTTGCTTCATCTAGATGCTCAAATTCATTGAAACATTGTATTTGAGCCAGCCCAGTTAAATGATCACCAGTTAACACTGCCAGTTAGTTGGTTTCTCATTCCAAAAAAGATTTCACAAGAATTCATTGCCTGTGTACTACTTACACAATGGTGAGGAAGATTCAGTTTGGTAGGGGTTAGAGGATAATATTAACTAACACAACAGGGTTTGCGTTGTCTACTACTATTGGCCAAGTTTTCTGGATATATCCTGAAGCATCTGGTTTTCTGTCACTGACATATCTAGGGATTTGTGTGTTTCTCAAAGCAAAGATCTGTTTACCTGTGTATTTATGGAGCGTGACTTTTGAATGCTCTCCAGTCTTTTGACAAATTTGTTGAATTAAGAAGGTGGAATGGGAGTCAAGGTAGGGTAGAAGGAAGATCTGGGGATGACAGAGTTCTGTAGATGATGACACTCAGCCACAGAGATGGGCTTCATAAGAAAATAGAAACAAAATCAAGTGCTGCTACTGCACTGATGCACTTCTCTGAACAGAAGAACCTATTTTTTTAAATATAGACTGCTTCCTCAGCAGCATGGTGGCTCATACAGTACTGCTCTAAACTACACAGAGAACACTTCTCTTGTATGAGGAAAATGTAGCAGAATATTTATTAATATTGTACTGTTCAGTAATGATAGAACTGAAAATGTTTAAGGGAGGAAACAAAGATAAATTAATGAAGGTTTGTCTCTGTGTACATTGGAACAGATTAAAGAGATTGTTTTGTTATGTTTCTTATCACATCTGTTTGTAGTCTTTCATTGCATTTTTGGTTCATAATACTTGGGTTAACATGATAGATTATATTGGCTTCAGTGAAGTTTGTATTTGTACCAGGTCACTGACCAAGGAGGGAAAAAAGAACTAAAGGAGTAAAAAAAAAAAGGCAGGAAAACATTACTCTCATAGCTGTGTAAAAATTACTACATTTTGTAAAGATTGAAAAGTCCCTCAATAAGCTTTTGTCCATTGGTCTTAAACTATTATAATGTACTGAGTAAACAGCATGACAAAATACTGTGCAGGTATTGCTGGATAAATCAGATATGCATTTAAAATCTGTAAGTCAAATGAACCTCATTTTTTATCATAAAAGCCTTAGTCCTCATTTGTGTACTGTGACTCATAAGAGGGGCCCAAAGAGTCAAATAGAAAATGCTTCATTTCTTTTGTACAGAGAGCAGCTTGGGCACAACTATTTCAGGTGATATGTTCTAAGCTGCTCTTGAAGAAATGATGGCATTAGTGCATCTACTAAGGACATCTGGATAGAATACCTAAGTCCAGGTATTAAAAACTCTGCCACAGATACTAATTTAATGTACTTTCAAAAAAACCAAACCAAAACAAATCAAAACATGATATCATACAATTATGCACTTCAGAAAAGATTACAACCTAAAAGAAAAGCTAATTTTCTGTTTTAAATGCACTTGAGTGTGATTGAAATTCAGCATAACTTGGTATCCCCAGATCTATTAGTTTTTTCTGCTAAGAAGTAAATACCTGTTGTCTCATCTAATACTTAAATTTGGGCCTCTCCTTGCTCTGCCTAGCACAGTGTTAATACAGTGATGAGTGGCTGAATCATTACTTCATAGAAAGTAAGAGTAACAACAGTGCAGAAGTGTACTCCCAACGTGAATGAGCCAGACCCCTTCCGTTCTATGAAGCCATAGGACAAGAATGTTTATCATGTATAAGAGGGTACACACATTCTTTGTCCATGCATCTCCCATGCCAGGAACCCTTACAGGGTCACCTAAGAAGCAAATATGTTAGTACTGGTGTGGCACACAATCCCCAGAACTGATGCAATGGCATGGCTCTCTGCAGCTGCCAGCGTGAAGTGGGTACTGTTGTCAAGCCACATGATACTGTGTCAAAGGAGTAGAGAAACAGAGGGATTAAAATTTTTAAGACCCTTCCTCTAGCAAAATAATATCTGAGTAAGTAGCAAACACTGCCATTTAATCCTGAAAAAATATAATTTGGGTCTCTCTACTCTTTGTGAACCATATTGACTGAAATCTCTTTGAACAACTGGGTACAGACAGAAGTAGCCTTTAATGGTTTTGACAGTTAAGTGAATGGACTCATGCAGAATCTCAGATTTCCTTAGGGTGAAGTTTCTGCCAGGCACCATCAAGGAGAGCTATGTGGATATAATTATAAGAATTGTAATGAAAACATTTTTCTAATTGATTAGTTGACCAATTAGACCAACAAGATGATCATGTTCTTCATGATTATCAATAATTCAGAGTAATCTGTGTGATATTTTTGTTTACAACCTGATGATTTTAAAACAATCCCATCTGTTGTGGAAGTGACTTACAGAAATGAAAGAGATTATACCAATAGAATTTTGTAGAATTTTAACTTCATCACATAAAAATAATTCCAAGAGTGCAGGATTGAATAGAAAATATTAGTCTTCTGTAAAGTTTTTAAGTAACCTGACAAATCTAGGAGATACAACAAATAAACTGTTGGAAAATTCTCTTGAAAATATTTCTTTTCCCCAATAAAGTATAATTTTTTTCTCTAAAATGACGTATTTCAGTTATGAAACCATAAAGATGCATAAAGAAGAACACTGGTTGGCTGCAGTAAGGCTGCTTCACATTGCTTTGCATTTGTTAGAACACGTTGGTGATTCCAGATCCAACAGGCTCCAACAGCTATTTGTGCTCTTTACTTTAACATAGGTTCCAATTTAAGTCAATATGAAGTCAGAAACCCAAATGCATCACTGGATATGAATGATGATGGCTGTCAGAACAGGCTCTATAGCCATTACAAGTAAGAGTAAATCAGAGCAGTCTCAAGTCTGTAATAATTTATGCTGGTGACATTTACCCGAGGTGGTTAGGGATTATAATATACCAGAAAGGCATGTTTTCCCCCAATTTACATTACATTAATCATAGCACAGCTAAACATAAAGATCCAGCTTCAGGTTCAGTTGCATGTCATATCAGGTACCAAACAAAAACTTAAAATCAGTTGCTACGACTTCAAGCATTGCCTAGTTCATCTGTGTTCAAATAATGAGATTCAAGGGAAGGATTTTTTTATAAATCAATTACATCTTATTTATAAAACACTCAGCAATATGGAAAGCCAGATTCAAAATAATTTCAAACTTCCTGGCTGTAAATCAAAGCTTATGGCTGGGCAAATCATTATTGTTTGTATCTTCAATTTTAATAGCTGTATTCTACACTGTAAAAATGGCTTAGGAGCATTAGGGTTCTTAGTGTCTGTAAACTAAATTGTTGGGACTTGTTTTTAAATATTTATAATTCTACTGTTAATAACAAATCATTTTCTCAATCTATTTCACTAACAGAAATTATTTATAAGCATATCATTAATTATTTAGATTTTCCTGGTATTATATTTACATTAATAATTAAGTGCATGTAATTATTAAATTGTATAAATAATATTTAGTTTCATTGATGAGCTGAAATGCAAACAGCAATTCTATCACTGACTGTAAACCTTTGAAATGAGATACTCTTCAGTAACAAGCCCTCTTGCTTGCTAGAAGTCATGACAGTAACCTGCTGAGCTAACTTACTCTCTCAGTGTCTCTGGTACATAATTACTGTACCTGTGACAGGTTTTGGATTCTTCCAACCAGAATCAGCTTTGTCCACCTCTCACAGTTATTATAGTGCAGGTAGCCAGCAGTCATAATGCTACTATCTTTACACCATCCACCAATTAATTCTGTGCTACCTAATGGTAATTACCTTTTATAGAGTAGGTGAAGATCTGATTCACACTCCAGGAACCATTGTCCATCTCCTCATTAAAATTTTCAAAAAGTGCCACAACTCAACAAAATCTCAACACAACTCACTGTGTCATAATCCCAGAAGTTATAAACCATCCCAAGGGACACATTGATTTCTGCAGTGCCCCGACAGGCACATTTCTGCAAAGTACCAACAGTATCAGCTTCCTTGGCGCAGCCATTTCCAAGCTGCAGAAAGGTGAGGTTCATGCTCCCTGTTAGACAAGATGACACAGTTAACAAGGGGCTGATTTCTCACTCAGTTGTGTCTTGTACAAAATATAATTACATGATGAGTAAAATGTAACCTGTTTCAGCCCCTGATTATGGTAAAGTTATAGTAGGTTCAAAAGCCTGTCATTACTTATGTGAAGTCTTCTGGTGATTACAGTTCTTTAGCATAAACTTTCAGCTAATACAGTCCCACTGCTATTTCTAGTCTTTCCATTATCAGGGATTACTCATGTTTAGTGATCATGTTCAATGGCCCATGCATGCAATTTTTGTGGCAGACAGACATAAAATCTTTACATCTTTTGAAAATGTGGAATGGCTTTTTACTAGGGTTCTTTACTGGCATTGGAAACAAGTCATCATTTTGAACCTAACACCTGAAAACCTGAGGTCTGAACTGATGAAATATGGCTTTAAAAATTTTTCATCTTTTATATATTTATATGGAACCAGACACCTAGTGTATATAGTCCTCCTGGAAGCACTCATAACAAGTCTTTTAAACTTTTTTTAATCTTCTTGAGTGCCCTTGGGTATAGGCTAATTAATTGTAGGCTAAAACTTTCAGTAAATTTTTAAAAAGCATAGATTTTCCAAATGACATTTTCTGTTGTTCATAGCGAGTAAGCACCTGTTAAAAATAGCTGCCCTTAGTTGAATGCAGACATAAAATGTTCATAAATGTTTATTATAAAACTCCCATGTTTTCAGTACCAGCTTGATATTTTCTTCTCAGATCTTTATTTGTTAATGTGATCCTGAAATCTTACATTATCTGCTTTCATCCTGATTACTTTATTTTTTAACCTATTTTTAGCCATGCTGGTTTACAGAGAAACAAAAGTAAGAATAACGTCAATGATTTCCCAAGCAAAAGGACCCAAGGGAACACTTTAGGACAATGTGAACTACAAGGAGAAAGAGCTGAGCTGATGCTAACTTATATGAACTTTTAATTTTGGGATAATGTTAGAAGTGAATCATAACCTTAAAGGTGAAGCACATTAGCTTCCTAAGCTGACTTAACCTTAACAATAAAAGTGACATTAATTACCTGACAGAGCTGTTTTAATTATGTTTCCAATGCTACAAAATCTTAAGAATATTTTTGAAAGATGATGCAGTAATTTTTTTTTTTCTTTGACAAGTTTTTGGTTTGTTTTATTTTAAGTTTTGTTCTTCTGGTTGATTTACTGAAAAGCTGAACTGTAATCATACAAAATGTGGTGAAGAGATACAAGGTTGACTGAAATTGTGCACACCATAGGAAGCAAAGAGGAGAGTGCATGCTATAATAGTTCAGTTCTACTTTTAGTAAGATTAAATGGCTACTGTACTTCAGAAAGGAGCACACAGATAGATTATAAGCATCCTACCTTAATGCTTTTATGTTACAAAGAACTCTAATTGCTCATGCAGGGATGGAAAGCCAGAAATTGGAAAAATCATGACAATAATTGCCCTCAATATAATCATTAAACTTCAGCCAAAGCTGTCCAACTTTCTGTCATACAACTATCCTCCTTGATTTGATTATTTACAGCTGGTGCATCTAATCCTAGACTGAATTATCTCAAAGATAACTTTTTACTCTTTTTTTCTGACTCAGTGGGGTTTGCATCTCTAAGCTCTGTCTCCAGTTTTCTCAATCTATGATATCAAATTTTCTTCTACCAAAATTACTTTGCTTGAATTATTTATGCATAGACAAATTTGCACATGAAGTCAATTATATGGGTATCCATATGTACCCAAGAATTCAACAAGTCTCTTTTTTAGTAGGAATTCAAGTGCATACTGTACTTTTGCTTGTAGGTTGCATATTCTTTATGAAAAATTGTCCTAAGTGAAAAAGTGTAAGAAGTCAGTGAAATGTAGCGGAGACTTTGCACATCAGAATATGATCAAGTTTCAGCAGGCATCACACTGAGTACATATACACTGAAATTCCTGAATTACACAAACAGGCTCTAAAATAAGTACCTCAGATATGAACAACCAAGAGTAGGTGCAGTGGTCCATCATGTAGCACAGATTTGAAAAGCCATCCAGAAACCTACATAACTAATTAGGAAGCAAGTCCTCCCTGAGTTTTCTGTAGCTATGCATCTGCAACAACCCTTGCTAAGCTCATTTATAACTAGCTCAGATGCATCTGCATGAGCAGTAAGTACTACTTTAATCTGGAATTTATAGCTGAGCTTTTTGTATAGCCAAACTCTGTGAGATGGTTTCATATTAATCTATATGTTTACTTGTTGATTGTGGGCCTACTAGGTGTAAATAAAGGTATTAGTTTCCAGATGTGTAGAAAGAAAGCCCTTTGATTCAGTCATGTAATTCTTCCATGTCACCTTATATTGACTCCAGCTAAAGAAAGGGTCTTGCTTCACTGACAGTGTTTAGATCTGTCAAATGATAAGAACTCAAATAAGCATATATAATATTGTTAAATCTAGGCACATAGGCAGAAATGGCAGTAGCAGATTGGAAACAGAGATTGTCAATAGAGTTTTTGCTTCTCTGAACTCTCATCCAATTTGCAAGTAATTAAAATTTAATGCTCTTTAACATTATTAGACAAAAATCTTAATCATAAGGCAGATTGACCTACATGTCTACTAGACTGAAAAAATGCCACCTTACACAAATTTCTTCTGATTACACTTCTTGATGAAACCAGTTATTTGGGAATGAGGTTCTGCAGACTCTGGGCACAAAGGTCTTAACAAGTGACTTTCAAAGTTGATTGAAGCACCAGAGCCGACTTAGGTTGAAATGAGCATTACCACAAAGCTGTACTTAGTTTCCAGAAGACATAGAGCATTTCTAAGCTTTCTATATAGCCAGTGATTTTTTAAAGGGAAATAGTTAGAGTACACTTGAAACTTAAAATATCCTGAGGGTGGCATTGAATCTCGATCAAATCTACGCTTGATGATGATGAGATAAAATTAAATGAATTTTATTAGTAGGATATTAGTGGGACAAGATTACATATGTTCAGATTTGTCAATAATCAACATAAATTTGAAAATAGAAAAAGATTTCTAAGCTCTAGCCAAAAGGGAAGTACTGAAACATTTCCAGACAAAGTGGAGTATGAAGTAGACAGTGTAATATGATAGAACTAAGAAATTAATTAATTAAAAATTAAAACTTGTGACCTTTGTCTTTGGGTGTTCGATTTGCTGGTATCCTCGAGAGGGGGCTGCTAAGACTTAGATGTCATTTGTTGATTGTTGCTGGTACTGAATTTATATTGATGTTAATTAAATCCGTGCTTGAAGGGTTCAGCTTGCACACTTAACATGGCTAGAAGGAGATGCTGAAAGGATGCACTAACATGCCTAGAGATATTAAGAAATCTCATAAGTGATTAATTCATATACCCTCTTTTGCTCAGGATTAAAATGGTCACTAAACTTGTTTCCCAGAAGCAAACTTTCCCTGTGTCAAATTGTAGTCCATTGGATTTGGGTTGGTTAGGAAAGAAAGCCTGCTTTCTTCTGTAGCTGGGGAGCACTTACCTGGATAATCTGCATGTTTTTCCCTTAAGAAATTCTCTGTTGTTGTAGGGATAAAGGATGCTAGTAATGTCTTTAATATCACACTTTTCCTTTAGCACATACATAATTTTTAGATTATTACATTTCTGCCATAAGGTCATAAGCCTGCTAAAGAACACTGGCTGCACCATGCCATGTGTTATATGTGATGAGGGTCTGTGGCTTGTTCTGGACAAATCATCTTTTCCTGGCTGGCTAAAACTTCTGAGTTTCTGTGTTCCTAGATCCATGTCTGTAATGAAGCCCCAGGTGCAAATTCCCTTGAGATTTTAGTTTCAGAGATCCATTTTTAATTTGGATAAATATCAGAAATGGGCTGATATTCCTTCATGCAGATATCCTGACTGTGTCTTCTCTTTTATACTGACAGCTATTGACTTCCAAGGCCAAAAAATGTAGCTTTCTAGTGAACATTAAGCAAATATTGTCATTGAAATATTTATTGTAACTTCAAGAGTTCCTTGACTGGTAATAGCCAGCTTAGATCCAATTTTTTTATATATATAAGTTATAGTTGTTTATCCCCATAAGTATTATTTTGCATTTATCAAGACTCATTTTCCTCTATCATTTTATCATTGAGACACTAAATTTCATTACATATTGTGTAAGTCTTCTCAGTTTTAATTTTTTACTACAATTAATAAATTTGTATCATAAGAAAATTTAATCCCTTCTCCAGGTCATCTATGAACACACTGAGCAGCACAGTCCTCAGCGTATTTCTCTGCAGGATTTTGACTGTAAAAACTGGCTATTTATTACCTAAATATCCTTTCAGGTCTTTCATTTGCTTACAAATCTATGCAATGGCTTTATTTTGTATACCATGGCAACTGATTTTGAAGAGTACTTTATAAAAGATGGTAATGAAAACTTTTTGTATATCCAGTCTTAAACTTTCCCTATTAGTTATGTGTTTGAAAATTCATATTAGCTCTGTAGAGTATCACTGCCCCCACAAGGGTGCTCACATGTTCCCATTATATCGTATGTCCATGCATTTGCAGATTCTACTCTCTTTAAGCATTCCTGCCAATCTACCTGAAATGATTTGCTGTATTTTTCTGAATTCCTCCTTTATAAAATTCTGTATTCCTACTTTGTAAAATTAGTTTTTTCCATGCTGAAGCAGATTTAAAAATACAACATCTATATGACTTGACGGCCCTTTTCCAAAGAATTTTTCTCATCTGGTGAGAATCTGTGAAAGACAGAAAGTAAATGGGGCCAAATTCTTGGCCAATATAAACTGACAAATTTCACCCACAATGTGCCACTGATCTAATTTGATGTGAGTAGCCAATCCACCCCCCAAAAATAAACACTTCAGTACTCATAGAGGTGAGTGCAAATCATGTAGTTTGCCTGGGAATACACCCAAGTGCCCAACTGGGCTTTACAGCTCCCATTTACTACCGCTACAGCGACAGTGCAGTAATAAGTGTTCATCCTGACTAGGCTGAGGCCTTAATTAAACAGTGGACCCAACATAGGGCAGAACTTTGTCTGTCTGTTTTCTGTGAGGACATTTCTGTCCTTTCATTTTTGTCAGGCCAGTATTTCCTTTCCTTAAATGGAAGCTGAGGAGACCTTAACTGTAAACATACCAGTGAATTTTGGTAAATTTACCAAAAGCATTGGTCCTAAGTGAGAGGTACAATGATGAAAATAGCTCAGACAAAAGATTTTGCCTCAGTCTGCACAGTTCCATTCTGGGTGCCATCACTACCTAGATAGCTTCAAGTTAATTGCAATTTTTAATCTGATAACCTTTAAGCAATATGACAGTTTAACTTTTTACCTTAAGCCATTTTTTATTTGAATGTTAAGTATATCTGATATGTTATACTAACAAAATAGTAAATGTGACAACCTCTAATATCAGTTTAGAGTCACTTAGCAGAAGACTGTATTTCTAATTTTTTTGCAGAAAAATATTTTGAATACAGAGGTTGAATAATATTAGCCTGCAGTGGAAGTAGTGTGATGGCATGCTGAAATGCAGACACTGTGCAATGAGAAGACCACAGTCTACCTGGTAAGCCAGCAATGTTCCAGTGGAAAATGTTGTTTTTATTAAAAGTTAAAATTTGCATGAAAAAAAAAAACTTTCTGTCTGACCCTGGCTTTAGCCTGGACAGAGCCTATTGTGTCTCTATGTAGGGAAACACAGGAATAGTGGGGATTGACTCTACAACAATTATGAACCCAACTTGTTTTACCTGCTGAGATATGTGAATTCAAGACCTTCACTAAGCTTAAAAGGCTTAGTGAAGGATTCCTCAGCAGGTCCAGTTGAAGTGTAATTCTGTTAAATAAATGTAAATGTATCACATTCATATGTATGCCTTTTTTCTGCTCAATTTCTTGCCCTTACACTAAAAAAGATGATAGGTTTCTTGTAGTGTTCAAGATTTTGTGTTTTTCTGTGACTTATGGATCAATACCACTTGCCTTAATGAAAAAAAACCTATCATTTTTACCTTGGTACCATTTTCAGCGTAAAATAGCTTAATTTAATGAAGGCAGATTCCACCTGAAGTATTGACATTTAAGAGGGCTTATTTGTCTCAGTGTTTAAAATTGGCATGAGAAAATTATTTACACATTTACATTCACCTCAAATTTGAAGTTAAACATGTAACAGGAAACTTTGAATTACTACTATTGATGCCTGGTTGTATTAATATAAAAATTTACAATGCTATAAAATATGTTTATGGCATTGTAATTGATAAGGCTATTCATGCTGTGTAGTATTAGCACTTGCAATTCTATCACTGTAAAACTAATTTATAGTTCTAGTAGTAGCCTCTGACATTCAGCTTGAGATCTGAACACATTTTATAAATCCATAAAGCATGTTTGCATGGAAACTCTGCATTTCTAAATAGAAAATAATTTGCACCCCAAGCTGAAGATTTTATCAGTCTGCCCTTCTCACTTTTGCTATTTATTTACCCCTATCCTCATGGAATTAGTTTTTACATACTTTCTTATAAAACTGCAGAGATGCATATAAAAAACATGGAAGAATGTTTGCAAGAACCAGCAGGAATTATATTTTTTATAGATTTGTCTCTATGCTTCATTGTTGCTATAGCCTGGTAATACTGCCTGGAGTAGATACATGGTTGAAGTATTCACCAGCCTGAGAAATGCAGTAATAACTTACAAAAAGGGACCATAACTGTTACTTATTCTTATTTTAGAGATGTTTCACAGCTTTTTGTTTGCAAAGTGAGACTTATGATATAATGCTAAGACCCATTGATGCTACTGGATTAACCTATTATTTCTGATTACTTTCTCTGTCAGGAACTGTTCACTGAATTTGCATGATCAAGAATGATCTTGGATCCAATGCTTCTTTTTATTCTTGTTACAAATCAGATTTTTTAATTATTATTATTGTTATTTTTTTATGCTTTGAAAAGTCTCCTGTAAGTTTCACAGAATCACAGAATGGTGGGGGTTAGAAGGGACCTCAGGAGATCATCTAGTCGAACTCCTCTGCCAAAGCAGGTTCCCTATACCAGGTTGCACAGGAAAGTGTCCAGACGGGTTTTGAACTCTCCAGAGATTGAGACTCCACAGCCTCTCTGGGCAGCCTGTCCCAGTGCTCCGTCACCCTCACAGTAAAGAAATTTTTCCTTAAGTTTGTCTGGAACTGCCAGTGTTCCTGTTTTTGCCCATTGCCCCTTGTCCTGTCACCAGCCACCACCAAAAAGAGTCTGGCCCCACCCATTTGGCCCCCACATTTCAGATATTTATAGACATTGATAAGGTCCCCTCTCATCTTCCTTTCTCCAGGATGAAGAATCCCAGCTCTCTCAGCCTCTCCTCTTAAGACAGATCTCCAGGCCCCTAATCATCTTTGTGGCCCTCCACTAGACTCTCTCTATAAGATCCCTGTCCTTCTTGAACCGCAGGGCCCAGAACTGGACACAATACTCTAGATGTGGCCTCACCAGGGCAGAGGAGAGGAGGAGGAGAACCTCCCTTGACCTGCTGGCCATGTTCCTCCTAATGCACCCCAGGGTACTGCTGGCCTTCTTGGCTACAAGGGCACACTGCCGGCTCATGGCCAGCCTGCTGTCCACCAGCACACCCAGGTCCTTTTTCTTAGAGCTCCTTTCCAGCAGGCCAGCCCCTAACCTGTACTGGTACATGTGGTTATTCCTCCCCATGTGAAGGACTCTGCACTTGCTCTTGTTGAACCTCATCAGGTTCTTTTCTGCCCAACTCTCCAGTGTGTCCACATCTCGTTGATGGCAGCACAGCCTCCTGGTGTGTCGGCCACTCCTCTCAACTTTGTATCATCAGCAAACTCGCTGAGGGTGGACTCTATCCCTACATCCAAGTCATTGATGATGTTAACCAAGATCGGCCCCAGTACTGACCCCTGGGGAACACTGCTAGTTATAGGCCTCCAACTAGATTCTGCACCACTGATCACAACCTTATTGTGATCTGTTAAGTTTCCTTCAACATCTCTGAAATAGCTATGTACAATTATGATATAGATAGTAAAACAAAAGCCATTTGTGTGGTTATTGCATGAGTGGATGATCTTTCCACCCCTGCTGTTATAAATCCTAAATGCTGGTTTTAACAGCTTCCGTTCTATTCACACGACCTGTTTGTTATATTGTGTGTCACTAGAGACCATCTTCTTTGTAGCCTGCTGCACTCCAATGTCTAAAATGATTTGACAGTCAAATATGGTTTAAATTTTAGGAACATTGTGATTTGACCAGTGCTTTTCAGCATCCTAAACCAGATCCATTCCCTCTTCTAAGAGATGGATTACCCTGAATGTAATTATACACAGAAAAACATGTTTTTTACCTAGCAAAGTTACCAGGTGAATAATGACCTTCATTCTGCCAAAGACAAGAATGAAGGATAATTTGCAATGTATGAGTGGGCAGATGAGTGTTATAATTTTAAAGTGGAAAGATAACCTGTCAGTTCATTTTTGCCCTTTGAAACCTGATGCTTTCCCCAGGAGGTAAGATGGCCATAGCAGAATAACATATGTGCTCTGCATTGTCGCAGGCCTCCCCCACAACTCCGGAAGGTGCTTATACATAGGATGGGCTCTGAGCAGTTGTCTGCATCCTTTCTGTATACCTTTGGGCTGATAGGTGATTCCCAGTGGGAAAAAATACTAAAGCACTTACCAAGCCCTTTGGCGTACTCCATGCTTTTTATGCTAGTTGGTAACCTACTCCTTAGCACCAGGAAGGCTTGATATCTTTTAAGACAAGTCACACTGAGATTTCCTAGTGGTTGGCTCCGAGACATGAGCTCCACTTCGTCATTTTCTTTCATTTCAGGCTTGCATGTTCTTTTTGGAGGAATATTTATCAAAATCATGGAATCTGTAAGGTTGATCTAGTTGTATCTGTATGAATATTTCACATTATAAAGCAGTGGCTATACCTGTGATTTCCTTATAATCCCAATGTTACCAGGCTATTTTAAATACTTGAACTCAGTCTTTAACTTTGAAAGCAGGTATGACACAAGATAGTATAAAAGGACTCAAAAGTTTCCCACTGACAGTTTCAGTGCCCATGAGCTCCAGTGAAAGGAAGAAGAACAGAGCTTTCAGCATCCCAGACCATGTCGCAATGGCCCACCCTCGCCCTGCTTCCAGGCAGCAAGCCCAGACCCTGGTTCTTACCATGTACCCACATTGGGCTGGGCAGGGGCCTGGCCAGGAGCTGCTGCCTTGCATACCAACAGGGTTCCATGGATCAGTGTTTCCTTCCTGCCCACTGACAGCAGCTCCTGCCTCCCTCACTTACATAGAAATATGGTTCACCTAATACCTGTTACCTGTGCCTGTGTACATCCTTCATCAGAAAGGCCATTCTGAGCCAGGCCTGCCTTAGCATGAAATACATGTACCATTTGTATTGTATTAGGGGCCCCTGTCACAGACAATAGTCAAGCTGTTTTAATCACTGCACAGGGATCAAACACAAAGTCTGTACTCCAGCAAGCTTACATACTAGCTACAAGGCAAGGGACAGCAGGCGCATGTAGACAGTTACAACATGAAACAGTGAAACAATAGTCATCTGTATCATAACAAGTGATTTATTTGTTTTTTAATAAGTGCAACTAAAACCTGTGAAGCAAAACTTTCTTGTGTCTGTGGCTTATTCACCATTATTTACAGTAACACATGGGTTCCAGTAAGCATGGGAGTTGCAAATCTTTTTTTTCTGTCAACAATAGCAGTATGTATCTTGCCAAGATTTTTTTACCACATTAGGAAGATATTTTAAACATTGAGACTGTACAATTATGTTCACACAGACTTTTTCTTACTACTATGAGGAAAAATATTTACTCCACAGGAGGACATAAAACTATGTTTCTGTGATATCCAGCGGTGTGAAAAAGGAGAAAACGGCTCCTCAGGGACTGTGTCCTCTCATTTGGTTAAGCAGGTGTGGAAGTTTTCCAAATATGCTTTTGAGACACTGCTGTAAATTCAGAATAGAAATGGAAAATCATTTCCATTTCCCTTTCACAGGAAAAAAAAAAAAAAACCTGTTTTGTTTGAAGATTCTTAATATTATAAAAACCTGGCTATACTTTCTGCACTTAGAAGACAATGTAAGTGGGAAGGACTACAAGGAGTTCAGTACCATTGCAGGAAGAGCACAGGAAAGCCATGGTTTGGTCAGGACCACTGAGGTTAAGTGAAGGCAGTGTGCCTGCTATCACTGACAGCCTTGCTAATTATCTCTGTTTGGGCAGGGGCCCAGCAAAGATCCCAGACAGCCCTTCTCACGTGTAAGATAACACCCGAGTGACTGCAGCTTTGGTCTGAAAAATCACTTGTGTGCCACTCCATGAGCTGCAGCCTTGTGCTGCATAATCTCTTACTGAAGAGCCTACACCCAGCCATACAACCTATTCATCTAACAATGGCAAGTGGGCAAACTCTGCCAAATAGTTCATTAACTTGTGATATAAAGTGAGCTATCCCTTTTCTGTGACTTTACAGCCAAAATCACTTTAATGAAAAGGTAATGACATTGACCATAATGCATAATCTTTTCCCCAGCATGTTTGACCTGAGTTTCCTAGTTTGAAATTGGTGTGATGTAAAGAGCAGCTACTTCTTTAGATGAAAAGTTTAAAACAATAAATACTAACACATACATTGCCTTATCTATATCTGACATTCCTGTCACTCCTCTATGTAGATGTGATTTAACCTTGAAAGTTTCTGTTCTCTTGAGGAGAAAATTGCGGTCCGTTTCTCCTTTGATCCATCAGCTTGGAGCAGCTGGCAACTTGTCAGCACCCCTTCTGCAGATGGACATTTTACTGCTGAGAGTAATACCCCAGCAATCTGTACATACTCAGCCTTGACAAAATGACTGTGTAATCAGTAGCCAAGAAGTCACTTTTCTCACGGCTCTTGTATTTGAGCATTTTGGTGGAGTCATACATTGCAGGCTCTCTTAAGCAATCCTCTGCATTATAAAGAACCAGGTCCTTGAAGGTGAACAGCACTAGTCTTACAGGCAATAGAGCTACTTCCTAGCTTTCAATATTGCCTGCTTAAGCATAGGTTTAAATTCAAGCAGTCTTCTCTTTGTAGCTCATGGAAGCCATGTGTGTGCTCTTGGAGAACGGAGATCAGTTGAGATGTATTGAGAAGTAGCCGTAAGCAGCAGACATGTTGCAAACAAAGATCAGGAAAAACAAGGTGACATCCTGTCCTACGTAGCTAAGAATGTGGAAGCATTAATAGAACAAGAATGTACATGCTGCATGCAAATCTTAACGAAACTGGTGATTTAAAAGCACAACATTTTTTTAAATGCAGGTTTCCAAGTCTCATTAACTTCAAACAAGAGGATTCATATTCTATTTAACTAGACTTCACATTGAGACACTTTTCATTTAGAGTATATTACTAAAGGTAGAAGCAGCAGGGAGATGAAATGACTTCATTTACTGGAATTACAGCTTCTTTTATATAAAGCGTTAATCATTTTATATATGACAACCTTATGCTTAATGTTGCTAGAATACTCCTCATAAAACATTATTTTGTGAATACATAGACTCTCCCACTGAGCACATAACAGCTTTCAGCGGATGTGCTAATCCAGTTTGAATATATGTAGTATTTAATCTTAATTATGATGCTGAAGTCTATACAATGTTAATTATTCATTTTGCATGTTTCTTGCACTTCATTGTAATTTCCTTAATAAAAATGCAGCTTTTAAATATAACTGTAAAATTTGGATGAAACCTTCCTGGTAATCTTAAGCAGACTTTTTTGTTTGACTTAGATTTTAGTGTCAAATGACAAGGGGAAATTTCCCGAACTGGTGAGAAGAATGTTGAATGAGCAATGTTCAACCAAGAAAGCAGCATCTCCCCCAGCCCTCAGCACAGCTCACTGCAGCTGCTAGAATCAGTGAGGACTATTCTGCTGACATTTGCTAAATCAGAAATCTTAAGGCCTGGGAGCATAGGGTGGTTTTTAATCCAGAATCCCTGCCTCCTTTTCATCAGTACCAGAACGTGGTAAGCTTCTGCTGGTAGTGTAGGGCATATTTCTTTGAAAAGCTTTCAAACATGACAAGAAGACTGCCATAGTATACGGAAAATATAAGTAAGATTAAAAGAAGTCATTACAGTTCCAACATCTTTACAAAATGTATTAAAACAGATGAGAAACTTCAGCAGAAATATAAAAGAAAATGGGTAGCGAGGGTTACTCTGAACAGAGGTTAGGAGTAGAAAGAGTCTCTTTTTAAAGTATGGCAGGAAACAATCGGCTTAGAGTAACAATTTGAAACTACTGCTGCTTTTTATATAGAATACGCTTTAAATAAGAGCTGAGTGTCAAGTTACAGGTGTTGGGAATGCAGAAGATGATAGTGTCATATCTCAGGTGCAATGTTTAGTTGAATATTTATATAACACAGCAGAATAATAAGTTCTAGCTTTTCTGGGTTTTATTTTATTTTAAGTGCATGTATTTTTAAGTGGCAAAGTACTCAAAAACGACCAAAGGAAGCATATTACCATAAATGTGTACATTAGCAAGCAGGTCAGAGATACATGCCCTCTTTTCCTTTCTGGAGTCATGGAGAAATAAACTCAGAAATACTTACTTAGGGTTCATATTATCATCCAGAGAAGAGTAAAACATTTATAGTCTCACAAAAGAAACCTCTGTCACTTGGCAAGTATGTTATTGCAAACCCTTGCCATGCCAAATTTACAACAAACTGTTGATGAAAGTTACTTGTGAAATCACATCTTTTTAGGCTGGAAGGTAATTGGCAAATGTGAACTGCCACCCAAACTTTGATATGAGCTGCAACTGCAGCTCCTTATCTGTCTAGAATGTCATAGTTCAGTAGCTACACCTTTGGTCAGACGTGCTATGGCAGATCCCAGATGGCTCAAGTAATATATCCTTTCTCATTAGTTATGTAGTCTTGAAATGACCTTTGAAAGGAAAAATAAAAATTCTAATGGAGAAAAATTGATCATTGTCTTAGGATCTGTTTTCCTCATCTAGGACTACACTTCAGTTTTGGCTTGCAGGTGGTTCTACTCACATTCAAAAGCCCTATATGAGCAAAATAACCTTGTTTACAAAGTTGCCTGTTCTCCCCTCATCACCTGGGAGTTGCTGAGCCAACCAATTCACGTTAGTACATTGCCAGTGTTAAAGAATGAGATAGTTGCAAAAGGGCATCAGGAGAGGTTGAGCATGGAGAGAAGCATAAGAAATTGTTAGCCAGACTGTCCCTTTTGTTGGGATTCAATTTTCCATGGAATCTGTGCTGCAATAATCTAAAATTGGCTGGAATTTTATCACGTTAATCAGTGAGAGCTCATTACCCAAGGTTCTTTGAACTGTATGTTGAGACATATGTGTCATGTTTTCTGTCCCCTATACTGCAGTTTTCATTGCAGTTTTAACCATTTGAAAGGTGATACCTCACAACATCTTATACACACAGGTTTAGTATCTTGCGGAGATGATGCAATGGTTTTATGCTCATTTGTGTCATGTTGTTTTGTTTTTTTTTTTTTCCAAATATTTCCATAAGAGGAAAGAATGGTAACCCATACTAAAGGTTTATGGCTGGAATATGAAATTTTAAAAACTCTTTTTCATATTTATATTGATATTCTGCATTTCAGGGGCTTTTGCAAAAATATTGGTATTCTAGTGATGCTGCAGACTTTCACAAAGCTGTTGTGACATTTAAGAAATTAGCTGTGAATAAATCAAGGATCCTCTGGAATACACTGTGGAAGTGTAGAGCAATTGGAACTTTAGATGTCAAGCAAATAGCGATCCCTGTTGAACAACTTTTTTGGACAAGTTGATTTCATAGAGAAATTTTTAGTTTATCCATTAAATCTGAAGTACCTGAGCACAGAGTGCTTTTAAACTTAATATAAAAGCTCAAAATAAGAGTTTTAATATGTTTCACTTTTTTTCTGTGTTCTAGAAACTTTGTTCTTTTTTGCCTTTAGAGTGTTTACTGTCTAAGTACACAATTGCTGAAAATACATCTATTGTAGAAGAGGAATTCTTTTTCCAGTTTCCAATCACCCGTACAGGTTTTATGGATGTTACAAACCATTTTACTAACAAGAGGATATGACCTAGACAAGAGTGTGTTTCACTAATTTCCATCTTACTGGAACTTTTGAAATCTTTTTATATGTCTTCTTTAGAACATTGTGCTACTATTCTACAATTCACACAGCTGCTTAAGAGACACATTTGAAATGTGGTTTAAAAGTTTCTTTAACTAAACTGCTTCAAGGTTATCTATTAAACCATTTTGTTTCTTAATTAAATGTAATTTATTTTCTTTCCTGTCCCATTTTCCTAAGCCATACCCTTCTAAGGTTTGACCCACAGCATAATGGAAGACAGAAAAATTCCAAGAACAATATAGCACTTTCAAGCTTTTCCTAATGTTCTTTGAGGTCTCTTCTCTTGTCATTTTTATCTTTTATTGTCGTTGGCTATTTCCTGGCTTTCTGGTCTCTGTGTGATTCTTTGCTTTTCTTGTTTGGCTGTCTTCCATGGTTTCCAGCTCTTTTTGATGCTCAGTGAATTGATCACCTTATGAGATTGTACAGAAAGGAAACTGATGTGTATATATGATATCATAACAAGACTAAGGCCTGTTAAATGAGTTATAAATGAGTTATAAAATAAGTATTTAGAATTTTACTTTATAAAAGATTACTTTACATAATTTAAATATTAACACAGATTTTGCAGAAGCTAATTGACCTGCTTGAGAGCATTATAGGGGAGTGGGAAAACTGAGAAGAAAAATCAATGGTATATCATATTAATTTATTGTCACAAATAATTTATGAGTAGTCTTGACTGGTTTGATTGTTAGGTGTATCAAATTATTAGCTGAAGGATTTATGCTGATTATTTATACCTGTGGTCTGTTTGTAAATTTTGCATTATTATTTACTGTCATTAGTTGTGACATATGATTATTCACCTACATCATATGATATTTATTCTTTCTTTCATGTATTGCTAAAAAAAAGTTGAATAAAAATAATGTGGCTTTTGTTTACTAAAAGCCTAATTCACCTAAATTCACCCAAAAAAAAAGGTTCTTGCGATTTCCTAAATATTTAGGGCAAACTAAAATCACTGGTACTAAATAATAACTATGGCTGAATAAAGCTGTATTATATAGTATTGAACTGATTCTAAAAGGAGATACCAGGACAATATTACTTAACTATTTAATATAAAACTGCAATCGTGTTATAGAAGAAACAAATCCACCTTGTTTATACCATATTCAAAGAAGACTGACATCTCCAATTTGCTTTTAAAAAGATATTCTTTTTCTCATAGCTTGCTGGCACAACCTCACTACACTGACCTGACTACAGTTTGCTGACAAATTGCAGTCCTCCATGACAAAGGAATAAGTCTCAAATCCCCAAAAAGGATTATTTTTATATCATATTCAAGTGATTTATCATCTGAGACTAGCATTAGCTAAGCTGCTATTGTATTTTAACTTACAGTCATACTTTATGATTATATTTTAGTCTTTCAAATGCTATAAACTTAAGCTCAAATGTTTAAAAAACAGTGATAATAAATAAAATATGAGGACTACAGAAATGGAGGGGTTTTTATGACAAAATGTTTTATATGATTATCAAAGAAGTCCTATTTCCTTAATTAGGCTTTTATAAACATTTAAAGATTTTTTTTTATTGACAGATACATATCTGTGTTCTGTTAAAAAATGAAGTATGTAAAAACTATACTGAAATTATGTTCAGATAAACGACTGAAAGCAAAGATTGCATGATGAGGTTTCTACGGTCTGTGCTCTATTTTGTTTTAACAATTACAGGTTTTACTCCTATGAAGTCCATTGACTTTAAAAATAAACAAATTATTGGAGAAAAGATTGTGATGTATTTCAATTGCTTTTTGTCAAAAAGACATGTTTGACGACACACCTCAAAAGCAACTGATTCAAATTAAAATGGTGACATCAACACTCACCAAAAGATATAAATTAAATTGCTTCTGGTTGACCACATATAAGGATACTGGGAAGGTTCAAAATGAGCTCTGAACTCCTGAGTTTGTCCTCTGCTGAAAGTCCAAGACCTGCCTCCTTGTTAACAAGGACAGAGTTAAAATTTGGCAGAAATTTTATTGTTACAAAAGGGAAATGCTTTCAAGAGAACAGACATCTGGAATGGATGCTGTAAACTAAAGAAGTGCTATTTCATTGTGGCAGGAGAATGCCTCTTAAACATTCCTCTTGTAAAAGGAATCCACAATAGACATCACCTAATGGATTTTTATTCCCAAATGAAGAACAGGTACATTGAAAATTGACAAGGGGCAAATCTCCCTATGGCTTTGTTTGTACTTAGGAATAACTTTCGATACTAGAAGGCAATTCCTACTGCCAGTTCTGCACACCTGGAACCGTGGAACTCCATTGATGTGAGAGAATGTGACCATAGCACCTCTGTTCTCAAAGTGTTTGGGAAACTAATTGTTTCCTAGAAAAGAGTTGAAACATTTGAAAATAAACTAGGAGTCAGTTTTATTTCCAGTCTTTTTTTTTTTTTTTTTTGTCAGGTACAAGTACTCTTTGTAAACAATTTAAAGAGTTCTTACTTGCATCGGCTTGTGCTCAGTGGGTATTTGCTTTTAACAATGACTTGAACTTTAATGAGCTGGTACCCATAGCTTGTGCCATGTTGCTTCAAGAGAAGAAAGCTTAGGACTAAAATAAAAAAGATAATAGGATTTTAACTGACAAACAGAAGCAGAATTAGTTACGTTAGAATAGTTCCTGTTTTATTTTTTTATTAAAAAGAAAATAAAGGTTTATTTTAATTTCCTCAGCACTTTTCCTTTATTCCAAACTTCCTTTACTTTTTCTTCCTTTTTTTTGTTTTTGTTTTTGAAGAGAGATATGGGGTTCATTAAGGATGTGCAAATCTGATGACCGTTAATGCACTGCATATTCTTTGAACTTCTACCTGAATTACAAAATACTGCCAGCTTCTAAGTACCAAATGCAAAGTTACAGCCACATGTTCGCTATGTCCTCTTCAGTATTGCCAGCAAAGATGTTTTGTTAACATTAATGTGACCATTTATATTTAGTATCCTGTTCAAAGCAGCTGTCACTGCCTAGTTCTGAAACACAGGCAAAACCAGAGGCACAAGGCCACACTGACGTCTGGTTAAGCAGAGGTGAATCCATAGACTTCTCTGCAGTTTTTACTTAAATGAAGTTCCAGTTGAGTACTTGCATATGTATTGGAACTGCTCCTGGTTTGTAAGTGAGCCAAATCGGCAAAACTTGCCTGAAGCTGTCATTGAAATTCTTTTTATTTTGGTTTGGGATCTTTTTGGTGACTTTGAGTTTGAATAACCTTTTCAGAATAGTTAATAATTTCAGATCCTGCTGACAGTGACAGATTATGCATGTACCTGACAGTAGAAAATGTAGAAAAAAAAATAACAAAAATTTTAAAATTATTTGATATGTGGTTTTTTAACTAGTATTTGGTTTGAACTAACATTTGAAACAATATTTCTGAGAATATTTTGTGTGATTGCCTGTTCGGAGTAAACTGTGTAGTAGAAGGATGCTGAAACATGCTATTAGCATCATACTTCTAAAATTAGAATCGTATTCAATGTTTGCTAATGAAATTGAACTAAATATTCAGGATGAGACCATCTGATGTTATATTTGCACTGGAAAGAAAATTTGTCTTATTGTTAATACTACTAATACGTACTGATAGGTAAGAAATAAGGTACTTAACTGGAACATATTGTTGGCATCATTAAAAAAAAATCCTGATTCTGTGCCAAAATGTTATTGAGTACATCTGTAAAGGACTTGTTAATTATGGACATCCTCAAAGGAGCCAGCTGATTGTAATGTCTTTTTCCAGATGCATCACATAAGGTATGTGAGTTTAATATATTGATGGGGCTGAGACTGCTATTAGCTGAATCACAACCTTCTCAAACTGTGTGTGGCGAAACCTGTGCGCATGCAAGGCTCTGAACTTTTGCATGTATAACAGTTACATTTCTTGCAGGGCTTGCTGATGTTAGCAGTAAGAAGACGCTGATGCAAATACACCATTAGAGCTTGGGGTGAGTGTTTGATTTCAATATTGTTATGGGTCCTTAGCCATTAGTCTGAGGGATGCTTTGTGGACCACAACTGTAGCTGCTTTGGAAGCGGTAATGTTCCAATAGCTTTCTCCAACTAGCAGTGTTAACTATGCACTGCTTGATCCATAAACTTACACTGGTTTTGTTCAAATGTATAAAAAAAGTTAACTCTATGTAAACACTGCTGGCTAGCTGAGAACATACATTGATTAGCATTTTTTGAGGTGTAGTGTTTGAGCATGGTGATGAGTTAGATGTGCTAAACTTGTATATATGTACTGATGTTATATATGAAAAATATAAGTTTTGGTAGATTTGTCCAATGATAACTTATGATGCTTTTTTCCCCACAAACATATTTAAACTTTCTCACTCCAAATACTTATGTTCCTAAAAATATTACTTAGATGAGAAATTTACAGAACTATTACAAATTAAAGTGAAAGGTAATGAGTTGTGTTTAAATCAGCAGAAATAAATTATTTAATGTCTTTAATGTTTTTAGGAGGTTTTTTTAAAAACTATTATTCTTATTTATATGTAATAAAGATATACATAATACAAAGGTTAAGATCTTTAATTTAACATCGAAATTAACTTAAAAAGAAGATAATTTTACTCTCTCTGATTTTGCATTGTGTAACTGTATTTTAATGAATGAACTGCATTTCACAGATCTAAAATGAATTTGAAACTAGTAGCTGAATGTGCCATGTGCTGTTCTCGTTGTGGGTTCAAAGCAAGACTTGCTTACCTACAAATTATATTCTTGGCTTCAGTGGTGAAATAGTTATGCATACAGTAACATAAATTACAAATAGTTATAATATTTAAATAAACATATACAAAGCACCACTGTTTGCTTTCTGTTTATATCCCAGTTCCTTCTCTGTTTGTAGAGCTCAGAGTAATGGTGAAACAATTGGGGAATCTTTTTGGTTAACCATGCTAAATTTGGATTGTCCTGTTCCTAGGAGTAGAAAAAAACACTGTCTCCTTACACGTGTGTCATGTAGTCAGCCTTTATGTCTTTTGCAATCAAATGTAAGAAAAAATAATAACAAGATCCTTATCAGGTTTGCATAACTTAAAAATCTGATGCAGTTTCTCATTAAAAAGACTATGCTCCTTTAGCAAGTCAGCTAAATTAATTATGTTTAGAAATGGCATCACTCTTTAAGGTCTAGGCAGCGTACAATGTATTATTCTTAACTATGTCTTGGGAGGTGCCAAGCAATGCACTCTGATTCCATATTCTCTTTGAGTTTCCTAATGGCTTTGACAAAACTTCTTTAAAAAGTCTTATAAGGAAACTGAGAAGAAAAATAACTCTATCCTAGCCAAAACCAGCATAGCTGAATAGGAGTAAAAATAATCAATTTAAGCCCTGGTTGGCTATTATGAAAGGAATAAATGATAAAACAAATAACATCAGTACATCTCTGAATAATCAAGGATTTGTGTACGTGTTGATTACTGACTACAGGTTTAGTCCCTTGAACTAAAAAAATGGGTAATGAAGTTGAAAATTCTTCTAAGGTAAGAAAAGAGAATCAAGTGTGATCTGGAACAGTTTCCATACAGAAAATGACTGATTAGGCTGAGACTCTTCAATATGGAAAAGGGATGATTAAAAATCTGTGATGTTCTGCAAAATGGTAAGCTGCTGGAAGACAGTACGTAGAGAAATGACTCAGAACAAATGAGAGGTTCTTTATGTAATGGCTGTAGGACCTGTAGAAATCATTGCCAAAGGATGTTGGTACCTGATACTTCTTAAAATTTTAAGAAGTATCTTGAAAGAACCTGGGATAGAGACATGAAAGAATTCCATTGAGAATTACTTTATAGATAAAAGCCCATCCACCTCAGGAAGTCCCACTTGAAAAGTATATAAGGGGAAGGTACCTGTTTGTCCTATTCTTAATTTTCTTAGGCAATCACTAGTGACCAGGATGCTGGAATACATGGACCTTTAGTCTTAGTGTGTTTTTTTCTTTTGTTTCTCATACCTATGCAACTTTTCATGATAGAGTGTGTTTGTAAAACACAGTTCCAGTTTGACTTCTATAGACCATCATAGGCTGAGATTTGAGATAACTGCTACTTGTACTTCATTTTACAATTTCCTGGTCTTGCCTCACTGTCTGAGTCAAAAAACTTTCATCTTGGCTTGGAATCATCCACAGACACATGGTTTAAATATTATGGAAATCTGGAAGATGAATTCAGATATGGGATTTATGTTTGCTTGCTACAGGGGGAAGTGTTCTAAGCCTTTCATAAGGTGCCATTGCTAACTAGTGGTGGTGATGTCATTACTTTCTTTTAGAAGGGACTTGTTTGTGATGTGAGGTTGTTGGTTTTTACACTTTACTGCAAAGTATGATAAACGTAGAGCAAGTGTGACAGAACACAAAATTGAGTCAGTTTGTGTTGATTCATTCTCTGCATTATTGCATCCAATGATGTGAAGTGGACAAAAAGGAAATATGAATAAGAATGATAAGGTTTCAGTTGGCAGATGCTTATATTGAACATGTCTGATTAAATCATGTATTAAAAAGCTTTCATGGGCTTTGATTTTTAGACTCAGTAGCACCTCTCTATCTCTTCTAGATCTAAATTATACTAGCTATTAGTGGGTTTTGAAAAATGCAAGTTAAATTACAGAAATAATCATATGCCTCTGGTATTTATTTTTCTCATTACCAAACATAGCACGAAAACAGGAATAGTATACAGTATGAACATAGGTATTTCCTGATGTTCTTATCCCCAGGTAGCTTGATTATTAACCTAATTGCCTGGCTACTTACAATGTGGAGGGGCAAAAAAAGGGTATTTGAGTCACAAAATCATATTTTAAAGTTCTTTATATATAGAAAGTTTCAGTTAACAATTCACACTTTGAATAGACTTCTGACTGTCTTGGGGGTTATACAGCTAGCTCTGCTGTGGTGTGTAAGTACCTCTCAAATAATTAAAACAGTAACAACAGGTACAATATCTCAATTTCCAGATAGTAAAAAAAAAAAATAAACTTCTCAACTTGTAAGAACTTTGTATGTAGAATTCAACAGGCACATCGCTTGTGTTTAAGAAAATGAATTATTTAGGGAAAGCTAATTTAAAGGAATAAGTATTGCAATTATAAATGAAAGATTTGTATTCCATTCCATCCTGGTTTTTGAAGTTCTCTTTGTTGCAGTTGTACACTTTCATGTCTAAATTGCTTTGATACTTTTGGGATAAGATTCATGTCAACCATTCAAAGCCATTTCAAAAAAGTATCTCAGATTTTTTTTGAAAAACAACTTTTCAGGCTACCAGTGCCCTGAAATTTAAATTTGAATTACAGAATATCTTTATGAACCAATTCACATTAATTAATCATTGGAAAATACATTCGTGTAACATGCATGCTTGAACAATTTATAAGCTTCAATTTCATCAGATACATTCATAAGTGATTTCATGTTTAGCACCGAGTTTAACCAAACATTACAGAAATGAGCAACATCCTGAATACCAAGATGATGGTTTGTTAGCAAACACTTAAATCACATGGATTTCTAGGGGTTTTCTGAGGTTCAGTGTCCAGTTTATGCCTTTGAAGGACTGTAATCTTGTACCTTGAAGGATCTGGCCTTTAAAAGACAATGTGTTAATTTATGTTTCAGAGTTTGCCGGGGTAAGTAAAGCAGGCTCAAACTGAATGATGAAAGGATACGTTATTTTGAGACAAGCTTAAATATGCACACTGATGAGATACAAAAATTACAGTAAGGCCTCTTAATTATCAAGAAGTACCCTGACCTGAAGTAGCCATGTTTTTAAAAACAAGAGACTGTTATGTAATGATTATATAAGCAAACACTTTTTTTTTTTCATTTACTTTTTGTTCTGTGGTGACCTTTGATGTAAAGATGACACTACAGGGCCACTTTTCTTCCGTGCTCCTTTTTCTTACCGACAGTGATATGCTACTTTGTGGGAAACAAAGCTTAACAGCAATGCAGAAAACCTAATAAGGTTATTCTCCCTTCTTTCTTCTTTAATACTAACAAAAAGTTATGGGAGACAAATTACAGTGTGACCTCTTCTCATACCTCAGGCAGATCTTTTTGACATAGTTGGTGTCAGTTTAGCTTTGAGCATCAAAACAAAATTCTGAAAAGCATTCATAACAGCACAGATATGCTTCTCCCCACACACACAAGTGTCATTCTGTTATTTTTAGGGTACCGATATAGATATCAGTATATAATGGGCATTAAGGTTAGTCATTTGAAATATAGACATGGATCTGTTCAGACTGCAATATTCATCAAATACGATATGTGTGACTGTTGAATATTTCATAGTAGATGGAGGATTTTGGTTGTTGGTTTTGGGTTGGTCTTTCTATTTTTAAATAAGATAGTCAGATTTGGTTAGTGATATACTTGAAATTCAATCATTCCTAGAGAAAAATCAGCAATTACTTGTCTTGCTGTTGCTGATATATACTACTTTCTCAGTGTACACATGTAACACTTACAAAATTTATTGGATGATATATGCAAACACTCTCAGGGCCAGGATCCCAAAGAGTAAGACATATAGTCCATGCCAAATCCCAACATACATGCATATAACTAGAAAAAATAAGCTCTAACGCCTGTAAGATTGGCTTAGAAATACAAATCACTTTAGGGCAAACTACTCAACTGTCATTCATTGTGAGAAAGGTCCCTCATTTTGGAGCTAATTTTACCTCTGGCCCATATAGACTTGAAGTTGGCTCACTGTGGCTATTGTAAATTATTTATGGGAGGAAAAACTGAATCATGGAGCTGATAACTTCTAAAGTTTTATTGTTGGAAAAAGACATTATTAGTACACCACTTAGAAATGTCCTGGGTTTATAAGCTTTTCCCATTAGATCGCTTTCTCTCTTAAAGCACTGGATGTTAAAAATTTGAAAAGTTAATAAATGGTAATGAATTGAAAGGCTGTTTACTCAATGAAGAATGTGTTTGAATTCTGACTGTGTTTTAATGTTTTATTATGTGGCCCAACTTTATATTAATTTCCAGAAACTGTCCTTTCAGTTTCAAAATTGAAACATGAAAAATTGTGGCAAAATGTAGTCGGCAAGTATATTCTGAATATAATACAGTCAGCATCAAATTCCTATTTATGTATGAACAGCAAACATTCTGTAAATGAGTCTGTCTTAATTGGTATACAACCAGATTGAAAAATGGTTGTGTTAACCAATTTATCATCTATCACTAAGCTTTACTTCTGTTTTATTCAATCATTTCTGGTATATGTGAACATGTATATACTTATTCTTTTTAAAGTTTTGAAAGGAAAACAACATATAGGAAAAAAAGGGGAGAGAGTTACATTTGCATGGCACAAATTTGAATATTTAAATGAACTCCTTTGTGCAAGACCAATTTCTGTCCCCATTTTCTAGTCCCATTTTTTTTCTGTACTAAGAAAATAATCGTCTGCATCGTTATTTAGTAAATAGTACATGCATAATTTGGCAACTCAATGTGAAGGAATACTGTGAATTCGCTTCAAGAAAAATATTACTCTAAAAAGTTTAAGTCAATGAACAGGTTCACCTGCTTAAAAGTAACATGTTACTCCTAAGTATATACAAACTAAATGCAGCTGTATGGTATATGAATATCCAAAGTCAGGGTAGGTAGGGTAGGTGCAACCTAGGTGCACTTATCCCCAAAAATTATTTCCTAACATCCAGTGTTGGGAACACAACGTGTGGCGGAAGTACTGACAATACTTATCCAAAATGTCGAGGGTAGGGTGCAAAAGCAGAACTTCATTCCAGCTCTGACTGCTTTGCACATCAGTGAAAGAGCTCTAAAAGCCCTGACTCTAATTAGGTCACAATTTCTCTAGCAGGCATACAGTGAAAAAGCTACAAAGCTGCCTGCCTTTTTTTTTATTTTTTTTTTAAAAAAGGGACAGGACAGCAATACGAAAGCAACAAAAAACCTCTCACATTTAGTAGAATTCTCTTATAAATTGTGACATAGGGTATATTGTGTTATGAATGGACATGGTAGGAATTTTACAGGTGGAATACAGAGACTCCAGGCAGGACTCAGAAAGGATAATTTAGGTCATAAAAACTGTTTGATTATATGCAGTATTTTTAAAAAGTATCTTTTCTATTTGGCGAAAAAAAGCAGTTTCTTGTTATACAAGCCACACTTCAGATTGTTTAGCAAAGAAACAATAGTCTGTGCCACACAAGTGGCAACTCTGCAGTCTTAGGCTGGGGTCACCTATTGTCACTTGTATTTCTTGCCTTTATCAGAGACCCATGTTGGAATGAAATTTTCTGTGTGAAAGAAAATAGGGATGAATTTTTATGCAACTCACGATACCACGTGAAACAGCTGAAGACCATGCACATAAAAATGAGCCCTCTGGCACACTTAATTACCTGAAATGGTTAGTACTGAATCTTGAAACTCTTCAAAAAAGCTGACCAATACTTAGCTATTCTGAAAGTAACCACAAAAATTCTTGAGTGTCATGTAATAGCCTCTGTGCTTGGTGGTTGCTGAACAACAGTGAGCTACAACTTCATTTAGCTAGCTAATATAGTACATACAAACATATAATAAACCTAAGTTTCCAATTTGAATGTGTATTCTTGTTTGAACTGCACATTCTAACACTGGGAAAGAGCCATCATCCTGAAAAAATGTATCTGACAGTTTCCTCTATTTAATGATAGATAATGCTGTAAATATGTTTTCCTGTATCAAAGGGAGCACGTAATTTGCTTTGCTTTGTAGCATTATGAATGGCATTTAGTTTAAAGTTTTGTGTCTTTTGTAGCATTCTCAAGTGATTTAATTTGCTCATTTTGCAATGAGAGATGCTATCATGACAGAGAAAGTTTTACACTTAAATGGCAGATTTCTTCTTGTATAGGAGGTCTCAACAGGGATTTTGGAAAATAGTTCCAAAATATTCTGTTTCATGTAAAACACCATCATTTGTAATCACCACATTGAGTTAAATAATGTAATCAGAAGCAAAGTTCATTCACAGTATATTTTATTTACATGGTGCAAATGGAACAATTATTAGTATTGCAAGCCTTGTCATAGAAGTGACTCACTGCAGAACCATGAATCATAGAATGGTAAGGGTTGGATGTGATCTTAAAGATAATCTAGTCCAACCCCCCTGCCATGAGCAGGGACACCTTCCACTAGATCAGGTTGCTCAAAGCCTCATCCAGCCTGGCCTCCAACACTTCCAGGGAGGGGGCATCCACAGCTTGTCCAGGCAATTTGTTCCTGTGTCTGATGACCCTCACAGTAAAGAATTTCTTCATAATATCTAATCTAAACCTACCCTCTTCCAGTTTGAAGCCATTGAATAATGCACTGAAACAGCATAGAAAGGCTCTAACCAACTTAGTATCATCAACCCATTCTTGGACAGATTTTCATCCTCTCCTAATTTTTTTTTACTGCAGTTATCAGTTGTTCTAATGAAAAATATTTTCTTTCCCTAGTGTCAGTCTTGCAAAGCTGTTCTTAAAAATATGAGCATTTTGTTGTTGTTAAACATAGGGTTGGGCAGGGGAGGTGGTGTTTCTTTTAGTCTTAGTTCTCATTAAATGGGAGCTTTTATTCTTGATACTACTTTCTCCAAGCCAGTTTTATAGCCATAAAGCAGCCAAAGTTAAGGCAGATATACACATGTATGTCATTATTCCTTTAAGTTTACTGGAGCAATTCCTGATACACATTGTAAAACAGAGAGCAGAAGTAAGGCTAGAAAGTAAATAGGACATGCTTTCAGTTAATGTAGAGTGATGAAGGAAATAAATTCTTTTGTTGACAGATAATTTCCTACACTCTGGGAGGAATTTCTAAGAGTAACTGAGTACCTGAATGACCCCTTACTAAGCTTGTAAATATAAATGTACGCACCTCATAAACCCTGTTTGTCTGCTATTGAATATAGTATTTGTGATTATGAAAATCTGTAGATTCAGAAAAAAATGATACTATGAACATCGTTCATACATATGAACTTAAGTTCATACAGCAATAAAAATGGAAGGCTTCTGTGTTTTAAGGTGTTATAACTATCCTTTTCAGTAAAGCCTAATGTTTCAAAAGGCTCTGCTATTCTGTAGAGTCCTCAAATGCTTGTTGGTCTTTCTGTACATTTCAGCATCCAACAGGAAGACAATTACCTGGTATTTATTCTCCTGTTTAAAAAAGAAATTTTAAATATGATAAAGCTTTGTATTGCTTTAGGGCATTAATATTTTTTAACTTTTATTAAATAGTATTTTAATATTTTAAGAGGAAAAAACATTGTTTTGAGCATAAATGTGCTTGCTTGTTTTCTGAAATGTTAAATATCTATACCAGTCTGGGAAAAAAAAAAAAAAAAAAAAAAAAAGTCGTATTTCTATTAGGATATGCTGAATGAGTGTCTCTGTTCCCAAGCAACGCCCTTCCCTGGTGTTTGCATTACTTTAGTCTGTTTCTAAGAGACAGTCATGCATATACTGATAGCAAGTGCATGTATGACAAAATGTTTCCACTAGAGTACTCACAGGATTTCATATTTGATGTGATATGAAACAGCACTTCTCATTAAGCATGTGATGCTTTCCTTTTCCCTTAATGTCCTTTGCAAAGGAGGTCCACCTGGAGGTAAACCGCTATTCCATATACATACACTATTATATACAGTCTGTTAATTCTCCTTCCTTCCTCTCCATAGCATCCATTCTATACATCTTTTTGTCCTTCTGCTTCCATTTTCATCAGTAATGTATGTCTAAATTATTCAGTAAGGCCTGCATATACAGACCATAGCCATTATGAATGTTAACGAATAACATTTGATACTGCTGTAGTATACCTTGCTTTATTCTGCTTAAGCTGAAATGAAGAAATACTGAAAGGTATCATGCTGGATTAATGCATTTTTCTTGAGTATTTTTAAACTAAGCTATCACCATGAAAAGCTATAGCTCACCACCCTTCTCATGTATTCCTAAAGCCCCAAAAGCAGCTTTCATTTTTCAATAAGCACAACATTTAATTTTTATGTCTACTGCATGAGAAGACATGCCCTACATTAATGACATGATGCTTTAGAACATTAACCTGCAACTCTTTAAGCACGTGCATCATCTCATGAATTTCAGTCGTTGTCTGAAAATGGACTACAGGTGGGCATCTGCTCCATCATGGACCTCCATGAACTGCAGGGGGACAGCCTGCCTCACCATGGTCTTCACCATGGGCTGCAGGGGAATCTCTGCTCTGGTGCCTGGAGCACCTCCTCCCCCTCATTCTGCACTGACCTTGGTGTCTACAGAGTTGTTTCTTTCACATATTCTCACTCCTCTCTCCTGTCTGTTGTTGCACAGCAACTTTCCCCCTTAATTATGTTATCCCAGAGGTGTGACCACCAATGGGCTCAACCTTGGCCAGCAGCAAGTCCATCTTGGAGCCAGCTGGTATTGGCTCTGTTGGACACAGGCAAAGCTTTCAGCAGCTTCTCACAGAAGCCACCCCTGTAGCCCTCCTACTACCAACCTTTGCCACAAAAACCCAATACATCCACACTGCAGCACAGACTTCGCATGAACATCCTGTTGCACCTAAAGCATGGGGTGTTACCACCAAGACTTCAGAGGGCTGCAGGTTCGTTTCTCAAGCTCTGTTTATAGAAGCTGTTCCATATTTTGCTGTCTATGGTAACACATTTTAAAGGATAACTTTCAGGAATGAATAATGCTTGATTTTTCTCCCCTAGATAGTGACCTTTATTTATAATGTATTTCTTTCATACTGTTGATATTTAATTACAATCTTAATCCCTTGTGGGTGTCATACTATAGAGCAAAATTCTAGTTACTCATGTTGACAGTATTAAGCAATGGCTAGATTGAAAGTGCAGTCAAGGGATTTGAGCTCCTTTTTCTCTGATTCTCTGCTTTCCTTTCTATGAAAATTATAACCCTGATTTTTCTTTATTTCACAATTCCTTCTGTAAACAAAAAAAACAGAAACAGACTGGAGAAAGAGATTCATCCCACTTTTTCTCAGTTTTGGTTATTCACATTTTATACTGGTATTTCTGTGTGTTGAGCCTTTGATTAGTGTTAAGATGGAAAGGCACTGATTTAATTTCATAGATAGGTGGTGATTTTAAACTCACCGAATCTGAACCTTGTAGCATGTGGTCCTCAGCTCCCATGTAGACCTAATTGATATTTGACAGTCATTCATAGCAAGCAGGGTTCCTGGATCCACCCAGCAGTGTGAAATACCAGCTGTTGTTTTTGATTTACTGCCTTGTTAGAAGTGTGGGGCTTTGAAGGAGAAGAGGAGGAGGAGAAAGGGATGGACATGGTTGTTTTTCCTTTGTTTTAACTTGAGTACCATATTATTTGGCTTCTTAGGATTAGATAATGGCTGATTTTTTTTGTTTGTTTGTTTCATTTAAATAGTTCTTTTGAAGCAAAAAAAAAAAAATAGAATTGAGTCAAACATGACTAAACCATTATTTACAAGTAAAACAATTACTTATACAGAGATATTTAAAGACAATTTTTTAGAACTAAATTTAATGTACGACATGAAAATTAGATATATAACTAAGAAGTGGTTCAAGTAAGAAGATGGGAATATGCTTAATCATAAACATTAAACAAGAATATGCAATTTAATAATTTAGAGAAAGAAGAGATGAGGAGATAGAAGAAGATACAGAAGAACCCCTTGCATTCACCCTTTCTACTTTGCTTTGTATATGCTTCTAACTTCAATGGGATTTATCTCTGATTTATTTTTTTACAAAAATTGGATATAAATAAAAGACTAGCTAAGGTAACTTCTTCAGTGTTACACCATTTTATTTCTGTCACTTAAGACAGTTTTAGAACACAGACTAAATGTTTCTTTTGATAAGTACTCCTGTTAAAGGTATAAGGGTTCTGGCTAACTTCTATTGTTGTCTTGCTCGGTTGAATGTTCACTCCTTGGAAAAGAAAACTGATTTCCAGCTACCTTTCTGCATTTAAAATCTATTTCTGCGTACTGATTTTTATCCCTTGTGGAATTTATTGATATAGTTTCTGGGCTGATTTCACAGTCTTCTCCCCCACATAGTTTTCTTTTTCTTCCTTGATTGTTTCACAGGCTCACATTTACCTAATAAAGTCTAACGTGATACAGATTTTGGTCTGTATAAAACTCAAATGCTTCATTTTTGCCAGCTGAATTTCTTTTGCAGCTACACTGTTAAGAGCACACTCGTTTATGTCATTAGCATAACAGTAAGTTAGTTCAGAAGCTCTAGCTGTGTGAACTAAGCAATGGTGTATGCTTGGGAACAACGTGTGTGCAAGAGAGCTGCTTCTTTTAGAAGAGTTGAGTAGACCAGAGAAGTGATAAATGTGTGCCACTTCTCAGAAATGCACGAGTTCATTCTCCTGCAAAGTTTGAAATTTTCCTTTATGTCAGCCTGTCAGGTGTGGATCTGAATGTGTAACAGGGAGAGGAGATGAGTCCTATTTTGTGGCTCCCCTCCCATATTCTAGATTCATGCATGAGTCACCACTGACCTTGTGGCATAGTGTAAAAAGTTACAAATAAATGGAGAGAGGAATTACTTTCTGGTCTTTAAAGATATATTTCCTCTCTCAGGTTCACAAAGTGTCCTGTTGTTTCTCTATTCCATGCCACTTCCAAGTACACCGCACCACACTGATCCCAATAATATTGTTTCATATACCATGTGCTGAATAATAATAAAAAAGTTGTAGGTTTCCAGAATGAATCAGCTCTCTATGAATAGTTTGAGAGAATTTATTGTTATAGCTAACATATTAACTTCATGTGCAAAGACTGACCTGATCTCTGAACCTTTTTTTTTCCCCAGAGTCAATCACACAGAATCACAGAATCACAGAATATTAGAGATTGGAAGGGACCTCGAAAGATCATCTAGTCCAATCCCCCTGCTGGAGCAGGAACACCTAGATGAGTTTGCACAGGAAGGCGTCCAGGCGGGTCTTGAATGTCTTCAGAGAAGGAGACTCCACAGCCTCCCTGGGCAGCCTGTTCCAGTGCTCTGTCACCCTTACTGTAAAGAAGTTCTTTCTCAAATTTAAGCGGAACCTCCTGTGTTCCAGCTTACACCCATTACCCCTTGTCCTATCATCGGTCGTTACTGTGAAGAGCCTGGCCCCATCCTCCTCACACAATGAAACTGTTGTTTCCCCTCTATGAAAGTTGCTATGCAAAATGAGAGATCAAACACATTAATTTAAAAGGCACATATCTGTGGAGAGGCCTATTTCACAATTAATTCACTACTAATATGAATGAGAAGAGCACGTAGCTATTTTCTCAATATTTTTTGTGAAATATCTAACCACATTGAGATAGATGCTCAGAAACAAAGCATGCAATTTACACGGTAAAGCTAAAAAGAGGGAAATGTAGGGATTTATTGTGGAGTTACAATCAGCCTGCTTACTTAGAGAGGTTGGCTCTCTCTGTCCTAAGTAAATGTGGAATGTGACTCAAGAAGGGAGGACTGCTGAGAATACCAGAAGAAGGGCAGAACTCTTGTGAATTCTAAATTAACATTTCGAGCCTTGCTTTTCCCTTTACATTGGCATGGGTTAGTTTGCTGAGTAAAGGAAAGAAATGTACTCCTGATCTCCTTCCTCTACTGTCTTATATGAGGGAGGAAAAGCAGCTTGGCATAAGGCAGCTGGACAAACTGTAGACAGATTTTTTTTTTTTTAAGGCATTGGGCCTGGTTCGTTATGAATCCTAACTATGCAGATTGAATTCCTACTGGATTCATGGACTTTTCCTTTGACTTTGTTAGGATTTAGCTTGAATCCTAGGCAAAAAGGATGTTTCAAGAATGACAGCTGTGTTTAATAGCTCTCCCAATCAAATTTTACAACTAATGACCCTCAACAATACTTCCACAGTATCTGGATACCTGTTTACATGGATTTACACCTGTAGTCTTAAATACAGACATGGTATATACCGTGCAATGATTGGCAACTCAGAAACTTTTGAAGAAGATGCTATTGGAGT
Organism: Caprimulgus europaeus; assembly: GCA_907165065.1. The sequence continues at coordinate 35,772,584 of OU015531.1, read as the reverse complement.
AGTTTGCATTTAAGAAAACATGATGGCTTCCATGAAAATTAATTTTTTACTAACTATTTTGTGGTTTATATAGCAGATATATGCTGCATAGGTTGGTTTTTGAGGGGAGTTGGGGTTCTTTGGTATTATGATAAAACACCTGTTGATTATGTAGCTCTGTAGGATAGCAGGCAATCACAGGACAATATGTCTAGTGGAATTAATTTTTTAACACTTTCTTCCTTATATAAAGTTATTGTTACACATGTGATGAGAAATTGCACTGCAGGACAGCTCTTGTGAAAATTCAGATGTCTGGCAGGTGATTCACAAATAGTTATAAGCATAAGTGATTTGAAAACAGTAGGCAAACTTCCCTTACAACAATATGCCAAACAAACTTGTTGAAGAATAAATTCCTATTAGAGTTGTTTAAAGATGCTGAGAATTTATCAAGGATTTTCCTGATGTTGTTTTAAACCATGAATAACAAGACCTCAGTTTTTAAAAAAAGCATATAAAGTTTATCATGCAATCTAGGCAAGGCAATCATTAGTAAATGAAAAGGAGAAAAGAAATAGACATGTAGACATATTTCCTCATAAATCTGACATTCCCACTTTGGATAGAATCCAAGTGAATATAATACTGATGCAAATTATTTTAGATTTGTTGCCAGGTGGGGTGGGGGGGTGGGGGGGGGAGAAATCAGCTCAAAATCTTAATCTAAGTATTTAATTTTCCTGAGAGAAATAGTGCCTTAGTTTTGAACAAATACTTGTCAGTGACTGATACAACCTCAATCAAGTCCTCCAACATGCTTTCTCCATGCTTTCTACGTGCAGAGAGACCAACCTCTGACTGTTTTTCTTTATTTAAATGTGGAATCATCTATGCCTGGTGTTTGATGCTAATGCAGACCTGTCTTTGAGCCAACACTTAAGTGTAGTTAAATGTAGGGTCAAAGGAACACCTTCCACATCTTAAGAGCTCCTAGTTAAGTTTTGTTGTAAATGGAAAAAGAAATGTCTGCTGAAAACCACAGGAAAATTGCAAATAACTAGCCTAAAGCAAATTAGAATTACTGGATGAATTGCTGAAGAAATAGGATTATAATAAAAATGACAAGAAATTCTTACGTTAAATGAAAGTATCAACAAATTATTGATGCTTTTTTTATAATGAAAATGCCAGCATGAATCAAAACATTTTACTAAATAATTCAGTTAATGGATTAGTTATTTCTGTCACTGTGTCAAACATATGAACAGATTAACTGGTTTGCATTTAATATATTGTGACTTTTTAAAAAAACAAACAAAAGAGAGTCCTTACTGCTTTCAAGATTTTGAATATGATGCAAGTACAGCAACATGTCCGTTTTAATGACTTACACAGCAGTAAAAGTGTCAAACCTCACAAACCTAATGACAACAAAACATGCCTCCACAATGATGAGAGAATTCAGTCTCCAGTTCCAGATGAGATTTTAAGCTCTGGATGAAGGAACATGAAGTTTGAATGACAAATCAAAGAAAGCAATGTATAAAACAAAAGAGGAAATCACAGGTAAGCAGAGAAAAGCTACATTCTCATGAAACAAAACACATGTGATTGAAGAGATAAAGGAAGATTAGCACAGAAGAGGGGAGCGGGTCAACTGCAATGAGTTATGTGAGACCTTGAGGAAAGAGATCAGAGACAACATTAAAAAACAGTGTCAACGTCATATGGGGTACTCTCAAATGAGAGAACTACAAGAGGATAAGCAGCTGTTGATGTGGAGGTACCAGCAGATGTTCTTTGTGAAAGACAGTGATTACATAGTGTGCAAAGGGAGATTGAAATGGAGCCCCACAGAGTGCTGAAGAATGTCACTAGTGACTTTATGTGTATAGCACTAGAAATACTCAGTGCAAGCATCACAGGTTTCTTTCCATTAGAAATAAGAGATGTGAGTAGTAACTTCCTTTTCTTCTCCTCTCCCTGGTTCCTCTTGCCACTGTTCAGGATATTAAAATAAATAGAGTTAAGTCAGCGCATACCACAAAAGCTGGAAAAGTAGCACTTTGAAATGCCTCAAAGTATCACAAAGAACTGGCAAATCACAGTCCTCAACATAGATCAGAATCTGTTAGAGGTAGTAAGATAGGTCACTTTGAAGGAGTTGCAGCTGTGTTGCATGAACAGAGTAAGTTTCACAGAAAGGGCAGTTCTTGTGTTTGCCAGCTTCACAGCTTCATTTGGGATATTTTCAAAGCAAATAAGAGTAACATAATTTTATGTGTTGAATTGCAAGTAAGAGGTGTATTATGAAAGATTTTTTGTCAATATTTCCTAGTACAGTAGGAGCATCTATGACTCAGTATAGTCAAGCAAGTCCTCCATGTTCTACAGCATGAGTACTGTGTGCAGTTGTAAGGGGGAAAAGAATCAATGACTAAGCTTAAAAAAATAAAGTATTTCAAAAGCAGCTACCGTCTGGCACTCACGTATCAAAATATCACTTAGAATACAGTGTTTTTGTTAACTTTCTCAAACTTTCTTTATGAGACTAGTGGAATTTATGAAAATAGTTCTGATAATTGGAAGTAAGCTTTGATTGTTACATATTCAGACTTCTCTTAAGATAAATTTTTCTTCACTTAACTGCCACCAATGTATTCTACAGTTTTTCTCAGTTTCCAGGACTGATGCTTTATCTCCTGGTCTTTCTCTTGGTGAAAAAGTTTTCATGTCTTAATTTTTTAATTGACATTCATTTGAGTTTATGTATTAGAAAGGAAAAGGTTTCTTTTGTATTTACAATTAGTGTTAGTTAATTAATTAGAAATGAAACATTATGCACTACAGAATCCCCATTGGACTCTGTGAGGAAACCTCTTTAAACACAGAGAAGTTAATGTGAAAATGGTTGTGAAATGGTTTTCAGTCAAGGAAAGAGTACTTCAGCTCCTCATGGGAAAGATTCTCTTCATCTTGCCTAGTAGGTGACACCTGGCTGACATCTATGGATTGTGATTTAATTCTGTCTTCGCTTGCTCTAAAACAAGCTGATCAAGAAAAGTGTTTTTCAATACTGGCTGTAGTACTGTGATGCCCAGTGCACTAAGCTAAGCAATCACGTAGTCAGTCATGTGTTGGCAGAGGGCAATTCTGTTATATTTCACTATTGATCATTAAATCACTCTCAGCACTGAGTGCCTTCCAGTAATACATCCGATAGCCTGACTGATAGGTGCCATGTGTGGTTCACGCTCTCTCTTCCATCTTCCCAAGGTGAGAACAGCATTTAGTTTGTTTTGTCTTGTCATAGGTATAAAGCATCTTTCCATCCAGCTATCTCAAAGTATTTTACAGATGTCATAAAACCATTCACTGTTTATGGGGGACGTTGAGGGGGAAAGGCAGTGAGGTCATGTGAATTGTCTAATTCTACAGTTAGCAGTTCAATGGAAATTTTGATAAGAAGGTTAATTCATTTGAAGTCTTCTGCTGTAGGCACTGACCAATGACATTCGTATTTCTCTGTGACTTTGGCTGCCCTTGCGAAGAGATTTCCTGAAACCCATTCTTGTTTTAGCACTATTAGCAGCTACAGAAGAAGTCTTTTGCAGATGTGCAATTGATAAGTAACAGAGGGACACCAAAGGACGTCCTGTGCTGGTGTTTCAATGCTGCTCGTATTATTGCATTGGAATAAATAGAGAGACTTGAAAAATTCTGAGATGGATAAGGTCGTTGAATGAAAGATGATGATGATTGCCATTCACATGTCACCCAAGTGTGATCACAACAATTACAGTAAAAACACATGAACTAAACACAGATTTCACAGATTTATGTGCTAAACATTTTCCTACTATCCAAGCTATGAAGTACCTTTTCTTTAACACAATAGAAAACATAAATAGAAGAGAATGAATTACGGATAGCCAAAAGATAGCTCTCCTTCAGAGTCAACTTAAAGAATGTAAGCAGAAATACTTCTTATCTTGAAGTTTTTTCCTAGGTGATGTTCACAGCAAAAAGAATGGGGGAAAACTGCAGCCATGTGTTGAATATATTAAATTCTGATTAAGACAAAGTTGCTTAAAGCTTTATTTCAGTTTAGCATAAATTTATGTAGAGAGATAATTCGTGTGTGTGAGATTGTGAGAGAGATGTTTTTGGAGAGGCATGTAAAGTACATGCCTAGGTTTATTTACAAAATGCCAAGAATGAAAGGGTGAAATTTCAGAATTTGTACAATAGTATTTCTTTTTTAGTTTGTTATATTATTGCTTTGTGGACAGTCTAGAGTGACAAGAGATTATGAGTCAAAATTCTACATACTCATTTTGTAGGCATCCAAATGAAGATATATATATATATCTTATATATACCTTGTAATCTACATTCTGAATTTGAGGCATTACTAGAGTTCTTTGTAATATACAAACAATTGTGAAAGTAATCTAGTGGCAGTCACATTATTTCATTTGTCTTTCTGAGAGACACACACCATTTTAAGTGATTTTGCTTCTGGAAAATTGGGAAGGGGTAAGGTAGAAGTGATAAAGTGACACAAGAATACCAAATAGTAACAAATTTGTTCTCTGAAGACTGTAAGTAACTTAACAGATACACAATTCAAAAAGAGCGCTTGAACTTCTCTGACTAACTGTACCAGCTAGAAGCATTTTTAAAAAGGTGTTGATATTATATCTCAGCTTACAAAACCTGTAGATCTGAGCTAATGAGTGTGGAGCTCCTGTTGTAATGAAAAACAAAATTCAGCAGAAACAACATTAATATAGTCAACTTCTTGCACACAGCCTGCTTAAGTGGCAATAGACCTTCCCTTTCTATAACTGCTTGCTCAAATAGCTTTACTTGTAATGTTGATTCAGAATGTTTCGTTATGTTGATTTATATGTTTATAAGAAAATTCATTCTGAAGTTGCAAAGGTGGCAATTAAATTTATTAAATTATTAAATCCTTGTGCATAAGCTTGATAACCTCATTATATAGTCTAAAATGTCTGGTGGTATAGAAGTCTCCATTGTGTAGTTTAGTCTAGGTGTATAACTCATCATGGAATTGGCTGCTTCTTGTTCATATAGGGTTCAACTTGTCTCTGGCAAGGTAAATTTTCATGTGAGATTTCTACTGTTTTCTGCTTTTAACCAGATTCAAAGTTCTATACTGAAACAGCAGGCTTTTCTGTGGAATATGTTTTGGCACTTTGGAACAGTTACAGCAAAAGAAAAATAGTTGTGTAAGCAAAGGAATCTCTGAGCGTCAAAAAATTTGGTGAGAATTTGTTTCATGCTCATAGTGAATTATTTGCTCAGTTCCAGCTAAGCTCGGTATATTTGCTCAGACTTACTTGTATTATCTGCTTGGAAAAAAATCAAGTTTCTGCCCTTCTTTCCTTGAATGTTTTAGACAGTCCAGCTAAGTTGTTAATTTAGATTTTATGTGTCAGGTCGCATGTTATAAAATGTAATAAAATTCATCATAAGTGACAGAAAACACCACATGGTGCTTAAAATTTAAAGCATAATACATTAATTTTACTATCTGATACTTACAATCAGTTTTGATACTGCAATAATTTGGAAATGCAGATGTGAAGCAGGGAGGGAGATAATTATGAAATCTGTTCTCTCCCTGTAGTTATGGTCTCTTATAAATACAAGAAGTTAGTATAGCATCTTGTAATTACTGGAAGTTACTGGTTTCTTATTAATACTCATTTGCAATGTGAGTTATATTAATGTTCTACATTTAATTAAAAAATGGATAAATTGTTGGAACTCAGAACTGCAATGAAATACTTGTTTATTTGACTTTTGCCAGATCTATGTTCTGAAACACCTTGTGACTTGTAAATGTTATTTTTGCAAATAATCCAGTTACGGAAATATGACCGGATATAGGAGTATGGTGCAGATGTGGGTAACATGGGACAGCTGTCTTTTCATCAAAATGTAATACCAAGTATATGCAGCATTTAGTTAGGGGGAGTACTACAGCATTGCTGCTACTGTATGCATTTTACTGTAGAAGGAAGAAGGGTAACCAGATGTGTCAGTATTTTACATGAGTTGTCCTGGATTATACACACTCAAGGAGCAAGTGTAAGAAGGGCAATGAATAAGAGACCTAAGATTCCTCTTGTGAAAACTATCAAGGCAGTTAATTAGTGAGACTTTGTTTATCTTGTCATGAAACATGTGATGTGTTTGGTAGCCCAAGTGTGTGCTAAAGGCCTAGATGATGATCATATTTTAGATATCCATATGCTGATAGACTTTCCCCAAAGGATATGTCTCTAGGCTTTTTCTATATGCCTGATTTGCTTTAATTACCCTTTTAATGTCACCTACCCATAGCTAAGACCTTTTTATCATACCTCTTAATTCGGAAAATACATGTGATTTCTCCATAGGACTGCATGTAAAGAAATGGACTAGCTTGAAGAGACAGAAGTATTTTTTTTTTCTTTTTTTAAGCAAGAAAATACCATCAGCAGTCATTTAAAATAATAACAAGACTCTCAAATCTTTACAGAAAAATAAAAATAAGAGACATCAAAGCAGTGTAATAATCAAGTTCTTAGAGTTTTGTTTTCTTACTTATATATATATATATATATATTTTTTCTTTTTTTTTAAAGGAGGGGAGGGTGGAAGCCAGAACAAATTAGAAGGGCTGTCAACAGTTACACCAATGAAAGTCTGAACAATTCTTCAGAGAAAAGAAAAAAGTAAATTGAAAGCTGAAAGAGAAATATGAGTATTCTTTAAAAAATAAATTCATTTAATTAGATGCATGGTTGTACTAGAAATTAGAAAGGGATTTTAATCACTAGAAGAAAAGAATTCTGGAGCAGCCTTCCAAGACAAAATTGGAGCAAGAAACCCCAATTGTTTAAGAACAGAATTTTATAATTTTGTGTGAGACTGTATGAGAGGGTAGGAGTGATCTTGGCCTTTGAAATGTAGGTTTATGATGCAGTGATTTGAACATTCAATATGTATTTTGAAAAGAATTGCTTCTTTGAAGATGAAAAAGAAGAAAAATCTTAATCATTGTGCTCTGTTAATTTTATGGAGGGTTTTCATCTTTTTCTGACCTTTCGAGACTAATTTGAGCTGGGTTGTGGGCAGGGTATACTGCTGCTTTTCACCATGTGAAGAAATTTTCGATGTGATTGGTGGGGACGTCCAAATGCTCAGGGATAAACTGTTTACCAGCCAGGAGTGATTTTTCCTAATGTTAGGTTGACAGGGACTGCTATTTGGAAGTCCTGCAGAAGCTTTTACCTGGGATAATTTGGCCACTCTACACAATTAAGAAGCTGGTCTTTTCTTTGATTTCTGTAACTGTCTTCCAGCACCATGCTGCACTTTTGAGGCTTCTGCAGCTCGCAGTCAGAGGCTTTCAGTCTGTTGTTCCAGCATACCTGGGGCTGCTTTACAGTAAGTGCAGGTGGGGAGCGGGGAACAGCAATGGTTTGAGAACAGAAGAAAAAGCACTAAGTCCATTGTGTACGAGCAGCAAACAGCAGGTTTGCCAGTGGTAGTGTGATATGGTCAGTCTCAAGTTCCCAGTCATGTTCATATTTGGAGAAAGTGCAAGAGAAGCATAACAAAGCACGATCAAATTACACGGGATCAAATGTGAAAGTAGCAAATCAATGGTAGAATAAAGTCTTACACAGAGTCTAAATTTGATTGGAGAAATCATGGTAAGTGTCCCAGTGCTTCTCAGCTCAAAGCCCTCAGAATTTACACTTTTTTTTTTTTTCTGTAATTTTTTCCCCCCAATAAATTAATTAAACCATTAACTTGGATTTTCAAATGTGCTTGAAACCTTTTTCTTATATAATAAGTACTTTTATATCAGATTATCTCTCTGCCTATCTTGATTACTGGTGTTTAGTTCAGTTTTATGTTTGGTTTCATGTTAAAAAATGTTCAGAAACTATCTGAGCAACCTATGTCAAGAAGGAAACTATCCACTAGTTTCAAACACAAATGTGCTTACTATTGATAAGAATAGTGGCATCATCATGCATAATTCAGTCTGAAAATAGGTCAGAAGGCAGTCTTTGGAATCTTTCTTTAAATGTTGTTTTAAACATAGGCTATGAGAAGTCAGAAGTTTCGAGTGCTGTTAGTATGACAAGCGGTTTCACCAAGTATACTCAGAGAAGCCTCAGTATGGCAACTGCCTTCAGCCAGAGTTGGCACACAACTGCCAGTGCAGGAACCCCAGGGCTTCTGGAGAAAATGAGTGGAACACAGCACCAACAGGAGTCTTGCTCTTAAAAGCTGCCCTTTATAAGCACTGGATTTTGAAGTTTTTCAAACTGAGAAGTTTCCAGAAGATTATTAAAAGCCATTACATTTATGAATAAGGATTTTTTAAATGTTATTTTTGTTAGAGACACTTATGAAAAATATTAATCTTGATAACGTGTCTTTTACTTTGAATAAAATGTTGACTTTATATTATATGTCTTTCCCAATAGTTATGATCAAATAGCATGCTTAAAGGCATCTTGTGACTCAGTCCAGATAGTTTAATTTCAGTATACAAAGCATGACATCTATTTGGTTTATAATACAATGTTTCTTGAATACTAGCTTGGAAAAACTAAATTGCATTGTAGTAAATAGCTGCCAAGGAGTGTTAAAAAGCTGGGCAAATAACCCAGTTTTTCTTTGGATACTTTCCTGAAGATTTAAACCAGTTTTCATCTCCTATATTCATATCCCTGTGCAAGTTTTCTGGTTGAAATTCATTCTTCTGCACAAGGGCACAAGATCTGTGCACTGTGCAATTCCAAAAAATGTTATCTTATTTTGGTATCATTATCTTTGGGGGATGCTGTATCTTTCTCTACACAGTAACTAAAATGCACTCTTAGTCCCTTTACTGACAAGTGGTCACCTGATAACTTGGTAGTGTTTTTAATAAGAAAATCTAATCTATTCTCCATGTTTGTAACTGAATAGTAAGCAAGAGAATGTGTTTTCTTACAGAGGTGTTTTCCAACACATACTTTTAGAATCAGTGATTCATTTTGAGGTTGAATTTTGGTGTCAACTTTGGGTATTTAATCCTCTAACGTATCTAGACTCAAGTTTCAAAGCTCTCTCATTTCCTAATATGCCAAGTAAACAATTTGTGATAAAGTTGAGTTTATTTTATTTTGGTTTGGAATCAGGCAGGGATGTTATATTTCTATGCATCTCTGGAATCATTGGGTCACATCACATATTACAAGACTTGAAGTATATACAGTTTTTAGTATTGGTTTGTGGAGAAGTTTATAATAAATTTTTAACAAAGTCCTAAATAATTTTCTTAGTAAATCTGAAGAACAGAAATCATAGTGAGAAAATAGTGCCACTATCATTCTGTGTCAGCCTGTTTTTTCCCAAAACAGATGAAACCATCGAATCAAACTGAAGCTTCCCTCTTATCAATATCTTGTGTTTTCCTAGAAGAAACATGGATTAGTCCATTTACAAGGTAAAAGAAAGGAAGCAAAATTAAGTTACAGAAGGTTGTGTAGGAAGTCTGAAACAATGCTGGGAACAGGACTTTGAAGACTGAGGTACTTGACACAAGTTTAATCCAGCAGACCACATTGCCTCATGCAAATTGCTAAAAATCTATTTGCTTAGCTAGGCCAACTGTAAAATACAGTTGATAAAGCTTAACCACCCTTGTAAAGTGTTTTGAGGTCTACACATGAAAAAACACTCTGTGAATACAAAGCAAAGACAGACTGGTTGTTTTTTGTTTTGTTTTGTTTTTTCTTCCCTTGAGGAGTAAGTAGGAAGGAAGGATGGAATGATTTATTTGGGAAATGCTGTGACCCAGGGAGTAGTACTTGGTTATGAAGCTGGAGGATGCAGGTTTTCATCTGGAGTGTCATGCTTTGGAATGTTTTGTACTGGGAGGAGAGGCGTCCTGACTGCATACGTAGATATTTTAAGTGATGAAGCTGTGCATTTTTTTAGTTATGAGTGAAGAGAATAGCAGCTCTATAGCTATGATTATGAATTTGACCAGCATTACTCATTCCTTCAAGATTTTAATACCCTCTGTTATAGATTTCCAAAGTTTTTTCTTTATTTAGTACAGAGGAGGAATTGAAATAAAGCCAACTTTTAAAACTGGAAAGCTTAACTTTCGCAGAAAGCATTGTTTAAGAGCAAATTAATGTTGTTACCTACCAGTAAGGACATTTCCTCACTTATCACATCATGCACAACATCTGAGCACTTAAAACAAGGAAATGCATAATTAGCATCTCCAGAAATTGTACACTAGGCACACAATGAATTATATGTATTAAATACCAATTATTACATATTCATTATACTCATGAAAGTTACCTGAAAAATGCTCTTTATTTTGGGTCAGGTGTAATGTATAGTATTGTAGTAAATGCTATGTTATTTAGACTGAAAAGATTAAAAAAAAAAAAATCCCCAAAACAGATACTGAAAATCTACATAATCTTCAGGTAAGCTCTTAACTCAATTTTAAAAATACGTTTATTCCACATTAACAAAAAATGTTTCATTTCCTCTCCTGATATCCGTGTATACTCTTCCATTTACTCCATTACAAGAAGCACATTTTATCCATGTGCATTGGAATACCACTTTCAGCTCTCTGCATGTTGCTTAAAGAAAGCAGTGAACATAGGATGTTAATAAAACAAAAAATGTGTCATTTATTTCTTTTTACAAATATGTAAGCAAATTATATACAGGACCACTGGAAAGAGAGGATATAGTGCTGGTAAGCTTTGAAGAATTTTGTAAGATGTGACACTTGTAATATGTGCAATAACAGAAAACAGGAGTTTTATAGGGTTTTTTAGTTCCAGTTTGTGAACATTAGTCATAGATATTTGCTTCCTTATTTCTAACTGTATTGGGCTTGTACAGAAATATCAGCAACTAACAGCCCAAGAGAATGATTCTTTTTGCCTACTTTGCAATAGAGAACACAGTTCGTAATATGCATATGTGTTTATGCAGATTCTCATATAGTGATCTAATTGAAAATCTTGATCTGCCTTTAAATTAAATATCGGTGAAGCAGTAATCATACCATTGAATTCAGTAAAATTTCTATAACCAGAGTGGAGCATCATAACATTTTAAAGCTGTGCTAAGCTTCAAGTAACATGTGACATTCAGAATAATTTTGAAAGAAGTATCACCTGTCATTCATTAGAGAAAAAGAGATTTAGGCAACCTTACAGAAAGGATTGATTTTTCTCTTTCCTCTGTCAAAGATAAGTATTGAGCAAGCAAACATTGTAGAAAATGCCTGTGTAATTATTTTGTGAGTACCTCTGTACACATACATGGCTAAAAAGCCTCTTGGATAAAGAAATCTTACTATTTTTAAAGTAGCTGCTTGGGAAACATAGGGTTGTGTTTCCAGTTAGTGTGGTTTTACTGAATATAGAAAATCATTGAAAATCTATGCACAAAAATCTCAATCTTCTATTCTAACTGAGGCATTTAAAATGGGAAAGAAAAAAAAAATCCTACTTATTAATTGATAGTGGTTCACAGTTCTGATACTATAAGTCATTGACTGTAAGTGCTCTTCCAAGCAGTTTAATTGGTGTATCTTCATAGACAATCTCAAATAATCTGTAGGAAGACTGGGAAATGCTGATAGCATCACACTTAGCTACCAAACAGGCCAGGATTCCAGTCCTTGGATATCTATAAAGTTGTTCAAATGGTAGTTGAAGTTGGTTTGTCAAATACTGGTTTTGTAATCACTAAATTATTTGTTGTTATTCAGGTCCTGTTACTTGGTGAACTGTAGTGCTAGTGAAATAATGAAGAAAATTGTTCCCTAGATGACCACATTATTGATTTGAGGCATTATTCAGAGAGGGGACATACACATGGCTGTCTGAATAGTTCTGTTATGCATTGGAATGTTCCCTCTACTGAACACTTTTAATGCTTCCATTTACCTTTGTTTCCATTTCTCAGGGTTTTTGTTCAATTCTTTTTCAGTGCCTCATGCCACTATTGCAAGCAAACTCTTCCCAGTGTTCAACAGGCAATTTGCATTCCTGGGATAAATGGCAAAGCAACATTTTCTTCCCTTGTGGCCAAGTATCCACTAAAACTGGTTCTAGTTTATGAATTCTGTTAGTTATTTCTGGGAATTTTCTGTTCATGTTTTTGGTGCCTTTTCTGTCCAGAGAAAATCCTCACTGAAAATCTTCCTCTATACTTGATGTTTCTCTTAAATTGTAATGGCTTGACCATGTATCTTCACTTGCTCCATTTGGGATTATTTCTCTCATTAACATGACTAAGGAAGTGTCTCCTGAGATTTGTTGCTATAAAGGTTTTTACCAAAATAAAAGGGAGGTGCATGATATATGCTTCCAAGAATCAGTATGAGATCAGTACGGTGATTTTGAGATAGAAAAACAACTAATAAATGCAAACCTGATTTGTTAAATAGCCTCAGGACTGTAGTCCCTTACAAATGGGGTTTGTATAACAATAATGTAGTCTTTATGTCAGATAATTAATCCAGGACTTTGTATATCTCATCCTAAAGAAAATGTGGGCTTCTGGTCGCGTAACTGACACCAGTAGTCCATTAACTACACAGACTACATCTTCACTGACTGTTAAGAGAACTAGTGACTTCAGGCTCTGATATAGACCTGGACTGTATACCTAAGGTCAAGTGGCATGAATCTCTCATGCATCAAGATGTTTCATTGGTTTTCTGCCCTCCTCCCCCGGTTACTTAAGAATCTGATATTCATATTACTTGTCATAGTGTAAACTGAGATCTGTAACTTCAAGTTGATGTGTCTTTGAACAACCCTGTCATTTGAGAGTTATCTTGTGCCTACAGATGGTACTGTAAAGAAACTGAATGTTGAACATAATTGTGTAGACAGTATCTGCTACTTACTGTTTCCTTAATCCTTCCACTCTAATTATGAAATATGATCCTATTTCAGTCTTCATTTCTAGTTTTACAGACGCATTTCCATGTACAGTCTGTATTGTATCAATTAATATTTTATCACTATTAAACAAATTTGATGTTTTATCTTAAAAACTGCAAAACTGGATATAGAATTGCAAACAATATTGGAAACTATTATTCTAATTGTTGCTGAAAATGTGTCACCATTTGCCACTTTCTTCTTTTTTAAGAGTAAAACCACATGAAAGTAATTGTTCTGCTTTGTAGAACACTGATAGGAGAAGAAGATCGTGCTTGGCAGATATTTTGTGCTATCTAATGCTTTATGTCACAGTTTTAAGTCACTGAATAAGATGATTGTAGCTACTACTGCCCTCTTTAAAGATAAACCCTTTCACATTAATTTTGCTGTAATACAGTATTGTCAGGAAATGCAATATGCTTTACCTTCATGAGAAAACCTCTCTAATTGGAATCATTGGACCTTGACTTACTTGTCACAGCTATATTCAGGGTGAAGGTGAAATCTGAGAAGTCTGATCATGAAAATTAGACCATGGCTTCTCTGAATAAAAGCATTATAAGAGGACACATTCATATGCAAGATCTTTCTACTTGAATATTTTTTTTTCTTCCAATATGTGAGGAGAATAATGGGTGATGGGGAAAGAGAAGCAGACTTGATGGCATTTGAACACTCTGACTTACTTGCTACTATTCAGTAATTAAAATACAGGAAAAAAATAAACTACTACTCTTGTCTCTTCTGCTGGAAGAGTTAATAAAAATCTCAGTCTTAAACTTGGGAACAGGTGGGTGAATTGCAGCTAAAGCCATTGAGCTTAATGAGAATTAGTCATGCATTCTGATTGTTCAGATATTGGATGAGGGACCTGCAAGGCAAGTGCTTTTCTTAAGCTCCTAAAGTCTGGATAATAAATAGAAACAAATCTTCTTCTAGTTATTAGTAGACATGTATATAGAGAATTCATAACAGAAAAACAAGACAGTTACATTGCAGTGTAACAAAGCCATAGCTGAGGCACCCTCTTCTCTATTTAATATTGTTATTGCTTTTGTTATTATTACTTAGGAATACTGGGACATGGTTGTTAATGTTTTCTTAAAATATGAATGAATAAAAAGAAAAGTAGCTTTAGTAGAAAAGTAACAAGTGTGTGGTTACACTGTGTTGTGGGTAAGAAAGTACAGTTGGTGGAGGTGACCATAGAAAATGGAGGAAAGCTCAGAGTTAGCTTCGCGTGCTTCAGAGTCAGAGGTGTCCTCTACGCTGGCACACGTGCAAATTAACAAATGTCATGAAAGGTACAAAACATATACAATGTTGATGTGATAGCAAAACCAAATTGTGGAACTTGTGGTATGCAGAGGACGTACTGAAGTTTGGTGGAAAACTCCCTGAAATTATCTGATCAATTATTTAACATACTGGTATTCCCGGAGGGGGGAGGGAAATAACCGAACAAACAACCCGGAAACATTTGATCTGAAATTATCTTTAGGTTATGTTCCTATTATTATTGGATTGAATAACTGTCATCAGAAGATTTCAAAGCATTTATCAGTCAACTTTTTATCTTGGGCTAAGGCACTTAATTCAGATTTTTAATTCCTGACAGACTTTTCTCAGTAACTTTTGCATCTCCAACTCTAAAAATTTTAGTATCTTTAATCATTATAATGTAAAACAATAAGTTCATTATTTTATAAAGATGTATTTCCTTGGTTTCTAGGAGACAGGTGACTGGTTAGTGCAAAGTGAAAGAAAATATGTCCTGTCATATAATGAGTTTACATTACATTGTGTTCAGAAGGTTGGTCTCAGAAGACTAGGTCTCAATGAAAAAAAGAGTAACTTATCTAATTTTAAAAGAGGATGTATTATACACTGCTAGTCTTATTGTCACTCTTGCTTGCATGTAATGGAGATCACTAGAATGTGAGCATTTACACTGTAGTGAGTGGATTTAAAAGGTCTGGCTCAAAAAGGTTTGTTTAGGTTAACAAATTATTATTATAAAGAGTAGTGGTAAATGAGGAAAAAAAAAAAATTAAAGCTCAAACCAAAATAAATGACTTGTTACTTGTTGAAAGTGTACCTAAAATTTTTGCTGATGCACTGTGCAACACTCGTGTTCGTAAATAGAGGTTTTTATGAAGGAGCTGAAGGAAATTGAAAATCATAAAATAAAAAAGAAATTACTGGAGATTAAATAGTTTTTATTGCCAAATCAGCAACACACACGGCTAATGGAAAATATTTTATATGGACAGATGGGATAGTCAGTTTTCCCAGGAGCATAAGTATGAAGTATCTGTTAAGATTCTTTTTTATACATTTGCATATAAATATAAACATCATTAGTAGGGGCTAATTGCCTTGTAGGAACTAAAATGTGGTCATTAGCATCTTCAGGGTTGCTGGTTGGTTTTGATTTTTGGTTTTGTTTTTTAAGTCTCTATATCACCCATCATGTTTGGTACTGCATGGCTGCAGCAGATAATTACTACCATTAAGAATCTCAATCACAAAATCAAAACCATTTGGAATGGCTTCTAGAGCCACCCAGCACAGTAAGTAACCATAGAAAATTACTATATTAGTTGTTTTACTCATGCATATTCATAAGGGCACTTGATTTGACTTTCATAGTAGGGGGCTTGTAAAAGCTCATCCACAGATTAGCCCCTACAGAAGACTGAACATCAAAGGTAAAATGTTATTAGACATCATAAAAATCTTTATGAAAAGCAACGTGTACTGCAAAGAATTGTGTATTGTATCTCCTCATAAGAAAAAATACTACTGTAAAAAAATGGAATTTCAAGTATTTAGTTTTTTCAGTTATCCTATTGATGGAAAAGGTCAAGGATTTATGCTGTATAAGGGTTGGTTAATATGCCACATTTCTGGTCAAAGAGCAGTTGAGTCATCATTGATAAATACACCTGACTTGTCTATTATTTGGGAGTCTGTAAGGTGTATGGCAAAGACAGTGGTATTAGCACAGTACTGTCAGTTAAAAAACCTACTTATGTTTCAAATACTGCTGGATTATTTCATACTTGACATTTTAGATGATGTTTGATTTCAGTCTTAAGCTTGGATAAGACCTTGTTGACATTAAAACAAAACAAAACAAAAAAATCCCACGTTCATAATGTTAAGCTAATGTTTGCTGTTGCGAAACAAATGTGTTAAATTATGAATTAGAAAAAGTGCAAAGAAATCTATCCATAGTAAAAAAAACATACAAAACCAGTATTGCCCAAAGTGAAGTGCTTAATGCTGAAGTACAATGCCTACATACCATAACACTTAGCAGGCTTACCCCCTCCCATGACCTACCCACTGTGGATGTAGAGCAGGGATCTGGGAGCCACCAGTTATTGGCTGGAGTGGATTTCCAGACAGTAATGACTGCTTTTGCTTTATTTTGCCTTTTTTTTTTTTTTTTTTCTTGATTCGCTTCATCTGTCTGCTTTCCAACTCATCTGTCTTTCTCTGCTTCTCTGTCTGATTCCTTATTTTTCTGTTCACTATTCCTGCCAGTTTCTTCCCTGTCGAATGATGAATACTTTCTGATACAATTTCTTAGAAAATAGCATTGGAATTGAAGAACTGGGTGCTTGTCTGCTTTTCTAACATTGGTCTGCATTGTTATTTTCATGCATATCATCCTCTTCACATATAGTTGTTCAGTGCTATGCAGAGAATTGTTCCTCTGCCTTCCAGTGTTGCTTGACACAGCGGTCCTTTTCTCAAGAAAGCAGAGCTTTGTGGTTCAAATATATGTGCTAAGTGAGGGAAAGACTTCCTAGCAATAGTCTAACTCATCTGTAGTAAAGTAATTTCTTCAGTGTCAGCTGCAGGAAACAAGAAGAGAATGATACCTACTGAAAAGCTGAGAGAACCAGAAAGAGGAGGTTATTAACAAAAATCTAGTTCTAATTTTTTCAGGCAAAGCTTTCAGCAGCTTTCTCTGAAGTCTGTGAAGAGTTTCAAGGTGACCAAAGCCATGTTTTCTCTTGTATTTGCTGTTCTTCAGAAGTCACCTAGCTTTACTTAAAATCTTGCGGAGGCCACCAAGCTAACAGAGACATCGTTGGATTTGATTTAGCTTTTCCAGCTTCAGTTCCAGCAATAATGGATTCTCAGGGACGTTGTGTTACAAAAGTCTGAAGAGGATAAAAACTAAGCTAGTGTGACATAATACACAGTTTTAAATTTCTACCCTTATTTTCCTTATCTATTATTTTATCTTCTTGCATTTATTAACACATTCATGCCATAGATTTTAACGTCACTGGGGGAGAAAAAGATTTTCTGTCCCTTTGTAAAGCACCATGCATTCTTATGTTGCTAAATAAGACGTTAAGATGTAGCTGTGTTAATTGTTAATGTCAGTGGCTCTTACTTGATCACCAGTGGGGTTGGGGAGAGACCCAAGTCCAACACCTTTTTATACTGAAACCAAAATCAGTACTTTATCAGCTGAATATGTACCTTGGACTAGATAGGCCCATCTGCTCACTGCTTCATTTGCTACCAGAACAAAACTTTGAAATGGACTGCCTGCATAAGAGGAAAATGTAATTGCACAAAATGCCTATAAACCCTATGTAGGCTGTGCAGCCCAGTAAGACAGTATTTCTGTATGAACTAAATGGAAAGAAAAAAAAAAACCAAAAAAAACCACCATCAGCAGATGTGATGAGCTGTCTATGTTAAAGGATACTGTTCTCACAACAACATTAGAAGCCCCCATAAAAATTTCTAATGGACATCAGCAGTTGTAACTAGAACTGGTATTAAGCTGTAGTAACCTCTGTGACTGGCGTAGTAGATCACACTTAAGATGGAGCGTAACATATTTAAGAAATTGTTTATAAGGTGTATTTCTCTGCAGCAGCAAGGGGCTGAATTACTGATTGGCAAGAACACTCCCAGTCTTCCAGCACTGTGAAAGTAATTCCTGGGGAAGTTTAAAGCTTCTGTCTTCAGTAGAATAGTATGAGGGGAGAAGTCTTTCTATCCTATTCACTGCAGTAATTGGCATAAGACATTCCTGGATTCCTGACAGTTTAAAGTTCAAATAATTTTCAGCATTAATTGGATATGCTTCACCCATTCATAAGTTTGAGTATATGCCAGATGAAATATCTCACATACAACTATATGTATAGTGGATTACAGCCCCTGTTCTTGTGGAGGGGTACCAAATAATGTCACTTTAAAATAGATTTTTCAGATTATTCATAAAGTTGTGGTATGTGATGGTTAAAAACAAACTGCAGTCAATAGATAAATGTGCTTTTTACTCAGAATTTACAATTAATCTGTGTCCAAATTGGATATGGCTAATGGATTATTTGTATAATAAACTCAACTGACTTCCCTTTTGTGTGTGAAACCAACTGTTTTCCATGCAGCTGTGTTTGAAACAGGAGTGTCTATTCTCACAGCTTTCACTAACTATTCCTTTTAGTGAATGTAGTAAAATACAGCGTTAAAGGAAGGCAATTCCACCCTTCCTTGACCATCATCCTTATAATTATCTCCACTATTGTTATTACAAGAAAATAGTATTCAAGCATGTGGCAGCTGTGTGGGGAAAAATATGGGAGAGGGGATGGATGAAAAATAAGATAAAGTTAGAGTTCTAGCAATAGCCATAGGTTTGGAAAGTGTATCTTAAGTATGTCAATTGTATGATATAAAAGCATTTCAAAACATCCTGCCATTTCACCATTCTCTAATTGACAGAACACCATGATAGAATGGGAAACATTCAGTAAACTGATCTTCATGTTCTGTTCAAGTTTGCAGTGCTCCAGGGTGCTGCAGTGACGTACGGTTCAGCTGTGCAGTGCATGAATCTTCAGCTCTATGGAGTTTAAATTAAAATAGAAAGCAGATACATTCAAGAAGCAAAACATGAATGTCAATTTGGGCTATTTATGTGCAAGTTAGAAATGGAAATATATTTAAGTGTACACATGAAAAGGTTAACAGTTCAACATTAGTCACTGAGAAATGTACTGTATGCTTGATCCAGGTTTTCTGAAGGTGATCGTTTAGCATAAAGGCTGTAGGTTACAGAACAACTAGTTCAGTTCTTTTAACTTTGTATTTTAAAATTTTTGCTTGTAACCTGATTTCAGAAATTGGTGGTTGTAATTTTACCATAGCAGTTTGACAAGTCAATCCTCTAGAAAAATAAATTGTTTCAAAATTAGGACAAAGGGGGATACTTTCAAAACTGTCTGGAAAATTCCAAAGTTTTTGAATTTTAGTAATATCCAAAGACTTCAGTTAGAATTCTGTATTAAAACAAGCAATACAGCATATTCCACTATTGCTATGTATAAAGAGTATTCTATATTTTAAAAATACTGATTTAATGTAGTGTAGTAAAAATATGGGTTTTTTTCATTTTGATAGTTTTGGTAATCAGCACTGTATTCCTAAAAATTACTTTGTTCCAGTAATTCAGTTTTTCTGGAAAACTATTCAACTGAAAAATTTTGGCTACACTTATTCCCAAGGTTATCTCATTCTCAGTGCCATCTAGTCTCACCATTTGATGAGTCATGTGAAAGTTCAGAGACATACCACATACATTTGTGTAGCTCTTCAAGTCACAGCAAATTGATCAAATTCTTGCCCTACCGGAACTCTTAAGTGGATTAGGGAAAGTGGATTAGGTGGTCAGAAATGACTTTTTTAAAGTGTTCACATATTGCATTTTGCAGATGGCAAAGTACCTATTTAGTCTGGAAATTGTTTGCTTGATAAAATGAAATGTGAATGAGAGTTAATAGAAGATAGTCCTAGTGCATGGTTGGGAGGGAAGAGGATATTCCATCTTCTTTTCCTGATGCCCCTTATGCTCCAGCTTCAGCACAGTCTCCCAGTGGTACTGTAACTCAGCAGAAAAATCACTGTATCAATATGGCAAAATCTAGGCTCAGAACTTTAATGAGAAAAGGCTTAGTTATTGCTGGAGACTTTCCAGAGAGATGTGGTAAATTAATACAGTTATTACAGTTGTGGTCTGCTTAGACTCTTAAACTCTTGCTGCATGATTCATATTCTGGGTTACCAGATGTGGTAAAATTTACTGAAGCATTGTATTTCAGGTGTTTCTTTACTGGTCTTCTATATTGCAAAGGTTTTGAATTTGAGGATTTTGTTTAGTTGGTTTCTTTGTTAAGAGGCTATTTGTTGGTAATTGTCAGACTTGTATCACAGTAAGTTAATGAGGACTGAACATGAGCTAAAAGAAAGCAGGAAAAATAACATTGCATTTCTAGTATGAGTTGTATGAATTCAATAAGTTGAATTCACAGGAGATTGCACAATATTTCCTGGCTTAGGTTCTATGTTCAACAGAATTTTTTTTTGTTTAGCTACTCACCACTTCACTTTGACCATCTTAAAATTATTGTAAAAATTCTAATTCTCCCAATTTTCAAAATATACTCTCAGTGAAAATTCTGTATCTTGGCAACAAGAAAGGGACAGTTATCCTTTGGAAAAAGTCATTCTGTCTGCTAAGATGAATCTATTATCATAATTCTTGCAAAGATACGTGAGTTTATTCCATATTTCTTCTTTGTCTCTCTCTACTGTGAGAGATGGGCCATTTCATTGATATTGAAATTGTGCAAGTTAAAAAATTTAACCCCTAAATGAGTGTTGGTAAAATGGATTTAATTCAGTTCAAATAAGTTAATGTCTGGTGGTACAGTTCAGCTTTTTATAGCATTTAAGATTTCTTGTGCTTAGAGAAAAGCAATTCTTGATTCAAGAAATCTTGAATTAAGATTACTCTCTATCAGAATATGTACAGTTTGGCATTTATATATTTTTCCATGTCAGAGAGGCACAAAAGAAATATTGTGGACATGGAACTGTCTCCAGTAAAATGGTAAGAGATTTAAAGCAAAGACCTTCTACTTTCAATAGATAGCTGCTATTGCCTAAGAAAACAGTTAAATAGCAGTACCTTTTCTTTTTCTTTTCTAAGTCTTCAGTCTTATAATTTAAGTTATGCAAGAAAATATTAGTTCTTTGCGTTATTGTACATTTAAATACAGGACATGGACTTGAAGCAGAAAAAATAGAGGGATATGTGAAAGCAAGTCTGAACTTCTGAATTACATTAGAGAGGTTTAAATTCTTCTTTGAAGGATGAAGACAGAAGCAGACTTAGGTCTGTAAGATTAGCCACAGGAAATCATCAGCTAAATAATAAGTAATTTGAGAAGAATAAATGGAATAGTAGAATTCTAAAGATAGGCATTAGCTGGTTAGCCTAGGTTAGACTTTTTTAAGAAATGGTAATAAAACTCTTCAGGTCATACTATAATATTATCTTTTCATGGTGCAGATGTAAATCTCAGATTAATACACAGGGAACACAGCCCTGTACAAAAGCACGGAATGAATGCACTTGGCCAAGCTCTGTGCATTTTTTTACTGTCTTGGGTTAGATTATCACTTACCTTGGAGAAACCAATAGTTGTAAGACAAGCAGGACAGAAAAACTTGTCACTGTTGTGTTTTAGCATTTCTCCCCATTGAAGGTATTTCTTACTCTGTTTAAGCTATCAAAGGATCTGGCACTTACCGAAGAGTCTTGTCATACAGGAAATCTGGGTTTTCTCAGCTGAGCATTTCCCAGATTTGAGGCAATGTCAAACGTAACAAAAGTAGGAGGAGTTCACTAGCAGAACAGTTGTCTTCATGGGGTAATGGGAGTGTTGGAGTGCACTGTCAGCAGCGGGTGTGTAATGTGAGGCTGCTGTGGTACTTCCTGGCAGGGGCCTTGTCCCGACTCCCACCCTGTCCCATAAGTAATCACCAGCTTCAGCTGCACAAGATGAAAACTGAACTCTGCAAAGAATCTGAACCAAATAAATTGCAAAACATATTCCATATGCAAATGAATTTCAATCAATTTAAAAATTAAATTCAATCACATTACTTCTTTCAATATTCCATACTTGTCACTTGCTATCTCCCTGTGTCTACTACATTTTACGCTATGAATGGGTGATTATAAACAGGAACAGGGTTTAAATATGTCAGTGAGACGGGCTGTTGGTATCAAGACAGCTCTTTACCAATTCCTACTCAAACCTTTAAATCAAAACATATTTTTTTTGTAATTTTCATGAGTGTTTTCTTTACAGTAAGATTCTTGTGTCTGAAAAATACCATTAATTTTATGTGAAAAGAAATGGAAATATTTTTTAAAAATAACCAAAGCAAATTTGGAGTTTGTATTTCTTAAATATTTCCTAGTACTTTTTTAGGGTATTTTAGTCAGTTCTAGTGTTATAACGTGGTAAATTTCAAAAATACGTTAAAGGAAATGTTCCCAGAGCTTAGGCTTAAAGGCCTGACAATAAATTATTGTCACTTTAATAATTTTTTTCATTGCCAAGTTTTTACCAGTTCATGTTTAAAAATATGCAAAGATACGTGTACATGGTTATTGAGGTGAGGGCAGTCAGCTCATATAACCTGACATTTAGGTTTAATTGTGTAAAAGGCTATACTAATTTCGAGATTAGTTATGGAAAAAATGAAAACAATCCAGATGCCCTGCACAAAAATGAAAAACATATTGATAAGGAAAGTCAGAACAAATCTTAATTTGGCCATTTTTTATGTATCATTTCAATCCATCAAAGAATCAGGCTGATATGTTTTAATGTACTTAAACTGATTAATAGTTTCCATGGAGGGTGCATTGTCAAATACCTTTTGCCAGCCAGAAGTTGCCTTCTCTGTAATTCACCCTATTTGTAAACCAGGCTAATTGCAGTACTCTGTTCAAAGTGATAGCACCCTCTAGTGTGAAAGGATGCAGTAAAACCTCGAGTAATACAAATTGTAACATCATTTTCTGTGAATTACAGCTCTTCTACAGTATTTTTGTTAATATTTTTAAAATAATTTCTAAAACAAACATTTGTTTTCGAAATAATTTTTGGATATATAAATTTCTTCCTGTGACTTTGTGAGGAAGTCCTTAGAAAGTAGTATTAATATTACTTAATATTTAGTATTGTAACTGGTGGCTTCTATTAGATCTTTGCAAATGAAAATGTGTTGTACTGAATCTTGATGTATTTAAATTCCTGTGTTTTTTGCTTTTTTAGTTCTTAAAATATATTTTTTTCAGTTGCCCAGGACCTAAATAGTAACATACGCAATTTTCTAATTCATGTAATAGTAAAATCTAATATTCTTTACAAATTTATAAGAGCTGTCTCTTCAAGTGTGATAAGTAACATGGATTAAAACCAGTGGCTTATTTACATATTTATTTTAGATTTTCTTTCTTTTGGGCAGGATCCATAGTGATTCCAGATATGAGTTTCTTTTATACTCCTCTTGTAAGATGAAAACACCTTTGTAAAAATGAAAATAATACCCAGAGCGTGGAGATCAGGTTGGTCAAAATCAGAAATACAAAATAGAGTTGCTTTTGTCTCCCTTAAACTCCCTTGGAAGCTCAGCTCTTGATTAGATGTTTGACACATGTGCAGTGTGAAGTTTCGTCTGCAATCAGAAATTATAAAACATGACTATGTATGTCTTTTAAAATAGTTTTTATTCTAGTGTATCTAGATCTTCTGTAATATGGGTAGTTGGACATGGCTGTCCTAATAGTTGACATGAGTTACTTTCATGTAATGAGCAGCATAGACAGCATTTTCAGTAATGACATTTCAAAATATTTCTTCAGCTGTGTGAAAGGAAAAGGAAGTCATGCATAAAAATAACAAGAAACTCTAAACTAGGATTGGTGGTCTTCTGCATTCGAGGCAGCATTTTCTTAGTAATTAACTTCTTTTTTTCCCCCAAATGAAATGCAATGGAATAGAAGTGCATATATGTAAAAACACATGCCTTTTTTCTGTGCTGCTAAAGTCTTTGTTTTGAGTGGTGCTACTAGTTATTTCATGGTAGTAGGAAACATTAAGACCTGATATTACAGCTTTTATAATATATCTACTTCTGTTTCTGTGCTTATATTAAAGTTTAGTTCTTTGTGTATGTATGACTGAAATGAAAGTTCAAACCAGTGACTCACTGTCATAGAATAGGTTACTGGATTATTAATATTTTAACATTTTCCTTTGGCAAATATGAAAGCAATTGTAGCTAAGTATAGGACTTAGAAGAAATAAACTGCTTCTGGATAAAAGTAAGGTAATTGCTGTCTGATCCAGTAGTATTATTTTGAGAGTTACATATCAAAGGAGGGAATAATATTTCTTATATTCTAGTAGGACTTCTTTCTATATGAGTCATATTTGATAAAACTCTCTTTGAAAAAGATAAAGTTCATCTTAAATAATAATGATTTGCATATTCCTATTATGACAGCTGCATTATTCTGAAAAGTGTGCTGTGCTATTTCTATGGATTCTGAAAACTAAAAAGGTGAATTTCAGACTGTAAAAAAATCAGAACAAATGTTCTCAGCATGTAATTAGGCCATGCATATAATGAACATTGTTCTTGTGACTGCTTTTATAATTTTTACATAGTTATTTGAGAAAGGTTAAAAATTATGCATGCAGTCTTTATTATATTACACACATAATTTGGAAAAAAGCATTTCTCTGCACTAAAAATAATAAATTAAAGAAATAGATTCATTGTGTGGAGAAAAATTTATTTCTTGAGCCTCAAATAATTTAATTCCTTTTTATTCTATGCAAAAAGTAATTTTCTCCTAGGGGGAAATTATTGTTTAACTACTGTTATGTATTCACTGGCAGTCTTAGCCACTCAGCCAAAGATAGTTCTACAAAGGAAGTAGAGAAAGCTGATTGAAGTGAAATCCTTAAACTAAATATGAAAAATAGAAGACTTAAGGCTTTGTAAGTTACTTTCACAAAGAATCCGTAAAGTTCCTGACACCAGAAAACCATTTAAAATAGAACTG
The DNA here is from genome assembly GCA_907165065.1 of Caprimulgus europaeus. Next base: position 35,747,603 of record OU015531.1, on the reverse strand, counting down.
TGGTGACTTTGTCATTGTCCAGTCATGATTACTTTAATGTATGACAGGATGGGGCACATACACACACACACACACACACACACACACACACGCATACAAAAAAACCAACCAACCAAAGTTATTCTGGACAGGAATGAGGATATCCATCTTAAAATATTGTTGTCCATTGCTCATTTTGCTTTTGTTATTGAAAGATTAGGTTAATAAATGGAGGATGGAGGGCATGCTAAACTGGCTTTGAGTAGAAAAAAATTTCATAGCTGTCACTATTGATATGCTTGGACAGCAGCATTAGCAGTCATTATAAGCTTGTAACAACCACCCACTCATGCAGCTGAGACTGCTACTAAAAACTGGTCATGAAGATGACATTCAGGTAGACCTTAAGTATTGTACCAGTCAGGTGCAGAAATGTGAATGAGAGATGGAAGTTTTCAAGTCGTTTACTGCCAGCCTTATTGTATTTCTATTAGGATGTATGGTAAAATTGTATTGTGTATACTTGCATAGGACCTATGGATTATTACTCAAATACTTCAGTCAAGTCCTGGTGCAGATTATGGGTGTCTCCCTCATCCTCTGCATCAGCACATATGAGGTGAGATTTCTTGCCATCTGTACAGGCTATCTGAGGATGTGGGTTACTGGAGAAAGCGTTCTCAAGGATCAGTATTTAACACAGGTGTATTAAACACAGTAATGCTTATATGTAATACTAATGGGATCTATATGAGCTATATATATGAGCAGTATCTTTAGTACAGAAACTGCAAATATCCAGGATAGAAAATTAGGCAAAGTCAAAGAGAAATAACTGAGATGTTTGTATATCAATGTATGGAATGTATTCAGGATAGGAAAGTAGTATAGCATAGGTATAAGGTAGAAATAAAAGTTGAGATGGAAGCATAAAGGATTGTTTAATTTTACATACTGATATAACATATGTTAAGAGAGACAAATCATTTTTGAGATTAATATACTCTTTTGAAGAGTCAAAAAAAGTTTATGGAAGCAAAGAACTTAATTGTTTTGGAAGCTGGTATGTTTACAAATAGGATTATATGTTATAGCTTGTGCTTGGTGACCCAGTTCTGTGTTTCAGTATGCATACTAATAAAATCTGTTTGGATTTGGATTTTTTCAGTTTCTTTCCAAGAAAAATCATGTCATTTAATTGCTTATGTATAACTTGCAAAAGTAAGTTGTACATAGCAGCTGTTGCTTCAGGTATCAATCTTGCTTGAATGGGAATAAGCTGGACTTAATAAGTCGATTTTTCCATCTCTATATTAAAGAAAAAATACAATTTTAAAGCTATTAGTAGTATACCAGTTCTCAAAGTGAACTTTTCTTCTCCAATACTATTCATTGCTGAAAAGGCTGCTTGGATATACAGGCTTCATTCTGTCACGAAATCATAATATGCATTATGACATTTTATTTTGTTGTCATGGAAGCAGTTGCAGTGATATGCTTGATTCTGATGTGAATCTTAACAAGTCTTTTATCAGCCATCAAGTTTCAATCTGAGGGGCAGATTCTTGCTTGTGTTATGCATTCCCCTTCAGAGAGCCTGTCAGTCATTGATTACCAGGTCACATGTCTGATATAAACCAGCAATCCCACTAACCTTCACAGCTTTACAACCTTTCTATTCTCATTACAATGCTCAAGTGAAGAGGAAAGTCAGTTATAGAAGCTTCTGGCATTAGCATAGGACAACACAGATGTTTTGTGGCCAGGTATATTTCAAGGAATAATTTTGCATGTTGAGCTACCGAGAAGTTGTGGCAGATCCTTGAGTTTATGGGTTTCAGAAGAGACTGGTTTACACACTCTTATTGTTGGCATTTTGGCTTTTACAAAACAGAGGTGTTGCACACCACAAAAATTGGATTTGCTTTCTGTTATAGGCACTACTGAATCTTTGTTCTCCTCATTCTCCTGGTTTTCACAGAGCTATGGCTACATCTAAGCAATACAGTAAGTGTCAAGACATATTCCACTCAACTCCCAGTACTCAGTGCAGATTTGTCATTTTCTCTTGCTTTGGTTATAAGAAATCTACCAGTAAAGATAATTCTTTAAAATCTCTGCTTTTTCAAATGTTCCTCCTCACCCTGCAGTGCATGTGATTTTGAATTTCATATGGCTGTATGAATGCAGCTGTGAAACCCGGGTTCCTTATCCTTTTTACATGACTGTTAATCCATTCTGTTCAGAAGAATAGCAAGGATGCACTCCTCTTCCCACAGGTTATTAGTGTTACTTAGATGTGTGTGAATTCTAAGCTTTGGCTATGTCTTATTGACTGTCCAAGCTAACCTCATCCTGTCAACCTGCTCCCAGCACCAAGACAGAACTGTTCTTGGCAGATTGCACAGAACGTGACTGTGAGAATGTGCTACCCTCATATCCCCCTGCTGACCTTCTGCACTAGTGTGAGTTCTGCTTAAATAATTCATGGGAAGCTAACAGGGATTTCTCTCTCAATTTATTTTATTGTTTAGTCCAGAAAGCTATTGACATATCAAGGTGTTTCAATCTTTAACATGCAGCCAGAGAAGTCATTAGAATAATGGGTCTGCACATTGCTTCAGTGGAGCATTAAAAATTGGTTTAGATGGCTAGATAAATTCGGTATTAGAGACTACATTTAATAGGTCTGAATCCCACTGAAATCCTGAAAACCTGTACCTGCCAAGAGACAGCATTAGACCAGGAATGCCGGTACACTTTGGGACAGGTGAATGTAAGCTGCTTCATTACAGCGCTGTGTCATTCATTCATCATTGTGATCTTGGTGGAGTTGCGGCTGTATATTTTACTATTTGAAAAGATGAAAGCTAGAAACATCTATTTATATTTTTTCGTCAAAATGCTCTGGCAATACAGGATGAGTTATTATTGTTTAGTTGCTTGGTTGGATTTTTGTTGGTTTTTTTTTAGTTTGAGGAAATGTAAGCATTTTGCATATTGAAGGAAATATATAAATAGAAAATGGAAAAAGATTTTAATATCACTTTTAGATAAGAGCAATTCTAGTTGTTGTTAAAAAAATCAGCATAGAACTTAAGTATATATTTGCTGGGCAAACTTAAGTGGAAGAAGAAGGTCTACAGATCATGGAAGGAGAGGCTGGTCACTTGGGAGGAATATACGACTGTTGTCAGAGAATGTAGGGAGGCAACTAGGAAAGCTAAGGCCTCCTTGGAATTAAACCTTGCAAGAGAGGTCAAGGGCAACAAAAAGGGCTTCTCCAAATACCTTGCAGACAAAGCTAAGACTAGAGACAGTGTAGGCCTACGGCGGAATGGGGTGGGTGCACTGGTGACAGAGGATACAAAGAATGTGGAGTCACTGAATGCCCTCTTTGTCTCTGTCTACACTGCTGGAGACTGTCCTCAGGAGCCCCGGACCCCTGAGGCCCCAGAGAAAGTCAGGATAAAGGAGGAGTTTGCCTTGGTTGATGAGGACTGGGTTAGGGATCAGTTAAGCAATCTGGACATCTATAAATCCATGGTCCTGATGGAGTGCACCCATGGGTGCTGAGGGAGCTGTCAGAGTCATTTCTAGGCCACTTTCTGTCATCTTTGGTCGGTTGTGGGGACAGGAGAGGTGCCTGAGGAATGGAGGAAAGCAAGTGTCATTCCAGTCTTCAAAAAGGGTGAGAAGGAGGACCCGGGTAAGTGCACACTGCTCAGCCTCACCTCCATCTCTGGAAAGGTCATGGAACAACTTATCCTCAGCACTGTCTCTAGGCAAATCAAGGATAAGAGGGTCATTAGGAGCACTCAACATGGTTTTACCAAGGGGAAGTCATGTTTAACCAATCTGATAGCCTTTTATGAGGACATAACCAGGTGGATAGATGGTGGTAGAGCAGTGGATATGGTTTATCTTGATTTCAGCAAAGCATTTGATACCATCTCCCACAGCTTCCTTGCAGCTAAACTGAGAAAGTGTGGACTGGATATTCAGGTAGTGAGGTGCATTGCGAACTGGTTGAAAGGAAGAAGTCAAAGAGTTGTGGTCAAATGGGACAGAGTCTAGTTGGAGACCTGTGTCTAGTGGAGTCCCTCACAGGTGGGTACTGGGACCAGTATTATTTAATATAGCCATCAATGACCTGGATGAGGGAACAGAGTGCACTGTCAGCAAGTTTGCTGATGATACAGAGCTGGGAGGAGTGGCTGACACACCAGAAGGCTGTGCTGCCATTCAGCAAGGCCTGGACAGGCTGGAGAGTTGAGCGGGGAGAAATTTGATGAAATTTAATGAAATAGAACCAGGGCAAGTGTAGAGTCTTACATCTGGGAAAGAACAACCCCATGTACCAATATAGGTTGGGGACAGACCTGTTGGAGAGCAGTGTAGGGGAAATGGACCTGGGGGTCCTGGTGGACAGCAGGATGACCATGAGCCAGCAGTTGTGCCCTCATGGCCAAGAGTGCCAATGGCATCCTGGGGTGCATTAGAAGGGGTGTGGTTAGTTGGTCAAGAGAGGTCTTCCTCCCCCTCTACTCTCCCCTGGTGAGGCCACATCTGGAATATTGTGTCCCATTCTGGGCCCTGCAGTTCAAGAAGGACAGGGAACTGCTTGAGAGAGTCCAGTACAGAGCCACCAAGATGATGAAGGGAGTGGAGTATCTCCCTTATGAGGAAAGGCTGAGGGAGCTGGGCCTCTTTAGTTTGGAGAAGAGGACACTGAGGGGTGACTTTGTTATGGTTTATAAATATATGAAGGGTGAATGTCAGAAGATGAAGCCAGACTCTTCTTAGTGATGTCCAATGATAGGACAAGGGGCATTGGGTGCAAGCTGGAGCATAGGAGGTTCCATGTAAACATAAGGAAAAACTTTTTCACTGTGAGAGTGACAGGACACTGGAGACATTCAAAACCTGCTTGGAGGCCTTCCTGCGTGACCTACTGTAGATGACCCTGCTCTGGCAAGGGGGTTGGACTAGGTGATCTTTTGAGGTCCCTTCCAATCCCTAACATTCTGTGATTCAAATCCTTTTAAAGGCAGTAGGCATTGCACATGTGTTCTATTCATTTAAATACTGATTTCACAAATTAATGTATGTATAATGCTGTGTGAAAGCAGAATCCTAGGCCAGGTCTGGAGTACAAATTTCTCCTAACATAAAAAGGCAAATCAGTGTAGTGAAGAGGTTGATACTGTCCATGATGGCAAAAGCACCACTGAGTACATGGTTACGCTAGCAAAACAGAGCTTTACCCACGAATGCTTATTTCATCCAGAAAGGATGTTTTCACTGAGTGTGGCTTATTGAAGAATAATAATTCCAGCCAGGGCTGTTGGGGCAAGACAGCATACTCTTATTGCTACGCTACCAAATCATTCAACTGTAGTCTTTTCAATGTTTAGTCCCACTGAAGGCCTCAAAAATTGGATTCATTGATGCTTAGGTCTCCTGGTTGTCTGTAAAGAAGGAATTTTATCTACCTGTGCAATGATCTTTTATGGGGACTGATGTACAATCTTTTTAATATTGATGAATTTTCTCCCACCAAGACCTTGCACTGAAGCTCTGGTTTCAGAAGAAAACACATTTTCTAGTAAGCTGCAAGCAGCTGAAAGTTTGAGTTGCAATATAAGATGGCATTTTTTGTAAGCAAAAGATGTTGTGCTTAGCTCCACTGTGTGATAACACTTAAACTTAATGGTTGCAGCCAGTTGCAGAGGAGTGTAGCCTTCACCTTAGAAATAACTTGCTGAAACAAAAGTTAAAATTTTATTCCCTGGGGAATGTATATTGGCATTGTAATTCTTCTTAACTCCAAAAGTGTTCACCACCCTTTCTCTCACATGTCTAGGTTATGAATTTTATTGATTATTCCCAGTCAGTATTAAGTTTAACACATATTTTGCTTCTCTTCGGGATCTGAAGAAAGGGTATTGTGCATAAGTGTCTGTTTTTCCTGGGAAATCAGTTTGTCTAATGGAAGATGTTATTTCTTTTTACAATTCTTTCTGCACTTAAACCATCATAGCTACCACAACACAGCAACTACAATTGCTTTAGTGCAAGGATGTAGTCACAATGCTTTATTGGAAATCTGTCTTACATCTAGGAAACATAAGCTTCTTAATCTTTTTCTGCTTCAGACCAACCCAGAAATATGTATATATATTATAATATTATATTACTTACTAAATTAATATTATATTACTTACTAAATTCTTAAGTTTAATAGTTAAAGGTGCATAAAGCAATGCTGTATCAGAGGCACTGAATTTTTACTACACATTCTTCCTGTGTTAATGGACAACCTATCACAGTGCTTTAAGCATTTCATGCTTTCTTGCATTTTAAATTTCAAGCTAAAAGGTTACTTACTAATGTTTTGTGCCTCTTTTTTTAATCTGTACAAGGCAGAGTTACATTCTCTGTTAGGAATGTCATAATAAACAGAAAATAGCAGTTCAAAACCCAGGTATTAAGCTCATATGACGGTCTAAATACATTCAAATATTTTGCATGAAGACTGTCGTTACAATGGGTTACAGAGTGTAGCTATATTTCCCATAATTACAAAGTCATATCAAAAGTCACTTGATGCACACAGTGTTATCTAATAATATATTAAGTGGAGGAATTGCTTGAATGTACTATCATGAAGGCATAAAAAACTACAAAAGTATACCCGATGTTAAAGCTTCATTCAATCAATGGAATCAATGGATCAACATTACCAATACAAATTATAGCTCACTAAAATGTAATCATGTTATTTCTAAGGGCAGGTTATTTTTTTTTTCCTTCACCATATTTGACTTCTACAAAATGAAATAATAATTCATGTCCTCCACAAACTAAACAGAATTATCATCAGAAAGAAGATATGCTAAAGGAATATAAGGCTCCAATCTGGAATCTTTAAAACAGTTGGAACATTGTGGCTTAGTAAGTATTTTATATAACAGCAGCATTTGAACATTTTGAATCATGTCGTGTTTTTGGTATTAAGGGTGGCACTGATATAATAGGAGATGTTCAGGGAGTATAAAGGTAGTGCATCTACTTGGAAGTACAAAAGCAGATAAACTGCACCCTTGAGAGATAATGAAACACATGCTAGGGCAGAATAAATATGCTTTGGAAAGGGTACAGTGCACACTTCCCCCTTTCTCATTCTCCCATTTGTCTTTCTACAATGCCTCTTTGTGAAGGAGGAAAAAAATATCATTTTTTAAAACTGTTTTTTGCATAGGGGTTCTGTGGGAAAAATGCAGCACAGAAAGAGCTACAGTGACAGCAGCCAAAAGCATTTTGTATTGCATTCAGCAATGGTGTGTAATAAATAAATAAATAAAATTACCTGATTTTTTTTGTGGAGTGAATGGTAAAAGCTTTCATTAAATCGGGTGATCCTTCTTCCATGAAAAAAGATTTTATTTCTTTGCCTGACATCTTCATTGGGGTCTTCTCAGACATGTTATCCTTTTATAATAGTAAAATAGGCAATTTGTCACAGCTCCACAGGGTCTTTGAGAAGATCCGTAGTCTGAGAGCTTGAACTGAACTTCCTGTTCCTCTCATAACTTCCTTTTTGATTCCCAAATGTCATTGCTAATTTTCTTTAACCTGTTAAGGCCTTTTCTTGTATAATAGAACTTTCTGGTATTGGATTCACTCTGAAAATATCTTGTGGTCGCTGCTAACAACCTCTCAGTGTTTTTCCAGACTGTTTAGCAAACATCATAGGGCTGATGGATTCTCAGTCTTGTCAGTATATTCAGCCCTTCAAGTGTACATATTCAGCCATCCTAATCTGCATATTCACTCTTTTCAAAACACTGTCTCCCTTTGTCAGGGAAACATATATGCCTTGCTTGTTTTTCTGATATATTAGTTGAGTGTAATTATCAGTAATAAAAATGGTTGTAGAGAGTAGTTCTTATGGAAACATTTTAATTGTCACAGTATCTTTTGAGCTCTTTGGAATCCTCATTTTGTTATACATAATCATGCAAATAGCTTATTGCTAGTTATTGATACTAGACTTTTGTGTCATAATAGATCCTTCATTTTTTTATTATGAGTACAACTAGAACAGGATAAAATTTCACTTTAATTTCTTAAGTGAAGTTGTTATACCTATCTACTCAGAACTGCCTAGAGAACTTAATAGCATCAGTAGCATTACCTGTGACTTTTAGGCTAGGGTATGTGTCTCGCAGACTAGAGTTCAAAAATAATTCAGATGAACAAATATGATGCCAAGTAACAGAAAAGCCTGAAGTACAGCACGAAAGTTCAGTTTAAAGAGGAATCACTAACTTGAAACCCCATGACTCAAAAAACACTAGTAGACTAGTAGTAGTCTCAGGATCTGCCCTTGATTAGCCTATTTTAGTAGTTTTACAATACCATATATTTATACACTGTGGCTTTCTTGAACTGTTTATTTAAATTATTTTTTCTAAATATTAATTATTTTGTTCATTAAAAAAATATGGTTTAGTCATCCTTCCCCTACACTTCCTTTTCCTGTCCTATCTTATGCATCTGCTTTCTTAACATCTTTTTTTTTCCTTAATGCCCTATTTTAGAAAAAGTCTGATTTAACTGGTCAAAACTGTTTGTTTTCATACTCTTTTGACCAGACAGGAATGTCTAAACCATGTTACAAACAGTCCTGAGCTAGTATGCATTTGCCATTCTCAAGGAGCTGACACAAGACCTAGTGGTCTGCCAGTCTTTCCCCAGCAGTTTGTCAGGAAATGAGAGAGGTCTGAAAATATGAGGTGCTGTCTTGTCATTCCTTTTTTCATCCTTATTGTGTTGTTTTCCTGGTTTTGACATCAGTGAAAGATAGCACTACTCCACCTTTAGGTAATTTTTTTCCCCCTGAAGAATAACAGCTATTATTATCTCCTTCCTATCAAGCAGAAAGAGATTTTACAGAACTTCTCTCTATTAAGGGGGCAGGGGTAAAGAGTTATTGCCAAAAAAAAAGATCTGCTCAATTTATTGTAGCTCTAGTTTTTTAAATACTGCCGTTGCTGCTGCCTTTCATCTGTATCCTTAAAAAAGACTGAATACACTTTAAATGGATCTATTTGTCACAGAACTATTTCAGCTGAGGTCTATGAACTCAAAATCCAAAATCTTATTGACATTTTTGCTACATTCAGTATTTCAATGAGAAAGATGATGTTAATATCTCTAATCACTGTATTCCACCCAAATCAGTACAGTGTGAGCCTATACGAGCCAAATGAAATTATGAAAACAGATATATTTTCTTGTCTGTCAAACAACCTTTTCTTTTCACTCCTTAATCAGAAGATGTACATTTGCAAGATGACTTGGAAATCACCTTTAAGTTGAATTAAAATGCTGCCAGCACAAAAAAAGTGGGAAGTTGATGCTTTAACCTGATGAGCTGGTAAAGAGCAGCTGGAAGGAAGTCAGGCACTGACATGAGAGGACATGGATGAACCAGTATATCTTTAATAGGAGACATCATGTCCAGGGTTTTCATCCTGCTCAATGCCCCATGAATGACACAAGCCCTGAAGTCACAACACTCTGGGGAAGACCTCAAAGGAAGGCTGTGCATTTCAACAAGTATAGCACTCTCTAAAGCTTTCAGGGGTATGTCAGTAGTGCATTTTCTGCACAAAGCATTTTTACTTGTTTCTTGTACTGTGTGACCAATGTCACAGCTAGTGTTTCTGAGTAGAGTTAACAAGAAGTTATGTCTATAGTAGGACATGTAAAAACAAATGAAATTTTCAAACAGGAGCCATTCAATGAAAAGACACCTTTAAACTCAGAAATTTATTTTGGGCATTGAATGAGGCAAGAAGGGTTTCATGGGAAGTTCATAATTACATTGAGGAAACTAGATCTTTCTAACATGTGGTTAAATTCATGTGTTGAATAGCATCACAGTAATTGCTTATAGAGAACAATAATAAATATATGGTAAAATATATACTGCTTAAAATCTGCTGTAATATGTACTGTGTAGTCAGCAGACATATATATTAACAGGATTTTACTTGCACCACAAGATATTTCTGATGTGATAAAGATTTAGATGCTTATTATTATGCTTTTCTTATTAAGAAAGTGGGCATTTGAATAACAGTAACAGAAGTTAATTTCAGTTTATGACTAGTGGGATTATCAGATTTAAAAGCTATCTCAATATACTTTATTGGTTTCTAGGTACATGTTCAAGACAAGGGCAGAACAGACGTGAAATTAGGAAATCTAAAAAAATAGTAACATGCATCTTTTTAGCAGATACATTACCATAATGCCATTAGTTTCAAGAGTTAAATGTGTTTAGCTGATGATTCCCTTCTCTCCCCCTTCATTTTTTGACTGTCATAAATGCAATGTATTGCTGCTTAGGATCAATTATTTGATGTGATACATTTCATGTATCATGAAACCTTTAACAATATGAGAGGTTTAACTGCAACAGATGAATTCAAGCTCTTTTCCTTGAGTACAACAAATGAAGACTGACAGGGGATAATGGTATAAATAAGAATGTGATAACTGGGCATTCTAACATCACACGAGGTTGTTTTTTTTTTGCTGCTAACAACTACAAGATGGAACCAGTACTAAGCCTTTAAAAGACCAAAGCTTTAAAAGAAAACAAATAATTTATTTTGATGGTGTCTAAAATGTAAGTGGGACATGAGCAGTGTGCTCTTCAAAGAGTGGCAGGATTTGACTGGCCTGGTAAAGATCTTTTCAGAAGTGATTTCTATGAAGGAGCTGTGAGAAGTTTATGGATTACTAACAGATATATTCTCCATTGGAATACTATATAAATGATTTCCAAAATTGTGAATCTTGGTGACATGAAAAAAACAATAAGAAACTTTTGAGTTGAGAAGATTTCAAAATCATATTCAGCCTGAAAAGGACCTGGCTTTTCCCTATTAATTCAAATTCCAACACACCTAAAACAAGCAGAAAACAACATGAAAACTGATTGTTTGTCTTACTAAAACTAGATTAGTATGGAAGGCAAATTAAATAAGTCTAAGTGATATTTAGACCTGAGCTTTCCCATCATGTTTAGTACACTGAATGCTATATGTAAAAGTATTTCAGAAACCAGATCAGGATACATATTCTTCTTCCATGAGAGGTGATGGATCTCAGGAAAAATACCTTAAAATAAGATGCAGGCAGAAACCACATTCAGAGAGACTATTTCATTGGGTTTTTTTCATTATAACAACATACACATTCTCATTACAAGTATTAGAAGGTATTGTGGATTATTTAGAATCCATCACCAATGCCTTTCTAATGCATGAAATATGGGAAATGTTGTGTAGCTGATGGTGAGCTGCAGTCTGTGCTTCTTATAACCTCATTGGAAATTAAAGTATCTTAGAGAAGGAGAGAGTCTCTATGCAGTGTTAAAAACTATGTTTTAAATGGTAAACATTCTTAACCATTACCCAGGTAACATTAATATCATCCTTCTGCCTCCCTCCCCCCCACCAAAAAGAAAGTGAAAAACAGGATTTATTTTTAAATGTGGATTTTTCACATAGAAAACGTCTGGGGTTTTGTTTGTGTAGTTATTTGTTTTTCAACTATACCAGTTACTTACTAATGGTATTCCTTGTCAGAAAACCTTTATTGTTATTCATTTTCTCCCAAAGTTTAAAAAAAAACCCAAAAAAACCCAAAAAAAACCAACCCACAGAAAACAGACAGGGAAAAACATAACGTCTTGACCAAGAAACAGAGATTTCCAGTCAGCTAGCATTAATTGTTTGCTAAACTCTGTTGCCTCAAATGATATTTCAGTAGGGTGTTGAATAAATATGATTGAAGTGAAAGCAGTGATATAGCACCCATCACCACAGTACACAAGTTCTGCGCTGTCATTAATACATATGTTTGTACAGCAGACTGTGGGAGAGGACAGACCTGCACTTGATTCTCCAAGGACTGGACTATCCTCTTTCTTTTTATACTTACCTTAGAAATTAAAATTGTATACTATCATGTAGCAGCAGTTTAAGAGCAAACAACACTGGTACTTTTAGCATGCATATAGTAATCGTTGTCTCTGATGAATGAGGTTAGGTTTGGGGACTCTACAATGCTGCAAGCTTGCCGGTGCAATAAAGAGGTATTAAGGAATTATCTGTCATTGTGTTTAGAAATATACTAAGGGTATATGAAGAATTATGATTTTTATTGTAGTAAGTCTTCCTGAAACCATGTATGTTGGAAGGAACTCATATGACCTACTTTGCATGTGCATGTTTTAGGATGAAGTGAAAATACAAAATCTGGTATTTTAACCAATAGTAAAACAAAACAAAACAAAACAAAAACAACCAAAAACCTAGCCCAAACCAAACCAAAACCCTTCACAGTATAACTTTGTCATAAATAAGCATTAAACCAGACAGCACAATTTAGTGACCTTACTTCTCGAACCTTTAATCAGCATTGGCAGGTAAGATTCCTTGTGGGAAGAGAGCTCTAGCTGTGCTCATGGGACAGCCCGAAACCAGTCTCTAGGAGTATTCATACCATAGGGCATATTTCCACATTTACATTGCAGGTTTGTATTGAAATTAAAGGAAGGCATGACTTTTGTGCTGAGTGGAGTTGGTAACTGACTCTCAATACTGAGTGCATTAAAATAATTTTTTTCTTAATCTTCATGATAAGTCTAACTAGTCACTGGTAAACTTTGATCTCTTATAGAGGATTTTAATAATTTTGTCTTCCAAAGTGTATTTGTCTTTGAAAATATAGTAAGGCCTTCAGCTCAGAAGACAAATTGCAGTGAAAGTGAAAGCTGTCAGCTCAACTAAAATGTAGATGGTAAACAAATAAAAATACATATGCAAACTAGAAATGTGTACATTTTTTAAAAGTTTACTTTTGTTATTTCAGTTGACATTTTACCGAATGTCACTGAGAGTGAATAAACAAGCTAATGAGGCTCTAGCTAAATCTCTGCAAACAAGTTGTGAATTTGAAAAAAAAATTGCTCATCCCTTAATCCCTGACTTCCTACTTTGGGACTGTTCAAGTGTCCCCTGGTTTGCAGTGAGGCATTCACTGAACATGTGATCAGCATCAAAGGCATGAAATTCCTATTAACCCTTTTTTTGGAACCTCACCTCTTTCCAGTTTGAACTTGGAATCTCCTCCGTGCACAGACCACTAATGAGGAAATCCTTGCTTATGAATTCAATGCAGAATGAGAGATTTTTTTTTTTTTTTTCCTTTGCATAATGTCTGCTTTGAAGTCAGGCAGTCCAAGAAAGTGATTGATCTCACCCAAGTTCATAACTTTTTCAAAGTACTGCCGATATCATTAAATTTTAATTAACCCTTTGAGCTCCTTCTATGATGTAAAGATGTGGGAACATCAAAGACTTGTATGTTAGAGCAGCAGTGAAATCTTTTGAGCTGGCTTAGCCTTACTGAAGAAATCTAAGCTGCAAAATATTGCAGTTCTGTAGTCAGCTCAGTTCTAGTTACTGCTTCTGCTCTGTGTTGGAAGAGGCAAAGCAATTGTTTTGTGCTCAGCTAGGGCCATTTATAGACTGTCATAGTGAACCCATCTTCCTCTAAATGTGCTTCCTCCTACTCAAAAAAGTAGTCCATCTTCAAGCAAATGAATACAATATAATACCTTATTCTTTCTCTGTTCATTTGTGCCTGTTTTAGCTCTTATTATCCCGGTTAGTTTTCATAGAAAAATTCACTGTAAGATTTAAAAGGAATTAAAGAAATAATTATCCATTTAAAAAAATAATCTAGGCTTCCTATTTTAAAATTCATCCTATGCAATTATTTTTCTTGACAGGACAATCTCGGTTAAAAGCAAGCTTCATATAGTTCTAACTACATAGCCACTTTCTTACAGCAAGTGGATGGGGACCTGCACAAGGCTTTGAGAGGAGCTGTGTTTTTCAGGGCAAGGCTCAGTTTTGTCTCTATGCTGTGCAATTATTTATACTACTATGAAGCAGGTTTGAAAGTATTCTGAACCAACTACATCACAGTAGTGAAATCCACATAGCACAGAGCAGCAATAAGTAGTTTTTTCTTCTTGGGACGAAAGAAAGACCTGCATGGAGGAGCATTCTGCTCTATTAATATCAGAAAAGGCTGTTTGGAATACAGAGGGCAAGGTGAGCCAGAGGGGAAAGAAGATAAGGAAATACACCCCAAACTCTTCAAATTAGGAACAGGGAAGGTCAGGAAATGGATACTTAATGTGGCAGCCTTTGATTTAATTTCCTGCTGATTCTATTAAGGAAATTTGTGGTGAGAAGATAAGGTCTATTTTCCCTTTCTAGTCCTGTTGTTAATAGTGATTGTGATAGAAATAACTTTTTGATACACAAAGAAAATAAAATATTAGTCAAAGCAAGCTAATTCTGAATTTTAAAAGTGCATTACTTTTGATGGTTCATAGAGAAATGGGTATGTTTGTTTGTAGGCTGGAGGATATTTCATCCATCGAGAGCCTTTCCAAAGAGGATAACTTGCCACTGTAATGAGACAGGTTGCTTGACAACATTACGTATTACATTTACATTTCACCTTTAAAGTGAAATATAGGTTAAATGTGAAATGCTACCTTCACATTTAATATAATGTATACCTGGGAGGGCAGGAAGATGATAAACCCAGCATAGTTTTTCTTGCCTACTGCTGGCACATCCAGCACATGTTGAATTCAGAGAGCAAATTCTATGTTTTGGAAGGGCTTTTCCTGCTTTCAGCTACATCTACTATTACAAGTGAATCGGTGCCTTCTGGATGGATTACATGGGCCTTTCCGTTCCCCTCAGACAGCAAAAATGGAAGTAAGATAACTGTTGCAGTGTTACTGCACTTCAAGAGCAGGAGGCTTAATTTGGCTTGATTGAAATAGAATTGATTAAGACAATATATTAGCAACAGGGATGAAAGTTTTCCAAAGGATTGTTTAGCTGGAACAAAACTTGAAACATCCCTCTACCACTTTCTGAGGTGAAAAGAATGTAGGTAATGAAGGGATTACTAAAATTACTTTTTCCACCTGTCATCCTTAAATCTGTTTTAGGCTTATAGAAAAGAACAGCATTAAATCTGTTTTGTGATGCATAAATAAAAGTGAAGTTGTGACATCTGATAAATATGAAGTGAAAACAGACATATGGCAATGGAGGATTTGTAAGGAACTGTCTCCTTCATTGAAATTTTCAGAGTTATCTTAATGGCCTATATCTGTGTGTCTGTGTCCCCATGCATATATGTGGGTGAAACAGCTTTTGTCATTTTTAGCTTAGTACAATTTTAAAACTCCAGAGCAAAACCTATTTTTGAAAATGTTAATCATTTATAGATAATTTTATTACATAAACTGTACAATGTTTATTTAAAATGTAAACTAATGTTAGTAAATTAAAAAAAGGAAGGGGGAGGTGTGGGGGTCAGACAGAAAAAATATAATGCTTTCCAAAAGGGAAAATTACTGTAGAGACAGAGGCAGTTGGAGAGTTTCTCTTCTAGGTTTGATGAAAAAAATTATTTGTTCTAAGAAAGGAGTGTTGACAAGTGCATATGTATGAACGATCTGGGAAATTAGAGCATTTGTTTGAATCTGCATGATTACTTGCTAATGCTGATTTCTGGGGTTTTTTTCCCTAATCATATCTTGTGTCATACTTATTTCAATAGAGGGGGGAAAAACGAAATAGCTGAGACAGTACTTGGTTATATACATGTAATATACCAGTCATAATTCTATGATAAATAATGATAAGTTTATTTAATAATAGCTAACCAATATTGAATATATTATGTACTAAAGAAAAGCACATGTTACAGAGGAAGAGAAACTTTGGCTTCCTTTTGTTTGAACAGGCATATAAACATACACTGGAATATGTGAATACATTTGCAGATTGTTGTGACAAACCTTTTGATAAATTTAAAAATCATACTGTATGAGATCTTTAAGGTCCTATGTAAAAAAAGGAAAACTTCTTTTGGCTGTTGAAAATATGTGATCACTTAGGTGCCAGAAGTTTGAGGGAAATACTGCATTTTAACTGAATATTTATTCCTAATAATAATTTCATTCTGTCATCTAAAGTCTTTTTTTTAGCTACTTTGAAGGACCATCGGTGGATTCAGTGTTGCCATGAAGAATTTCAACATTGAATGGAAGCTTTGAGACTCACTGTATCTCAAAGCAGAACTATGAAAATCAAAGGCCATTGGTGAATGATTAATTGGCAAGATGCAGGATAAGTAAGGGATTAAAAAAATTGGTTTTGCCTAAGTCAGGCTGAAATCTCTCCACTTTTAGTAAATGTGTGTGTCTGTCTGTGGTGTCTTCAGCAGCCATCTTTGCTTGTTATCTATTTCCTGACACAGAGAAAGAGCCAGCATATAGATTCAAGAGCAGCATATAAAGCTACAGCATATTAAAGAGGATATTCAGCTTTTCAGTACTACAGATGCTCTATACCTAGTTTCCTGAGCACTTTTCTGAGAAGGGATACGTGAATTTCAGTAACTGACACCGAAAGAGCTTAAGTAACATTTGTTGTCAGTAAAAGCATTATTAGAATAGAAGACATTACAAATAAGAGACCTAGAATATCAGAAAGGGCTTGTTTTTATTTTCTTTCATTGCATTTATTTCTTAAAATGAGTATAGCACTCATTAAAGATGGTAGTTTGACAAGCTGGGATGCTTATCTTTTTTTTTTTTTTTGGTGGAGTGAGGGATAGCAAATTTTTACTATTTGTTTGCTTTTTAACTAGCAAGCACTTCAGTTGCTCAGTGCTAGCCTTCTTCCGTGCATCAATGCTGATGTGGCTAGGTAAGCTGAAATAGTAGTATAATCCATTATTCCATCACATATGTACTTGCATACAGTACTTCAATTATTTATTCTCAATTTGTAATTGCATTTTATATTTTTCTGACTTTGAGAAACTTCCTGACCCTTAGGAAATTAGTGCATGACTTTGTGAGATGTTTTTGGATTTATAAGGCTACAGTCTTGTAGATAACATGAAAATATTAGGAGGATGGAGTCTATGTGTAAATAAGAGCTATTTTAATTCATTGATATGGAGTACTTCAGCAGAGAAGACTGAATGCAAGTAGACTCTATTTAGAAAACAATTTTACCCTTGAGAAGGTGTATAGACTTCAAAAAGGACAGGAAGTAAGCAGACCTCATTACAGTAATATGAATTACACTTATATAAGATTGGCTGGAAAACAAATGGCTGCGTTTGCATTTTGCTGCTGTTGTGCATTTCAATGATCATTTGCTGCATTAATATTGCAACTGAACTGCTACAAAGCAATTTGTGTAGAGTCCCAAATAATCAGAAATCCTAAATCTAGTTAATGGCAGTATTAGTCACACAATTCCAAACTTCATGTATTAAGAAGCATTACTGGATATAGAGGAATATTTATGCTATTAAAACGATCAAATCATATGTCAGTCACCGGAGGACTAGCCATCAATGTTGTACAGTTTAGTTTTCTTCCACATTCACCTCTATTCTTCCTAAAGACATTTGTATTTGATTTAAGGTAATTAAGTACATTAATAATAGTCTAAATACAGGTTCCAACTTTGCTGCATATGGCTGCAAGGAATATTAATATATTAATTTCGTAAGAAAAAGGTGAAATTTTAAGTGTTTTAACACTTTTTGTGGTGGTATCCATCTGATTTTACTTTTACTTCTGACCACTATAACTCTCAAAATGGTTTTCCCAGATTCCAAGGGAGATTTAGCTACCACGTCAAAGTTTCCTTCCTATTAGTTTTTTAGAAATTTAAACAAAATATCAGAATGGTAGCAGTTCTTTGTTCACACAAAGCTGCAGCTGCACAAGGCTCTTTCCCTTCTATCCATTAATATATTATAAACAAACCAACAAAACACAACAATCTTTCAACCTTGCACATCCATTACTCCCAGAAGGTCCTACCTCAGGGCATCTTGGCATGTAGCCCTTATGTCAGCCATATTCCCTGTTACCTGTTTCATAAGATGCTTCACACAGGCTAATTTGGTTATGATCCTGTCTAAGTCTACATTGCTTACAGAAATCTTTTCTGCTGTTTTGTCTAAGTAATGTTCTTCCTTTTTGTACTGTACCTCTTGTTTATTGTTCCTCTTTTTCACCAAGTGGTGGTTGCATTTTGGTGGCAAGTTTAATGATCCTTTGATGTAGCAAAGCAGTAGTTAGAGTTTGAAAAGCAGTTTAAATCTCAGTTTGAAACGTCATATTAATAGTATTTACAATTCATGTTTAACTGAAGGACATGAGATACTTTTAAAGACAATTACTTTAAATGAATTACTGATTATGTGTAACTGTCACACTAGTTTCCTGAAAAAGTCAGAAAACTCTAAAGTAAGTTTAAAGAAAGAAAAAAGAAAAATGAACTTACAGCTCGACATTTTCATTATTTATTTTTTTTCTGGAATAGAGAAATAGTGAAATCAAAATATGTGAAAAGAGGAATGATAAGACTTCAGTATAAATATTTCACAAGTTACATAAACAGTTGCTAGATGGGCAATCTGCTAATGTTTTATGCCTTTTAATATATTTTTGTTAGGTTGTTTCTAACCAGTAGAAGGAAAATGACAATAGGAAAAATTACAGAGGGCTAATTCATTCAGAAAGTCCATTGCTATCCTCAGAGTTGTATTATGAAAGTTATCCCTTAGTTAAAGGGATAATACTAAAGATCAATTATTCAGTATTAGAATAGCACAATTACTAGGTAGCTCTTATCAGCCCTGCAGGGGCAAAAATACTGCTTCTTCTTGTAACAAATGCAACATAGTGTGGATTAAATCCACATGAAAAGTATTAGGAATATCACTGTACTTTCTCCATAAATATGCTGTGTCGTAAAACACAGCTAACAGTGAAGCACACAGTTAATATTCTCCCTGGACTACTTACTTTCTTTAAAAAAAATTGTGTTAAATCAGTCTTTGTCTTATTTGCAGTTGCTCACAAATGTGAGTAAATATGTTAATTTGTGTATAACATAATATAATAATTAGAAATATTTCCTGAATATTCTGTCCATTACCCATGTGGCACTCAGGAGTTTGATCTACAGGTATTTGTGCCTCTCTTGCACAGTGACTTTGGTGTGAATGCATGCAGGGACTGCAGGATCAGTCTAAAACTAATAGTGCTGAGAACAGTCATAAAAACTTACAGCAGAGCTACTGAAGGCAAACTCTTACTGCCTACGTACTGAGCACTGGTTTGCTAATTAATAGTATTTGAGATTTCTTCCCCTGCCTCCCCTATGGACAAAATGAATCTTCAGAGTTAATGTGCTGTATGTAGTTATGAAGTGGTATGACTGCTTGGTTTATTCAAACATACATTTAGCATTTCTAATCTGTTTAAAGTTTGTTGTCTTTAGAAAAAAAAAACCAAAACACAAAGAGAGAGATATTGAACTTGGGACACCTATTCCTATGGAGCCCACAAATGTTGGATATTTAATTGATGAGGCACCTAGCCACCCACTGGAGACAGTAGTTTGTGTGGGAGGGGGAGAATAAATCACCTTTACATTTACTGCCTTGAGCTGATACCTAGATAAGGGATGGAAATTAATTCCAGGTGAATTTTCACAATATGTTTTCCTGAAGCATTACTGAGGACAACACACTGTGATACAAGTGTCAGTGTTGTTTTATATAATTTGAAAGATTTTCACAAACATTTTTTTTTTCTTTTCTCTAGGACTGAATGCAAGTTTAAAGACTTTAACACTTGGAGTTGGTCAAGGGGAAAAAGGCAGTTACCTAGAATGCAAGCATTTCTAGAAAGGCAGTTTCTCTTCTGGCATTACTAGCTTCAGATGATGTGCCCATTAAGAGCAGCTTAGTTTAATGTAGCCAGTTTCATAAAAGCTGGTTTGGGATTTAGACTTTAAGTAAGTCTTCAAAAATTGAATATAGAATAAAAAATAAAAAATAATTCTGAGGGTTTACTAAAAATATTTTTTCTGAATGTGGTCTTATTTTATTTTTCATATGAAAAGCACCTCAATTTTTTTGAAAGTACTATTTAAAGAATACAAAACCAGCTGACTATGTGATGTCAAATGTTGGGATTCCAGTAACTAGACATGTTCTTTAGACTGTCCTTAGACTGTCAAAAGCTCAGCCTCTGACTTTGCACTATTTCAACTATTAGAGATGTGTATTTATTTATTGTAGATTGACTAGATTAGCTTTGTTTTTTCCATCTTGTCAAGCTGAGCTACATAGAACTCAAACAAAAAGTCAAACAAAAATTGTGGTAGCGCACATCAGTACTCTTGTTCTTGGCCATTCCAATTTAAGGGACATTGTTGACTTTCCATGTCAGAGCAGGCAGGATGTTTTGATTATACTGATACACACACACACATATATATATACTAATTTCTTCACTAGTGCAATTGTTATAGTTATGATGGAAAAATCCTTAAAATCTTTTCCAAAAAACAGCTATTCTAATTACACTTATCTAATAGTTAGGATGAGTTATTTAACAAACTGAGGTAACTTTAAATGACACTTTCACCACAGGTAAGCTCAATCTCAAATGACACTGTCACCCCATAGCTCAACTGCATTTATCCTATTTAGTTTTAGGGACAAACACAGTCAGCTTACTCTGCTGGAAAACATTATACTGGTCTATGTGGAAAAAGCAAAGTAAATGCAAAGCATTCTCCAGTTTTTCATAATTACAGTAGCTGCTTATCCAAAGGGCAAACTGTCCACAAAAGATGCAGATCAAATACTCTCTCTTCCAATTGACATTTACCTTTATATTTTAGAAACTATGCTATTTCCATATGATACATTTTTATTTGACATGCACACAAAAAAAATACCGCTTCTGCACCGCAATAAAAATATGTTTTTGTGAGCCACTGACATTCTGCTAGCTTAGAAGCACTTTAATGGAGAGGAGACTGAACCAAAATGGGTGAATTCGGAGAATCTACAGAACTGCAGCACTTGCAGCTCTAACTATATTTTGTCCATTTGTCTAAGAGCCATCAGATAAGATACATTTTATAAAATTTAGTTATTAATAAAAAAATTAATAGCCAACCTATTTAAAGATAGAAATAAACTAACAAGTAAACATGAAGAAACCTATTAAATATCTGGCAAGCATCAAATGAATAGCATTTCCTCCAGCTATGCCTATAACATACATGAGAGTCTCAAGAGGGGCTTTAATATTATTTATGCTTTTTTGTATATTTTAAGTCATCAGCTGCTGTGTAAAACAACATTGGATGTATCTTCCTTTCAGGTTTAGCTCTTTGGCTATCAGTGTGCCAGATTTATTAAGGCTTCTGATTTTTGCCTTATGTTTTGTCTAACAGGAACTGTAATAAGGAAACCAACTCACTGAGGTGGTTGTTACTGTCTGTATGTTTTTGTATGCATTTTTGTGTGAGAGTACAGAAACAAACATAATATTTCAGCTACATTCAGTATTACTTCATAAAATCAACAGTATCTCGTTCCTCTCTGATACAGGAGATCCAGACAGTCTTGTACCTCATTTATTCTTGACTAGGCTAGTAGAACCTTTCTCTTACAATTAATAGACTTAATCAAAAGGGAACAGTTTTTGTTCTCTTTTGTTCCTCCAGTTTTGATCAGGCTCTAAAAATGGAGATATAAAAAATTTGTACATTTAATGGTAAATCTATATCTAAATAACTACAAGTCCTGTTGAAAACTTCAGAGCAGAATTTGTTTAGTGACACAGGCAAGACAGCCTATGTTGAGCATAGATTTGCTCAGAAACACATACAAGGTGAAGTATTGTAATTGGTATCAGCCTGGAAGCTGGTAACTGCATGAAAAGAGAGGATGAATTGAGGATTAGAAGAGGTAGGGAAATGGAAAGGATCTATATAAGGATCTTATAATAAGGCTATAAAATAGAGCATAGGCATCACCCTTTTGTGAGTATTTTCCCTTAAACTCCCCTAAGAACTTAGTCTCTTTTAAAATATTTCAAGAGAACAGAGGAAAAAGTTACTTCCTTTTGAATCTAAAATTGTATTTGATGTTAATTTCAACATTTTTTCCCAGGAGAGAACTAGATATTGTTAGGTTACTGATAGGGCAAACTAAACAGTATCATCTCACTAAGTCTTAGTGTCCAGTTATTGTTCCTCTTAAGCTAGAAACTGATTAGCAATGGATGATCATTTTTCCTACTGTTTTTGAACAGCAGACAGAATTTACTGGGGGGATTAAAGAAGTCGTATCCCATTCTGCCTGTTAGCATTGCAGAATGTGGCACAAGTTTACAGTCACACAAAGCAATTTCTCAGTGCCTGAATCCCTATCACAGCAAGGTTCTAGTTTATGACTAGAAATCCAGATGCTCTGATAATACAAATAATAACTAAACAACAATTTGAGCATTTTTTTTATTAACTGTCATCCTAAATAGACACTTCAATTAAGTAAGGAATAAGGAAGGACATCTTTCATCTTTTTCCTTATACTGATGATAAAATGCAAACCACAGTTTAAAGAGTAGAACTGAATATGTCAATCTTTCATATCAACCCCCTGCTCAAGTGATTCTAGAAATGACTGTTTGAATTAAGGAAATAGGTTTTACCTGTCACCCACCCCTAGACCTTCTTGCTGTTCCTATGGATTTATTCTTATTCTTTTTCTTTTTCTCCATACACTTGATTGAAAAACCAAATGTGTTTCTGCCTTTTTATATTCCAGGATTCTTTGACTCTTTACAAATGCCAGCAGTCACACAGCTGTGAAAGAATCTTTTGATATTCACATTTATTGTAATATAGAATTCAAATTTATTTTCATTCTATCTTTCATGCTTCTCAAGCTTTAAATCCTGTAGAGAAAAAAATATAGATGTGAACACAGAAGAAAAAAGAAATCACTAGTTTGAACTCAAGACTGTAGCCAACTCAAGCAGTGAGAATTATTTCATTTGGGCTGATGTGTATGTGCATCTGTGATGAGAGAGATGGATGAAAGGAGATGAAAGTGGAGAGAGAAGATCTATGTATGCACATGTGTCAGAATGTGTATATATGTATATATATTCTTAAGAATGTGAATATATTCATAGCCTACGTGAAACATTAGTGTACATCATGTGGATAACACATCATATAAGAGATATTAGGCCAAATTAATCATTTGAGTTCAGTCTTCTATACCTACCAAGCATCTGTATTTTATGAAGAAGAGCAGCTGCAACTGTTTATATTTTGTGTTATATACATTCAGATTCCTAATATTTGATTATTTTCCTGACCAGTAAGTTGATTTTTCCTGGTGTTTTGAAGATGTCTCTCTCAAGCTCACAGCTCCTAACTAGTGACTATTCTGGGGAAAGGAGCTCTATTTAATAGCTTTTCTGCCTGTGCAGACATAAAGTCTAGTTTCCAGTTACCTGAGCACAACGGTGCATTGTAAGTAAGAGTTTATACTGATTTACAGCAAGTTACTGTGAGGTAACAGAAAAAGTTTTCTACCACTACTATTTTAAGTGCAGTATAAGCTGAATTCATCAGTATAGAGTCAAATCTATCACATTACATAAAAAAGCTACTGGCTGTACTATCCATCAGACAAGCTTGACACCCTGTTCAGACCTTTAAACTCACTGAAATTTGTAATTTAAAGAGAAAAAATCATTCCGCCTTTATATCACTACGTTTCGCTATTTCACTGGTGTAGTAGGTTTCCCAAACAAGTGTTTCAGGTGATAGATGATTTGTTGTACCCCTTCTAAACAGCATCAGTATCCACTGTTCTGTAGAGAATTTTCTAAAGAAGGCAATCTGTAGTCACAGGCTGTGAGAAAATTATGGCTGAGGTACAAACAACACATTTTTTTAATACTAATTTGTGAAATCTATTTTTTGTTTTTTTTAGGACAGTTTCTGAGAAGAACAAAACAAAAATGGCAAGAACATCATACTGACAAATATTTAATAAGCAATATAAAATATTTCTACAGTTATTTCTAGGGATACACAGCATAGTGTAATAAAACAGAGGTGTGTGCTAGTAATGCCCGAGAATGTTGCGGTCTAGAATGGAGTTATTTTCTGCTGCCAAAGTAGTCTTGTGATCGCACTGTCTGTGTCTGTTGTGTTGTTCTTACCTTTCTGGAGGTGTAGGTATAACACACACAAAGAACGTATCACACAAAGTGATATTGATAGTCTTTTATAGCAAGGATAAGTGTTACTCCACTATTGACTGCAAAATATACATTAAAAGAGAAATTATACTAGCTCTGAAAGCATTTTCCAGCCAAGTGACTCAATGTGCAGTGTAACACTACAATTCTTTAAAAACACTTTAAGGAAAGATATTAAATTAATGGTTCAAAAAAATGAAGTGTATTTGTCTGGGGTGTGAAAAAGCCTAATTTCCTAAGGGAAATCCTTCAGTGATTCCAGCATCAATAAAATGTTTTTTTCACTTACTGCAAATAAAAATAATTAAATTGTATGTAGAGTATGCATGGTGTATCTGATCTTTTCAATCTTTATGGGCACCAAAAGAAGTCATATTTCCTGTTATGCTGTTACTAGAGAAGGAAAAAAAATTGAAGCAGGTCATTTGTGACACTAAAAATCTTTTTGTTTAGTGCTATATGTTGTCTGAAAATCCCTAGCAGCATTACATTGCTTTATGAAACATTCTCTAATTATGTAATATTCAAAAGGCCATGTCACATTTAGATTGGATACGAGGAAGAGATTCTTTATGATGAAGGTGGTGAGATACTGGAACATGTTGTGCAGAGAAGTTGTGGGTGTCTCATCACTGGACGCATTCAAAAACAGGTTGGACAGAGCCTTGAGCAACCTGATCTAGTGGGACGTGTCACTGCCTATGGGACAGGGGGCATGGGGGCATGGGCTAGATGATCATAAAAATTTCCTTACAATCCAAACCATTCTATGAGTCTAAGCTATTGAAGTGTTGTCAGTATCAATGGGAATTTGTGTGGTAACTGCCTCTAGATTTGATCAAAGTACTAGATTTTATTTACTATATTTAATAGAAATACTAGAAATATATGATTCTCACTAATTACAGTTATTTCAACAAAAGAATTCTGCGGGACTAAATCCTGAAATCAAAATAAGATGTTACTAGTGTATTGCTCCGTACTCGATTTATCCTAAAGTCACAGTAGGCCTTCTTGCAAGTATATCATTCACTGGCAGATTTTATCCATCTTGCAAAGAGCTAATCTGTTTTTAATATCCATTAACTTTCAACTTATAAAATCCAAACTCTAACAAAATTTTTTACAATTAACAAAAATTATGAATTTATATACTATTACAGTTCCTTAGTTCTTTATTTCAATTTTTAAAAAGCTATCTCACACTTCTTTATAGTATTTTTGCCTTTTGCACAAGGAAATAAGTTTAGTCTCTTGGCGAGTTGGTGTAAACTATTTTGTGTCCACCTTTCTAAAAACTAACACTCCTTGAAGTAGACTGGGTGTAGCTACTTGAGATGTAACACTTAGCATGCATCTGCAGAATATGCCTGTAGCCTTGAGGAAAAAAAAAATTACTTTTTTTGTATGGTTTTTCTATGCAAAGCACCTGGAATAATGGAAGGGCTGTATCACAGCCCACTGCTGTAGTTTTTTTAATAACATGTCAAAGGGTTTGTGTTGGAAACCCTGAGCATTTGAAGACACAGACCTCCTGTGATCTTACTGTGGCCAAATGTGGTGCAGTCACATCCAAGATGCGTGTCTGGAGCAGAACCAGATTAGTCAGCTTGTTCTGGAAAAGAAGCCCAGAAGCAAACCAATACACATATTCTTTCAGGCAGTCAGAGGATCAAGACCTCAAAGTGACACTAGGAGTACAGCAAATTTACAGGGTAGACACCAAGATGCATTAGTACTGGTAATACTTCTGAATCTGGATGAAATTCATGAACATATTCATTTTTTACTCTTGGACCAATTGTTCAGGATGTCCACCTCTCAGGCTCCTTCTGTCCATTTCAAAATCCAATGTAGCTCTTTCCCTTTTTAACAACTTCTAATCAAGTTACAATTCTTGCATTTATCTATCTCCAGTAGTACTACGTGGCAGTACATCCCTGCTCCTCTTACATTGAGATGCAAGATCTCGTTTCAGGTTGGTGTGTCTAAAACTCAAATCTGGATTTACACTAATTTAGGTATTTGAAATATGGTAGAAAAATTTCTCCTGGTCAAACTGATAAAAAACACACAGAGATTGGAAGGGGAAATGAGAGGAATGTTGTCTTCCTATCTAGGTGAGGATTACATTTTCTGTGATTGTCTGGGATTTTGCCCAGTCCTATAATACTGCAGGGATGCTCTTCGTTATATTTTTCTGCTGTGCCATGTAATAGTTTCAGCTGTTAGTTTTTAACTTGATCTGAATTTTGTTATAAGGTGTGGAAACAGATGTATAACTGCAAAGCATTACTGAATGTTCTGTGAAACATCTTGAACTAAGTACTGCTTGTCTTTACTGTGATCAAAGGGGACTGATTTCAATGACTTAGGTGGCTTCCTTTGCTTCTGCCTTTGTATGTTCTCAATTACTCTATATTTAAGTTGCACAAAGACTGTCGTTACCTCTGCTGTATTTTCAGAGTACTCAGTTCCTTATTCTCTTTCACTCTACAAACAAAAAAAAAAAAACCTTTAATTTATATTGTTTCATTTCCTTTGCAAAATCCAATTCATTAGGATTTTGTTCATTTCAGTTTGCAATGCTTTCTGACCTGTTCCTTTTAATTATTTCTTCTTTAGTGCTTTGTAGATTCAGTGCTTATTCTTAACACTCTGTTTAAAAAGCATACTGTGGACCTTCTGTGTTTCCAGTTCTTTGGAATGCAAACCCCAGATAGCATTAGAGCTTTGGCCTTACAGGAATTCAGCATTTGTTCGTATTCAAATTGAGTAAGATTAATTTTTCATACTAATTTTCTCTTTGTTAGCCAGCTTTAATTGGTGATTTCTGTAGTTTGGTGCTCTTAAGTTGGAAATTTCAGATATTGATTTATGTCTGGTTTGAAATTCAGCATGAACTGAGTTATCTCATATTTAGAAGTTCAAGTTTGTTGTTTGTTATAATAAAAAATTAAATATATTGAAAGACTAAGAAAAACACATTTTTGTAGCATAAAATTTTTTTGAACAAGTAATATTTACCTTTTTTCAGAATTTCAATTTAAAGAATTTTTTTCCACAATGGATCACAAGGGACAAGTGCTATTTATTGTTTCAAAGTTCAAATGTAATAGCTCAAATGTAAAGCAGGTCAGAAACAAATCTGCACTGACTATAGTTGCCAGCTGAGTACATGTCCCCAACATCTACCTCATGTGAAGAGAGCATAAGTTTATTCACAGTAGAATAATACAGGAAACAAGACCATTCCACTGTTTTGGTGTCTGAATTTTCAAGATCTGCTTACATTATTCTTTTAGAACTTTAATTCCAGGACAACGCTGATTTCTGACGGGAGATTCACTTAAAACTTGGTGGTGTCACTGGGAATTTTTCTAGATATTTCAGTGGACTTTGGAGCAGGTCATTTGCCTACAGCTGGGAAATGCACATACTGAGTGGATTTCAAGACAGCAGGAACTTCTCAATAGAAAACATTGAGGTTTTGAGAAGTTATAAGAAGCAGCACAACAAGGCTAAGAAACATCTTTCTTGTCTAAAATATTTGTCTGATCCAGCATTTCCAGCTGTCTGCTAGCTTATCTTTTGACTCCTCAGTCACACTGCTAATAGGATTTCTGTAAATGAGCACAGCAGTGGACTTCATAGCTCAACCGATTAGTCTATAGGCTTTCATCTCTGGAATCTAGTTCAAATTCAGTTCTGACCAAATGTACCATAATACTTCTTTGGGCATTCTTATTGAAAAAGAGAGTAAAGATTATACTATTTTCTATTACTTAACTGGAAGCTGGCTTCCTTCCAAGTGTCATTGCCTATCTCAGATATACAACTTTTTTTTTTTTTCAATTAAAAGATATCAGGTGGGCTTTGCAATGCATTTGTTTTTCCTGTGCCTCTACAGATATCAGTTATAGTCTATCAGAAATTAGCAGATTTGAAAAAAATTTCACAGTTTCAAAAACTTTTCATTTTGAAATCTAATGAAATCAAAATATTAAAAATATTAGTCCGAATAAACATTTCAAAAAGAATGTTTTTGCTTTATTTCAATTTTGCATTTCTTTTTCTATTTTAAATGTCATTATTTCTAGTTGAAAATTAATATAATTAAATTTTTGAAAATGTTTACATGCTGAAATTTTCAAATTGGTCTATTTTAAAAGTTTGCAAGATTATTTGTCTCTTCAGTGCCTACAGGAAGCTAGCTTTCAGAAGCTTTAGACTAAAGTGCATTTCTATACGTGTCTAACGTGATTCATGAGTTGTTTCACTTACTTCAAAGACTCTTTCTGTATATGCAGGCACTTGATAGATTGCAGCCTACCTAATTTTTTGAACTCCCCATACAATGACCTGCTCATCCGAGAGAAAGAATGAAAGGACACTGATTAAAATTGGTAATTGGCAGTAAAGAAAGATAAGATCAGGGTAAATTGTAGTGACAGAAAATGGGTATACTATGGTTAGCAAGATGAGAGACGATCATCACTCTCATTGCATTGCTTCTCTATTAATTTCCAGTGTCCACATAACATACCTCATTTTCTTTCAGATTTTACTTTCCCCAAGTGTCAGACACAGTTGTTTAAGACCTCAGTAGCACACTTTGGGATAGCTAGTCATATCAGAATTAACACTAAAAATAATTCAAATATTTATCTTCTTGTCCATTCTCAGCAGGTGAACTTTTCAGTTAATTATTTATATTGTGACTTGCTTTCATTTATTGTTTGGTAAAAAAAAAAAAAAAAATCCATACCAATCTCTCTTAGTCATTTCCTACTGTTGAGCAGCAAGAATCGTATCTGTTCTGTTCATGTTGCATGATTTGCTGCAGCTCTGATCAGTATGAGAATAGCATTCCTCAGAAATAAAAAGGACCACAAAATCTCAAGATTTGCTCTCTGGAACCCACAGGACAACCACACACAACTGTTACCATGTGAAGTGTTTTCTCCATGTTTTTTACTTTGTCGAGTACAGAATGTATTTAAAAAATAATTGACCTTTTATAGATGATGTCATACCAGTACACTAGTTGTTCTTCACGTGAAGTGTGGATGAACTAGATGTGTTTGTCTCAACAAATACCTGCAGCATCATGCTGGGCTATGGAGAGTTAGCCATAGACTGAGCTGTGATGATGCTGTGTGCTCCCTGCCACTTAAGACGAAAGGGAGATATATCACCACCACTGGATGCAAAATGGAGTTAGAAAACTAGCTCTTCTTCCTCACAGTTTTATGAGCTGCATCTATCTCCAGGTGAGAAACCATGTCACATGTACCAGCCAGGAAATCAGCGTGCACATGAGCTCAGAATTTCCAGTGCAGCTTTCTGTGGGTATGCAGCATGGGAGGGCAGGAGGGGCACAACCAGGGCCTGGGAGATAAGAACAGGGAGTAGGGAGTTGTTGGGTGTTTAAACACAAGGGTATAAGAATCCAGGTGTTGTCCCTTCCACTGCTCATAGAGTAATTTGTTAACAGCTAATATAGATTTAACTAGTACTAGATAATAAATCACAAAGAAATAGACTAATTATATGGTGTTAAAAAATTAAAATATTTCATAACTAGCTAAGCTAAATTTCTCTATTGCATAAAAAGTATATTTGTAAAAAGCTAATGTATATTGTTAATGATATTCCATCTAGCATACAATTAAGCTAGGTGTCTGTTGGTGATCTTTCAGGAGCTGTGTGGAAAATGTATTTTTCTCTTATATATTTTATATAATCAGAAGATGCCTCCGAATACATCTACATTGTCAAATTTCTTTATTTTTTATTTTCTTATCTGAACTTAACTTGTTAATTTTTACTACCTAAATGACAAGCATACCTTTGCTCTGATCTGTAATGAACCAAATAGTGGCCTCAGTTTGGAAAGCTAATACAGAATAGATTGCCAAAATCCATGCCTCAAAGGCAATATATAATCCATGGAAGCCAACAGAAATGGGACTCACTTCCTGTTATGCTTAAAAAATAACACTATAAATGTGTAACACTTTGTAGAAAAAAAATTGTAAAAAAGTAACTGTAAAAAAAAGCCTTTTCTATTTCAACCTTATTTTATTCTTTCCTTTTTTTCCAACTTTTTATATGATCTAACAAACTTCCAACTTCTAATCTAACAATATTTATTAAATACTAAGTATATTAATTATATTTTATCCAATAAATCATACAGATAGTACCTCACAATTCAATTACAATTAAAATAGCAATGTAGTTGTTTCTGAAGACAGTGCTTTGATAAATTAACATTATAACTGAGATCCAGCTCTAGTATTTTGTTCTTATTATTCCTATTGTGCTTACAATATTAAGTAGCTCAAAAAAGGATGCAGACTCTTACTATTTCCTCTTTAAAACTGTGCATACTTAATATATTTTATTCATATGTCTATGAATACATACGAATGTGTATACATATAAATTCTTACACACTCGTATTCATTACCTACAAAAGCCTGACTCTGCTTTTCTCTCTGACTGATACACTTATTACTTCTTTTGGACATCTAATTGTTCTGAGGCAGGTACACCCTTTTTTTACTTTAATCTGAAATCATAATGTCAAGGAAAAAGTTTCTTTTGATTATGTAGATGTACCACTGGTGTGTTTTGCTGAAATTTGCTCTTTGTTATTGCTTTGCATGACTTAACTCTCTGTATCAATTATATCTTTAATGAAACAGTTTCATAGTTTTATTTTTGGCTTCTCATGGTTTGTAAGCAGGTAAAGCTGATGGGGTTTGCGGGGAAGTGAGGTGTTCTGAAGTACATTCAAAGATAACAACTACAGGGGTTTTTATATGTTATGGTAAAAACATTTCCTATCTGAAAGTTTTGTTAGTAAAGAAACACTTAAACAGGCCTTTTCTGTTACTGTTGTTAGTTCTGTGAACTCAGGAGAGCTTTATGGAATACAAAATGATTGCATAGAAATACAGATATGTGTGTTCTCTTGGAGTAAGTGTATGTTTTCTAGAATTATTGTTGAGAAAGGCCCAACATACCTATTGAAAGCATTTAGACTTTATATTTAGTGTTATTTGTGACTGTAGGATTACTGTTGCTGTTGAAGGGTCCATCATCAACTGGAAGACTTATACAGCAGCTCATATAGGTACTGTGGTAAGAGACCCTCTCCCCCCAAATACTGCATCTCAGGAGGTCAAGTCACAATTTGTGGTCTTTTAAACAACTACAGGAAGGGCATAGAGATGATTAGAGAAACGTAACTATATTATTTCATTGCTGGATTGACTTATAGAAGTTCATAAAACAGAAGAGCATCTCTTACTGTTTTGATAAATTCTGAAATTTCCTTTCAGGGTTTTGATAGCATTGTCATATAGCCCAGGATAAAGAGAAAGCTCCTTGCCTCAATTTCTGTAACATGTTGCAAGGGTAAATAGTTTGTCAGCCCTGAACTGTGAATATCCTTTGCAGAAATATGAGTTAATCTAATTCACTTTTTTAGCATAACACCAATATATGTTTAGGATACGGTCTTTGTGAAGGAGAATAAATTTTTCCTGAGGCAAGTGACCATACCTGATGGGGTGGACTTTCCTACTGTCATGAAGTATGAGGAAAACAGAGCTGTTTCTCAGTTTCTTCATAATTTTTAGGAGAAAATAGTTTCCTGTGCTCTCCTGAATAAGAGAGTGGGAATATACATACCTTATAGCAAGTTGAAGCTAATGTAGAATTAATAACTTTTTAGGGTTTCTTTCCCATACTTTCATGACAATAGTGATAGTACCTGGTGCATTTTTTTTTAGTAAAGGATTCTCTATACAAAGGCTAATTTTTTATATAATGATTTATCTTCAGAAAAGCCATTTCAGTTCTAGCTTTAAACATTAGTATTAGTCTAGTGATCTGTATCTGCAAGCTGTTCAATAGGCCAATTCTACATCTGCTGGTATAGATAAAAATCTGCATAGAGGCAGGAACTTTACATATATGGATACCTTTGCAGAACAGAGGTTGAAAGTCTTGCAAAGCTTATTCTTGCCAAATGTTCTTGTATTTATTGTGACAGTGTCTTTGTTGAATTCATTGAATGCAACTCCTCCTCCACCATCCATTCGATTTGCAAATGAATTATCTTCAACTGCGTTCACACCCCTTCTGTATTTGCTTTCCAACAGTATTCCACCAAATTACTTTACTGGCAGGAACATTTAGTGAACCAGCCAACTTTAAGTAAGTATTGCGAGAATATTCACAAAAAGTAACATTCTCATTCATAACTACAAGTTTCACAAACACAGTTTTAAGTTGAACGTAATTTTGTAAAGGTAATCGGTGAGTCACTGAGCAGAAACATTTCTTATAACTTCTGGCTTTGGTCAAAACAACTAAACTTCGAATGTCAAATTATTTTTATGTATGGCCTGTATACATGCTATAGATCAAGACTTACTGGCAGAAATGACGTTAATAAAAATGATCTCTGAAGATAATTTCTGGCAAGAAAAAATTTACTGAATAAATGATTTCAGTTTATATGCTTGAACCTAATATGCCAAAAAAACAATAGAACTGGACAGAATAGTTTTAGTGATCCTTACATTTCTCTCTTTCTCAGTGGATAAAAGAAAATAGTACTTAATATTCAATGACCAGTGAGTTTTGGATACTATAATACAGTTTTTGCTGCTTACACGATGTTTTCATTGTTTCCAAACATGAAGACTTGGATATAAAAATATTTTAAAATAGCTATAAAAATTTCTTTAAATAGTTGAATTTGCTTTCCATAGCCACTGACATGATTCAAAATTAACCAGTGCAGTTATTTCCACTTTCATGAATACTGTGCCTTTATTGCCTGGAAATGCAGTTAAGACAAAATACTGTACTTTGAATGCAAAGGTTACTTAGAAGCAACTGACACCAATGAGTATGTGCATGCAGCTTTGTTTAATCTGTTGAGGTAAAAATTCTTTTTTGTCATTCATTTCAGATTTTTTAAATTTAAATTTTATTTTATCTGGACACATGCATTTAGTTTTTATTTTGAACATTTCTTGTTTCTGTCCAACTTCTCTTATCATCTCCTGCACCAGCTTCCAGGTATCTGTCTCCTGACACTAGAGATGTGTAGAGGATTACTGTCTTGATTGGCAGGTTGGCTATCATTACAGTTCTGTTCATATGGAGCTTTCCTTCAAGTTCTAAAAAACTACCACAGACAGACCAAAAGAATACTGTTTCCCTTGTTGCAAAACAGCACGTGCAACCTTAAATTCAAAATATAAAAGGAAGTAGGATGTATTTCTATATTTCACATAGCAATACAGATAGAATTATGGATGAAATCATATTTTTTGTCTTCTTGTTCAATAACAGAGGAATGGCAAGCTGTGTAACTCAGAGGGAATGGCAGAAAGTTCAGGATCATCAGTTGTATCTTATACTGCTAAATGAATAGATCAGAGTCCTTCAACACATAGAAACAGAAGCATTGTTTTTCACAATGCAATATCTTCTACAACACTCTGTCCCTGTGTGTCTGCAGAGAAATTAAATATAGAGGGATAAGCCGTTTATAGCTATGTTTACACATATCTGCCTACATAATACCATTTAAACAGGATTCAATCATATAGAAGATATGCTGTGTAAAATAAAAGTTCAATATTGTGAGCATCTGTGATGAGCAAAAATGCTGGGATTATTTGCTTTTCATAAACTAACTTTCTTTGCTCCCAATAGAGAAACCTTGCTAAAACTCAGATGACACTCAGTCCTAGCACATTCATGACCTTTTCCATATATAGGATGTCAGCCAGGCGCAGACCTCTCTCAGGTTAAGTAACAAATAACTAAGCAGTGTTACTTCAATATTTCCCCAACAATGCAGATAAGAAGGGAGTATCCATGTAATACATGAAACTAGTTCAAGAAATATCTTGAAGGGAAAACTGTTTCATTACAAACTGATGGGAACAGGATGTACAATATCCTGTCTCTGGTATGACTGCAAAGGAGCTTAATGGTTTTGTATCTGACTTGCAGATGAATTATGTGTGCCTTATTTTTGTGCAGAATGGGTACATTTAAGTTACAGATAAAAACAAGGGTTGTAACTGAGGTCTGCAGACTGATACTGAGAGCTGAAAGACTCACAGTACTATAAGATCATGAGAGCATTCCAGACCTAACGGCTTGCATTCTGTTACCTGGATCAGAAACAAAAAGCACTACTTGGTACGAAAAGTCTTTACCCTCAGTCCACAAGTTTAAATTTATCCTTTTTGTAATGCTATTGCCTTTCCTACTGTACAACTTCATCATAGCTGTCCCTAACTTCCATTATGTTCCACTATATCATATATGCTCTCCTAGGCATTAAAATTAGAAAATGTCATCTCCCTTAAGCATTCTAGTAAAGTGAATAAAATATTTTCATCACAATTCTCCATGAAGAGATTTTTTTGTTGTTGTTTAAAGTATTTTCATTTTCCCCTCTGTAGAAGTATTCTGTAAGCCCTGTATTAAAATACAAAAATACAAATTTAGCAAATTTCATATTTACAAGCATCTAAGTGACCTGGGTCATTCATTTGTTGTCTCTTGAGTTTGCCTTCAACCTTATTAATGTCTATCAGTTTCACTGTGACCTTGTCATTTTCCATAGTAGTTTTATGTACTAATTTTTAGCTTTACAGTCTGTGGCTCTCCTGCAGGTACCTTCCTTCTCAGACAGAGTTCTCAAATTGAATGAAATGGGAAAGTCAACAGAACTTCTGTTCTGACTTTAATGTAAAAAGTTAGTCCCTTGTTATTCACTTTTAAGTTTCCTCATGGAAAGAAATAGTTCTGCTGTTTGGATGATGTTATTTTGAGGTCTTTCACTTGAATCTCAGTGCTGGCTAATTTGAAAGAGTTCAAGGAAGGCTACTTATTATTTATACACTCTGTATTATTGGAAGCCTTCTTAAATTTTTAAGACTGATAATTGAAATAAACTGAGATCCAAACTGGAAAGTGGGGTTTTTTTAACAGAGAATCCCTTAGGAGTTGCTTTTAGGAAAATTCCATTAACCTTATCTTTGCAATGTCTTTTCCAAATTGCTTTTTTGCAGGTGGCAATTGCAGTCAAGTTCTTCGTGAATGTGAGGTTCTAACAGATTTGGTAATGAAAGTCCTTATGCCTCTATCTTAGCTTGCACCTCGAATCATTGACTCCTGATTGTTGTTTCTATCAGCTGCTGTTACTCATCCAGAATTCATGTTAAAGGTCTCCTTTAGAACAAGCACAGTAATTCAAGAAATAAAGCCAGGTCATTGTGCAATAAGTTTTTGCTATTCTCAGACCTGTTTGGATGTGAGCCACTACCCTACTGAATGGTTATGTGATTTCTCAAATATGTTACAGGAGGAAAAATTATACCAAAAAAATATTTTTTACTGTTGGGATTACAAAATGACCAGATAGGAAAATAACACTAAAAAGCAGCTCAGTTGCAACTTCAGATGGAATGACTACATACACACATGCACACACAACCCCCATCGGCAGATCCAGTTTTATTAAGCTGTTAATATTTGATTAATTTGAATGACCCTTATGTACTCTAGGTGCTTTCTGCACTCTGCAAATTTTAAAGTGACTGCAACTTTATGTAGGTCCCTTAAGGGATGATCCATCTTCTCAATAACTTTAATCGGATCTATCTTTCATGACTGCAGGGGGAAGCATTGGTGGTAGGAAACTGAAAACTAGCCAAATATTGCAATAGTACAAAGTATTCCCTTGATAATTTTACTAAATAAATAGTTATGCAAAAATTGTTAAGTGATTTAAATCCCAAGGGAAGACTTGCTGTTTTTTTTCCTGAGATATTTCTACCAATAGCCAACCCCTAGAGCACTCGCAAAACATGGTGCATGAGGCACAAAGTAGGATTTGTTGTTTTGAAGTTGCATCAAATAATTTATCAGAAACTGTAACTGGGATTATAGAACAAGATCAGAAATTAAATTTAGCAAATAATTGCAAAAATAATTAAAGTTACAAATCCTGAAAACTGGGAAACATTTCCTTTTAAAGCCCACAGGGATGGGCCTTGTGGCTTTCATTAGGATTAACACTAGGAGACCCGGTGAATGAAGAGAAC
The DNA here is from genome assembly GCA_907165065.1 of Caprimulgus europaeus. The sequence continues at coordinate 35,711,162 of OU015531.1, read as the reverse complement.
AGAGGGAGTTTTAGATTGGATTAAAATCATGACATAATTTATTTTAAGAAAGAAAACAAAACTTTCCAATCTTGTGTAAAGGTAAAATTTAAGATAAAGGAAAACTGTTATTTCCATTTCAAAGACCACATTTTTTTAGAAATACTTTGATCAATTCTGAATGGCCAGCTAGTAAAACCTCAGGTGTTGTAGTTCTAGCAGATCTTTTAGGTTCTTATTTAAGCACCTTGTGTCTGCTTGCTGATGTACTTACTAGGTCTATTGGTCATTCATCCATTAAAACTGCATGTAAATGGACAAAATTCATAGTTATGGGGAAGAAAGAGATTTTTATTAGTCATTTTTATTTGTTTCATGACAAGCTTGTCTCAGCTTCCAGTCATTTTTGAAAAATGCCTCAAACTTCACTTTTTTTTTTCCCCCCCAAAGCCATGATTCCTTGGATTCTGTTACTAGAGATCTGATCCTACTTCTGATGAAACCTACATAACTATCCCCATTTATATGAATAAGTACTAATTTAGGCTCACTACTACAGATCTGTGAAACACAGAAACATCATGTCAGTCTGGTCAGTATTGGCAATTTTTTTTTTTTTTAAAGTTTAATTTGAACAGTCTGAGGGAAACTCATCCTGTATGTAAACCAAATGTTTTCAGAATCACACAGAAAAAAACCAAAAACAAAAACAAAAGACATAAAGCTAGAACACAGATACTGTGTAAAGCCTGGTGCATTTTTGCACATCAGTTTATCTTCTCTCACAAAAAATATTCCACAGGCATAGTAGACATTGGGTGCACTTATAAAGTTCAGCAGAAAAATTATAAATTAACGAATATGAAAAAAATATCAAACCCAAATTCTAGTGCAGCCTGTTTAATGACACAGGTTTTTTTCCAAAAAGAATGGTGCACCATGTATTCTCAAAATTATTTCCATTCCTTTTACTCATTTCTCACTGATTTTTAATAATTGAGAATTATTTATTTGATTTGAAGTAGAACTTAATAAAACTACTCTTAGTACTCTTATTTTTTTGTTATAGAAGTTTAACTGAAATTGAAGTAATGAAAGTCAAACTAAATATTTTTACCATGATGAAGCATTGTTGCTTACACTTACTAATTCAGAATAAGGAAAAAAATTGGGATATGTTGAAAAAAATTTCTGTTCTTGATAAAACTACATTTTCATAAAGAAAACAATTCAGATCTCACAAATGCTTATTTAGCTGCATCTAATTCCATGTAATTTGGAACTAGAATGAAATCCAGAGGGTGCACTATGTACCAGCATTTCTGCATGACTCATCCTGTGCAGTTAACAAGGTTGGGCAGCTCTGTGTATAATTCATGGCTACTCAGAGGGTATCTTGGGTCTTCAAGTACAGTTTCATTTTGCAGAATTCAGATTTAAGGTTTGGTGTGAGAAACACAGCACATAGTTCACTTCTGGGCTACTGTGATGCCTTAAATACAGCAAGTTTCCTGTTGCCGATGGAAGAGGTAAACAACTTTAGCTAAAGATCTTGATTAGAGTAGCCCTTTGCCTCCAGAGTGATCTAAGTTGTAAACATGAAGTCGTCAGAGGATGTTATGATTAGTGATGCTTATCTACAAAAGAAAAATCTTGTGTTAGAGAAAATTTGAAACAAATAGAATAGTTGGCATACATATTAAGTAGGATAATATCTCATTCCTGTGATTGAAACGCTTATGGAGAATCTAATTAACCTTTCAAATGCTGATTCCCGAGTATTTTTGGCATCAAACTCTATTTCTTGAGGAAAACATCAGATGCTAGCACCAAAATGTTTTGCCCTCTGTTTCATCTATCTCTTTGGGAAAACTTTAAGCTCAGCTTTGCCTCACATCTATTTTGTTATTGTCCATGGCCCTTTGGAAAATAGAATTCAATTAAGTGTTGTTAATAAAATAATACACTATGCTAGCTCTTGTAGCTTGCTCAGTAAATTTCATCACCAGACCTCTTTGCTGGAGCCCTGAGGGAGTTTAGCCATTTAAAAGAGATATTTAAAAAATAAATTTGATGTTTTTCCCTTTCTCTGCAAGTTAGCCTGTTGTTTCCCATTCCTTGGGAAATCAGTAAACTATTTCAGAAATTCCTTCCAAGCTCAGGTGTCCTTTACGATTTCGATTCTGCAGACCAGTTAATTAATTCATGCTTGCCACCTCTGTCTCAGAAATACTGGGGTGTTTTACCCTCAGGAGGTAAAAGCGAGCAGGGCTCTCGAGGCTCACCTGTGCGCGGCTCGCTCACCTCAGCGCTCCCTCCTCCCCGCTCCCGCCCGCCTGACGACTCCCCGCCACTGAGGTGAGGCGCGGCCGCAACCCCCGCGCCAGCCCGCACTGAGGGCCCCCGGGACCCCAAGCATCTTGCAGTTTGCTACCTGTTTTCAGTCAGACTTGAACAGAGAAGCAGCAAAGCTCGGGCGCCAGCGCGGAGGTGAGCTGCCTGAGAGCAGCGGGGGCTGGAGCCTTCTGGAAGATTGACATGGTGGGCGGGGGGTGCTCGAAGGCGCTCGTAGCCCGCGGGGCAGAGAGCTGCGACTGCAAGTTTGGGGCGGGTCTTTCGGCCTTTCTGTGGTGCCTGGTGCAGTTAAAAGCTCTGGGGGGAATTAATCTCGAAAGGTCTGGGGGTGCGGGGTTCTGTCAGACGCACTCTGTCGAGGAACAAGCGCTGCTGGAGTGGGAGCCGCGTCCTCCTGCTCTGGGTGTGTGCTTCTGGGTGAGCTGGTCCCTACCTCAAAAGGATCTGTTTCTTTTTTCTTCCCCCCAGCCCCTCCTGTCATTGGTAGGGGGCTGGGTGTTGAGCTCTTATGTTTTGTGTTTGCCTGAGTCTAGATGGATGAATTTTGCCCTTGTTAGCGTAAATGAAAAGCTGCATGAGAACTGCATTTCGGTTCACAAAAAGGTCCCTAGTCAAGGTCATGAATAGCTGCAAATGTAAAGTGAGCTTAACGTACCTCACGACTTGTCTGTGCTGTATAAAGTGAGTTTCAGATGGTTAGAATCATTCAAATGTGTAGCTTCATAATACTGCTATTTTGCAGAATACTGTATAGTAAAATATCCTTGGTTAGGACTAAAAATAGTGAATTAAAGCCTCAAATAAAATGGAAGGAAATTATCAGGCCTTCCAGTGGCTTCTATTTCAGTTACCCGCTTTCACCCAGTGGATTATGTGCTTTAAGGAGAAAAGCAGATCGTCAAGCTCTCTCGGTACTTAAGTGGTTAAGTTGTCCCTTTTGGATCTTGCAGAACAATATCAGTCATCTGATGTTGAGGGAAAAAATGTCTAATCTTTGACAGAAATGAATTACTTCATACAGGACAGCTACATTTTGTCTGATACTTGTTGTCAGCTTTCACTGGGAGACGAGGAACTAAGAAATAGATTTCATCAAGTTCTGAGATGGAAGGAAATGAAATCTTAGCAAAGAAAACAAGTTATGCCTCTAAAATGGATTGTACAAGCAAGAAGATCTATCAGGTGAAAACTGAATGTTTAAATCACTTGCCAAAAGATGACTTAGGCAGTGCTGGGGAGACAGAAAAAGATGGAGGGCCCTAATATTCTAGTTTATTAAATACCTATTTATGACATCTAGGTTTGCTTCAGTTTTTTAGTTTTTGTTTAAGTCCCCTATAGATATTTTCTGATGCAACACTTCCTTGAAACTCAAGTGAGTTGTCTGTTCACTTCTCTCATCAATCTGCAGCATTAATTTAATAATTGTGCTGTAGGATACTCAGCTTTGCATGTAGTTTCCCTCCTGATGATCTCTTCTTTCAAAAGACTATTTCCTGTGTTACGAAGAAAGGCAATATTCCAATCTGTCTCCTGATACACTAATGGTTTACACACAGTGCTGAGGGGTGTGTAAGCCTTTTCCCCTGGTTCATTTTAGGCTGAGTGGAAAGAGAGATAAATGAATAAGTCTCTGCTGTTTTGATCTGAAAAGTATCCTAATTTGTCAGTTTACAAGAGCTTTCTCATTGCCTTGCTGTCACTGTGTCTTTTCTACTAGTATTAATTTCTTTTTTCAGCCACAAAGACATTCAAATATAATTAAACAAAAACACAAAACTGATTTATTTAGATTAAAAAATTGCTAAAAGTGCACCATATGACATCAGTTTTTATTTCTCTGCTTCACTTCACCTCTTCTTGGTAAAGTATTACTGGCTCTTCTGTGACCTCTGGAATGATGGAGTGAGATGGAGACTAGGACTTGATTTGGAGAACTTGGCAATATATTATCCTAGTTCAACAAATACCAAATCTGTAAATAAAATGAAGCAATTTTTACTATTGAGACCTTCTTTCCTGAAGTGTAGTGTGAAGTATTTCCCAAAAGGCAAATGCAGAGATAAAAACTCCCAACGAAATGAGTGTTTGCAAATTTATCAAAATATGTTGTTCTCATACCCAGTAAAAAATAAATATTTTTCTTTGAAAATTGCAGTCTGCCCCCTCCCCCTCCATTATACTATGTGAAGCAAGCTCTAACTTGAGTGAAACTATTGTTATTGTGTGGTTTGTTTTGCTTTTCTCTCAGGTGTGCAGTTTAAACTTGGAGTAAAAAAGAAGAAGCCTAGATTGTAGATGTGTTAATTTGATGCACACTATAGTTTGGTTTTGATTTTGCTTCTTGAGTTCTGAAGATAAAGCAAAAAATATTATTATTAATACTAATTTTTTTTATTTTGCTGCTTTTAAGATACTACTTTACTGAAAGTGTGGTTTGGATCACATTAGTTATTTTCTGATCAAATGCTGTTGCACTTACAGAAAATGCACATACTTAGGAAATTCATTTTTCTCCTTCCTAAAAACAGAATCAGATTCTTTGAGTGACCTTTGTGTTTCCAGTCAGCTGGTCACAGAGCAATAAAAGCATGGATAACATTAGCTATTGTCCTGTTTTACAGACTGTTGTCTCGCCCCCAGAGAACTGGTGCTCCTGCCTGAAGTGTCAGAGTGGAAGTGGGTGGTTAAAATTGCTATTTTTAGGTTTTTACCCGTAAACAATTTTCAGTTTTTATTCCTCATCAAGACAGAAGTAGCTTTGATTTATTTATAGGCTAAGTAAAGCAAATAAGACTGCTTGCACTAAGACTTCCAAGTACTTAAAAAAAAAAAAAAGTTAACAGCATACTTTGCATTTCTTAATAAACTAAAAAATAGTGAACATTATTCTATACTCCAGACTGACTGAAACAAGCAGCAGCTAGGGAATTCATTATGAAATCTGACTTACTATTCTACATTTCCTGCCTGTGTTTGAGGGGTCAAGTAAGTGTTTAGGGAATTATAGCACATTGATTGATTATCAATATACTGTCAGAAATTGGGAATGTAGTGGTATAATCCTGCATGGCTAGTCTGTGTTTCAGGATATTGTGTGAGAGGATGGGGCCTTGTTCTTCATTTTGGGGGATTTGTGTAACTAAAATTAGGCTTAGTGAAAGTGTTGTCTTATGCAGTTTACCCAAGAGCTAAGCAGAATATACCCCATATTAGCTCTTTATTCAGTGCAAGAGACTAGGTGCTGTTGAGTGGACACTGGATTGGTATAGGATCATTTAGGATTTTCTGTCCAGTTTCACTGTTTTACTACATCCAAGCAAGTACTGTATGCTTGTTTATGCAATGCTTGTTTTACTGCAAATTAGTGAAAGCAATGCAAAACTAAAGATTTATGTTTCTATGTTTTTATACATCCTCTGTTTGTAACTGAATTTAGTGATTGAATTTTACTCAAAGAATTACCTCTGATGTCCAATTAAGGAGTACTAAGTAGAGCTATAGTCTAAGATATCACTGCAGAAAAACTATATGATTCAAATTGCCGTGTAAAATGTGGGGAAAGCATCAGAGAGACTACACTTTCTATTAGTATTTTGTTTTTAAATAATACAGAATTAACTTAATGTGAAGAAATCTGCACTTTTTCTGCTGTTAATATTGTCCAGAGATGTTACAGCAAGAGGAAAGTAACTTTCAAAACCTGTTAACACAATCAAGCTTTGGGAGGAGGAAGGCTTAAAAAAACAAAGAAAAAAATAATAATTGTAGATTGTGGCTGATGAGTACCCTGCAGCTTATTTTGTCTGTCAAATTAAAACTTCTTCCTTCTCACCAGATTAACTCTTCTCTGGCAATTAAAGGATAGCACTGTATTTGTGTATTTTCTCCTCTGAAGTTTGTTGAAGTAGAATACTCAGGTGATCACGATGCTTAGGAGTATAAGGTTAGCTTGATTTAGATAGTGCCAATATTTAATCATGGCTGAACATGGATTATATACAGTACGCAGGAAAATGTGTAATTCTTATGTCAAAAAGGAGGCTGTAGCAATGGAGGAGTGCTGAGGATTTTTTATTTTCACAAGTTCTTCTTAAATCTGTGACCCTGCTGTGTACCTCTTGCAGTTTTTAATATTTGATTTTGGTAGTGACAGACTCTTTTCATGCACATTAGAACTTAGTTTTTCTTTTTCAGTGGTTACATAATAATTCTGATGGAATATTATTGTAGTGATTTGGTAATTTCAAACACCTCCTTCAGATATTTAGAATTATATCTTAACTGTTGTTTACATATGTTGGTACTCCTGTTAAGCATTTTTGAGGCTACAATGTTGAATTTATGAATAGCTGTGCATGTAGTATGCAGGAGCACCCATACCCTCTTATACTGAGTATTCAAATGCTCTATTCCATACAGATTTGCTAGTTTTAAGACTGCAAGTCTTGGGGCCAAAACAGATAAAACTTTGAAAATACAGACTTTCAAAGCAGATGAAAAACTCTGCTATAAAAAAAAAAAAAAAACAACAAAAAACAAAAAACAAAACCAAACTGATTATGAGCTGTCATAAATTTTACCTATATCATTTGATGTGTAACTCCTAAAATCTAGATCAGTATGAGTCATGTTGAGAACAGTGCTGTGCTTCAATCTGGATGAACAAACCACCTGTGTGTCATATTTGCATCGTGCTATCAGATGGATGTTTTGGTGACCATGAGTATCAGGCTTGCTCTAGCTGCATTCTCTTAGAAGACCTGCAAAGTATTTGAGGTTATTGGTCATGTTGTAATTAGATGTTGATCCTCGTTGCATCTGAAAACACTGATGCTCAGAAGAGGTTGTGAGTCTAGCCGGTGGAAGAAGCCATTTCTTATATTTCATAATTGTCTATGTCTTTCCATTAAGGCAGAAAGTGTCAGTATAACCAGAAATACATAACTGTAAATTTGAGAGGCTTGGACCATATGCTGTCCTGTAATTTATACAGTTAGTGGAGATTGTTTTGGTTCACTTCCTTGTTTTACATCTTGTTTCTTAGGTGGTTTAGAGGTTGGCTGGTTTTTAATGTTTCCGTGGTAAGCGTTCTCTTGTGCTATCTATGTAGTTAGTCACATTCACCTCCTGACATTTTATTAGTATTACATTATTTGATCTTAACTGTATTTTCACACTTCCAACAACTGTCAGACATACCTTTTAATATGAAAGAATGGTTAAAGGTGTGCTTAAATCAGCACTTCTTTGGCCTCCTGCTTGTGCCCTGTCACTGACTAGCAATTATACCTGTGCAGCTGCTACAATATCCCCTGGGTGTAAAATTTGAATGAACCGTGGCTTTTATTTCTCTTTGTAAATGTACCAAATACTCCTACCAGAAAAGTTTTCACGAGTGGCAGGGCTAATGGAAAATGCCAATGAGCTGAGATTGTGGGGTGATCAGCAGAGAATGAATGTGAATTGGTGGTTTCAGTCCTGCTTCTCTGAGCTACACGTACCCTGAACAGTGAGTTCAAGATCACGTGATGAGAAACACTGCTGCTTTCTGATGCTACAATACCTGAGAAACTGCAGAAAGGACTCCAAGCAATATCTGGCACTTTGAAAAATGTCAATAGTGATGGAGTAGACCAAAAGCATCTTATTTTCAAAACTACTGTGGGTATGCCCTTGATAAATTTAAGCATTAGCAGATGACATCTGTAAAATCTCATGGGGGAGATCTGTCTCCAGTTACCAGTTGTTTAGGAAGAGTGGGCTCAAAACCACCAAACTGGTTTTCTCTACGTACCTCAAGCTGCCAGGCAGCTCGGAAGAAAATCAAGAGAAGGGAATTCTGATGCTTATCAAGTGAGATAAATGCCAAATGAAATACTCAGAGCGGAATGAATTACAGATTCTGAAACTAAAACGTTGAGTAGCTCAAATGTTTGAGATGCATCAGAAGACTTTCTGTTTGGATAACACTTAGGCAAGAGACCCCCTAATTAATGTAGTTACACCGAGTGGCTCTTGTAACGCAAAGTAACAAATCGATACATTGTAGATTTTGTGTTGTATGTGGTTTATTTAAACATTTTACCCATACTACAATTTGGATTGAGAATTCAAGAGTTCTTCTGCACTTCTATGTAACAGGGCCCTTGCAGGCCCATGTATTTAGAAGCAGAATTATTATTTTAAGCCTGTCTATGAAGACTGAAATTCATGAAAGCCATTAGACTGACTATCATCCTGTAACACTAAAAAGTTATCTTAATTGGTGAATGTAAGCCAACCTCTACTAACCGCTTTTTTCTTTGCTTGGACTTTTGCCAAATCAGTGTCATTGAGATTCTATAATGAACATTTCTGCTCCTAGGGTGTGTGTTGCTCAGTTGTGATGCTGGAGGGAAGGATAGTGGTTTATTGTGGTTAAGACAGAAGGACTGAAAGTTTTCAAGTGATTAGCATGTAGCTGATAGCAACTGAAAAACTGATACTGAGAAATCTGTTCTGAATGCTGTTACTTGTCCAATGTCAGTATCTCCTAGTGTCTTAAGGCTGTATATTGTTTCTTCAGCACTCATTGCTTCCCATTTATTTTACTATTACTTTAATTTTTTTTGGGGGTGGGGGCAGAGATGGATGGGGAAGGCAATTAGATTAACAGCTATGCCTCAATACTCCTGATGGCAGCTAAGAAAGATGTTATTCAAATACAGCATAATCTTTAGACCAAATTTGCTGTATCAGCAGCTGTTGATTTTTTTGTTTGGTGTTTTGATTGGGTTTTTTTGGTGTGTGGGTTTTGGTTAGTTTTTAGGGGGTTTTGTTTGTGTGAGGGTTTTTTGCTTTGTTTTTTAATATATTAGCCTGTCAACTGCTTTAATCTGAACTTTTTTGCAGATATGTCCCAAAGGCATAGCTTTTGGAATAGCTGGAGCACATCCTATGGCAACTTTAATTGTTAAGTTTGTATTTTCCCCTGTATTTGGAGGACATTTGGCCATACGTTTGAGAACTGATTTAGTTTGTGGTCAGTCTGTGGAATGATCTGGATATATGGCATCTCCTGATCTGTGATGCATATACCTGGATGGAAATGTCAGTTTTCTAATGAAACAAAACAAAGAAGGAAGGTCTCCATGGAATACTTTGTATTTTCCTTAATTTCAGGTAGATTTTAAGAAAATTTTTACAAAATTATTTAATGCGTAGCACAATCAGAACATCCCAATGGGTGCAGAAGGTCTCTGTTTTCACTTGACAGCTAGCTTTTGCTTTTGTTTGGTTGTTAGTTCATTCATATAAATTCCAGGAGTGGAAATCGATTACCCCTTCAGGGCATATTATGTATTTAATATGGAGTGACAGGTAATGGTTGTAGTGGTAAATGTCTGCCATTTTAACTTCAGCACTTGCAAAAACCTATAATATCTAGAGGTGTACGACCCAGAGAAGAATATGCTCTCACATAATGATATAAAAATTATATATGCCGATATTTTAGTCCCATGTTTGCAACAGGAACAAAGCAGAGAAAGAAGTATGTAGACTTTCAGGAAATAAAACCTCAAATTTATCCTGCTCAGATTTTGCAGGATATGTAGCTATTTCATTTTGTTATTTGTGAATCAGGATAGAGTTAGATTGCAATCATTTTGTCAAATTTTGTATTTTTTTTCTATTCTGGTCCATGTTAACAATTTTTTAATGATTTTGTAGCTGTAGACTTTTGAACTAAACGTATTATGTGGCCTCATGTAGTAGATGCTCCATGTTTCTTAAACTGGGGATAGAGACAATCATTTTAAACATGATCAGGCCAATTCAACATTATTTGAATATCTGTCACTTAGTTGAATTAGAGTGAAATCCAGCCCTATGGCCTATTGGTCTGCCATGCAGATTGCCCCTCTTCCGTGTCTCTGTAAATTAGGTTTGTGATTTTTTTTTTTTCTTCTTTCACTTTTAGTATACCTAAATTTCCTTTTTTCCCCAAAAGAAACAGCGCACATAGGAGCTTTCTGAAACTAAAAAAATAAAAATTACAAATCTGGAATTTCCTGAAGAAGAAAGCTTATTTGTTTAGATAAATAAAAAGCATTATATGGATTTTATTAAAGCATTTATGTATCTTTGATACATTCATCATGCAGGTGATCACCCTTCAAAAATGTGTTAATTTGTCCTCTTTGTTGCTTTTGTTAAGGTGATAACCTGGTAAATGCTATAAACCTTCCTTAGCTGTTGACAGCACTTTTCTGCAGTGAGTGTTTAGTAAGATGGAAATGCTATTTTATTCACTGCTAATACTTTATGGCAACCTAGCATTTGTATGAGAGATGCTCAGTATTTTATTCACTGCAAATATGAACTTACTTATAAATCTAAAATAAGGTGGTTGGATCCTTTTTGTTGAGTTAATGTGTATGTTTGTTATCTAGGAATAACACATTATTAATGATCATTTTTCCTGTTACTGCATACTTCAGAACGGTCAAATACACAGTCCTGTAGCCAACTCTATACTCATTTGGGTTAAAACACATAGGAGACATTTGACTTAAAGGGCTGTGTAGCTGCTGCTTTGCAGTACTTTTTTATGCTATGTATTTTTTTCTTAAAAGTGTTTTTTAGACTTTAAAAAAAAGTTTCATTTGTCTGATATAGTGCTAACTTTTAAACATTATTGTGCAAACTAGGTAATGAATAACTCCCCAGAAGAATTAAAATAGCTTCTATCCATTCATCTAAGTTGAGACTATGAGTGCATTAAGTGAACCAGTGGTCTCTGTCATACAGCAAAATACCCCAGTTTTGGTGTCTTATGCTATTTCCTTTAAGTACTTCCTAATTTTGATATAATTATATAATCAAGCCATGATGTTCACTAACATTATGCATAAAAGACAAATTTTGTAAGTTCTGTTAACTGTTCTACATATATAATTTTGATGTGTTTCAAGTTGAAATTAGCTTTTTAAGTTCCTTGATAGAATGTACATAAGGTGATATTAATGAGGTGCGTGCAAGGCCTTAGAATTGGTGGGGGTTTTGTTTTCCTTTAGGTGGTTGTAGACGTTGTGTAGAACTGTCAGCTGCAAAACTTTCAGAAGTTAAAACTTTTTTTAGACAATGTCGTGCCTGCAGTAAAAAAAATGCTTGTGGTAGTATAAAACATTATTTGCTATACAAATATGCCTGGAGTGATATAAAAGAGAAGCTGCTTCAGAAATAAACTTGAGACGGAATAGCTGCTCTTTACCTGGAGACTAGCCAGTTCTTGGGGAAATGTAACATGTAACTTGTTCTGTTTGCTGATTGTTAAAGTGTCACCTGGTGAATGTAAGGTTACTACTGAATTCCAAAGCTTACTTGGCAGTGAAGTACAGCTGTGGCAAGTTGGTACTATGAAACTAGAAGGATTTTGTGCTTATTATAATAAATAAGAACACTTCCAAACAGCAAGTGAGCTGTGCTGTGTTACAGGAAGTTGCCACTCTCTGTACTTGAAATTTGTACAGCTGCTGCACCATTGTCTCTTAAACAATATTGAAGGAACTGTGAACGAGTCCAGCTCTTCAGTGTAGCTGCATTATAAAAAGTGCTCCAAGTCATTGGCTTTTTGCCACAGTGTGCTCTCACATACCATAGCTGATGGAATAGGTGTCAAACGTAACTCTTAAAGCATGGTGGGTACAACCAGTGACAGATCCAAACAGTGCATAACAAGCTGTTTGATTAGTACCTTTTATTGTCCATTACTGTGTATTGTTTCAGTTTTACATATGTCAGATTTTATTTCTTTTCTCTTTTTTTCTCCCTAAACAACTTTTGTGAAGCTCCAGGTCTGTGTTTAACTGATTATTGGTGAGGTGTTTATAGCCGTGGAGTCTCCAGTGCCAAGTCTGTGCCTCATCTCATATAACTCCATGCCTACAGCCTCTACACTGCATCCTGTGTCTTTGCATTTCAGGGCCTCAGCCCTCATGCCAGGCTTGTATTTCTCACCTTTCTGTTTCAAGTATTACAATCTGAAATGGACCCACCTGGGAACCATCTTTCTTGAAAGTGTTAAGATACTGACCTAGGTTTTAGATGTGACGTGTTTGTCTGCAGGCAGATCGGGGCAAAAGATTCTTCTGTTTATGCAATACCATATAGGAGATTAATCTGGGTAAAGGAAGTTTTCTATTTCTTTGAGTGCAAGCTTGCATAAATTCCAGTTTATTTGAAAGTAAAGTCTGAGATGATAATGTATGTGAAGTAAAACTGTTGAGAATGCTCTATAATCATAGATATTCTAGTAGAGGCAAAGAGAAAAGCTGAATGCTGTGGTAGTGGTATCACTAATCATAAAGGAGATAGATTTACGTGTGTTAGAGTTGTGTACTCAGAGCTCTTCCACCACTCTGTTAATCATGATATCATGAATGATGTACTTAAAAACCTGAAAGCTGGATTGGGTTTTGGGAGCATTCTAGCAGTTCTGAGTATCCCTCAACCTTTGAGTTCAAAAGGTTTGCAAATCTATTGACAATTAAAAAAAAAAGTTGTTGAATGTACCTCCAATGGGCAGACTTTGGCTCTTTTGCAAAATGAGTGTTTTATGACTGTCTCCATGACCCTTTTATTAAGCATCTAGCTGTGCTCATTTTAATTGTTTCACAGCAGGTAAAATGATTTCACCTGAAGCAGAGCAATTTTTTTCTATTAAAAAGGGCACACACCTTTCCTATCGACTTTTTTTTTTTTTTGCCACATATAATTGTGTGTATGAAGAGGCAAATGCAATCTTTTTTTATTTTTAACAAAATTACAAGTCCTGAAGGTGTTATTCTTAAAGGATGAAAAGATTCTTTTGAGCATAATAATAATTCAAACCTCAGTGTATACATAGCATTAATTAAATTGCATTAACAATACACTCAAGAAAAAGGTAAATATTAATATTTTTTCTTCTGATAGATTTCATATTATCAATCATCTGATGAATGCTTAATGGTTGGAGTAGGAAGATTTCCTTTGAAAGTCCTTTTGTATAATAATTGCACTGCCTTGCTAACCATTGATGTCCTTCCATCTACCAGAAGGCCTTGATAGCAATCACTTGCATGTACTTGAATGTTCTCTTTTTCGCACACAAAGGCAAACCAGGAGATAGCACTGAAGTCTGTTAGCATTTATGGAAACACTTGTCAACAGAGAAAACTTGGATGTTGACATAACTTTTAAATGCAGCCTGCTGGGAAATTATCCAAGCTGGGCATAACCCAACTTGGCCACAATTTCAACAAAACTCAGAAAAAGCATTGCAAACATTCAGTTCTGGACTGTGTTTGCTTGTGACCGAATTCAGCTAACAGCCTTTTTTTCTCTTGAAATTAGTTTTTCCCAAATTGAATTTCCGTCTCTAGCTTTCTCTGACCACTTTTACCGTTCTTAGTGTCTGTTCCAATATTTGAGACACTGGGGAAAAGTGTCGTATGTGTGTGTTTTTCTGAACCACTGTAACTTAGAAACCAGTAAGTAAAAGGGGAGTACTTTAAGACAAAAAAATATGAACAGTAACGAATACAATACATTAGAAGATATCTGCTTAATAATATATTCACATCCAGCAACTCTCCTTCTGCAACCCTTTAGCTAGTAAATGTCACAAGCATAGTGTAGCTTGCAACAGTAAGAAAACAGACTTGATCTCTTATATATAATTCTGAATCTAATAATGTAATTAGGAATATCTTAAGATGGTTCATTTTCAAGTACTAGTCATTTTTTCAGTCAGTACAGGAAAATGGAAAAAAATCTTGAATATAATTTTGTATTGTTTAAGATCTACCTTGAGCCAGCAGTTTCTCATCATTTTGCCAAAACCATGTCCTCAACGGAACTTTGCTCATTCAAATGTCATTATAATGCTAAACTACACCTCCATCCCCAAAGCTACCCACCTCCAAGATGCAACCATGCCTTATTGAGCATGTGCTCTGCATGTCCTCTGGTCTAGACCTTTACAAGCAAAGCAAGGAAATTTTACACCAATTATAATAAGGGTATGTATGACTAGAGTCACTCAAGCTCCACCTGAAAGTAAAACAAAAAACAAAAAAAAAAAAAAACCAACAACAAAAAAACAAAGTGTTAAAATGGCATAATGGTTGAGGGGGGGGATGTTAGGGGAGATACCATTGCAGACAAGTCGGAAAGATACCATCAGAAACCATCGCCAACTTCTCATGGACTGAGCCTCTCTTCCTCCCCCCACCGTAGGGATGCCTATTGGGTGAGATTTGAACCTTCCCTGGGAAACTTAGAGAATCTCTTTAGAGTTTTTTTTCTTAATTAAATGCGTTTCTAGATCTTAGGTACCTAGACATCTTTGTGGACAGTGTGTTTATTGCTGGCAGTCCAAAAGAACCTGTTCTCTGTTGCTTTAGTGAACTCCACCATTCATTAATTTAGTCATGATAGTCGTCATTTAACGTGACCAAGCATGGCTGTTTAAGTTCATTTAAACAGGACTAGACTGGAGGTGGATTGTACTGTTAGTGACTCCAGTTGTGAGAGTTCTCACTGAACATGACCGAGTGGCTGTGCTAGTTCATTTGAACGCAACTGGACTGTAGTGCCACACTACAAGTGCATCTGGAGCTGTGGTATTTCAATATATTGAACATGACCAGACTGATAGTGCCAAATTGGCACTCAGGATCTAAGCCCAGTGCCCCCAGACCCTCTGATATTTGAGGACAAGCTGGAATGCAAGGGGGTTTGTTTTCTGACAAATCTCTGTCATTTAACACAACAGCATCACAACAATGTGTTAAGAGATAGGCATGCTGTTAAACAATGCTATTGGAGTATTGGGGTTTTTTTTTAGCAAAATATCTTGCTGCACAGGAGGGTCTTCAGAATTTTCACACTTTTTCATAAGTCCTGCAAATATTTACCTGGTATATCTGCAGACTGATTATTTGTAGTTGTTCCAATGGTAGTTCAGTGTCTTGTTTCTCAAAATCCAACTCACAATACATTTTGAATCAGCTTTTCCACCTGCATATTTCAAATAATTTATTGCTAATAAAAGCAAAGGCATAACTGAGACTGTACAGTTTTCAGACACTGATACCTTCTTTCCAAGTCATGATGCATTACAACCTTAAAGGTTAATGTAAAAGCCTGACATGTCATGATGTAATTTGTGAAATTATATAACTTTTTTTCCTTATTGAGCACCTGGCAGCAACTTAAGCTTTAGATGTCTCTTTCAAGTGTACTGGATATGTATCTGATGACTTCCAAACAATTAAAAAAATGATGAGAGTTTTCAATGAAATAGTGATAAGCAAGTGGGAGCAGAAAATCCATGCATTTCATGCTAAATGCATTTCATAAGTCTGTGGAATCTTACTATATCTAGGATACAACACAGGCAAGGGAAAAAAAGGTGCTCTTGGAAAGGATAACTGTAGTTTGAGTTACATTCATGAACACAGCAGAACAGTTATCCTCCCAGCCCTCATTTGTTTCAAATCCAGCATCCAGAAGACTGTTACTTCTGCTGTTTCCACCTTGCAACATCAAATAAGTGTAGATTTAAAAAGCACAAATTACTCTTAGTTGTGCAAATACTTGTGTTTTTTCTTCTGGAGTAATTTCAAAACTAAAAATGTGGTAAAATTTGCAAGAGTTTTTTACTGAAATATTAAATTATTTAAAAGTTGTTTGGGTTTTTTTTTTTTAGACTAACAAAGAAGGTTGTTTTAACCTGGCTTCTCTGTCAGAAAGTAACCCACTCTATGAGTTGATTTGTTCAGGTGATGTGCAGAGAGACCAAGAAAGGTACGCTGGAGTACAAATGGTTATTCAGTCTGAAAGACACAATAAGAAGCTAGTATTGGGAAGCCTAGTAGGCTGAGCATTTATGTGATCACATGCATGAAAGAATTGGCCTCCGCTGCTCCTTGAAGAGACAAATGTCAATGTTGTTGAATTGCTCTTTTCCATTTCTCTCTTTTTCTTCCTTAAGAGTTTTATATCCATCCATGTCAACATTCTTCTTGAGCAACTAAGTATTATGTTCTCAGTAGCTGCACTTCTCTGTTTGGTTTTAGTGCTTTTCTCTTGCATTCCATTAGATCACATATGCTCTCATTATTTAACAACATTTTTCTTAGCAAAAGTGAGCCAGAGTCACATACCTGTGCTGCACCAAACTGGGCCTTCATTTGCAAACAGCTGAATCCCTGGGTTGAGGGAGACAAAGACGCTTCATTTATCAAAAAAGAGGGGAAAATATTTTTGCTTAAACATCTCAGGATGCAAGCTTTTCACTGAACTTGGCATATAATTTGTAGTAGTTCTCTGGACTTCCTTTCTAGCAAAGATAATGCTTTGCTCAAAAAAACTTCAGCCACTCTATTGCTCTATGAAGTAATATACAAATATGGGAAAAGTAGTTGTTTACTGGTATCTCATGGTGGTCTATGTTTTTATAGCTAAAAGAAAGAAAGTGTTGTAAAGAAAAGTCCAAGTTTTCAGAATTGGCCTCTGGCTTGGAATTGTCACTTTAAGATCAGTCACAGCAATTTCTGGGCTGAGTGCTAGTGGTTTTGTTCTGAGCAGCAGGTTAATACAACATTGTGAAAACCTCCATTTGGTACAGAAACATGGTTAACATTCATGTTGGAGATTTACCAAACATAACTCCCTCAACTGGCTCCTTGAAGTTAATTTCAAAAGTGCTGATTAAATACTATATAAATGTATAGTTTCAAGTTGCTCATAACCCATGAAAGTTTTGATGGTACTTGGGTTGCATCTGTAAAAACATTCAGCTATATCTGAATTAGAACGCCTGTGTCTAAAGGTATTCAACTAACCCAGCTGGAAAAAGTATTTAGCATCAGGACTTTTGATCCACGGAGCTGTTTGATGTTAGCACAGAAATTGTAATTTATTATTTTCCATAGAAATATCTCTGTGGAAGATGGACAATCAGTGCTGATTTTACTCCAGTTTTTTAATTCTGTCGTATTTTGAAGGGACTAAGGTGAATTGTCTGCTCAGCAGATCTGACCCATTAATGTCAGGGATATCACTTTTCCTAAAGGTAAAATTATTTCTAGAATTGCATCTTCTGCATCTTTGTGCTTCAATGTATCTCAATCTTGGATTTGCATATAGATTGTGACACATAGAATAAGGTCAGCAGAGAGAGAGATGAGGTTTCCCTTTTCAAGATAGTGTTTAAGCTGTAAACATAAGGAGAAAACCAGCAGTTGAAGCCTGTCTGGTTTACTGGAACTGGTATATTACTTCACCCTATAAAAACCCAAGCAAATCAACAAATGCACTTGTTTGCCGCTTCCCACGTAGGGGCCATTATGCCAGATACCTACTAAAGAATTTGGACATAACCTATGCTAATATGCAAGATGGGTTTTGTTGTTGTTTTATTGATTTATCTTTGTGAATGGCGTTTGTTTGGTGTAATGGCTTTGCCATCTCCAAATGGCAGAATGTAGTTCCTTTGGAAAGTCTTGCTTCAAGATGTTTCCTTCATCTCAACTACACATGCTGTACAGTGTTTATGAAGGGATGCTTGCTTTCCTTGGTACGGCTATTAAATCTGTGATGATCTTCCACAGAAACAGTTACTAAGTAGCCTAGAAGTATGCATAAAAAATAAATGTTTGCCTTCCAATGACATCTTGTGTAAGCTGTTAGCTCTTAGGACGTACCAAAGGAAATCAACAACCCAATGTAATATATACTTGATTACTGTACTTGCATTTCTTCTAGAAATAAGGCAATTGTTTAATGGGTTTACTAGACAACTAATAGATGAGTAGGCTTAGTAATTCAGCAGTCTCTGAAATTAAGTCTTTGTTTCAGAAATGAAATGGTTGCTTATTGCAGCTGAACTGTGAGGGTGGATGAACAGAATCGAATGCTTGGCCACGTGTTGGAGAATGACCCCCAGAAATCTTTATTTAGGAATCATTTAAATTTCAATTATTTTAGTGACTCTTAAAACACTGATAAGTGTTCTGCTTATCTAAAGTGGAAGATTTGATAGAATCAACATCATGAAGAATGTCTGTAATATGAGTGTCTTAAAGCAGAGTTGAAAGAAACTTCTGAACTGTTCAACCCCATGGGCCCAGGGATGCTTGGGATAAATCAAGATGTCCTTTGGCATTCTTAATGCTGCTTAACATGCTCCATAATGCAGTTTATTTCTGACTTTACGACCATTTACAACAGGTTAAAACTCTCTTTCACTGATATCATATAACTTGGTTTGTGAGTTTGACACAACTGCTTAGCTTTCTGGAGTTCTTTTCCTACCAAATTTTGTCTTTTAAAAATGCACCTTCCTCCACATATTTGGCTTCTTGAGACCGATTTTCATCATGACCAGCCATCAAAGGGATTACTTAACTGGCAATAGGGAAATAATATTTTCATAGTGACTCAATAATATTTCCCTTGAAATAACATTTCAAATCTTTACCAAGCCAGTTCTAAATAGTGAACAGGGGTCTTTGGGATTCTATTTTCATGTGGTTGGGGGGGGGGGGGGAAGAGTTCATGAAGTCTTGGAGGAAGTCACACATTCTTAGTCTAGAGAAATATATCTAACTAGCTAGATTTGTCTGTGTCTCATTTTAATCTGTGTGTCTTGGCCTTCATGAATGTGGGTTTTTTTGATAATTGCTTTGTTAGTCCTCCGACACTGAGTGACAGTACTTTTCAATGCTTCACAGCCAAATCTGTTGGCATACAACAGTCCTCGTACACAGAGAGGTATTTTCTTTCTGGCTGGTGACAGTAAGAGCTTCCAAGTTGACAGAGAGGGGTGAAGACATCTTTACAAGTGAGAAGAAAGCTGAGAGAGGATGAAGAGGTTCTCTGTCAAAATAAAAGTATTAATTTACTTCATCCCTCCTGCATAATGAAATAAACAGGAGATCTGATAGCTACATGTTAAAAGATAATTTTATTTGTGTTGCTTATATAAAATTTAATTACTTAGCTTACTATCAGGGTCCTCATGACTTGGAAATTTTTGCAGTAAATATAACAAATAGTTTTTTCTTTCAGTAAGGTGATGAGTGGTTTGATGTAGAAAGACTATATTTGCATATAGAGAGTGTTGCAGTATCCTCTAAGAACCTATCTGTTCATTATTTCTCCCCCCAAAATTATTGCTATAGAATATGTATGTATTTAAAGGTGCTTTTTATACATCAGTTCTTTTATAAATTAAAATAAAGAACAGTTTGAGAGCTATAGATGTTTTACAGTATCTGAAATTATTTGCTGCTTTTATTTTTTGGTTTGGATACTTTCCCACTAGAAAATAATGGGTTATCAGTCAAAATTTCTGTAATAAATTCAAGACATTGTAAGAAATTGGGTAGGCAGTAGTCAAAGGATGCCTAAACTAGTACAATTCTTGCTGTATCCGTGTGGATGATAAAATTAACTGGTAATATTAACTTGCTGTCTTTGAGGGAAGAGCAGGGAACCCAAACGACCAAACAAACCCCTTGCTGAGCTTATTCAGTTGGCAGTTAATTGTCCATCAGGGATAACTAGTCAAAAAATTAGTTGAGTGGCTTATGTGATCAAAGGGAGGTAAGTTATGGAATGTGGTTCGTTACTGGCTGTTTGTTCTGTTCCTGGCTGTTCTGCTTGGATATTCATGAGAATGTCTCTACTTTGCAACTGGATTCCATTGCGTCAATGTTTAATTTGTATTTGTCCCTTGCATTCATGGTTGTTCTTGCTTCCTGCCAAAATGGAAGAATTTAGACATGTTTGGGAGAACATCTGCAGCTTCTGTTGTTGCTGGACTCTAAGACCCAAGAATACTTCTCAAATACTGTCTATATGTGGTTGTGCACTCAGAGATACCCTTGGCAATGTGCCTTTCATCAAGTAGTTCTGGTACAGATGCCCTTTAGCATTAGTCCAGACACCTGGCAGTGAGCATCTCTGTTCCAGTGCTAACTAATGAAGTACTGAGGACAGGGACAAGTTACAAAGACAAGTCACCCACAGTAGCTGGTGAACCATGTTATATATCCCTTTACTTCTAATGAAGACACTTCAGGAAAAAAGCTGGTATGTCTTTAGCCTGTGCAATACAGCAGTTCTACAATATTCTTGTATTGGAAATGAATGTTTTTCTGAAATTAGTTCTATAATAAATCTATTTGTGTGCTTAAAATAAGGCCTGATAACACTGACTTTTTCCTGACTTGGGTGCTATTGTTGCTCACAGGCACTTAGTCTTTAAAAACTTCCAGTGCTACCAAACCTAATGTTATTTTGCAGCTTTGTATTTCATACTGCAGTTGTTAAGACACCTACATCAAGTATGCAGGAGAGATTTTTTTTTTGGTGGGGAATTTAAATCAGGCTTTTCTTTTGTATTATTTTCTAAAGCCTGTTTTGGCTGAGTTAATCTGGTCTGATCATAACTTGACTTTGAAAACTCAGTCCATTCCAAGAAAATAACAGATGATTTGAAAATTGAAATTTAGGAGATAAGATTCTAATATCTGATATCTGCTCATTTCTTTGCTATTTTGAAACACTTGTAAACTTAGAATTACATTCAAATGAAAATGTCTTATTATTTGTTGTCACACGTTTTTCACAGTTGCATCTCTTTTGGTGTCTCTCTCAACCCATGGCTCCCAATTTTCCTTTCATTTCCCACCATGTTTCGAGTTCATTGAAGTATCACATGTTGGTCTCCCAATTACAGTTATTTTCAAGAACAAACTAGTTGTTCTTTAAATTAGTGGAAATATTAATTGCTAAATGATAACAGAGCATTAACTAGTATTTTAAACAAATAAATCAGATTTCAGGGAACTTAAACCTGCCTATACTGATTCAAAAGGCAAGAGTAACACATTTTAGAGACTGTCACAGTGATGGATTGATAAAATGTACAATCTTCTGCTGCTGCTTTAAAAAAAAAAAAAGCATCTTTGTATGCTGCCAGCACACAAGTTTAAAACAGGCTTAATTTTATGTTGCTCTCAATTATGTTATTAAGTCTTCAGAGTGAATCTTTCTGAAGAATTTTTTATGATTTAATCTTCTGTATCATTTCTGTCTGTTCCCAAGACATCTTCACTTGAAATGTAACATTTTGTAAGACTCGGTGAAAATCCCTTAGAATTGTGTAATCTTTTCAGGTGATGTTCTTAGTTTTTTTTGAAAATCAGAAGTTAGTTCACTAGTGGGTTTTGAAAGTGCTGTTGTGCAAGTTGATTATTCTTGATGTTCTTAGTCTTACTTACTGGTGGCCTTTTATGATGGGGTTACAACGTTGGTGGATAAGGCTAAAGCAACTGATGTCATCTACCTGGACTTGTGCAAAGTGTTTGACACCGTCTCACATGGCATCCTTATCTCCAAATTAGAAGCATGTGGGTTTGATGGATGGACCACTCGGTGGATGGTCACACTCAAAGAGTTGTGGTCAAAAGCTCAAAGTCCGAGTGGAACTTGGTGACGAGTGGTGTCCCTCAAGGGTCAGCATTACAACTGGTGCTTTTCAACATCTTTGTTGGAGACATGGACAGTGGGATTGAGTGCACCCTCAGCAAGTTTGCTGATGACACCAAGCTGAGTGGTGTGGTCGACATGCTGGAGGGACACGATGCCTTCCAGAGGGACCCTGACAGGCTTGAGAGGTGGGCCTGTGCAAACCTCATGAAGTTCAACAAGGCCAAATGCAAGGTTCTGCATCTGCGTCGGGGCAGCCCCAAGTACAAATACAGGCTGGGCCATGAGTGCCTTGAGGCCAACTCTGAAGAGAAAGAATTGGGGGTGGTGGTAGATGAGAAGCTCAACATGAGCTGGCAATGTGCGCTTGCAGCCTAGAAGGCCAATAACCGTATCCTGGGCTGCATCAAGAGAAGCGTGGCCAGCAGGTAGAGGGAGGTGATTCTTCCCCCCTACTCCTCTCTCATAAGGCCCCACCTGGAGTGCTGCATCCAGTTCTGGAGCCCCCAACACAAGAGAGACATGGCCAGTTAGAACGAGTCCAGAGGAGGCCACGAGGATGATCCGAGGGCTGGAGCACCTCTTCTGTGACGACAGGCTGAGAGATTTGGGGCTGTTCAGCCTGGAAAAGAGAAGGCTCCAGGCCTTCCAGTACCTCAAGGAGCCTACAAGAAAGCTGGAGAGGGACTTTTCATAAGGGCACTTAATGACAGAACAAGGGGAAATGGCTTTAAGCTGAAAGAGGGCAGGTTTAGATTAGATATTAGGAAGAAATTCTTCACTGTGAGGGTGGTGAGACACTGGCACAGGTTGCCCAAGGAAGTTGTGGATGCCCCCTCCCTGGAAGTGTTCAGGGCCAGGCTGGATGAGGCTTTGAGCCACCTGGTCTAGTGGAAAAGTTCCTGATTCCTCTGAGGTTACTGAAGTGCATCTCATACCAAGTGTTGTACTTATGCTACATAAACACCAGATTTTAGCATTCATATTTTGTCAAATAATTATTTCATTTACCAGTCATTCTACAATAATTTATCTCAATTGGTCTGTAAACATTCACAACTTGTAAAATATAAGAACTATTTGGCTTTCATTTTGGTTTGAGTTGGATAGAATGTAACTGCATATGCAAGAAAGATGACAGTGCTCAAAAATCTGTTGGAGATATATATATATTGGGTCGCGCTGTGAACTCAACAGCAAGCAATGAGGATTAGAATTTCCATTTCAGAGTCTTAAGTAGAAGGGCCATGGTTTCCATAGTGGACACTTATTCCCCCCACCCCTCACCCCTCCCACTGTTGGAAGTTGTAATTTTCTATCTTCTCTTTTAAGATCTCTTATTCAAGACAGACACCAGTATTTACACTAATTAACAAGTTTATGTAGGAGTTTGTTGCTGTTTTAACTGCAAAGAAGAGAGGAAAGCATAGAGGAACTCTGACAAGTTAATAAAAGAAATCATTATATAATTTTTAAAAATCGCAAATCAGTCCTCCTTTGCTCAATCAAAATATGATGGGATATAATTGTTTGTAACTTTTTTTGGTACTATGTTGTAAAGGCCAGAAACAAGAAACAGGATGAAAAGTTGAATAAATTGCTATTGTGAAGTAAAATGCACAGACATACTGACAGTAACTGTATATGCAACATTTTGGGCTAGGCAATAGGTACTCTTAACATAACCTAATTTTTTAAATAGCAAAAGCATTTTAAGAACAAGAAAAAGGAAGCTTCCTATGTCATAGCACAAGAAGAGAATGTGAGTAGAGGTAATGGAACTAAATTAAAAGCTACGTAGAAAGTTTTTCAGATCTGTTCATTCATGGAGCTCACTTTTCAAATTAATGTATATCTTTTAAAATGCACTGGTGTATATCCTGTGGTATGCTCTTGAGCTCTTATTTTCCAAGGGCTGTTTGAGCTGTAAGCTCTGTGAATCAGCTAGGCAACTTGTATAATAGAAATAAAGTCACTACCTAAATCACTACATAATACAATCAAGTCCAGTGTAGTCTGAGGTACAATGATAATGTATTATCAGGTGCAGTTCACAGATATGAGAAAATATCTTTAACCTAATAAAACATGTAGTCATAACTAATCCCTTTCAATATTTGAGTGGTAGTAAATACTTCACATCAATTTCTTGTTTTCTTGTGTTACACTTTTTAGTTTTCATTTGTGTTCCTGAAGATTCACATGGATTTATTTAGCATTTTCCACTTTTGGACCTACTCTAAGTTCAGTAATACCAGTGTAAGCCATGTCATGTATTGAAGCCTCTGTGTAGTTCAATGGTGACATGAGAGAGGAACTCCATCAGAATTTGTGAATGAAAGTGTAAGAGGCAAAAAAAAAAAAAAAAAAAAAAATCTTTCCTGAAATAGTATCTCACATAAAATATTTCTAATAGAAATGAAATTGAAGTATAGGTTTGCTTCTGCTGTCCATATTTACTGTCCGGATTTGCTCCTTAGCAGTGTTGGCACTCTGTGCAATACATTACATAAGGCCACACTTAATGATGGTTTGGGATATTTTAGGATGGTGCTTTAAAAATTACTCAAAGCAGCCCGACTGCACTCGTTTTCTAAAAGTTGTAAAGTGGCTCAGTTTGCCAGGGCTTTTGTAAGGTGACTGATAGTTATGTGGTCAGGTTTTGTCTTGAAATGTGTTGTAGCATTTAACGTAACGACTAACTTGGAGGGTTATCAGCCAGTTTGCAGTCACTATTCTGAACTGTCCTGAAAATTCACCTTCTGCTTTTGTCCATAGATTTTAAACCTGTGTTTAAAATGTGGTGGTGGGTGGGGTGTGGTTTTAGTTTTGCAGGTGTTTTTTTTTTGTTGTTGTTGTTGTTTGTAGTTTTTTTTTTAAGATTTCACCTGAGTATGTGACATTTCATACTATTTTCTTAAAGCTCCATGATTCATTTTTCTCAAGTAAGCTCCAGATAGGGTGTAATTATCTTGCTGTGACAGAAAGCATAGCAAAGGGAAGCTGTTCTGCCTTCCAAAGAGATGTTTAGAATACACAAGGTAAAAAATCTTTGTCTGTTAGTGCTCTAGAAAAGGCAAAGACAAGTTTGTTGTTTTTTGGGTTTTTTTTTTCAAATATCATAGCTAGATGTCAAATAAAAAAGTGCTGTATAAAGTGATAGATGCTTTGTCTTTGTACATTTTAATACCCATTGGTTGTTGAATTTTAGAATTACTGTTTCCAATTTTATCCTGTTTCTGTCTATATGAAGAATCTACATATTGTGATGATTAAGAAACTCATAAATACATTGGAGACATTAATAACAGAATAGAATCTGAAGGAGAATCTAAAAAAAATATTATACTTCTTAGTGGGAACAGCAGGTGAGTTCAGTGTCTTCTTGCAGGGAAAAAAAAAAAAGTGAAGATGGGAAAGTTCAAGATGAGAGATTACAGAGAACATGAAGTGATAAATCAACCCTTACAGGATTATAGCTACTTCCTTAGGAAAGAAATCTATGTTGAACCATATAGGGAATCCAATATTGAGGGACTGGAAGGATCAGAAACAGGTCAGAGAGACATTACTATCTTTAACATTGGTTAAAAATGGGAGACGTGATCAGTACTGTTCAAGTAACTTTTGGGATTTGATCTCTAGAGAGGTATTGTCACCTTGAAGATGATAAATTCATAGTTAAAATGTGTGATCAGCATATTTACTACAACATTTCTGAGTTTTCAAAAAATAACATGAGGGAGAGACTGTACAATGTTGTGATAAGACATTGTTTGCAAGAGAAACATACAGTTGATTGATAAAAGTTAGATCATACAACCTGAGCAGCCTGATCTAGTTGAACATGACCCTGCTTACTGCAGGAGGAGTGGACTAGATGACGTTTAAAGGTCCCTTCCAACCCAAACCATACTATAATTCTAACACTTCATACTTAATAAAATAGTAATATTGTTAGGTAGAGCTAGGACTCATGAGGAAACACCCTGTTGCAGTTGCACAAAAGTGTGGAGGAGGAAGCGTGGCAAAAGATGTATATGCAAGTTAATGAACATTTTTTAGTAATTGTATTTTTAAAAAAACTAAGGGAAACTAAGTACAAATGATATAGAAGTTAAAGCAAGAAACCATGGATAAGCAATTTTGTTTAGTGCCAATCTGCTTTGAAACCCTGTCATATAATGGGAATGAAAGCAGGAAGCAGTTGTCTGTTGAGAGGGAAGGCTCAATTTAAAAACCTTTTTAGGCAATTATAAAATTGTTAAACTTTGAATGGGGTCCTTTGAGTTTCAGATTTAAAACCATAAAAATAAAAAAAAAAATGGTGGTGGCCTCATTGTGTTGACAGGATAAGTGATGATCTTGGACAAGAAAGCAGAGGAATATTTTGTCATAAGTTTATGGATCTGTATGGGTACTGCCTCCCTAGCTGGACGCTAAACTTCTCCCACTGCAATTTTCCCTATAAAACAGTGTAAAGAAAGATATTGCAGGCAGTAGGTGAAAGTACATGGAACCTGATATCTCTAGCTCGATCTGTAAACTGTAAGATATGCATGTTTGAAATCTTTCTCATATGGTTTTATTTCTTGTAGCAAAGGCAAAGAGCTCTTTACACTAAACCCTACATGCTGGAGACTATAGTAAAATAGTTTCATATTCCCAGATCTTTGGAGAAAAAGACCAGTCTCCTAAAATATCAGAGTTGTTTAGTGGAGTCTCATGGGGGGGAAAAAAAAAAATCACATACAATTGTATCATGTTTCACCTTTTAGTAAAACAACTAAATGAAAACTACTAAATAAAGACTATCACATGGTGAGTTTTTTCTTTTTGTTTTCCCTTTCAAGTAAATGAAAGTGAAATAAGGGTTAATTTAGCATAGGACTAAAATAACTTAAAATTAGGTGGGGGGAAGGAGAGACCTAAGACCTCCTCAGTAGCATATTCCAGGTCAAAATCAGAAAATTATTTATGAAAAACTTTATTAAAAAGGAAGGAGAAAAGTAAAGCCTTGCTCTGTATGAATGTTCGGTGCTAATGGTAGAAAATTAGTAAAGGGATACTTCCAGAGACTTGAAAAATTCCATATCTAAGACAATACATAGACAATTTTGGTTTTGCAGGTTTATGTGTTCAAAGCACCTGAGACTGTGTTAGATACTGATAAGATTCAGAATTTGAAGCCTAAAGGGAACTGAAAATTATAATATGAAATTTATTAGGCACCAGCAGATAGATATTTCAGAGTGCTGTGGAACTAGGAATTTTCTGACCTGGAGTGAATGTCCTTCAGAGAAGGCAAATGCTAGCTTTAGAACAATAGCAAAGTATGACTTTAATCAAAAGAGAAAAAGCATTTGTATTTTACAGAAATCTTTCAGTGATTACTGAAATGATGATAACCCAGTGAGTTTCCAGCTCATAATCCAGGTTACATTATGTATTGAAGATGCTATAAGTTCTTAAAATGTGTTATTTGTTATCACTATTTATCCCTAGATTCTTATCCTGTGTGGGCTGCAGAAAAATCAGTCAATTAGTAGTGGTAGGTGGGTAGGTGTCTCAGGGATTAAGGCACTCGGATATCTATTTGTTAATCATGCAAATAAATAAGGAAAGGCAGATGCCAGGATCTGTTGTTACCTAGATACCAGGGACTGTGACTCAGAAGCTTTTGATCTTTTATCACTATATAGAGTATTTTCCTCTGAGTCTGAAAATAACTACTTTTCACATTTAATACTTTATTGGATGTTTTTACTGATAAGAATTAAAGAGTAACTTGCATTATTAGTGCATGTATATGACCACTCTACTCATATTTTAAAAACTGATCTATTTTTAGTTTCACAGTTCTTATATTATTTTTTAATCCTTGCCTAAAGTGGGAATTTTTGTCAAACAATGATAAATTTAAGTAAAACCTGTATGTGTATTTGTGCAAAATTACATTGTTAAACTTGGTTCTTCCCATGAAAATAGCGCCGTAATCTATCTAGCAGCAAGCTGTGATTATAGCATATGAAAGATGAGGAAAAAAATTTACGAGGTATATTTAAGAGGTACAGCCGTTTCTTCTACTGTAAGTCTATTCTCACTGATTATAAAGAATACAAAAATTGGAGATGAAGTACAAAAGAGAGCAAAAACTGCAAAAATCTGCTGTAGGATAATAAGTACTTAAATTACTGTGGTTTATGCACCTTGAGTTAGATTGCCTTGTATAGATGACTTGTCATTTTTGTCTTAAATGTTGAATTCCCTTCCTCTTCAAAGGACCAGTGTCTTGTTTCCTGTTTAGTATGGTTTCCTCAAACAGCTATTTCAGGGTTTAAAAAACATTTTTGCATAAAATTAAAGGAGAAATTGGAGCCAGATGCAGAAATGGAAAATACCAACTTAGACTGCCAAACTAAAGCTTCCGAAAACAAGGTTGTGTGATAGAAAATATCATTTCCAAAAAAACCTTGAAAGTAAGCTGTAGAGCTGGTGATGTCTAGTATCTTAGGAATTCTTTTTAGGGCTACCAGTTAGCAGTGGTTTCCATCGGAAATGTGGGAAATTCCTTCCCTAATACAGAAAAGAAAGTGGTGATCAGAAACAGAGAAAAGCCCTTGAAACAAAAGAATATAACAGTTAGGAGATGTGACACTTGTATGCAGAGTCTTGATCACTTCTTAAATTTTTATTTTTATTAGTCTATTAGGGCTTTGTGTTCTTTGTATTCTGTAAGGATTTTTACCAATTACATAGGTTGAAGGTATGTGTATAGATAGCTGTAACAAAGCTCATTTTAAATGACATAGTTCTACTTGGGTTATAAAATGCAAGAGAACGTGCTTGTAGTAGGGTATGGGAATAAAACTGTTCTAGTAGTGTAGCTTATCTGTCATCTCAATAGAAATAACGTGAAAACTCTTTCACTGAAAGATGGAGTATGCAAAGGACAAATACTGGAGACAACTTTGTAACTTTGTTCTGAGTTTAGGATAGGTTCCTTTTTTTTTTTTTCTTTTAAATTGTGAAGCAAGGAAAGAATCATCCCAAACTAATACTGTGAAGTTTCATGCCATATGGTCTATTTGTGCCAGAATTTATTTTTTCTTCATGAAGAATAAGTATAGTGTGTTGTGTTTTGGGGTTTTTTTTAAAAATCTCTGTGCAGAATATCTCAGTACACAGGCCTCTGAAGAGATGGGGGGGTGGGGGAATCAAACAAACCCCAAAACAAGCAAACAAAACAGAAAATGACCTCCTCTGTTTCAGTGCAATAGTGTTAAGAATTTGAAGATTATTGTATCAAGAAGTTTAAGGATGGGAAACAAAGGAAAAGGGCTGTTCCTACTTATTTACTGATGATTTTTATGTTATTTCTCAGCCAAAAAAGACTCTAGATAGATATGTAAAACTGCCAGCGAAGTAAAAACTGTCCAAAAACTTCAGCTATTCTAATTTTATGTCAAGTTATTATGAATGGAGGAATCTGTTATGAAGAAGAAAGTTATTTCAACTGGAAGCTTTTATGTTGATGTGGAATGTTAGAAGTAATTGGTTGTAAAAAGGTGGGAGGGGGATTGGGACTACAAAGTTATACTGGTATTTTTGTTCATATTTGCATCTGCCACCTGTATGGGTAGGTCAGTGCCTGCTAATTTTATGCCTTAGATTAGTAATTCCAGACAGTTAAACTAGTGCATTGAGAACAACTGAATCCAAATAAGGCATTCTTTTCTGTATTTCTTTTTCTATATAGAGTATAATAAAAGTTGACAATGATGTCTTATTCTTATTTCCCCATGATTCCTAAGGCTTGAGAGTTTAAAACTGGAATGTTTTGGTGGCAAGAGAGGTAGCTAATAAAATAATCCTGTCATACATCTTGTATTTTTTGCTGGTTTGTGTATATATATGTATACATCAGAAATGTAAAGAGAAATCATATATCAAATCCCACTGTTTATTTAAATTTGATGGATTTCTTAATGTTATTTTTTAAAAGGCTGTGAAAAGGCGCTTTTTTTTATGTTTAGCTCTACTTAAGATGCCACATAGGGTGGCCAGTGAAATGCATGCTGAATGACAAAAGTTTGTGTGCTGTGAAGAGAAAAAGGTTAGCTAAACAAATCCAAGTTGTGACAGAGGCAGAAAAAAACAAAGATTGACCTTTTAGTGAAAAGTTGTGTACTAGGGTCTAAACACTTATTACAATTAGTATTAATACTTTTCCTTTCTTATATCACAAGGTTTATGTCTAATTTCTATAGCTGCTTTTATAATTATTATTTAGAAAACATGGCCCTCTATGAGTAGATGCAATGAAAGACCTTTAGTTAGTTCAGTCAGCAAAATCGCCTATATTGTTATTATCTCATTTTCATTTTATATAAACTTAACCCTCATTTCATACAAGATGTAGGTTCAATCACTACAGTTCTGTTTGGGGCATATGTCAAAGAAATGTTTTTTTAACTGTGAAAATAAGTCTGTGAAACTCCTCAGTTTTTCTTTAGAGGACAGCAAGGATTATTTCTATCAGGAAAAAAATTACTTAACTCTGTAATGGATGTTCTTTAGGAAACAGTGTTTTTAAAATTGGAAAAAATTCTAAGTAAAGTTTGTTTTGTTTTTCTGTGATATCTTTGGACAACCCCCTCAGACACATGGTCTGATTCTTGCAACTGTCCTATGCTAGGGCAAGAGTTGGACTCAATGATCCTTGTGGGTCCCTTCCAACTCACAATATCCTATGATTCTATGTTCTTAAGTATAAGGTGGAATATAGAATTGAAAACAAGTTCTAAAAGTGCAATAATATTTTGATTGGAAGACACCTGAAAAGATGGTAGTATAAGTCCATACTGTCTTATGTTTGTGGTTAAAGAACTTTCCAGTGTGGTTATGATTTTTATTTTTTTTCCGTTTCATTTTTTTTAAAAAGTCATCTCTCATGTTATGTCCTTCTGGTATTCCTTTGAGCTTTTAGATAGCGTCATGTTTAATTGTCCTTATCTTCTATAAAAGGTGAGTTTCTTGAACTCTGGTCTTTGTGTTCCTTGTTCCAAACTATACAATTATATAGAAAAGATTTATTTATATGCTAGCATTAAACAGAAGAGTGTGAGTAAGTTATATTAGTTTTCTAATCAGCTTAGTTGTAGTAAAGTTGAACAATGCTTTCCTTTTCTGAACTGGCTTGTACTCTGTTTTGACAACCTGTATGGTTGAAACACTTAAACCCACTCAGTGACCCAATTAGGGTTTTGAATGTCACCATGGAGTGATATACAATTGCACATCGTAATGGTGCTTCTCATAGTTTATAGACTTGTCTCTTTATATAATTGCTCTGCTAACGTTCTTTGCACTGCTGCTTCCATATGTGACCCTGGGAGACCACTGATGGTAATAGTTAAACCACTGACAATAGGAATTGTCTCCATCAACATGAAAGGTTGTTCTGGGTTGCCAGCCAATAAGAATTTCTTCTTCCATTAGTAGTGGTGTTTTGTATCAGTGTTACCTCCTTTGTAGGACAAAAAAAAAAAAAAAAAAAAAAAAAAAAGGGTAGGGTGAAAAGGAAGCAACTACAGCATAATTAGACTAATTTATATGTTAGAGAGAAACTGAGTTTCAAATCTAAGAGTAGCTTTAAAAGTAACAGAGTGAAGTTAACTGGAGAATCTCTTGAAATAATTGTCTCTGAAAGCTACAGCAAGTATGTATCAAAATACTGTTTGCAAAACGTCACTGAATTACCTATACCTATGTGATAGTTTAACTGAGCTGGTAGCCAAACAAGACACAGCCACTCGCAGCTCTCCCCTCACCCAGGGAATCGGAGAGAGAACTGGAGGGGTAAAGATGAGGAGACTTGTAGGTTGAGATAAGAACAATTTAATAACTAGAGTAAAATAGAATTAAAATAGTAAGGATAATAAGAGTAATAATGATAACTATATATATATATAGATGACTGATGCAGAGTACAATTACTGACCACCCACTGATAACCATCCCGGAGGAGCGAAAAGGAACCCTGTGGTGGTTTGGGTGGAATCGCCCTTTTTGCTTGCAGCGTGCAGCCAAACACAGCCTGCTCTCTGAGCCTCCCCCTCCCTCACCCAGGGAGTGGGGGAGAGAATACGTGATATGATATGGAGTATTTCATTGGCACATCCAAATGCCAGTTTTGGGTTTTGTTATTCACTGCACTTCTCCCTCCCAGTCCTAATGCAGCTGTGAACCAGCCAAACAAGGTGGCCTTGAGCTCCAGCAGCAACTAATAACACCAGTACTGTTATCAATGTTCTTCTCATAATAAGTCTGAACTGAAACACTGAAACTAAAATATAGCTATTCTAATTACTAAAAAGAAAATTAACTCTATCCTAGCAAAACCAGGACAAACCCCAAAACCAAAATCGCAATCCCAGAGAAGTGAGCCCAAGCGATTCCCGAGAATCCCCCTCTTCCTGGTCAGCCCCATACTAAACATGACATATCTCATTGGCATATCCTACTGTCAGTTCTGGGTTTTACTAACTACTACACTTTCCTTCTACACCCCCCACTTCCAGTCCTCTGTTCTTAGAAACTGCACAAGCACAGTGTCCTTGTAGTTATCAGTATTTCTTCTCATAACAATCCTCTCTGAAACCAAAACACAGTGCTTTCTAGCTACTAAGAAGAAAATTAACCCTATCCTAGCAAAAACCAGGACAATCTACCAAAATATTGTAGTCTTCAGTATAGTGAACTGTGCATATGTTTACTTCATTATACACTATTTGGTCATTCAGATTAACTAGAGGAAGAGACAGACATTTTCTTTTCTCTTCTTTCTTTGAGTGGTTACCAGTTAACACTTGCAAGGTGCTCAAGCACGGATTCCTTTTTACATCCTAAAGAGGTGAATTTTATGGAAAGGTTGACAAGATAGGTTGGACTCTTCAACTAGCTTAGTTGTGAGTCTTTTGTGTTAAATCATAGAGAATCCAAAATATTTTCTTGGAAATTACTGATTGTGCATTTTCACTCATTTCACAACATTTAAGTTTAAAGACTGTAAGCATATGATCCTTCTACTGTGGGGAAAAACGCAGAATACTCCAGTGAATCTCCAGTATGTATTTGCCAGTTGGGATATTTAGTACTCTGTTGTGTCAGTATGCTGCAGTGAGCTCTACAGGCTTATTTCCAAATATTTCCTTTGCTCTGTTGTTCTCAGCACTGTGTAAGAGAATCTTGAAATTTTGATCAGTATGTCAGGGAAAGTGGAGTGGCAGCTGTTTCAAACTCATTTTTAAAATGAATTTATGTCCATGAGATTAGCTGTTGATTATATTAAAGTTGTTAATAGTATAGTATGTTGCAAACAGATAGTGAAAATTCTTAAAGTAAGCTGAAGTAGCTGTGGAAGGATACCTCTTCTATCTCTAACTTTCTGTATTTTTATTTCACTCTTCACATCGCCTTGCTGATGATTAGCTTCCCTTCTTTCTCTTTGAGGTGTATTCAACCCATTTCTGACTGATCGATGGAGAAAGCTGGAGCCTGTGGTGACCACAGCATCAGAGTGCTAAGTTCATGCTCATTGCTCAGGTGTTGTACAATACATCTTATTCTCTGAGGCAACCAGAGAAGGGTTTGTTTTTACACACTGTCAAGCCAAGTTACTTGAGGAGGTGCAGGGTGCAGCTGCTAGTGTACAGCCAATTGAGTAAGAGGAATCAAGAGTCATACAAAACTTTTCAGTTCTATCTTAAAGCATATATTTAAATATTTTAAAAGTGATGTTGTTACAGTATGTCAGAGCAAGTAGTGAAGACATTGGGATTTAAATAGTCATATGACCCATTGTGCAAAAAGTAACCGCCAAAGAATTTTTGTGTCACTAATGTATATTAATTGCTATGTAACTGTATACTTTTTCTATTTTTCATGCAGGTTAGGGCATGCAAATACTTATATTTTTAATGTTAGTATTGTTGTTTGAGCAGAACAATGTGGACTATTTTTATGCTCCAGAATAGCATGAAAAATTAAAAAAAAAAACCCTAACAGAACCACTGAAAAACCTTCTATGCTATTCAGAAGACATCTAACAACAAATATGACCTGAAAACATTGATGCTGGGTTTCAATCTTATGCAAATAAAAGAATCAATTTACAAATCTTTAATTAAAATTTTAATAGAAATGTCCAAAAATATTTTGTTTGAAAGGCAATATAATAATCCCTTTTATGTAGCGCCAGTAAAGATTATGTGATCCTAGAGGAGCTAACCTGTTATATTCAACAGGGCTTTTTCTGTCATTGCTCACCTCCCTTGTCTGAAAGGTGCTCAACATCCTTCAATTCCTGGGCTGAATGATGACATACTATCATTGCCATTGTATTCCAACATCATATATTTAAAAGAATAGGACATTTGTGATAGAGGACACTAGAATCATAGAAAGGTTTGGGTTGGAAGGGAACTTTAAACATTACCTAGTCCAGCCCCTCTGCAGTGAGCAGGGACATCTTCCACTAGATCAGGTTGCTCAGAGCCCCAGCCTGACCTGAACTTTTCCAGGGATGGGGCTTCTGCTGCCTCTCTGGGCAACATTTTCCAATGATCCACCACCCTCATTGTAAAAAAAAAATTCATTACATCTTGTCTGAATCTACCCTCCTTTGGTTTAAAACCATTTACCCTTTTCCTATTGCTACAGACACTGCTAAAAACTTTGTCCCCATCTTTGTTACAGGCCCCCTTCAAGTATGGAAAGGCCACAATAAGGTTTCCCTGGAGCCTTCTTTTCTCAAGACTGAACAACCCCAACTCTCTCAGTTCCTCTTCATAGAAGAAGTGTTCCATCACTCTGATCATTTTTGTGGCCCTCCTCCAACAGATCCGTGTCTGTCTTGTGTTTATGTTTCATACAATGTTTAGTTTTATGCAACCATTGTTTACTTGTTTATTATATATTCCTTCTGTTACATTTTTTAACACTTCTACTATCCCCTACAAAGGTTTCTTTGGGTTTTTCTGTAGCATTCTACAGTGTCCCTGTAAGATCCTTAACAAGTTCACTCAAAAGTCCTGCACACACTTAAATTACACTAAGATATTTCTGTTGAGCTTCACAAAATCATTACGGTACTTCTTCTCATTAATGAAAAGTTAAAGTCACTGAGTTTTTAATATCTTAAAGACGGTTTAATAGTCCCTTAAATTATTACGTATGTCTGATAATAATACCATGTAAAATTGTATCTGCAGAAGAGTGCCAAACATCTTTTAGTTGCTAATTGTGGAGCATTCATGTCAAATTGCTCTTAATATTTCAACTTTTAATTCATTTTGGCATATGTAGGCCTTTTTGATTTGGCATCTGATATTTTGTCAGTTGTTCTGTGCAGTGTGTGTGTACTTTAATATGGGATAACTATTGAGTTAGCCTTCCTGTTAACTTAAGCCCTGTGAATTACTTTTCTGTAGTGTGTCATATCTTCCAATCTTTTATAATGTTTATATGGAGAACAGAATATTTATAGAAATCTATGACTAATGTTTCCAATTTCTACAAGTCTGTAATTTTCAGACTACTACTTTCCTTCCAGGCTTGTATTTATTGCCTGGAAAAGAGAGTGTGGTACGCAGAAGGAGTGGATAGGAACGGGCCTGCAAATACTGGTTGTATGTAGTGTTCAGTTTAGAAGACCTTACTTACACCAGTCGGTGACCTAAAAAGTACAGACAGTCTAGCATATGTTTGAAATTATCAAGTAAGTGTGCAGGTATCATCCAGTGATATTACATAATAAATGTCCCTACTGTGTGATTTTTTCATAAAGAATTAATATGGGGGAAAAAATTTTGTATTTAATGAAGTGTTGTGATCTTGTACTTCCTGCTGGAGAGTTTTGCCTCAATTATGAATAAAGAGTCTGGCCCAAATAGAATGTACTGAGAAATGTTTTGAGACTTTAACGATTCCATATTACTTAGTGTGAGCCAAGAAATACACCATAGTTACTGACAGGTGGTGTAGAACTGGACACTGAAATTGCCTACCTAATTGTAGATTGATATGTGTATCCATTTTGATTTTAACATCAATCATGTCATCAATCAAGTCATTTTAACATCAGTCAAGTCAACATCAAGTCACCATATAATTATATATAAAGAGACTTTACAATATACCTGTTATTTCCTGAGGATCCATTACAGTCCATCAGACAAAATATCAGTTCTTTTTTTAAAAAAAACCCTAATTATTATAATAAAAGGATTTTCAAAATAAAGGTTATTTACCCAATAGACTGTTAAGATTTATTTGCAATCACTATAAATAGATGCTCTGCTCCTTGTTAGGAATTCTGAGATAGCATATTATAAGCTGCAATGAGTTGTTCCCATGTAACAAAAATGCAATATCCTCAAGGTTGGAGATGCTTCAGTTAATGCAGAATTTACATAAAAAAATCATAGAATCATAGAATGGTTAGAGTTGGAAGGGACCTTAAGGATCATCTAGTTCCAACCACCCTGCCATGAGCAAGGACGGTCGAAAATACAGAGCACCTGAAGCCAGACCACAATCCTGTGTGTGAAGAATTTCACTAAAAACAGTGGAATGAACAGTCCTCAAAGTTGAGTGCAACCAGTAGTGTCCAACAAAAGACCATGGCATGTAATCTCTGAATATCTTCAAGGCTGACTTTCAAATCTCAGACTAGCAGCTCTGTCGGTACCTTCTGTAGTTGTTGGAGATTATGTATACACTCTTTAGCAGTTAAGAATAGCTGAATTAGGCAGGCTTCTGTCTTAAGTTATCTCCTGGGGAAACCTTCCTTTCTGCTTTGATTGTAGGGGCAATCTACAGATTCATGTCCCCGTGCTGTATTTAGCTTGATAATATTTGTCATCTTCTTGCTAGATACGCTGCATGTTCCTTAGAGGTACATAAATTGCTTTCTTCATTAGTAGATTAAAGATCTTATCTTTGTAGGTATGTTAGTTATTAGTAAATGTTGCATTTTCTAAAAAATTACATTTTTAATAAATGTTTCTCTGGATGACACACTATAAATGCATAATCTGTTGATACAGATCATGATTTGCAAAATTCCTTCAGTAAAAAGCAACACTTGTTTTGTTTTAGTGTCACAAATAAGGTTAAAGCAGATTATGCCCTCGGGAAGAGAAGTGACTGACGTTAGCTTGTATCTTCCAGGTTCCTTAAGGAATTAATACTTGGCTTTCTAATTTTTGGAAGCCAGAATTTGCACTGAAATTTTAAATGTTTTTTATATATTTCATATTCATGGTTAGAGTAATTTTTCTTGGAAGTATGGAAGTACATACTTGGCAAGTACATAAGGACAGATTGGGACAAAGTTCTCCCTTCCCCTCTCCCCATTTCTGCCTTCCACACCCTCCTTACAATTTGGAATTTGTGACTTGCTGTGGTGAAAGGCCTCTAAATACCTAATTAAGACAAAACCCATATTTTTTCTGGCTTGAGTTTGATGGAAAAAATTTCAGTCATACTTGTACTAGCTTTAGATTGATCCATTTGATTATCAATGAACAGTAGGAATTATTTCCCACTTCTAAAAAAAAGTATAGATACTTTCCTACATCAAATGAGAAATTAATATTTTTCACTTGTAGTGTATTGAAAAAAAGTGAGTTTTATTCACAAGTTATTCTGTAGTGATCAAACTATGAAGAATCTGTCCTTTGACTCTAATATTCTGTGATTCTGTGATTCTGTGATTTGATCTTCTAAAATTTGCTGCATCTTTGAAAATGTTAATAGAGAATGCATAATTAATTTCCCAGAACTACAGAAGTTTTAGTCAATGCTTTGCAAAAATACTTTTTATTTTCTCAGATACACACTTTGTCACAGACATAGTGGGGTTTTGCAAATACAGATTTGTTTGTTTGTTTTGGGCTTTTTCTGTTGGTTATTTACCCTGGTGGGATTACCTGGGGATTGCAACCAAAGCAATTCTGACTTTTTTACAAGTATGTAAGGACAGATAGTGTCATCCATGCAGCAAACTAACCATGGTGGCTTATAGATGGGATGGTCTGATGATGATGATTAAAACAAATGTCAACTGAAAAAGTTTTTCAAGATTTTGTACGAAATCTAAGAATAACTGATGAATGATTGGTGTCCAAGTCATAGAACATGATATTACTGAATATGGCATCCCCTTTTATATGTGGTAATTTTATTCGTTGAATGAATTGGAAAAGACTGTGTTTTAACTTTAATGAGTCAGTATGAAGTTGAAATAACTTGCCAACACATTCATGCGTTTCAGTTGTTTTTTACACTGCATTTTACATGAGGGGAAATTGCAAATAGTAAATGTCAAGGATTCACTTGGGGCATTACAGTTTCAGAGGCATGGAGCTAATACATATTTGTCTCATTACTGTCACCAGATTAAAGTTAGTCCATGGATGGTAAGAGCTCATAACTCATAGGAGACGTAGCTACAAATGACCTATGGGAGGTCACAGATACCACAACTTCCTCAATTCATATTACAAATATGTCATTAATAAGAAATGAGGGAGATGTTAATCTTTCAAAAAGCTGGTTCTCACATAAAAAGAGGTGAAAAGTTTTTTTTATTTCCAAGTCCCAGCTGATCACCTCTTTGCAGATTATAGTGTATAGTAGTAGGAAGGCAATGCAGTCCTCCTGGATACTTAAGTCATCTGTGATCTTGCTATATTAATACAACCATTGTGCTATATAATTTGCCTGTTGATATTTTGCTTAAATATCTTTAGAGCACTGAGGGGCAATGAGTATTGTATGGGGGGCTTTTAAATATGATTTGTATGGAGAGGTTTTTGTCCTCTTTCTTGTTTTCACTCCAATTGAGGTCTCAAATGTAGAACTCACTACAGTAATTCACAGGGGATCCATTTTAGTAACACAATGTGTGTGTGTTGCTGCTGTGTTAACGAAGTTAGCACAGACAGACTGAAAAGTCTTCTGAAGATTAGTCCTGCATCAGAAATGAACTGGATTTAACTTTAACTTAATTCACCCAGTCTTTCACACAGTTGTTAAATTATGGTAAATTTTTTTCATGTTTAGGATAGTCAGTTAAGATGTAGAACAATATAATCCAGCTATATTTTCTTAGCCTATTAAGACAATGTGGGTGTTGGACTTTTTTTTTATTATTATAATGGAGTAATGTGCTCTAGATAAACATCTACTTAAGAGGAGGTTTAGAAGGCACCATTTAGTGTGCATACTTTAGCTGGTTGCTTGCCTATTGAATGGTAAGAGCTACAGTTAACATATTAAATCATTTGTCTGACAAAATGCATTGTCCTTCTCTGTAATTTTAGGTGCAATTTCAGGTGCCAGCTTTGATTCATAAAGCCACACATGGTTTGATTCATAAAGCCATAAATGGGTATCTGGTAGACTGCTTCTCTTCCTGTAAGAAAGGTGTGACACCAGGGTATTGATTCATATCTTCAGTCATCTGGCATGCAAAGGATTGCAGAAGTTGATGAAAGTGATGATTGATGGGAGAGTCTGTAATAAGGGTGTATATAAATAAATACTATTCAGTATCAGCAAAGTGTTTTAGCTCATTAGTTTAAAGTTAATGATTTTCCATGTGTCTGACCTGAGTGAATTCCAACAGCTCAAGGAATCATAGAGGTTACTAAATGAGAAGTGGTTGAATACTAAAAAATACTTTGTGCACTTTTTCAGCAGAATATGTGTTTTCCTCTCTGATAATGTAATCCAAAAGTCAACGTGAGGTGTTTATATAAGAAAAAAAAATAACACTGATTAGAAACACTTGGGCGTGAACTTTATAGTTCTGTGAAGCAGTTGTTAAAATCAAACCCCTGGAGAACTTTCATTGCATACACAGAGATTTGCTCTGGAGATAATACTGAAATGGCATTTCTATCTGCTTACAAGGTTTCCAGAAAAATTATAAAAAAAGAGAGGGAGCATGGAGAAAAGCAGCCCTGAGAATTGGCATATACAAAGCAAGTTAAGAAAAACTGGAGAAAACTAAGAGTATGTGCTTTTGGAGTACTAACTGGATTCTAAGATGGTAGAGTGTTGTTATGCAAATAGATTATTTTCTTTAAGGTAGAATATCTTTTTTAGGTTATTTAAAATATGTATTTATTGTACTTCTTGACAGCAGAAAGTTTATGGTGATTGAAGTAAGTTCATAATAATTGGAAATAAAAAAGCCATGCCCCTTTTCAGAAAGACAAGGAGGAGGATTTGGGGAGGTACAGGCCACCCATAGGAAAAACAAGAAGCCAGCCTAGGGAGGGAAAGTTGTGCCTGACCAAACTGGTAGCTTTCTATTTTGACATTACTTGATCTCATGATGTTTATCTTGACTTCACCAAGACTTTTGACAAGGTATATCTATAGAGGCAAGATGGTTACATACTGTTTGGGTTGCTAACTGCAAGGTATGTAACCAAACAAAAACCCCACAAAACCATCCAAAACACAACAGCACCCCTCCCCCCAAAAATATTTCTAAATCATCAGAGTTAATAATAACAACCTGGAATACTTACAAAGGAAAGTATTTCCATTTTAAAAGTTTTTAGCATCATTTGAATCTTTTTAGACTGGAGCACTTTTTTCCTTTAAAGATGGGAAAGGAGACCTTTAGAACAAGCTTTATTGCTATGATAACAGATTGTAGCTCTTTGTGCTTACATTATAGTCAAGGGATTTTGTAGAAAATAAATCTATTTCAGTCACTTCATTTCTGTGAATTGGTTTGCTTTTTAAATTAAGTCTGAGCTATACTGATGGGTAATTTACCAGATTGGAGTGTCTTGATTTTTTTTTTTTTTTTAAATTGTGGGTTTTTTCTTTTTAAGAAATAGAAATGGGGTGCTTGACTGTGTTTAATGACCTAACCATTTTGATTAAAGAAATAGATGAGATTTATACAAACATTCAAACTATAAGAATTAATTCTATGTACCTTTAGAAAGCTAAAGAAACTAACCCACCCTAAGTATTAGCAAAATATTCCTGTATGGCAGAAATCTGAAACAAGATAAGACTTATAAAAGATAAATTTCCAGGTCTGTGTTAATTGTATTTGATGGCAAAGTAAGTTGGTTCTTTTAGCGCTTCAGCTTTGGCCTTGTGCCAGAAGGGAGAACTAAATTCGAATTTCTCAGGTTATCTGGAAGAAGAAATTTTAATTTATACAATAAGAAACTAAAAATAAGCATGTAAACTTGCTGTTTGTCAAACCAAACTTTGTAAATTTCCATGCAAATCTAAACCAACTCTCATTCAATGGAAAATTCTTTATATTGAACATAAATCTCAATAATAATTCTCATTAACATAAGAAATTTCACTTACACCTGCAAAGTCAGTAAAGTTAACTGGGAATTCTTCAGATCATGAGAAGGAATGTGACTATCAGCCTATTTGGATCAAAGACTGGAGTAGGAAGGAGGCAGCCTATATAATTACATTATATTATTCATTTACCCCAGTAATAGTATTGTAGGTCTCTGTGATCTCTGTAATCTGTTTTTTGGATCTTCTAGCAGGGACGTCAAAGCCTATTATAAGATGGGAATCTAAAATTCCCATTATTCTAGAACTGGACAGAGCCTGTGATTTTAAGATGTGAAGTAAAATATGAGTGCTTCCCCAACTTTTTTCACTATATAAATCCAAAATAAACCCTTTTTTAAAATTTGTTTTTTACAATTCATTATACTTAGCAGGTTAATGAATACTGTGTCAGGTGTGTTTGTGGAGAGGGTAAAACCTATCTTGGACTTCTGGGATTCCAAAGTGATTTGTCTCTTACTTCAGTGTTCCCCTAAAAGATTTAAGGGCTTGTAAATACCTTTAGTTTCTCTTGGATCATGCTGCTTCCTAATTTTCCTGGTGCACTGGGAAAGGATAACTTGTACTACAGAAAATAAAATTGTCAAACTATGCAGTCAGCATGCAGAGCTTATAGAAAAAAGGTTATCGATATAAAGTCTATTGAATTTTTTTTTTTAAGGATGTGGAAACAGTACAAGGATGTCTCAGGTTTCTTCAACGTTTGTCTTCAATTCTGTAAGCAGGAATCATACTGTGGAGCTGGAGGGATGTTGATTCATCTCCACACAGGCATCCAGCAACTCCCAATTATTGCACTGAGACCGAACTAATGAAAAATATTTTACCAGACTGTATCAAAGTGTGGGTATATATTCTATGGTAAGATATTAATTTTGAGAAAGATGGCCTATGTTCATGTAGATTTTGTAAAATCTTCTAACTTACAGAAAATACAAAGATAAATGGCCTAACACCTGATAGAAGAAATCTGTCAAGTAGAATGTTGAATGTCATCCTTTCTCTAATTATTTTTTCTTGTTTTGTAATGTTGTTTCCTAATGAAAGCTTGCATAGAGGATCAGTCATTCTACTTTTTTTCAGGAACAGAATGTAATAAAATAACTATAGAGTCATGATAAGATGGGAAATACTGTAGTAAATAAATTAGTTATAAGGACAGAAAATTAGCCTAGCATTTTCCACTCTTGTCTGTCTGTGGAGTATGTACCAATACTAGGAGATATAGTGGCCAATTTCCTACTTCAGGTGCACAGCTAAAAGTAGCTTTCTTATCTGATTATTTTGGTAAGCAAAATGCACTGTTCTTTCCAACTATCAGTATTTTGAATATTCTGTTCTTTGGGTGATATGCAAATATCTCCCTATGGCACTTTTTAAGAAATGGTTTTCCTACCTGCCAGACAATTTCAGTCTAACACATGTAAGCCACACACACTGTACTATTGCCGGTTTTGCATATAACTTGAAAACTCTTAATTGAGGGGGTTTTATTGCTGAGAAAAGACACCATTGGCCAATCCATATTTTATTGACTCTTCTTGTTATAAGAGTAGTCTCAAATTGATGAGTCGCTATTCATTTCATTTGAAGCTTTGCATGTATGTGTTTTTCTGCCATGTTTTCTGTCAGCTAAAAATAACTCTCTTGCAGAAACGACAGAACAAATTTTACGAAGAAATAATAAAATCTACTGCTGTGAACATGTCACTTCAGGCAAAAATAGTTGCTTATGCTGTCTGGAATGTTACTCTGATGTCTTTAAATAACTTCATTAGTCAATAAGATATGGTTTAATTATTTAAGTGACAAAAAAAGATGAGCTTTTGGTAATTACATCTACCCACTGTTTACCCTTTTTAGAGTATTTCTTTATACTTAGAACTGCAAGCACTTGCAAAACCCCATCTGGCTGGCAAAATATCTTTTTGTTTACAAACCCAGAAGCTTTTAGCCACTGCAACCTCTTGAATGTTTCCTGCTGGGATCCCAAGCTAACGTTTTTTGCCAGCAGGCACCACTTTCAGCTCATGGGAACCTGCTGTCACCAAAAGAGATTTTCCCTCATGTGTCTTTCCTTTTTATTGCAGCATCTGAGGTGACTGATGCTTAGGAGAACCTCACTTCTTGTATTTCTGAAAAACAGTCTTGTATGCACTGTGTACATTTTCTGCTTGGACCGGCATCTTTCAGCCCTTTAGTATCATCCCTCTTCTCTATTCAGCAAACACTTATTTCTCTTCAGTGAAATTTCATCAGCTCAGTATCAGTTCAGAGAGTCTGTCTTGGCGGATGAGCTCAAATAACTTTTACAATGTGACTGTCTACGATACCAACACAATATACTTGGGTGTGTGTGTGACAGTCTGAGTTCAAATTATTTACAGAAGCTATGCGCGGTGGGCAGGGTATAAAAGTGAGCTTGTTTGCAGGAATTACAATCTTCTCCTGTTTCAGTGAGCCCGTTGAGCTGCTACATGATGATGCTTACATTTCCCTGTGAGCAAAAAGTTTAGATGGTAGAGAGTTTGGGAGGTGGGAGCGGGAAAAGGAAGTGCTATGGCAAATTGACCATGAACAAAACAAATTTACTAGTTACTCCTGGGTTTTTGATTACCCTAAAAACTGTCAGAAAATTGAATTGCTTCTCTGCTGCCCAAATTATTTTCTCTTACTGGGGTGCTTGCCACACTGATTTTTATTCTTTCTTTTTGTCTTTTGAAATAAAAGGTTAAGTGAGTTAGAAACAGCAGATTTTGCAAATGACATTCT
Organism: Caprimulgus europaeus; assembly: GCA_907165065.1. Next base: position 35,667,107 of record OU015531.1, on the reverse strand, counting down.
ATACCTTGGTTACACAAAGTGCACAAAGAGAAATTATGAAAAAGTATTATTTCACATCTTCATTACCATCTTTATCGTACATATCTTAATTTAGTCTTTTATTGCACAATGAAGATGATAACAATGACAGTGTGTTTTTACATGTGATATTTTCTCAAGGAAAGCAATTAAACCACTATTAATTACATTATTTAATAGACTAGAAAAAGACCTTGAAAATATTTTGGGCAGGATTAGTTTGACTTGGGCAGAATAATTCGGTAAGCCTTCTAAGTGGAATATCCCATAGTCTGTACTTTTAAAATTTTTTTCAGACCATATTTGGCTCTCACTTAAAAGCAAATTTATCTTTGACTTCTGTGGAATTGCTGTTGGAAAAAGACTGCGTTCTTTTGATTTTTTTCTTCGTATTCCACAAACTTAAACAGGTTACTCCAGATGTGTAGCTATTGTAGTTTCCAGTTTGTCTTTGACAAAAACAATCAGATCTGTTGATCAAAAATAACAAAGTTAATGAACTTTACTGTCTTTTCTCAGGAAGACACCAAAATATTGTGTGAAGTAAATATGAAAGTAGCTTTCTCCTGACATGGAGATTCAGATTTACTAGAGAGAAAACTGAATTTCTCCATGTGCTGAGCAGCTTTTCATAATGACAGCAAACCTGAGTTTGGTTTCCTTTGCAATTATAAACTGGAGTTAAAGGCTATAGAGAAAGGGGAGCAGGAGGCCCTCAGTCAAGGGCATACCCTTAAACCTGGAGTAATTTTACTTTCAAACTAGTTGTAACCTGCACTATTTGAAGACCTTTTCCACCATGGGGATCTTCCCATTTCCTTTTGTTTAATAGTCCTTATATTATAAACTCACATTGAATAACAGCTTTTCTAGAGTCAGTAGAACCTGCCTTCCTAAAAAGCACACTTTCAAGTAACATCTAGTTCTTTATCTAGCTTCTCTTCTCAAAGAGCACTTTCAAAAGTTTCAGTATTAAACTACCTTTTATTTTTTACCCCACTCAATTTGACCCCATTGTGACAGACCACTGGGTTATAAATCAGTGTAACTGATGTTTATCTGATTTTTAGCACTCTTCCTTCCCAATTCCATTTTCCATGTTTTGGAACCTCTCTGTCCTTCCCAGGAAGAAGCTGCTGTGCAAAAGACAGCATCATTGTGGGTGTTAGAAGCCATAGAAGCTAGTTTTGTCTCATTTAACTGAAGAGAGATGTTTTAGCAAGAGACTAGTAGGGTCAAAAGGATTGCTATAGTCGTGAAGTTGTAGCAGTCGGTGCTGAAACTTCTTACTTGTCTTTAACCTCAAGTTTCCACAGTGCAGCAGGTGATGAATCAGGCTGTTAAGCCGTTCTCCTAGTGATTTGGAACGGGAACACCTCTCTGTAATAATATTTTTTCCTTGACTTAGCACTAACGTTTAGTAGCATCAGTCATGAAATAATATTACCTTAAACATCCTGGAAGAAACAGATTAAATAGCACTAGCTAGACACTGTGTCTCTTCCTACCAATGTGAACTTATGGGTTGCTTAAATAGCATTGTTTCTGAAACAAATGAGTTGACTGATTGAAAAGCAATTAGCTCAAATGTCAATGTAAGTATCACTTTGAGGGGAGAAAACTGTTGGTGCTCTGAACAAACTTTTCATCAAATGCATTAAGTAATGAAAATCTGGGTAACATCTAGACCCTGGTTAAATATGTCACTGAGAATTCAGGTAGTTTTACACTCTACACATAATTGTACTCTTTCCCATTACAGAGAATTTCCTTTCTGTTGTATTCCTACAGATGAATCTTGTAAGAGCAACAAGTGTGCACCCAGCAGTATGTTTAACATAGTAATTGATTATTTCTTTATTTATAAATGAAATAGTGGAATTCAAGTAAGTTCTTTTGAATCTGGCTATACTGATTAGTCAAATATGTAATTATTGCTGTTCACTGTCTTCCTGATAGAACACATCTCCTTAGGTTCATCCTCTAGTTAGCATCCATCGTTCCATCTTTCTTTACACTGAAAAGCAGGATCTTGCATAGTTCCTGAAGATTTAAAAATCATTATTGCATTCATACTCTCTATCCCTGTGAGATAGGGGATCATTACAACTAAGCTTTTCTTCCATACTGCATGTTGAGAAGCTTGAATTAATTCCTTGTAGTTCTCTCTGTTTCTCTTTTTTGCAAAGCTGTGGCAAGAAGAATCATGATTTCATCTTCTGCTTATCTCTGGTCATCCCTAGGAGATTAAAGGGCATTGCATAATAAAGTAACTGCAATAGAGCTGTTTCTCTTTTTTTACTTCTGCTTTAAATAAGCTGATACTTCAAAGGATACACCATCTGCCTCATTTCAGAGGTACTTGCTTCAAAGCTAGCCACATTTAACAAAAAGGCAGGTAGCAAAGACCCTCCGACACCCCTTCAGTTCTACAAGGGGAGGAAAAAGCCCAACAACAATCTCTGGTTGAGTAGTTAGATTCTTTTGTAGAGTCATGAAGTGTGCGGTACAGTGATATGTTTTTAATAATATATCAGAAAAGAAGATAATGCAGTTTTATCTTCTTGTCCAACAGATCATTTCTTTGATCAGTTCTCTAGGCAAATTCTTTGTCCAGAAACAAAGCATTATCAAGGAAAAGGTTTTTTCCTAGAAACCACAGAAGGTATTTAAATATGTGTTTAACTTCAGACTCTGCTTCCTGATCCATGAGCTGCAGTTGACAGAACTGTGTATGGTTTTATGGCTAGCTCAAAAGAGTTGAGGCTCCTAATTTGAATTGCCATTTTCTCACTGATAGAAATCAGCCCTGGTTCTGTGTTGGACACATCACAAATGCAAGTACTTCGTTGTCATCTTTGTCTCAGGAGACTTGCTTTCTGTAGTTGGATCTTGGTTAATTCACTAACTCAAAGTATTGATGAATTATCTACAAAGTAAATTAAGTATAAGAGATGTAGAGTGTTTTCATGAAGGTGTCAGTGCATCTGATTGAGATATTCTTAAATGTATCTTTCATTAATCGTGACAATGAGTAATCACATAGTAGAGTGGTTTGTACTTTAAATCTAGGTCATGTGGTATAATACTGCCATGCTGGGGATATAGGTGTGGTTGGTTTGAGGTTTTTTTTTTGTTTTTTTTTTTTTTTTTGTAGTTTTGTTGTGGTTTTTTCTTCCAGCGGATTTAGTTATTTACATGCTACCTCCAATAGCAAAGTTTAGTTTATTCTTATCTGGATTTTTGTTATTTGTAGTGGACCTTTCCATATTTTTAAGATTTATGGAGGAGAGTTTTCTGCTTCCTGTATAGTCTAAGTGCTGCTGATGGGGGTAAAGCAGATTATTTACAGTCTTCTCATGCAGTGTAATGTCATGCTATCAATCACACTTCAAGAAAATTTGATAATTGACTGACAATCCCAAAACTGAGTTTTACTTGGATAACAGAAATAAGAATTAAGTCCATCTATGGTAAAGATACACAGAAGGTTTCCTTGGCTTTAGAGATTACTGTATTTATTGGTATTTAGGATAAACTATGATTAATTCAGAGATTCTCTTATTTGATTAATATACCTTGCAAGTGGCAAACAGTCTTTACTTTCCATTAGCAAATGTGATTCTAGAAAAGTGGTACTTTATGTGTATTTTCATTTTATCATCAAATTTGCAATAACTTTAGAAGAGGCTTGCAGTTTGTAACCACTTACGGTATTCTGCTTGCATCTCAGTTTAATTTTTTCCAGACTTCCATCAATTTTTTTCTGTAGGTATGAAACAGGATTGAGGAAATTGAATGAAAAAGTTGGACTAGGAGAGAGCACAAATGAGACTAATATAAGGAAGAAATATAGAATGAGTTTATAGAGAAAGGAATGTAGTTGCTGAATTTGGGCATGTGAAATTTTCATAACATAAATGTGTCATTCAGAAAGTTAATTCCTCACTTCTCTTAAATTGACTATTGATGTCAATGTACTATGATGTCAAAAACCTAAAAATAACATATTCTGTGCTTCTTCACATTCTTTGTTAATTATGTTTCCCCAGTCTTTGCTATGTAACTTATTGTTTCATTGCCCTTTTGATTTGAAACATCTTACTACTGTTTAACCAGGATCTTTTTACTGTAATTTAAGACAGACAGTAATTATCAGGACATGAATAAGTGTGGCTGATGGTTATCCAGTGGGTTTTTCACCACTCTTGCTGTGCTTTTATGTAGCCCATGTTTTTCCAGCTTGTATAAGACAATCTTGCTAAATAGTGTTAAGATATGACATTTCCTACTTTAATCTCAACTACCAGGTTTATGTTGAAGGAAGTTAGACTGATCTGTCAAACAATTGATTTGCTCTCGACAAACCCATGCTGGTGATTATTCACCTCATGGCTATAGATAGGCAATATCTTAAATAAATAAATAAATCTCAAGTAAGGTCCCTAAGAACATGTTAGCTATGTGATTTCAGTCAGGAATAAAAACTGAGAGGATATTCTCTTAACAAACATAAACATCCAACCCAGTTGCATTTCCCATTTCAGAAATGCTTACATATTGGCACAGAAAGGTTATTTCTGAATATTTCATTTAATAAAAGGTTTATTTTCCTCAAGATGAGGTTAAAAACTGTAGAATGCTGAGAAGTTCTAGAAAGTCAGTGGAGAAAGTACAAGCTGTGAGTTTCTGCAGCCATTACGTAACTCCTTAAATGTTGTTATTAATGGGTGTATACCCATACTGAGAAGAATGACTATGTACAACTATGATGTTCCAGGTACAGAATCGACTTGCCAATAAAGGGCTGAAGATTCTTACATTGCCTTAGCCCAGGCAAGCTAAATACATCCTTGGTTTAGTTTCAGTGAAGTTACAGCAGATAAAAAGTCCATCTGCCCTAATGTAGTGATGTGTTCAGATAGCTTCATACTTCAGAGGTTATTGCACATTGTGCAAGACTTACAATATAAGAGCAAGCACCATAAGAGACTTGAATGCAATAAATAATACTGTTCTAAATTTCTTGTGTAGTTCGTGTTTGTCAGTACCATCCAGAGAGAGAGAGAGAAGTATGTATGTGATTTGTTTCTGATGATCAGCCTGTTCTTGACTAATGTGTGTGACGAGCCAACTAGCAGAAATTATTAGCAAGTAAGGGCAGACTCTGCTCAATACCTATTCTAAGATTTCAAAGGTTTCTTCAATTAAACAGGAATATAGTAAAAATCTAAGAGCTCATTATCTGTCTGTACATCAGTCTATACCACGCAGTCAAGAATATTTGCAATTTGTGTTATACTTCATTCATGTTCCACAAAATGTAGGACATGGAGAATTAAAAGCAGTAAATTATTTTAATTATATGTTGAAATTCATGAGAGCACTGATAATCCTTGGATGGTTTTGGAGTGTTGAACTACTTTGATTATTTATTACAACATGTATGTCCATCCTACCACAGAAATATAAAAGAAAAAGCTAAAAGCTGTAAATATCCTCTCTGGATATCAGATAGATTCAATGTGATGCCCTGTGAACTATTTCAGAATGCTCCCTGCAAAATCTTAGTGTGACAGGATGTCAGTTTTGACAGATCAGTGGTGAAGATTGTACAGACTTGAATTAATAAAGGTCAGAATCATCAACAGGAAGAGATGCCTAGTGGCATGTCAGCAAGCACTCATACGTAGTACCTGAAACGAAACTGCTGATACAGGCTAGAAAATGTGGAGTCTGGGGAAGATCTAGGTCTTCTGAAATATTTAAATATATTTTGAAATTTTAGAGGTGTTTCCAAAATAAGTGTGTTTTAACAGTTTGGGTAAAGTAAAAGCAAGGCAAATGCTTTGATACATGAAAAAATTGGGTTTTTTTCTGAGTTAAAATGCTCTGGTGGATTGTTTGTTTGTTTTTCCCTGTTTTGCCATGAAAAAACTAATGCTTTCCCAATGGATGAACATTGGTGCAGAACTTCATTTTATACTTCGGAAGTATATTGATGAACAACTGAGCTTGCAAGGTAAAACAGTGATCTTTAAGCGACTGAGCTGAATAGCCAGTGATCATTCAGAATATAACTTTCAGAAACTGATGAGTTTAAAAGCAGTTATCCTTTAAAGTATTTATTAAGATAACTGACAAAAGCATTAAGTGAGGAATCTCATCTTGCTTTCAGCTATACAGATGAAAGTTCCATCTTTGCAAGTTAAACTGAACTTGGTTTCATGGTGGGAGGTGCTGAGCTCTCCTCCCTGGGATCCAGCCCCAGGACACGTGGGAATGGCTCACAGCTGTGCCGGGGAGGTTTAGACTGGAGATGAAGAAGCATTTCTTTACCAAGAGAGTGGTCAAGCACTGGAACAGGCTTCCTAGAGAGGTGGTGGTTGCCCCAAGCCTGTCAGTGTTTGTTTAAGAGGCATTTGGACAATGCCCTTAATAATATGCTTTAACTTTTGGTCAGCCCTGAATTGTGTAGCAGTTGCATTAGATAATCACTGTAGGTCCCTTCCAGCTGAAATATTCTACTCTAAAACAGATGTATTGCCACTTACAGGTAGGTAAAATAAGATAGTGAAAGCAAGTGAGTGCACTGTCACACACTGGAAAAAGAATAGCAGTTTTCTAAGTTAGAAATTCACTTGAAAACTATGAACCCTAAGTTCTATTAAAATCAAACCACTTGATTCGCAGTACGATCAACAGATGCTTGGATGATGTGATTTATTGAGGGAACGAGATCAGAGAGAAAGAAATGAAAGTCACTGTGTGTAAGTTTTTCTTCTTTCTGATATACTTCGTAAACTAAACTACATTATTATTACTGTCTTGTGTGGTTTTTGCATGTGGTAGAACTCCTTTTGTTAAACATCATGAACAGCTGGCATTTCATAGTTTAGTCCCTGACATACCATCAGTCTTATCTGTAAAGTATAAAAATTGCTTTGGGCCATTTTTAACTTGCTCTTTACTGTTACCTATTGCACAAAGCTAATTGAGATTTAGTAGCGCAGTGGGACATTTTGCTCAAGTAATAGATAGCATTTTATATTCCTTAATTTCCTTTTTCTTTCTTCCTTCCTAGTTTTTCCCTTCCTGTTTCTCCTTAGGCTTATGTTTTTAAATGTTTGTCTTGTGAATACACAGATCCTGAGATATATAATTAAGTTCAGAGAAAACATGTAAATATGTGTCCCAGTTTTGCTAGGATAGAGTTAATTTTCTTCTCAGTAATTAGAAGAGCTGTGTTTTGGTTTCAGTTCAGACTTGCTTTGAGAACATCATTGATAAAAGTACAGGTGTTATTAGTCGCTGCTGGAGCTCAAGGCCACCGTGTTTGGCTGTTCACAGCTGCGTTAGGACTGGGAGGGAGAAGCGCAGTGAACAGCGAAGCTCAAAACTGGCACTTGGATGTGCCAATGAAATATTCCATATCATATCCCATCATGTTTAGTGCATTATCCGGGGCTGACTTGAAAGGGCTGGAGGGAGATTTGCACGGTTTTGCTCTTGGGCTCTCACTCTTCCGGGATAGCGGTTTCAGTTTGGGATTGTTGCTCCTCCAGGATCGTTATCCGGGAATGGGCTGGGCTTATCAGTGGGTGGTGAGCAGTTGCACTGGGTTATCACTCATTTGCATATCTCATTACTGTTATCATTATCACTACTATTTTAATGTTAGTTGTTTAGTTTGTTGTTTGGGTAAAAAGTAATTTGTGTACATCTGGGTTTTGCATTAGGCATCCATGAGAAGTGCCTTCATTTTTTGAGAAATCTTCCAAAATTGGAGTTATGATTTCTGATTTTTACAGGTTTTGTAAGAAATCTTTGGTGAAGGACGAAACTGTATTCAAAGCTTTGTGACATTTTACTAGTGTGTTAACCTGTGGATATCATTATTCCCAAAGAAAAAGCATAACTGATAGAGGAATTTTGAGCCTTTGGAAATTAATAGACTACTTTTGTTCATTTCAGGGATGTTGGTCCAGAATGCAAGTGCTTAAATTTGTAATTAGGAATTAGTATGATAAACTAATTCCAGTAGGAAAATCCATCATTGATCTTTCAGTTGCAACCTAGTATTTCAGACAGTACCTTGTGGTGGTAGATATTAATTCGTGAAATGAATGAATGATTCAAAGAATTTCATTCACTAAACCTTAGTTCAGTAGTGGAATAACTCAAGAGTTTTGGTTGCAAAATGTTTGTTCACAAAATTAGGTATACATTTCTCAGTTGTGCAACAGAAAGATGAACAATGGTGTCGGTTAGTTTTGTGTTGTGCCAGAAGGTAAAGTTTGGTGTAACAACTGGTTGCAACTGTAGTAAACAGTATCAGAATGAAATAATAACAAAGGGGGAAAAACCCTCAAAACCCTGTCAGACCTTCTATGCAATCTCTGTTGCTGTATATATACAGGACACTGTTTAAACTTAAGCATCTGAAAATGAAGAGTTTTTTAAAAGTCTGTGGAAGCTCCTGTAAAACCAGATGTTTTCCAGTAGAAACCTATTATTGTGATAACTTTATAGCAGTTCTTATGACATGTGAAATATGAAACTTAGACAAATTTAAAATGAGTTGTTTAAGAGAACATACAGGTCATTAAGATTCCAGTGTAGGATATACAGAGGTACGGCGTACGTGTATTTGCAGAGTTGTCTTAAAATTCAGAGTTGGCTTTGAGACTGGAATTTCCTGAGCCATTATGTCCTATCAGTTGACCAATTTTTTTATTTTTCTTTTCATGCATTATGGATTTTAAGACTGCCTTAAGACAACTGAAGATTGCAAAGAGCTCTTCCTCGTAATGAAGGGTCAACAGTGTGGACTATACTTTTGGTTATCTGTTTTAAAAAAGCCTCTCTCCACTTTTCCTAATCCTCATATGGTCTAGCAACATGGTTTGTTTGGGTTTTTTAACAACTCTAATATAAAATATTAAAAAGTAGCATTTCTGTTAGATCCCAGACTGTAGTAATAGATTCTGTTGAAGAACCTTTAAACCATTTTCATAAAGCCTTTGTTTTTCATTAAAAGAAGTTATTGTAAGAAAAAACACTAACGTAATGCAGATGAAACTATATTGCTGGGTGTTAGTAATTATGTATGCATATTTTGTATCAGGATATTATTCCATTGTTTGGTTACATCCAGATATGTGATAGCTGATTGAACTTATCTAGCAGCATGTCATAGCTGAGACATATAGAAATTATGCAAATATTCAGGTAAATAAAAGGATGCTTGTATAAAGTAATTTTATTTTTTTTTTTCTTAACACTAACCATCAGTCACACATTTCAAAAGTTTTTTCAGGGTTTTAACAAAAGGATAGTTGAATTAACTTTCTGATTATTTTAACTATTACTGTCAGCTTTTTTTCTCCAATAGCTGTGGTTCTAGGTAAAGCTGCATTAGAGCAATCTCCATTTTGGGAGAGATGGATTGGGAATGGGGCAGGGAAAAGGCAAAGAATTTGAATGCTAGGAGGTTAATGGTAAGATTAGAAAAGACTTGAGCTAACTGAAAGTGTGTGTGTGAACTTGAGAGTTGTACAACTAAGGCTAAAGAAGGCAGCACCCTGTGTGAGACTAGGAATGAAGAGAGATTTCTGTGTTATATAGTTATATTAGTTGAAAAATAATTTTAATAATTTTTATAACCTCAGCTGTGGGATTGAGGATCTTAAATTGCCACTCGTTGCCAAAGATATAACTCTTTCAAGCACTTGAATGAGTTTAAAAAGTCTCATGTTTAAACATTAAAAGGAGTTGTGCAGCAATTGAAATTATAGAAAGGGAATTAAAATCAAATGTAATATATCTGCACAAAGTACATCTGTATTTTGGAGGATGGAGGAAAAATAGCCTGAAAACTATTATAATAGAGGGACCAAAAGAGACTGGGAATACAGCAGTATTGAGTTTTTAATTCTTCAGAATTTTGTCTAGGTCATCTTCTGAGTAAGAGGAGATAAATATAAAACTTTAAATGTGCATGGATGTGGATACAATGATTGAAAGTCATCCTCAGCATTCAGGAACCTTTTATGTTTCACTGTAGCTGCTTAATTTAGTGCTCTAGTAACTTTTAAATGATCACTATGTTTAATTCAGTTATCATAAAGAATTAGACAAAAAGTTTGCATAATGTGTCTCTCTGAGATGATGTTATCTGTGGTAAATAGATAATTTCAAGTCACACAAGTACCAGGCTGACACAGGTAACCCAAAAGTCAAGTAGAATTGATTTTATAAAAATAGTCAGTGAATTTATAATGAATTTTGATAGTTGTTATTAATAGAACCAATTCATATAATACACTTACAAGCTAAGAATGAAAAATTAAAGAAGAGCTTAAAATCTCAAGGGCACTTTCACAGCAGGACTAAATAGAGCACTGGTTGGGAAGGAGCAGCACTGGAGCAGATAGGGTAAATTAGGCCAATATAAGGACAGAAAAATTATTGTTAGTGATACAATAATCAGAAAAAATAATAAAAGTTCTGTATATGTAAATGCATAGATTAAAAGACTAGCAATTTTCAGTAATCACAAACATTCATTTCTTACCATGTTCTGTCTTTAACAGTAACTTTTACAGGATGCTTAAAGAGATAGTATTAAAAATGCATACAGAGGTAATTTTCCAGGTAACTGTACCAGCCTCCATTAATCTGTGGCCTAAGGGATTCCTGAACAAGAGGTTATAGGTCTGTCATATGCTTAATACTGCTGGTAAATACTGTGCTTACATTTTCTGTATCTCTAGTTAGCCAGGTACTACAGAGTACTGTTAAATGCCATGATTTCTCCTTAATGACAGATTTGTTTCATATTCTTCCAAAAGTGGAAAAATTATTTGAAGCTGACAGACTGGTCATTCTAGTGCCCTTCCTCTTTCTCCCCTTAGATAAACACAAATATTTCAGTAGTTTCATTTTCATTTGGTTATCTGGATATCCCTGGGAAATTCTTGGACTGTAATTATTGTTTGTAACTTACTCAGAGGTTCCTTTTTTCTTCCTTTACTTGCAGTTGTAAATTATACTCAGCTGACATTCCTTTTGTACTTCAGTTTTATCAGAACACTTTAATGGTTTAAAAAGCTGTCAAGGATTAATTTCCAATTAGGTATTCTGATAGCCAAAAAAAAAAAAAAGAGAAAGGAGAAGAGTCAGACAACCCCTGTGGCCATACTTTTTGCATTTAAAGAGGTACTGAGTTAATAATGTTTTGCCATCTCATCAGACCTTCAAACCCCTGTGCCTGATATTACATCATTTAGCCAACTTGCACAGAATGCCCTACTGCAAAACTTACATTTTGAATAGGTCACCCTCATTACTCTTTGTGGTCCATTTGCAGTAGCTAATGCAGCTATCATGTTGTAATAAAAAAAATATAACATTGCACTCCACCCAAAATGGCAGTGCTAGTAAAGCAGTGCCATATGCCATTATTATTTTGAATCAGAAATCATATTCACTGCACAATGTTTAAACAGAAGACTGTAAAATTATTTTGTGGTATTGAGCAAGGCTGCTGGCAAGGCTCTGACCCATCTGGAGTGCTGCAGGCTCATACAAGGCTGGATTCCAAGCTTTCAATGGAAAATAGTAGGAGGAGGGGTCTGGGAGTGATCTGTGTGCAGTGATGCATCACTGTAAATACAGGTGCAGTATACATGAAGATAGTAGAGATACATTACACAAGCAAGAAAGCATTCTGAGAGCAAAGGTCTGTAGCTTTAGACACATCTTTGGAATTTTAGAAGGTTCTTTTAGTTCTTTTTTCCATCTTTGGGATAGGGGCAGGATGTTAACATTTTTTTTTACTTTTCTAAACAAATTGTTCTTTGTAACCATATGGGGATTTTGCTTTTGTTTTTTAAACAGCTTATTTCTGCTATTATTTTAATTTTTCTTTCTTTTTTTTTTTTCTTGTTTTTCTTCCAAGGCAAGAGCTTTGGCTCCAAGTTGGTAAATTGGAAGTAGGAGACACTTTAGTATTTTATCTTAATAAGGAAGAAGTTAAAGCATCTTTTTGTTTCATGTTGCTATGGGTTAAATGTGGGCAACATCTAGTCCACCTGGTGTGTTTTCTTTTTTTGTTTACAGCAAAGTCACTGCAATATCTTTAAACTACATCTTGTTTCTGTCATGACAATCCAGGGTGCACCGTTAAGGCCCTGCTGCTTCCTATCCTGAGATAGGTAATCCAAAAACCTCACTCTTGTGAGAAACAGTCTTAATCTACCATGGGTATTAGGAGTGCTAGGGGAGCTTCCCCCTTGTCTGGTGCTATCCTTCATGGGTTAGAGCGGCTCATTTCCATCCTCTGTTGAGATTCCAGAGTGTGGGATCCCCTGCTCAGAGTAGGCTTCTAACAGTCATCGCGCCAGCTGGTGCCTCCTGTATTTTAGATTTCTGCATTTTGTTTGCTGTTTTTCTTCTAAAATATGAAGAGACCATTCAGTCTTTGAAAAGGTAGATCTTACTTCAAGGATGTCCTCACAGAGTGTATAACCTCAGAGAAGTTTCACTGGCAGCTCAGGGGTCTTGTTACCTACTCTCTTGAAACTCTGAAAGCTTTGCAACCAGACTTCTAGAAAAAGCTAGCAAAGGCTGAAAGGTAAGCAGGTAGCTTCTTCAAGATGAGATTTGAGAAGGGAAAGCTCTAAGGTTCTGTTCTCAAATGTTGCCAAATAAAGCAACTGGTGAGCTTTCTCATGCATTCTGTGTTTGATCTGAGCATTCTGACTGACTCAAAGGGCTTTGATACATAAACACAACTTTTTTTTTTTTTAATTGGTGAAACATTCTTCAGACTGATGTAACTGTTTGTCATAAGTTGTAGCATCAGTAAACTGTGAATCTAGCCTCTTGTTTTTTATAGTTTATGCACTTTAACTATATAGATGGCAAAATCAGTATATCAGTACATTGGCTATACCTCATTCAACTTCCCGTGTGTTCCATTAATGCTAGAAAATCTTCCCATTTAGGCTTCTTGTCACACACTTGCTGGCAACATTTGTGTGAGCTTGTACATTAATTAGTACTGGCAGGAATAAGGAGAATACAGGAGAGGAGAATGACCCAAAAAAATGTGTTTAAGTCATGTTCTCTCCTGAGAGCCTGTTCTTGCAAAGTATATCTTAATAACATCTGTGTCTAATGCCATGGCTTATCCCCAAACTCAGTGGGTTCAAGCAGGAGGATTAATAATAATTTCACTGCTACAATAGGAATTTCAGGTTGCCTATCAGCTTTTACTTTACCTTCCTCTATTTATTTCTTTAAACTCTTTGTTTTAGTACCTTTTTAGTTCATTAGAATTCTCCCATACAACCATGAATGCTGTAGCCATAGTCATCATTTCCTTTCCCTCAATGCTTTTGGAAAAGCACATTTACTCTATCTACCTAAGCAGTGAAGAGCTGATGGCCTGAAAACATGAGCATCAGTGATGCTGCACCTAAAAGAAACAAACAAACAAAAAGGTATGATTCTCTGGTTTTGTACTTATGATTTGCTTCTATTCATGGACATAGTGCTCACATGCAGATTGTCAGTTCCGTCCAAAGAACAGAAACCCCTTGGAACTTAATCACAAGCCTTAACTTTTTGAAAAGGTACTTTCTTCTTAAAAAGATACTTTCTTCTCTTGCAAAGTGATTGCATTTCCTGGATCTGGAGATTAGCAGAAGCTGAAATAACAAAACACTGCAATAAAAGGATAATACTAAACAGACAGTAGTTGTAGAAAGACATTAAGGATTCCATTCAGTGATATACATTAAAAAACAACTTTTAAAGATTTTACTGTTGTTTCTTTTGTAGTGTAGCTCCTCCAAACTACCTAGAACAATCCCAACACTTGTAGAATATTGATATTGTACAGAAACTATTTCTGTCCTCATCAGAACACAGATCATTTCCACAGTCTTTGCTAAATAAATATCTAATGGATTCCATATTAGAAATTACTCTATTCATATGCTAGCTCTGTAACAAAAACTTGCTGTAATAATGTTAGGTCTCTTAGACAAAGCTAAAGGCTGTATGGCTTCAGCCTTCAGGGTCTGTTAATTTAAAAATCATTTGTGGCTTTTCGCTTTTGAGATGAGAAGCATTTTTAGATCTGTTAGCTAGACTTTCAGTCCTGTTTTCCCTTCTTTTTTTCTAAAGTCCTGTTTTTGTCTTTGCTTTGCTACATGAAAGGATTGATATAGGTTAATAAACCTGACCTAATTCTAGTCTTAAAACTGCAACTGACAGTAGCTTGTTTGGGAGTTTGATCTCCTGTGAACTAATCAAGGCTTAGATGGTAGCCTCTATAGGAAGTAGATGGTATCATAAAAATTCCTCAACAGGTAACTTTAGAAATTGGAATGAAAAATCGTAAGAAGAATGTCAGCAGAAATGTTTTCTTAGATCACAGGAAACTGATATCTTTCTGACATACACAATCATACACAGTGGAAATACATTAGAGGCACAGGTATCTTTCCATTTCTTAGTGAAAACAAGAAATAATTATCAGCCTCAAATTGTCAGTGGTCCAGAAGAGACTATATAGGACTTGCAGTTCCTATGAGGCAGGAAGGCAGGGGAGAATACAGCTTACAACATACTCGACTAAAGCTTATATCAAGAATGAAGATAATTTAATTGGCAAGTTTCAACATCTGACACATCCTTTCTAAAACAGGAAGAATAGCTACAATGAAAATGCTTCTGTCATTTATAAGGAGTTCACCTGCTAACTATATTGACCAGTGAACTAAGAAGCTCATGGTGTTGTTCACTGAATTATGATTAAAAGTGAAACATAAAACTCCAGAGATAAAAAGCAACATGTAATATTGGCATTGGAGGTGCATGTCAGTTGCCTAGTGCTATATATAGCAACCATAGCACTTGAACAGTGCAGCCTGAAGCAGTTACTAAAGGCGCACATAAAATATTTGCATGTCTGGAGACTAAATTAGTTAATCATTAAATCATTAAATCAGGAAATCATTAAATATCTTATGTGGTGTACTGCACCATGATCCTTTTCCTGCTAATGCTTATGTACATAGATGACTTTTCATTGTTCCAAAGCAAAACTTGTCCAAATTCAAACTGGTGTAGAGCAGTCTGCAGGGTTGTGGGGCATAATGTTGATGGCTCTTGGGTAAGGCCACGTCTGCTTCTGAAAAAGGCTGTACATATTCACAAGAATCAGGACTTGATTATGGGAGTACAAAGGAAGGTGTTTCTGCTTCTCTGCCTTCCTGAGCGTACAGGGAGAGGAAGAGTGCCAGGGCTTTGCATGCCAAAGTGAATAAAGATGCATTTCTGTGTCATCTTGCATATACTTTACCCAGTGAATGTGCTAGATATGAGCAAAGCAACAGTTGCAGGGCTGTGACAGATTTCTTCCACTGTG
This sequence comes from Caprimulgus europaeus, assembly GCA_907165065.1. The sequence goes on along the minus strand of OU015531.1, from coordinate 35,651,647 downwards.
CAGGAGAACTGTGGAGGCATTATGCCCAATTAAAAAAAAAAAAAGTTAAAAAAATTAAATCTCTATATTCTGAACCTATCCATGCTCTCCCTGATCCACTGCTGAGACAGGAACAACTCCCAGCTCAGCTCCTGTCTCATATTTTATGTATGGTTTAGTTTGAACACAAAGTTTTGGGCAAAACTATAATGGTATGAAACTCTGAATTTTGGAAAAGTTTATTAGTGGAATAAGTACATTCAGATGTTTCCTTCCTAAGGTTTCTGAACGGTGTAATAAACATATATATGTCTACAGCATGGAGGCCTTATCTGAAGCTCACTGTAATCACAAAAGAGACTACTGTTGTCTACAGCACTCTGGAGCAAGACAGGTGTGATCAGTGGATAACAGTACAGCTTCGATGTTACTTCATTTCTTGTCCTTTTTATAGAAGCTACAGATAATTTGTCATAAAGTACTAAACCATTGTTTAATGTAAATGCCACAGACTGGAAGAAAATAAAGGAGAAATACCACAAATTTGGAATGAAGACTTTCATTTGCATCTGAATATTTTTGTTATCAAGATTCATGAGGTTTTTCTACCCTGAAATATATGTCAGATAAAAAGTTATAGAGAATATATTCATTCTCTATGGCATTTATTTATACAGTAATGCACACAAAGCAATCTTTAACTATCACTGTATAGGATATCAAGTTATCTTTAATTATCACTACAGAATGGTTGCAAAATCAAATACTGTTGGCAATCAACATTCATTATACAATAGCATGATTGCATCTGTTCATATTACTAGATAAGCAGGGAAAATCAAAACAGTGTCTGATTTATCCACTAAAACTGTCTGAGAAAAATATTGTATCTAACTCTCTTAATATCTCTCAGTGACTTTGATCTGATTAAAGTCCAAAGACATAACCACAGATGCAAATTTTCTAGTGCCTCAGAAATTAAATACTGTTATATTTCAACAGACTGAATAGCTGGAACCATACTCCAGCTGACGTGATTATAGGCACAGTATAAACTTATGATAGAGAGCTGTCTAAATCTCTGAGGCTGCAGGTGCAGGATTATACTAAACCCCATTGAAACACACAGTATTCTGCCTAAATGCATGAGTACAAAATTAATTAGGCAGTTGATCACATAATAAAAGTATGATGGATAATCTAATGGAAACTACTGTCTACAAGTCAATAGCAAACTTGATTCTTTTATTAAATGCAGCTGATTTTCCATTCCTCTATTTACAGAATTTTGTGCTTAAGAAGAAGATAAGGAAAAAAAAGTTTGGGGTTTTGGTTTGGGGTTTTTTTGTTTGTTTGTTTTTTGTTTTTTGTGGTTTTTGAGAATTCAGTTACAGTATTTATCTCCATTGGAAACTATAATATGTAAGCAATGTAGAATTTGTAGATAGACATATCTGCAAGTAATTCTCTAAGATACTTGGCTGAAAAGCACATCAAAGCATGGTGAAATAATGAGACAGGCTCCAGCTGCTGGATTCCAACAGCTTTTGATTTGTACTCTAGTAGAAGCTCCAGGTTTTGATTCTCTGTTGATTATTTCCATGGTACTGGAGATGATTTGTGCATTATTTAAAAAATAGGCAGCAGATAGCAAACAAGGGTGAGTTTGCAAACTGGATCTGAAAGGACACTTTGCTTCCTGATTTAAATTATTACTTCCTATTCCTATGCTCTCCATAGCCAGCTGCCTTGGCTAAAAAAGGCTTTTAAAATATATATGTAAAAATTTATGAAAATATTAGGTAAGGTCATTAGTAAATGGTGTGAGCAAAGCTCTGGGAATGTCAGTGTTCAGGCAGTTTTGCCTTTTGTGTGTAGAGAGGCTATTGTGGAAAGTTTTTTCAGTGCCCTTGCAGGGCATGTCTTACCATGAGTCTGATCCTGTCAAGAAATTACTACCAGTAGAACACAAGTACCTTAAAAGAACTTTGGAGACCCTATGGAGGACATGAGGTTAGAATTAAAGGAGGGAATTCCAAAAAGTCTGGTTCTGAACTGTAGTCTTCCTGATTTTTTCTTTAGAATAACAGAAATAAAATTAGAACACTTCAGGGTAAGCATTGTATTTATTTTTTTCCCTGGATTAAGGTTTACATCTATTTATACTATAAATTTTAGAGGTAGTTGCATATAATTTGGTGATGCGTTATATGAAGGACGTTGTTGTTGCTTGTTACCAGAATGTCAAAATTCAAACAACTGTACTGGAAAACATTTGTGTAATAACATAACATGATTTTTTTAAAGTTTACCCTCTTTCTGGTGCAGATCAGAATTATAATTGGATATCTAAAGGTACAATTGCATGGATGTTTCTCTACAGTTTAGCCAAAGCCTGTGGCCTCAAAAATGTATTTTAAAAAGGTAATCTTTTGTTTTTAATGTATTTTGATGTTTCTGTTTAATTGGATTTCTTCTTAGAGCAGGTTTTCTCATAGGTTTTGAACTTCTATCTTTACTTAGAGGATTAAATCACAGTAGGCAAGCTTTGCATCTAAAGATGCTATTTAACAGTAGTACATAGCTATATTTAATATATCTGCCTCAAGCATTCACTTCATAACAAGCCTGTTGTAATTTCAGTAGAAAATATAGAAGCAGACCAAGGAGAAGTCAAATCACACGTCTTACTAAATTTTGCATTACTTGGAGCAGTCTAGAATACCTTCAGTTTCAAGGACTGAAGGTGTTCACCATCAGAATAGCTCATACATCTATTAGTTCACCCTGCTGGGAGCACTTTGATAGGTGGCGTTTGAATCTGTTCAGTTTAAAAACATGTTTTAATCCAGGCATCTCATGTCATCTGAGCATGTACCGACTAGTGTGCTAACTAGACTGCGTTATTCTCAGAGTATTCTCTAGCTGTGCGTTAAAAAAAAAAAAAAAAGAAAAGAAAAGATGGTTGCTACAGCATTTTGTGTGGAGCTCTGACTGAAGCCTATGCTGAAAGTAACTATTGGATTGATCTTCCAAGAAGACCTGGATAGAGGAAACCTTAATTTCTGATTGGTTTAGACCTAAAATTTGAAACTCTACAGTCCTGCCTAAACCTTGACAATTAATGACACACAAGTATGTGCTTAAAACCTTGGAAAAACTTGAAAATAAAAGATATGTGGAGTTCAGAGCTAAGCAGGTATTTTCAAGACTAGAAGATGAAAGTTAGGAAAATACATCTGTTACAGATATGTCTCTGCTTTGAAAGGTCTTTGAACAGTGTGTTGTAGATATGTTAATGGTATTAAAGAGAAGATGATGAAATCTGCACCTTACAATCTTGATGTTCTTTAGTTTCCATATGTAATAATTATTTATTATTACATTTTATTCTAGATGTCTAACTTGACTATCCTAGAAAGAAGCCTCCATTTGATAGCAGGGCTTGTCTGTTTTCAGTTTTATTTATTTTTCTTTTAATCTTGGTGATATTACCCTTTCCCTCTGAAATGTAAATTGCAGTCAGGCTAAGAAGGTGGTGAAATTGCATCTTAAGCTATTTACTCATGGTCTTAGAAAGTTATTTTCAATCTACTTGATATGAGCTAGTGCTCAGTAAGACATAAAAATGCTTTGTAGCCAGAGACAGATGAGTAAACTTTTATTTGTATGTTTGCAAATTCATCCTGAAATTTTAAGAAACTGATTTTAAAATATTTAAGGGAATATTGCAATGGTAGTGAGTGCCATTGGAGGGACAAGAAATAGGAGTTGAAGGTTAGATTTTACAGGATTTCTAGTCATGAGTTTGTTCTGGGACACTGGTATGTCTCTCTGGCTTTCTTCCTTTTTCACAGAATTACATAATGGTAGGGGTTGGAAGGTACCTCTGGAGATTTAGTCCAACCCCCCCACCCCGGTCAAAGCAGATTCACCTAACATAAATTGCACAGGACTGCATCCAGGCAGACTTGGAATATCTCCAGAGAAGGAGACTCCACAACCAATCTGGGCAGCCTGTTCCAGTGGTCCGTCACTCTCGCAGTATGCAAGTTCTTCCTCGTGTTTAAGCGGAACCTCCTGTGTTCCAGTTTGTGCCTGTTGCCCCTTGTCCTTTCACTGACCACCCCTGAAAAGAGTCTGAGCCCATCCTCTTGACACCTGCCCCTTAGATATTTATAAACACTGATAAGGTCCCCTCTCAGTCTTCTCTTTTCCAGGCTAAACAGATACAACTCTCTCAGTCTTTCTTCATAAGAAAGATGCTCCCTTAATCCTCTTTGTAGCCCTCTTGCTGGACTCTCTCCAGAAGTTCCCTATCCAGAGCAGAGCGGGGGGATCACCTCCCTCGACCTTCTGGTCACACTCTTCTTAATGCACCCCAGGCTACCAATGGCCTTCTTGGCCACAAGGGCACACTATTGGCTCATGCTCACCAGTTGGTCATTCACCAGTACTCCCAGGTCCTTCTCTGCAGGGCTGCTTTCCAGCAGGTCAGCCCCCAACCTGTACTGGTGCCTGGGGTTATTCCTCCCCAGGTGCAGGACCCTACACTTGCCCTTATTGAATCTCATCAGATTCCACTCTACCCAACTCTCCAGCCTATCCAGATCTCACTGAATGGCAGCACAGCCTTCCGGTGTGTCAGCCATTCCTCCCAGTTCAGTGTCATCAGCAAACCTGCCAAGGGTACACTCAGTCCCTTCATCCAAGTCACTAATTGAATAGGACTGGACCAAGTACTGACCTTTGAGGAATACCACTAACCACAGGCCTCCAACTACACTCTTCACTGCTGATTATAACTCTCTGAGCAATGCCACTGAGCCAGTTCTTCGCCTACCTCACTGTCCCTTCATCTAACCCACACTTTTTAAGCTTACTTATGAGGATGCTATGGGAAACAGTGGCAAAAGCCTTGCTGAAGTCAAAGTAGACTTCCACTGCTCCCCCCTCATCCACCCAGACAGTTATGCTATCATAGAAGGCTATCAGATTGGTCAAGCATGATTTCCCTTTGGTGAATCCATGCTGACTATTCCAAATTACTTTTTTTCCTCTACATGCGTAGAGATGCCTTCAGAATGAACTTTTCCACCACCTTCCCAGGGATGGAGATGAGGGTGACTGACTTGTAGTTTCCCAGATCCTCCCTCTTGCCCTTTTTGAAGACTGGAGTGACGTTGGCTTTCCTCCAGTCCTCGGGCACCTCTCGCATCATCCATGACCTTTCAAAGATGATGGAGGGTGGCTCTGTATTAACATCTGCCAGCTCCCTCAGCACTTGAAGGTGTATCCCATCAGGACCCATAGATTTGTGGGTGGTGAGTTTGGCTAAAAGGTCCCAAACCCAATCCTCCTTGACCAAGGGAAAGTCTCTCCAAACTTCCTCTCCTACTTCCAGGGCCTGGGATTCCTGAGGGCCAGCAGTAAAGACTGAAGCAAAGAAGGCATTCAGTAATTCTGCCTTCTCTGCATCCTCCATCACCAGGGCACCCACCTCACTCAGCAGTGGCCCACATTTTCCCTAGTCTTCCTTCTTCTGCTGGGGTACTTGAAGAATCCCTTCTTATTTTCCTTGACATCCCTTGCTAGATTTAATTCCAAGCAGGCCTTGGCCATTGCATCCTCATTGCATCCCTGCATATACATCCCTATATTCCTCCCAAGTGGCCAGCCCCTTTATCCATATTTTGTAGACTTCATTCTTCTGAGTTTTTCTAGACGTTCCTTGCTCATCCATGCAGGCCTCCTGCCTCCTTTGTTACATTTCTTACTCCTAGGGATGCAGCAGTCTTGAGCTTAGAGAAAGTGTTGCTGGAGTATTAACCAGCTCTCTTGGGCCCCTGTACCCTCCAGAGCCTTAGCCCATAGGATTCTTCCAAGCAGGTCTTTGAAGAGGCCAAAGTTAGCCCTCCTGAAGTGCAGTGTAATCCTACTTATTGCCTTGTTTCCTCCGTGCAGGATCCTGAACTGCACCATCTTGTGGTCACTGCAGCCAAGGCTGCCCTCAACCTTCAGATCCCCAACCAGACCTTCATTGTTAGTTAGTACCAGGTCCAGCAGCACTCCTCTCCTTGGGTGTTCCTCCACCAGCTGAGTTAAAAAGTTATCATCAGTGATCTGGAAGAATCTCCTGGACTGTGTTTGCCTAGCTGTGTTGCTTTTCCAACAAATGTCAGGGTAGTTGAAGTCCCCCATAAGAACTAGGGCTTGTGAGTGTGAGGCTGCTTTCAGTTGCCAGTAGAATGCCACATCGACTTCTTCACCCTGGTCAGGTGGCCTGTAGTGAACCCCCACAACAGTGTCACTCATATTAGCCTGCCCCTTGATTCTTACCCATAAGGTCTTGACTTGTTCTTCATCTTTCGCTAGGCAGAGCTCAATACATTTGAGTTGCTCTCTCACGTAAAGAGCAATTGCACCACCTCACCTCGATGGCCTGTCTTTCCTAAAGAGCACGTAGCCATCCATGAATGCATTCCAGTCATGTGAGCTGTCCCACCACGTCTCTGTAATCGCAATGAGATCATAGCCCTGCAACTGCAAACAGATCTCTAGTTCTTCCTGTTTATTTCCCATGCTGCATGCATTGGTGTACAGGCATTTCAGTGAGATAGTTGGCACGGAGGTTTCAGACTTATTCCCCAGTCAGACGTGATGGTGTGACCGTTGCCGTTTTGGACCCCACTCCCCGAGCCATTCAGTTTAAAGCCCACCTCACCAGGCTGGACGGCCTATTACCATAGTGGTAACACACATTGTGGAAACAAAGTTCTTCCTTGCCACTACTACCCAGTCCAGTAACATAGTACAAATACTTGTTTAGTTTAGGTTATGGCCAGTACTTCATTGAGAAAATAAGCATGTGTGTTGTGCTCTTTCGATTAAGTTAATAAAGTGGATGAAAAGAATGTTGTTGCACAGAGTTGCATTGTTTTGTTAAGCATCCAAGTTTGAAAAGGAAGATCCTTCAAAAGAGAATGTCAGCAGTTTTATAAGAAAAAACAAAACCACTGAGAAGTATATGAAGCTTATCCCACTCTGTCATTGTTTAATCATTTAAAAACCATAACCAATGTTGTCAAAAGCCATTTATGACATTCAAACAGTCAGCACAGTCTTCATACCGACGAGGAGAAGCTGTCAGACCAAGTTATAGCTCACAAGTATGTCTGTAAGCTAGTAATACAGAAATTGAGTTTAAGGTTTAAATTCCTATTTTTAGGGATTAAAACTGATCCTCTATACACTTGTAGTTCAGTTTCACTTGAAAAAAATTCATTTGGTCTAAGTTGCATTGATAGCTTATATAGGAAGCAGCAATACCCTGCACACTTGTAAGTAGGCTTGTGCTAAATCCGTTTTGGTACTAACACTTGTCACAATGGATTTCTAAGCACCATCAAATTGTACTGAATATTAAGATTCTGATAATGAATATGCTATTGGAATATGCCTGTTGGGCACTTTTGGAGGCTAATTTAGGTACCCTTTTTTTTGTTTCTTAAACTAGTCTTTGTTTTGATTTTTCCAGATGTAGTTCATCGCTCCCATACACCGTGTTAAAATGATAAACGTAGTATCTATTAAAATAGTGGCTAAAACATTAAGGTACATGCCATCTCAGAATACAGTAAATACAAAGTAAGCTAATGAATACATAGTCAAACATCATCATAGTAACAGAATGTCATTTTACAGATAAAGGTATTTAACAGGAGAAAACAAAACAAATGGCTGTGCTAGTTGCATAGGAAAATAATAAAGTACTTTTTATTAAAAAAACTGAATTAATCAGATTTATGTCTTATTTTTAATAATTCAACACAACAAATCTGAAGATCTGTGTTCTCAAAGTGGTTAACTAGTCAGTAATATTGGCTACAATACTCCCATTTAAAAAATGACCTTTTAAAGATGCTCTATAAAAATAAATTTTAACGAGTAGTAATAAATGCTGATACTTCCATAGGAGGAAATGCAATACTAGCCTGAAGCTTTTGCCTTGTGCCATCAACTTCAGTACTGTGCTATGTATCCTCTTTCATTATTTTCAAGCATAGGAAGTATGATGATAATACAGTGCTTTAAAGAAAATAAAACACTTTTAATAGCATACTTGTTTCAAGCTGTCTTCTTGTCTGAGTAATGATGTTCCTGTTGCTTTCACTATGCCTTTTCTGAGAAGTACTCTTTAATTTATTTTTTTTTATATAGGACAATATGCCATTTTAAGGCTCTTATATTTTCTTTGTAACTAATTGAATAAGAATTGGCTAGTTGAAGAAGAATTTTGAGTAGTATTAAAATAGTCATGTACTTCTGAGAAAGAATTGGGCTGTTTTTTTCCTGAAGAAGGAGGTGAAACTTAAAAGCTAGTGATCCTTCAAGGATTTAAAAACAAACAAACAAAGAAAAAAAACCCAAACCACCCCAAAACCAACAAAAATAAACAAGAAACCCAAATAAAACCACCACCAAGAAACAAACCAAAAAACATCAAAAAACACCACCAACAAGAAAAGTTGCATGAAGGGAGCAGAAGGGGAAGCAAAGAGAGAGGAGGGGAAAGGAGTGCCAACTTGCATCATTAAACTGGTAAATGGTACTAGAATATCAGCCTCCCTACTATCAGCAATGATTGGAATTAATCCAGGAATTCAGAATGGGTCTGTGAATGTGTATTCAATTGTAGCCTTTGGCATAGATTTATATTCTCAGTCCCTTGGGCGCTGAATTTCATTTCCCCATTTGCTAAATGAGAACAATTTATCCTAAATCAACGATAATCAGAGTAAACACAATTATTAATTTATTGTTTCCAGACTAGGAAAAAACAGTAGAATGAAGTGTTCTCCTTTTATCAGTGCTTCCCCTACCCGTTTTGCCCTGAGGATCCTATTAGCAGAAAGCTGAGCAACTCTGATTCATCAGAAATAAATTATGCCTCACTTTTTTAATGTAAGTACTGAAGGGTTGTAAAGATTAGAAATACGTTTGAACCCACTATCACTTGATGTTATTTTGCTTGATGTTCTGAGCTTCTTTAGGAGAATGAAACAACATGTCCTTTTGAAAGCAAAGAGCAGCATTGCTTTAAAAGATCACCATCACAGATTTTGGTTGAGGTGCAAAATAATTCAAAATCTGTACAGAAATATTTAAAATAATGTATAGGCAGCCTGAAAGAGAGCTGTCAGAATTTCTGACTTTTATGAGGCAGAATGTTTGCAGGGCAAATAGGTGGCAGAACTAGTCACCCTCATTTTTTAAATTATTAGAAAACTGTAATTCCCCCGAAACAGTAGGCTAATTCACACTTTCTTCACAAAGGATGAACACCTTTAATTAATAAACACTACTGGCACTACTTTGGTAATAAGCTGCTGTAAATGAAACTCTTAATTGCCTCAGAACAGAATATTGTATACAAATGATTCTTTGACATTCGTTTTACTCTTTAAGTGCTGTTCTGTGTTGTTGCTACTTTACATTTTGGTAGGAAATAAAAGTAGCTTTGCCAGCCTCCTTGACACTGAAAGCAGTTCCTGTCAGCTCTCCATTTGAGAGGAGTACTGAGGTTAGAAAGCAACCCAAAACTTTCCCTTAAGACCTCATGATAGCTACAATAGATGGCTCTTAGTGCAACCTAAATCCAAGCTAAATTAAGCTCTGTGTGAAGCTTTTGTTAATGTACTTATGCTTGAAATTCTGAAATGAAATTGTATGATGAAATAAAATAGAAAAGAAAAAATATCGAGCTGTAAAAGAAATAGAAAGGACAGTGCATATGTATATTTGTGTATATGTTTTTCACACTTTGGCACAAACTGTGGAAAAATATTTTGGACTTTTCTGTAAAGCTATGTAGACTTCTCCCCGCCCCCCTCCCCCATGGGATGTGTTCTGAGAGGGTTTTTATTCATTTAATCTTCGAATGAACTAATTTTGGCTGAAACTGTCAGAGATTCTTTGAGTTAGGCAGGAACTGCATCTTCAACATTTGTGAAGAAAGCACCAGAAAAACAATTGGTATAAGAGTATTTGAATATGTGCAGTCATGGTCCTTTATTTTTTTAATTCTGGAAATACAAAACTGTAGATAGTTGTCATTTGGAGGTATACGTGCATTGAGACCATAAGGAAAAGATATGTAGAAGAATCTCTACCTAAGGACTGGAGAGACTTAATAAAGACGGCTGGAGAAACATATGATTTGTTACATAGATATGGTCAAATCTGTTGTGGTGATTTTAGTTACGGGAAAACTTGTAGCAAGTTGCAGAACCCTGTTCCACACTTTTTTTACTACGTCATCTTTAAGTGCGTGTGAAAAATGCTGAATTTGGGATATTTATATCAACTTAAAACTTGACTTTGACACCAGAAATAAGCATTCCTGCTTTCTTCTTTTTTAGAATTATTGAATGAGTGAATGGTCATCAGTCTTGAAGAGAGAAGAACAACAAACTGGTAAGTAGTAAGGCATTTGTTTTTAATCTAGAGTGTAGAATAGATATTGTGAAGAAAAAAATGTTTGGAAGTGTTGTACTTGCTTGGTTTGATGGCCTAAACAGTTCAGCACAGTGCCTTTATGATGTACTCAGTGCACATACAGACATGAGGATTCTTGGTGTATTTTGTTTGGGATTTTTTTTTTTTTGTGTGTGTGGAGATTTGTTTTAGATGCAAAATGCATTATGAAGTTTAGCTTTTGCAGAAAATAAGCACTTACACTTGGTAATAACAGTCTTTGCCGCATTGGTTTATAATGGGATCAACAAGTATAAAGATGTAGCGCTATTGATTTTTTCCAAACTATTGGGTGAAATTTAATTAAAAAAGCTAACAGAATTTAAGAATGCTTGTCATTTTACATTTATTGTCTGAGATTATGAATGTTCTTCTGGCACAGAACACATCCTTGCCAGCCAAGGGATCTAGTAGCTTCTTGTTTGTAGATATCCATTAAGAATATTTCTTAGTGATAGAACTTGACAGTGGAGAACTAGGATCCCAGGCAAATCCCTACCTCTTGCACCTCCTTTTGGATGAGATTCAATTGTTCTGAAGTCATCATACTGATATGAGAAGTAATGCTCATTCCTGTTCCAAATGAAGTGCTTTGTACAAAGTAGAACAGATGCAGCCCTTCTGAATTTCCACAACAGATGGAATAAGGAGTTGTATTGAAGAATATTCTGGAATGGTTAAAAGTTATGACAAATTTGACTTTAAGTCCCTACTTTGAGGTAGGCAGAGAGAAGCTTAAAAAATAATTCCCCAATCACCTAGACGTGGCTTTTTGACCCTTAGTGTTATGAGGTGAGATGAGTGCACCTGCATGTTGCATACATACCTGTTTGTACAAAATACTTAATATTTGCTTATAATAAGAAAATGAATGAATGTGACACTCCACACTGATAATTAGGGCACAAGCTTCTGTAATATGAGAAAATAGCTGAAAAACCACTGAGGTCAGAACATTGTGACTTTACTTCCTTATCCTTGCCTTTAACAGCATACTTGAAACTTCAGGAATCCTGGAATGTCATTTCCTATGTTTATCATTCCATGCGTAAACTTTTAAGTTTGTATTTTTGTTCTTTATTTTTCTTTTTCTAATGGTTCTAAAGTTTAATGTGGTGGTGTGCTAGCTGTTGAAAGCATGATCTATCATATCCAAAAGATTAATTAAAAGGAAAAGCAACACAAATGGTATATGGAAATAAGCGCATTAATACCTTGGCAGAGATATCTTAAGGTGCAGTTTCAAGATTGTCATAGACCATTCTAAGCCTGTACTGCAGTCAGACAGCAGCTTTGATTTCCTCACCTCTGACCCCATATTCACTGTCCCTACTTACAATGGCAAATGCAAGGGTTCAGTAGCCCAATCAGAGGAAGACAAAAAATCCCCAACAACAAACCAAAAAAATCAAACTGCTGCCCCTCTTCCCTTGTAGTCAATTCTGTCATTCAAAAACCCTGAGAACAGAATTTTTTCCTTTAGGAATAGGTTTGAGTTTGATGTTACTGCATAGTTCTGCAGTCAGAATTGCCAGTGCAAGAGGGAGGGAGAGAGAGGGGTGTGGAGGAGCAGATGAACAACAGTTTTGGGTACTCTGACGTGAGCTTGAGCCTATTGTGGAACTGCTCCTGAAAATGGTCCAATGTCAACAAAAGCCAGAGAACTTCTCCATGAGTTAGAATAAACTTTGAATTAGAGTATAAATGTTATTTCATAAGCCTCTATGATTCAGCATTTTATAAGATACAATTTTAGTTTTATAATCAGAATCCAACAGTAGACCTAACTGGTATAAATGGGGATCTGTCTTCAATGAGTGGCACTTACCAAGTACTGCAGATATTATTACATGCAATTTCACCCAGTCAATCACCTAATAAGTTGGTGTCATAAAGGTGGCTTGAGATTTCTAGTAATCTTCACATTTCCCATTTTGCAGGCAGAATAAAAAGAGATACATTTCAGATATTTCATTACCATTTAAAATTTGATTTGCACTTTGGACGTTACTTTGTCTGATACTTATGTTTAAATACATTTGCGTATAAGGAAATTTAGTATTGTCATTGTGATGTTAATACAAATGGTTTTTCTGAAGAAGTCAAGGAGCAACACAAAACTCCAAAACTGCACGTTTAAAAGTAAATAAACAAAGTGATAATTACGAACCACACAGGGAGTGTTTATTTCTTGGTGCCTAGTAGGTAAAAGTTTGCAATCCAGAAAGTGTGCATAACCATTTATATTATACAAGGTCATCACAGTAAAGATAACAAGTAAATTCCAGAGTTATCTTTAAGATTATTAGGACTGTTGGAAAATCTGACATTATCTACATAAGGAATAAAATATGGTTACATATAAGCCTAGATAGGTTTGTGACAGATATTTCTTATTTAAAAGAGTTTTTCCTTAAATAATTCTTCTGCTGATCCATGAATCAAAGATAAACTGAGAAATATATATACATGTATATTACAGAATACTTGCCATTACCTGACTCCATTCAAAGTAGAAACATACATATATATATATATATATATATATATAAATAAACATTCTGGGAAATATAAAAGGAACATTCTAGGAATTATCTGCCTTACAAATTACTGTAGTCTAAAGGAGTAGTTAAAGGCTTCATCCAAAATTTAAGGGAGAAGATAGAAAGAAATACAACAGTTTTAAAAGAAAAAAAAAATGTTATTTTGTGAAAACACATCTCTTACTTTGGTCTTTTTTTCCAGTATAATCAAGGGCAAAATTCACATATTACTCATCTACAATTTATTCATTTTAATAATTAGTTGGTAAGATCCATCAAACTTGTGAGTTCGGTTGTCAAGAATTTTTAAATACAAGATCCACAGTTGTTTAGAGCCGAATCAATCATAATGTGTATCCATCAAGTTTCAGTAAAATGCTGGTGATAAAATTTTAGAGTAAAAGAAAAGAGTAATATTTCAGCTTAAGGAATGTATTGGACTAATGTAAACAAGGTTTAAAATAAATGCTTCCCACTGCACAGGTAACACTTGTGATTAATGTAGGTAGAAGAGTTTCATTGTGTAATGTTATGCATCACAGTAATAAATGCATGGAAAATAGTCCTTTTAAAGAGCTATGGCTGATCTTCCTTATAACAGAAAGTGTAAGTGAAAAGTGATTAATAAAATATCTTTCACTATGATTATAAATCAAAATAAGAGATGCATTAAAAATTAACAGAACATTGTCTGAAAATCACATACTCTTTTCCCCATTCAATTTCTGAGAGGAAGATTTCCAATAGTTACAGTAGAGTTATGGAACATTAAATATCCAACAAAAATGTTGCACCGTCCCTCTGCTGAAGAAGTTTCCCTGCAATGGGAAACTGACTTACAGTTTTACAGGGAAGATGAAGTGTGGTGTATATTTGCATGAGGTACAGTAATTTACATCTCCATAAACTTAGTTTGGAGGTGTCATTCTTGTTTAGTTCAAGTTGGGCAGCTATTCAAAGGCAAGTGAAAATGCAGATGGAAAGGAAATCAGTATGTACCAAACAAATCACATAATATATTGGTAAAAAGAGGATGAAAACATGAGAATGTTTCAGGTTTGGTTTTCAGTCCTTGCTCTTGGATTTAATTTGAGGAAAATTCAAAGATAACCTGCGAATAAAGAATTCTTATTGTTGCAATAGCAGTATTTTAGCAGCAGTGCAGGGGCTGCTATTTGCTTCCTGAAGTGATATGACTCTAGTTTCATAATTAAATGCTTACTTTGTATTGGCTTTCTGAAAATATCTTGGGACTTTCTTATGTGTGGTTCCTCCACAGAATGTGAAAAGGTTGTTCAAAGGCAAAGGTATAATTGACTGTCCACTGGAAGTCACAGTTCTGTGCAATAATATGTAGCTTATAAATTATAGTTAGCTGTATTGGTACCTCATAATAATCCAACAGTGATAGGCAGCTGTAGTTTGGACAGTGTTTTATAGTGCAAGTACTGTACTCTGACTTTATAACTAGGAATGGTGGAAATAATATTTCCGATGCACTCCAATTTAGGTATACTTAAGATACCAAATTCCATCATTGAGTGCTGTGAATATACCACAGGATGAAAAGTCTTGATTTTCTGAATATCACTAGATTTTTGTTCCATTTCTAAAATTGAAGCTTTAAACAGATAGCTCCTTTTTCGTATCATGAATCTAGACTTTCATCTGTGTGTGAAATATCCACTGTTAAATAAAAAGAAGTGAGAAACATAACCTAACTTAATCACTTATGTTATTCCCTTTGTATTTCAGCATGGAGAAAATTTTTGTTTCTGTAGCAGTAGAAATTACTATTTGACATCAAAAACCTGACTCTATTAGTTGCTGTATATACACAGGATAAAATTTTTCTATCCAGAATAATTTAATCTGTAGACAGACAACAGATTTTACTGTTACTATGTTTAATATCATAGAAGTTTTGGGAGTTGCATGGTTCTTAAGGGTACGTGTCATGAAATGTTTTTACACTTTTGGATTCTTAGTCTTTAAGTAATGAGCCATCTTACATACTTCAGATTTAGAGACTTTAAGTACGCATGAATATTTTATATTGCTAAGGTAGTTGAAACAATTTACTGTTCTTTCCTGATTAAAAATATAATAAAAATTCTGTGATATCAGACATTGTTTTCCAATAGCTATTTTCACACAAACTGGTCATTGCTAGAAGTTGATTTTCTGTGTAAAAGCGGGAGTGGGGAACGGAGGATGGAAAGGAAAATGGGTTTAAGGAAAAAGGATGGTATCCTAGCCAACTGCATCATGCATGATAAGGGCATAATAGGGCATCAAAGAAAAAAGTGGAGTAATTTCATGTAATCATATGTTTAGAGAAACATATTAAGTGGAAGGACTAATGAATTCAGGTAATATGGGTTTTTCTCCTATGCTTGTCAGGATAATGTAACTGAGTAAGCGTCATTTTGCTATATAATAATAATAATAATACATGTCCTCCTTTATCCTTTCTGTCTGAACTATTTTAAGCTACGCATTCATTGGGTCAAAAGCTAATGTATGTTGTGTGCATGAACAGTAACCTATTACAATGAGTGTATTTATCTTAGTTGCTTAAATAGCTCCAGTGCCATATACTCCTAATCATTGTTGGTGACTTTTGGCACTTGTAGTGTAACCACTACATAGTAACAGCCATAGAACTTGGTGTGTATATAACCTAAATATGTCTTCTGTATATTTAATATCTGAGTTGAGTAGTTTGCTTTCCTTGTAGATAGTTTTGCTGAAACTATGCTATCATTTGAACACCGTATTTGCATTCATATTATTTTGCTATAATCTGAAAATTTTTAATAAAAAGCAGAGGGCAGAGTTCTGTTGTCAGTAACATTGAGTAGCATTGTAGAGAAATTCTCATCCTATTCCAACCTCTCAGTAGAAAAATAACAATTTACACTAGATCTAACAGTGAAAAGAGAGTATCTTCAAAAATTATTTAAAAAATGTGGATTAAATATGGGAAAACTCAACCTGTCAGCTAAAAAAGCCTGTACAACGTATTTCTTAAAAATTTAAAGGTTACTTTAGAGCTTGGAGTATGAGCACAAGATTCAGATTCTTCAGTTAAGGAAGTGGTTTCTTTCTAAAAAAAATTATTCTCTCAAAAACTTCTTCAGAACAGTTCTAATACTTTCTATCTGGCAAGAAATATAATTAACAAGCCATAAATTAAGCCATATATTATTTTTTTTCTCCTCTGAACCTGAACAAAACAAAGGAACTACAGTCAAATTGAACTGAAATTTATTGTTCTGTTAGTGCCCGCTTAGTGTTTGAGAGAACATGAACATGTTTCTTTTTCAGTTTCATTGAATCTATTTTCACTTTTTTGCCAATTCAATATGGGTATTTGAGAATTTTTTAACATCAGCTTTTCTCTCTTCTTTAACTCTCCCTTTCTTTCCAACTGTGCTTACTTATTTTATATATAACATTTCACAGTCATATTTTTCACCTTCTCCAGTGGGAAAAATAAGCTAGTAAAACTGATGTTTTCTTCCTAAAACTTTTTTTTTTTCTTTCAGCTCTGTTTCCCTAAGGGAGATAAAAGAAGGAAAGTGTAGAATCCAGAACTGAAAAAATTAGGATTTTACTACTACTACGTAACAAAATGCTTGGCAGGGGTGGGATGGGGAAAAATCCAGATTCCATTTTTCTAAAAAAACAAAGTTGCCACCAAATCTCTCGTAGAGAAAATAAATAAATTGTTTCTTTCTTAGAATAGAGCATTTAATAAGAAGAATTGTTTGTCTCAATGATCTCAGTGTGTAAGAAGTGGTTGGATTAATGTTTTGTTTTAAAGTGAAAACGCAGATCTTAAAATTGAATTTAAACTTCTGCATTTAAAGCAAGTCCATTATGATTCTGCAGTGCAACATTTAAAGTAACATAGGCGACAGCTATTAGTTCATATTGGACGGAATTAATCTTCTCACTATTAATGTCTTTTTATCCTTTTAATCTTTGTTTTGTGAGTTGGTTTTACTCCTTTGGTTTGCAGCCAAACCCAGTCACTCTCTCACTCGCCCTCCTCCCAGGGAGCAGGGGAGAGATTTGGGAGGGTAACAGCAAGGAGACTCATGGGTTGAGATAAAAACTATTTACTAATTTAAATAAAATAATAAATATAATAACAGTAAGAACAGAATATACAAATGAGTGATACACAGTGCAATTGCTCACCACCTGCTGACTGATGCCCAGCCTGTGCCAGCCAGCGATCCTGAAGCTGAGACAGTTGCAAAACCAAAACTCCAGAAAAGCGAGCCCAAGCGATCTTCGAGAGAACACCCCCGATTTCTGGTCAACCCTGGTGAATGTACTGAACATGATGTGATATGATATGGAATATCTCATTTGCATATTCAAATGCTAATTTTGGGTTTGGCTATTTACTGCACTTCTCCCCTCCCAGTGCTAATGAATCTATGAACCAGCCAAACACGATGGTCTTGAGCTCCAACAGCAACTAATAACATTAGTACTTTTATCAACTTTCTTCTCATAACAAGTCCTATACTGAAACTAAAACTCAGCTATTCTAACTACTGAGAAGAAAATTAACTCTATCCTCACAAACCCAGGATGTTATGTTAATTTGTCTATCACTCATATTGTAGCAAATAAGTTTGGCAGTATAAATGCTAAAACTTAAACCAGGATTCTACTTCTGCGAATATATTGGTATATACATAGTTAATTACTGTCACTAAGGAATTATTTTTCTGCATTTTAGAGGTTCAAGAAGAAATAGCTTTTCAGATTAAGGGGAAAGCATATAAAATGCAAGACCTGCTGTGATATCCTTTGCCCTTTACATGAAGTCTTCCCTAGTTCAATCAGAAAAGTTCATTCTAAACATCTTGTGCATGCTAAGTATCACCTTCTCTGCAAAAGCAGTGGAAGCAGTAAGCGGGAAAATCCTTCCTTGTTCCTACTTCCCATGCCTGTTTCTGTTATCTCTTGACCTTTCCTCAGTTCTTTGCCTCTGTTATCATTTCTCTGGTGGTTTTGTGCAAAGTAGTCAGCAGAGATTTTGATTTCCATTCCAAATTAGAGGAAGCCAGCAGAGGAAGGTAGAGCAAAGCCATCTTTGTGAAGCTCTCTGAGAATTAGAGCAGTGACCAGTGTAGCATTAGCAGGAGCATATATGTAGCAGTCTCCTGCTTGCTAATTACAGGCCTTAGACTGATGAACAAAGTTTTTGGTTATGGTCAGCACATCTATCTTCCATAAATATTAGTTGTTGAAACAAAATGTATTGTAGAAATTCTGGGTTTCACTGGATTACAGCACACAGGTATCATATGGAATTTCATAAACTTGAAAGTAAAAGATTTTACAGTAGTTTAATACAAAAAGTCTGTGTCTCTTGCTGGTGAACAATCCACAGATTTGTTGTACTCCTGTACAGGTGTTCACTCACTCTACTGGACATCATCTATGAAATGCAGGTGCTTACTGAACTGTCATTCAATATAGTTTATTCAAAATATTTATCAGCAGAACTATTTGCCCTGAAAAGTTAAAAACAAGCTAATACTTAGAGCTTGGTGCCTCAACAGACATTTACATGCAGTTGTGTACTGAATGTTTCCAACAGAGAGTACACTCTTTTACAGCAAATTTTAGACATTTTGTTTAGTATTGCTGTTGGTGATTTCATAGTCCTGCTAACAAGTTTTACAGGAGATGAGACTAACTTGCTAAGATGTTCTGTCAGTGACAGAAACAATCATTCCTCTCCAGCAGCACCTGATCCAGTACCTGGGCTAGCT
This sequence comes from Caprimulgus europaeus, assembly GCA_907165065.1. Next base: position 35,632,785 of record OU015531.1, on the reverse strand, counting down.
TCAGAAGCAAAGGGAGAAGGCGTACATCATTTCAGACATACAAGGTGGCAGATAGGATCATAAGGGAATGACAAGACACCTTGTCCTGCCTTCCTAAATAGCTTATCACCTTTGGGTAGGCCTGTCCCCATGGCCATTTCACAATCCCGGAAGTTCCATTTTGTATTTAATTAATCCCAGCATGTGACTATTTGCATGTGGTTCCCCCCACTCTTTGCTTTATTCTCTCTAATCAGCTTGCTCCGATATACACATCATTTCTCCAGGCAATGTATTGTCTCCTTTAGGCTGTCTTGTGTTCTTTCTGATTGCAGCTCTTTCTATTTCACGCAGTGTTACTGTTCTTTACCATCTATAATACATTGTAACCATAGATACCATGCACAATTCAAACTTGAATCTTCAGGGCTCCACATTTTCTCTTGTAAATATTTTGATGAAAAGAGTGATTATATTTCAGATCAAGGCTTCAACAGAATATTGGTTAAAAACATTGATTAAGAGAATTAAAACTATGTGCTCAGCAGTGTATATCCTTAAGAGTACAGGATGAAGTTGCATCTGAGACTCGCTACTGCTGCATGTCATCCTGAAGTGCTACTGAAAGGTACTTTATTTTTATATTAGTCATCTCTGAAGGCCTCATCCAAAGTAAATTACAATAAATGTAAGACTTTCCATTGATTTTAATTACAGTGGAATATAGCTCTCTTACACTTTTAACAGCTTAAAAATTGTGTTTTATATAATTTGTAAAGTGCTCAGGAGGAATATAAATGTAAAATATTATTATTATTCTTGATTCCTGATTTAGGCAGCAATTCACATTGACTACTTTGAGGGTATTCAACTGTAGAAGTAGTTGAACTGTTTTCTTTGAGTAGAGGAGGGAAATCCCATGTTAATTATGAGAATATGTTTCATTTAATATTGTCTCTTATAAGAATTCATTTAAAGCAGAAGTTCTGTCTTGGTGTATGGCTATTAAAATCATTATACATTTTTAGGAGTAAATAAATTTAGGAGAAAATAAATGCATAATGCAATACCCTTTTATCAAGGGCATATACCACGCACCAGATGGAAAACAAACTGTGTTTACAACATTAGCACTATCACCACTGACACTACTAGATCTACAATATGTTATAGCAGCAGCTCCATTAACCTTGCTAGTTCTGTTGGAGTTGTCTGGTAGTTTGCCCAATCTATGTTTGTTGTCAGCAAATAGATCGAATTAGGAGATTTTCATTCTGTTTATGGACTTTTTCCTTCCTTCCTCCATTTTAGCCATAGTTAATTCAAAATCGTTTGACTATTGCTTGTAAAATACTGCAAATAGATATCTCAGTATCTGTCTGCTACTACATATGTAAATTATACTGTCATACCTTAGAGGTGAAATTTCAGGAGAAGAGTTGATAGCAAATGTGCTGTAAAAACCCAAATTCTGGCCTAGTTGCTTGCCATGGTATGTAATGCGACCCGCCCAAGCTGTTGACCTTTATCTGCCACTGCTGTCTCTCAAGGCAGGCTTGCCCACAGGGTTTTTCACTTTTCAAGTGAGACCAATCTTCACCACTCTTGTTTATTTATTTAACATAGTCGTATTTTTTTGTTTGAAGTTTTGGGGAGCAGGTGGGAATGTTTATGGTTTTTAAATTACTTAACTAGAAGCGTGATTCTGTTATTCTTGCTTCCATGCCTTCACTCCAGGCTAGTGAAAAGTTGCTTAGTTTCTAAGCCATGACCTGTCTTGCTGGAGGTAATTCACACCATAATTCCATTATCAGTTCAATTCAGCAGGAACCACTGCAGCCCCATATGTCACTAGACATTGTTCCCAACCTGTGTTTGTGCTACAGAAATTCATACACAGCCACATGATAACCCTTGTCTGTGAACTGATCCTGCCCAAATGTAACTGCTGCTGCTGTGATTTTCAGCTAGATACATTTCTGACCTCAGCATGTGACTGAAAGAGCACTTCCACCACAAGGGAGAAACAGAACGAAGCGCCATTAGAGAGAGTCATACCTCTCTCTAATGGTGCTTGCCAGACTAAACTGATTGTGGACGAAGATGTTACGGTAACTAGAATATTTGAATGCCTTAGGAAGCCATTTTCAATTAGATTATTTGGAATGATGTGATGGGTGATATCCTCCATGTACATACTAGAAGACACCTGAGCCATTTCTTGGCATTCTTTATTTATCTCTCTCTTTTCCCCACCCCCCACCCCTACCCTCCCCCTTGGCAGGTCAGTTTATTAACATTATAAAGGAAACAAGGCTGTAGGGATTAAAAAGAATATTTCAAACACTGAGGTAGGAGTAACCCAATGCTGGCTTTATGCAACCTCCCTTCCACTTCTTCCTGTTGTGTGAGTAGCACTGATCATATGGTTGTGATTTAGATCAACACTACTTGCCACAGCAAGCTGAATAACCTCCTGACCTTCATTTCTATTGTGATACACAGGTTTCATTTTCTTTGAGCTAAAAGGAACTTACACTGAAGGGAAAATAAGGCCTACTTCTCAGTTTAGACAAGATTCAAGATATTGCATCAAGAATCAGGCAGACTGAAATGGTAGGATTTTTTCTCCTTTGGAAAATACATCAAATGTAAAAGTTAGTTGTTTTGTCAGTACCCTTGCATCCACCTACATCTTGCCCAGAAAAAAAGAAGTTTAGATTGCTGTATGATGAAGGAAAAGAAAATTAAGAATTCAGAATTTTCTGCATGCATAGTTGCAATATCCCTATCCTGCTTAAAGCGTGTATTAAAATATTGTGTTCTAGGTAAGGGCAGATTGAGTAATGCGTATGATTCTGAAAGTTTACCCTCAAATTATTATTTCAAATTTAAATAAGATATTAAACAATTTGAGAGTCCGAGAGTCATAATAGCAATGACAGACAGGAGTTTTTATCTGTCCATCGCAATGCAAAGCTTGTCTTGCTTTAGATATAGAATTTTGTTGCATAGGCTAAAGCCATTTAGTCAAAGTCCTTTCAGCCTCAGATGAGTTTGTTAGCTGAGTCTGCCTTGGCAGAGCAGCTGGATGTTTTCAGATGAGATGTGATCTTATCACTCTGACAAAAAAGTCTAACCATCACTGTTAGTAAGAGCACGAAGGTAATAGACGTAAATGAGGACATATTGATTTATGAAATCATCAGTTTATCATTGTAATCGCAGTTATTGAAGTTACCAGGATTGGTACTAACAAGAGTTAAGTTGTGACTATATGCTTCCCTGGTTTTAACAAGGGACAGCATTTGGGATATAGCTTGTTCCAGTAGGAGCTGATGCGTAGCTTATGGGCATATATAAAGGTGGTTTGAGAGCTCACCTCCACCTCTTATTTCGCAGATGGCATGATGGCTTAGACTGTAGTACACGGACCACTAAGCTGAATCGTATGAATCTAAGCTTTCCTTTGTAATGCTTGTAGGCCACATGCTCTTTCTGTAATCTATCTACATACACAAGTGAGCAAAAGAATCCTTTATACTTAGTCAGGTTTAGTCTGTGGGTACCCTACTACCAGCGTAATACTGTACCAAGAAAGTTAGAACAGCTATGCAGCTTGTATTTGAGGTAAAACTCAGCAGCAGTACTACCATCATTCCAGTTTTGCGTTTCTGACATCTGTTTGGGAGACTTCTAAGGAATGCAGTATGTTGGGAGAAGACCTGTCCCTCCGTTGCTGTACTACATTAGCCATTAGACTGTGTATTTCTTATGAAAGAAGGTGTGCGCTTTCCCAAATAAAGGTGACTGCCTGAGTTTGATCTGCTCTTGAGAATTAGAGAAGACAAAGTGCCTATCAGCTTTGTTTTTTTCTCTAGCCTGTCTTAAATAAAATATTTAATAACAGCAAAAAACATTATATGCACCTTTCTTCTTCATGGATATTTAGATTTATTAGAGTAAGTATGCATTTTTTAAGATATTAGTATTATGCACATTTGTTTTCCATGTTTGGTTTTAACGTGAGAAATAATACTTCTACCCATATTATTCTTTCTTAATCTGTCATAACTATTTACAAAAAAATGTTTCTACCTGAAAATATTATGTGTAGGTACAGTGTGTCTGTTGTGTATGAGATTTCTTTTGTGTTTATCGCTGGAGTTGGCTTCTCTGCAGAACTGTCAAAGCAGGTGAAGTCGAACAGTTGTGGAAGCCTCCATGTGAACTGTCATATTTACCTTTAATGGACTGCAATACCAGGCTGAAATCTGGGATCTCCTGTCACAGCAAAGGTTAAATAGTGCTTTTCTGGGTACCTGATAATAGAAGAGGTCACTTTTTAGAACAACTTACCTTGTAGTAAATGGTTTAAGAAAAGCACTGGTGAGCCATCATTCATTCAAGCCTATTATAGACAGTTCTTTGTCTATAACAAGACAACACGAAAACCCAAATTGATAGCTGAGTCCTACTGATACCACTTGTGTATTCATTCCTTCATGTATTTTGCCTGCAGTGTTTCTGAAAGATAAAATACTGCTTAGGTTGATAAGGAGAAGAGGATAGGAAGAACTTTTTTTTTTTTTTTTAACTGTTTAGACCTAATGAGAAATAAGATATCTTAAAGTAGAATTTATTTGTTTCTCTTTTTCACTGACACTTCTGACATGATATTCTTTCAGAGCACAGTTTTATGTATAATGTGTGTCGGCAGGTATGTAAAGGAGCAACAGAAAGGAGAGAATTAAAAAAGAGAGGGAAACTAACAGCCGCAGAGCACATACTGAGCTCCTGTGAAAGCAGTAGTCAGGATACAAAATGAGAATCTTTCCTAACAAGGAAAAAGAGCTGAACAAGAGTACTCCTGGACAAATGAAGAGTGACTCTAGTTGCTCCACACAGTTTGGTATTGCATTTTTGTAAGTCTCCTGCCCTTTTGGTCATGCATTAGAATAGCAAGTTCCCATGCAGAGTATTTGGTTTCACTCAGATGTTATTGCAGTTATGCTTTTAGGCATAGACCCAGAATAATGCAAAAAGGACAACAGTGTATTGACTTCATTGCTGTCCTCTCCTGGATTGCCAGCATGAGGGGAAGTTGCAATATTAAGTAAGCAGACAGGAAAATGCATTAGACAGAAAATTATTGGTCACCTAATAAGTGGAGCCATTTTTCTATACCACACACTGAGACCTTGCCCTTATTCTTTATGCTTTTATAATGTCTTGATTCCATTATTGGAATTCTGTCTTTATAGACATGCCACTGAAATCTATTAACTTCTTAGTAGCCTTTGCAATGAAGAATAAATTAGACCTGTTCTTCGAATGATTCATCGGCTCCCAGAGTGTTATATATACACTCTATAACTTTACAGTTCAGAGTGGTTTGGGCCTTAGGGGATGCAAAATTTTGCCAGATTTGTTACAGCTTGTTATTCAATATCTTTACCAATGAGCTGAGTCTTTTCATTACTAATCAAAGTTGCAGTTGGCAAGAGTGAGGTGAATAGCAACAGAGGTAAATAAGGACATGGGCACAAAACTGCAATGTGACTTATTTAACCCAGCCAAATGTACAATGTTTCCTTCTAGGGAAAAGGAGTGTGGGTCACAATTACTGAGTAAGGGAATGTATCATGGAACTGGTTGAGGGAAAATCTATGCAGAGAGCGAAAGATAGCAAAGGAAACCACATAATTGTGCACTACAATAAATGTTGATGCTGTATGTGAGTCCCTAGAATGCAGATGCACAAAAATGGATACCTACTGCATGTAAGCATGCCATAGGAATGCGTATGAGAATGAATCTGACCCACAGGTGTTGCAAGAACAGAAAATCTGCATAAGAACATGTCTGTGTAGGAGTAGGAAGAAGGCATTGCATGTCTTTAAAATAGCATTAAAACTGTTGCTGTTATATATTGTTTCTACCTTTTACGATTTCAACAAAAATGCTGAAGATTGAAAAAAAAAATTAAGAAAAAATAAGTTGAAAAATAACCTGAAGTCTGAATATATGCTTTTTATGAGTAGAAACTAAAGAGAAAATCCTGTGTTACATTGAGAAGATATGTGTTCATGTCTTGAGAAAGGCTGTATTAGTAGCTTCTGTAGCTTGTGACATTCATGAACAGTGAGAGATAATTTTGGAGGGAAGAGAAAAATAAAACCAAAAACCCAAGCACATAGGAGAGAGAGAAAAGGAAAAGGGGAAAGCAGTGGCTACCTGAGAAGAGAAATGAGAGCAATCCCAGACAACTGTCCTGTCTGGAAGTTCTCTCTAGTGCAGCAAGGGGTGATGATGGGTAGGACAATGACTTCCACCATGCTTTATCCCTAATACTGTTTACTTTTTATCAAGACCTGCTGAAACCCCATTGTTTGTGCCTATTTATGGTGATATTAGGGTTGACTGGAGTTTGCTTAATCAAATGTGTTGTGTGCTGACTGTTTTTCAAGTTTCCATGGATTTATAGTATTGGATATTACTTACTAGGTGAATTAGTTAACATACTTACAATGTTAGTTACTTTGTTAGGCAATAAGTTTTGTGTTTTGTCTAAGACAAACTAAAACCTACAAAGTTAGGGGTAGGAAAAGGACAGAAAGGGTGATTCTCTCACCATAGTTGCTGCTTCCCACAGGAAAAATAAAACAAGATAGAATAACATCCCCAGCGATACTGGGGTTTGCAAGTGCAAGAGTATAAGAATATCAGCATGAAAACAACAGTATGAGAACAGCAAGCAGAGAGCTCTGCCAGGTAGGCTTTGGAAAAACACAGGAACTAGGATAGGTACAAGCTTTAAGAGCTGACAGCAAAGGCAGGTTGGTGTTAGAAAGGCTAAGACACCCGAAGCACCATGCAACCCTGACTGCTGTTCAGAAGGACCAATGTGTTGTTTACAGCATACAAGGGAAAGAGTATTGCAGTCTGGTCTGTCTTCCAGGGTGGCCTCCCCATTTAGTGTCCTACCCCTGCCTAAAGTAGCAGTGAGGGATCAGATGAGTGTGGTAAAACAGATTTTCTAATCTCTCCTGATATTATCTGACAATGTAGTCGTACTCATATCAGGACTAACACTACAACAGATGTCAGTAATATCCCTGCTGGGTGTAAGGCTAAATATCAGCAACGTGACTGATGATGACTGTGGTGGGTTGACCCTGGCTGGATGCCAAATGCCCACCAAAGCCCACTGTATCACTCCCCCTCCTCAACTGGGCAGGGGGAGAAAAATATAACTAAATGCTCGTGGGTCGAGTTATGGACAGAGAGAAATCGTTCACCAGTTACTAGCACAGGCAAAACAGACTCGACTTGGGGGAAAAAACAAATTTATTAGTTTTTAAAAACTAATTTATTACAAATCAAACCAGAGTAGAATAATGAGAAATAAAACTAAATGTTAAAACACCTCCCCCCACCCCTCCCTTCTTCCCACTCTTAACTTCTCTCCTAATTTCCACCTCCTCCCCCCAGCAGCACAGCGGGACAGGGAATGGGGGTTGGGCTCAGTTCATCACACGTTGTTTCTGCCCCTCCTTCCTCCTCAGGAGGAGGACTCCTTCCCCTGCACCGGTGTGGGGTCCCTCTCACAGGAGACAGTCCTCCACGACTTCTCCAACGTGAGTCCTTCCCATGATTGACAATTCTTCACGAACTGTTTTAGCATGGGTCCATTCCATGGGGTGCAGTCCTTCAGGAACAGGCTGCTTCAGCGTGGGTCCCCCATGGGATCACAAGTCCTGCCAGCAAGCCTGCTCCAGCGCGGGCTTCCCACGGGGTCAGAGCATCCTTCGGGCATCCACCTGATCCAGCGTGGGATCCTCCACAGGCTACAAGTGGTCATCTACTCCACCATGGACCTCCATGGGCTTCAGGGGGACAGCCTGCCTCACCACGGTTTGCACCACAGGCTGCAGGGGAATCTCTGCTCCAGTGCCTGGAGCACCTCCTCCCCCTCCTTCTTCACTGGTCTTGGTATCCACAGAATTGTTTCTCTTACATCTTCTCACTCCTCTCTCTCATGGCAAAGTGTGCAGTTTTGGTGTTTTTTTTTTTCTCTTCCCCTTTTTTTCTTAATTATGTTATCACAGAGGCATTGCTGATGGGCTCACCTTTGGCCAGTGGCAGGTCTGTCTTGTAGCTGGCTGGCATTGGCTGTGTCAGACATGGGGGAAGCTTCTGGCAACTTCTCTCACAGAAGCCACCCATATGCCCCAGCCCCTCTGCTACCAAAACCTGGCCATGCAAAACCAATACAATGACCATCCACCAAAGGTGTCATACCAATTAAAGATTAACATTTCTTGTAGCCTTTTTTTCTTTTTCCCCAAAGTAATGTTCCTTTTTAGAGTTGATGTATGCCATTAGTTACAGACCCTGCAAATAAATTATTATGCATATAAGCCTTTCTCAATATCCTATGTGCAACAGAATGCATATATTAACAATTTCAGATAAGAATTGTGCAATTCAAGTCCTTACTTGCCATTGTATCACAGTAAGGCATGTCATGTAGTTCTGTAGCAATCTGGCTTCTTCCCTAGCATGGCTAGACTAGCATGGAAGAGATATAAAGCAGTTTTATCATTGGTAAGCTTACTCAGTTGGGCTGACTTTCTCGTAACTGCTTTTTCTTCTCCTTTGGAAATAGAAGCATCTGATACCAGGTCCCTTTCCTGGTTTAGCACTAGTAGTTGCTTTGAGTTTGAAGGGGCATCCTGATGTCTTTGCTTTTGGTTAAGAACCCCCACGTGGGATAAATCCAAAGGGAATTGAAACCTTTACTAGGACTAGGAAATCAACACCTTTTCAGTAGAACTTGGAGTGAGATTCCTTGTATCGGATGATGATCAAGGCACACAGGGCCAGTCTGGCCAGCTCAAGACTAACACTTTTCAGGATTAAAGTTTTCCCATGCAGATTGGAAAATTGTTTCTTCATGGGAAGTACTACATATCCTAACTAGACATGTATGAGCTTTCTATGTAATTTAATGCCAATCTTTAGATTTTATAGACTGCAGTTCTTTTGTATTTTGAAAAATAGATTGTTTTCACAATTGAAAGAAATTAGAATAATCTGTATCATTTTCTTTTCAGAAGATCTGAGTACTCATCTTTCTCGCTGAAGTCCCTAATAACCATGAAACTTCATAAACCATAGATCAAAGGTATTTTAAAGGGTAAATTCTATAGAGATATCTGATTTCTATCGAATTGTACTATTTTTCAGCTGAAATTCTATAGAAATTTCTGCAAGGCATTAACTAACTGAAGCAGACAGCCTTGCTCTAGTGGTTCTAGGCAATTCCTTAAAATATTTTTTTTTTAAAAAAAAAGGATAAATATCTGGCTTCTTTCTTCTGGTTGTTTTGATTTTTTTAAAAGTTCAATCTTAAAATTTATATGGAAATAAGTATTTAGTCTTATTAAAATACAACTGGAGGTACAGCTGTACTTACAGGGCACGGCTAATGACAGCTGTGGCTTTTCATGACATCTCTCTGGTAGGCTTCAGAATGACCTTGTCAAAGTTAAAAGCTCATAACATTAGTATTTTGTTTTTATGGCATTATGATTCTGCATAACAGTGCTAAAAACAAAAGCACGTTATAATTATACTGTCAATCAAGCCACCAGAAAAGGCATTTTCCACCAGCTTTGCACCTACTAAGCTGTAAATAATTTATAAAATTAGAAGTCATGACTAAGTGGAGGCATTTTGGGGCTAGTTAAGCACTTGTCATAGCTCTGTGGTTTAAGTGACCCCACACACTAAGCTCTGCTTGCTTACTTCTATCCTGTGAGTGTGAAAATGGTCAATTGTTCTTGTAATGCTGTGCATGCACGTAATAAAAAAATCAAGCTGCCAACAGAGCTATGAACAGGTGTAGAGTGTATGTTGTAATGATGTTTTATTCATTTGAATTTTTGGCCCATGTAGACTCATCCAACAAACAACAAAAGTATTTTCTTCATTACCTCCAATTAATGTAAATGTCAAATGTTTGAATATAATATCACACAGATAATTTAGTACATTGGTTGATTTGTGGAGTATTTGCTTTACAGTGACAATTAAAACAATAACAACAAAAGTAATCCACACCACGTTCTTATCTGTTGTCATGCTGTTATAGAGATGTTGAACTTCTTCCTGTGAGATCTCCTTTTAACTCTGCTAAACAAGTTTCTTAAAGCCTCTGAGTTTACCATAATTTATAGCTAGTCTTTTAAAAAAAATAATAATTTATTTGTATTCATTTTTAAACAAGGTTTATTAGCTGTCTGTTGTCTGTTCTTTTACTATATATAACATGAAAAAAAATTTAGTTGACAGATAATAATCTCTCATAATGGAGCTGTTCAGCGGGCAGAAGACTGCTCTATACATATGTAAAAAATAATGTGTTCCAATAGGGTAGATACAATAAAATAATTATCAGATGTTTATCTTTCAATAGCACTCTCTCCTTTAATTTTTTGTGTGCTTATTTGTAAGTGACTGCTCAGTTATAATGTGGAAGTGAATACTTCTCCCCTATTCTTAGTGCTTAATCAAACATTTTTTTAGTAATTGGGACTGAAACTCTTAAAAACCAAAACATTGCAAAGGCCAGAAACATAGGTCATAAAAATCAATGATGCCTAAAATACAGCTCCTTAATCTCAACTGAAAAATTTGGATAGAAATTACTTCTATAGATGCAAATATACTGTAGTTGTCACTCAAAGTAATGAATAAACTATTCATTTTCAGTTGTTTTTTTGGTTTGGCTTATCATATGGTACTTTATTCATTAGTACATGTTGCTTTTGGTCCTGCTGCAGCATCTTGGTGGAGACAGTGGGCCATATGTCCCACTGCAGCACTGTGACAGACATTTGCTCAAGTCCAAGAAGCAGTATAGATGCGTCAGCTGACATTGTGCCTGGATCCGTAGGACCCTGCTACTTTCAGGGAAACACTGCTAGGATGTTCTGCACATATCCAGGAGAGCACACTTTGAACACTAGAAATAACAAAAAATTATTGCAGTGACATACTAATTGCTTAGCACTTCTAAATTTCTTATTATTTGTTTTGACTGGTAGATCAGTTGGCAAGATCCTTATGAAGATTTGGGAGCTATTTTCTTTATATCTTGTTTGTTTTTGTTTTTGTTTTTTTTCTGTTTGAGAGTTAATTTTATATACAGTTAATAAATGCGGATAGTAATTTCAAATGGCCCTTTCTCACCCTGTGTAGCACACAGAGAAAATATGAACAGAAATAACCCTGGAACCCACAAACTATATCTTGTCATCGCACACTCTGCTTGGAAGGAATCATGTGGTGGGGTCATTACACGTTTTCGTAGAAGTTTTGCATATGATCAAAATGTGCTGTCTTGAGAATATTTGATACCTTGAGTTTGTTATTGTTAATACTCATGCAAGTTTCTATGGAAAGTCATTAAGTACTGGCAAAGAACTACAGAAATATCAAATTGTGTTTCCCATCCTTCCTTCCACTTGTAAAAACTAAACATTGGTGGTTTTTCACAAAATATAAATTATCCTCCATACAGTTCCACCGTGTTTTTAATAGAATTGATGCCTCTGTGTAAGTACTGCATATCAACATTTTGATGTGCAATGCCATCCATTTCTGTTTCGTAAAGAGTAGACCTGTAAAGGAATTCAGTTATGAGAATGGAAGACAGATGATTTTGGAACAGGACAGTGGCTATGGGAAAGGCATGTCTTTGCTGTGGTGTAGTCATACATTTATGCCCATACAGTATGCTGAGATTGTATACCTTGTATATACAGAGCTGCAAGTAGGATATGCTGCTTTTAATTTTCTCCCTTACAAGGAAACCAGAATTACTTATTATTTTACAGTCACTGGAATTCCAAGGTTTTCCAAAAAGTGTCAGCCTCTTACTATCTACTTTTTTTTCTAGTGATCCGATACAATTCTAGACTGTATACCCTGCTTTGAGATGCTCATATTAGAGTTTTAGAAACAACAGAATTTTACATTTCCCCATCATCACTGGAGGAAAATAATTATGGAAGATGAGAGAGTTCCAAGAGAAATGGATGGTCTGGAGTGCAGCAGATGTTGCAAGAGCGTCTGCACTGCAGAGAGTTTAGCTCATAATAGATGAAACTAGATGGAAAGTAGGGACATAAATTCTAGGTCTTGGATTCAGAAGATGCCAAAAGTGTTTTAGTACCTCTGCTTTAAAAGATAAAATAAAGCTGATGTATTAGATATGGAGAAATAATTATAGAAATTTAGATAGGAAAATGCTTAGACTTTTTACGTGGTTCATGTATGAGTTACCTGAGTGTTGCAAGAAATAACAAAAGGTTAATGTTGCTCATTTTCTAAAGAAACACCCAGTCTCTGTGGTCTGACTTTAATTTATTATGCCTATAGTGGTTCAAATCAAATTTCTGAATTTTTAGAGGTTGGTTTGATTTGTTTTATTACCTTTGCATCATCATAAGCACTCAGAGAACCAAATAATGATCCAGCAAGATATAAACTAGTTGGCAGTATTAATAAAAGTAACAGAGGAGGGACCTGAAGGGGAGTGCGGGGGGTAGGGAATATTCCTAGGAAGAGCATGAGTAAAGTTATTCCATTTCTCTAGCTGAGGTCACGGGGGACTGACTTGTGTGGTAAAGCTTTAATGCTCATGATCATACAGAAAATTTAATCTCACTCTGCTTAAAAATGCCAGCTTCATGCCATTGCAGGGGGAAACATACAGCTTTTTAATTTGTAGAATAAATACAAGAAGAAAATATTACAAAGTTTGTTCATGCAGGCTAAGAGATTTTTAGAATAAGTTTGTAGTAAAAATGTAGCTAAGAGCTGAAATTTACTGTGTGAAAACATGCAAATAAGGAAATGAGTTCAAGGTATGAGAAGATCAAGTAATCTCTTGTATGACAAACCAATCCTCATCAAGAGATAGCATTATACAATGCTACACAGCCTCATTATATGTGTAATATATGGAACACAATGTACCCTAGTTGAAAGGGGAAGAAATTTAGATGCAGTAGGCAAAAATCAGAGGTAGCATAAACTGGAAATAATAAAGGCATCTGTAGATGTGAGCAAAGATTTGAGGGACAATGTATTTTAAGTTACAGAGAAGATGCTTTCTCTAATGGCTTCCTCTAATTTTATATCATGATAAATTAAAAGTATAATGAATCTTAATTTTGTATCTGCAGACTATTCTGAATTACAAAGGAGGTAAGGAAGGCAGCCAGAAAAAATCCCCAACCCTTTCCTTAATTCTTCAGGATTATTATTATTTATTTTTCCCCCCCCTTGGAAGTTTCACTTAATTGGTTTCATTTGGGTTTTGCTAGTCTTGGCTTCTAACATGTATAACGCATACAGTCACTCCTGTATCAGCCACTGCCACAGTCTCCATGCATGCTTTCACTGCTGGGGCATAAATACATTTAAGCCTACTGCCCTGCTACCCTTTCCTGTCACCATATCTTGAGATACTTTATGGAATAAGGGTTATTTTATGACAGGAAAAGAAGAAATGCTTCAATTTCATGGTTGTTTTGAATCACTCTTTTTATGCTCTATCCCTTTTATCCATGCTCTTCTGTGTCACTATTTTGGCAATTGTTCTGCTTTGGGTCAGGCAAGCATCTCAAGAGACTACAGTTCAAGTGTGCCCAAAACAGGAAAAAAATGGGTCCTTTTAATATGAGTGAAAACTTTTTTTTTTTTTCTCCCTTAACTTAATATTAACTTTAAATCCAGGATATTACATTATTCACTTTCAAGTTTCAGTGGGATTTTTAATTTTTTTCTCAAAAGAATCTAATTGACCTATCACTACTTGAAAGTTATTTGTTACTCCCAAATTCTCTATTGGTTATAAATATCCCAATTATTTTCTTATACTTCTTGGCATTTAGGGATATGGGTAAATAATTGGTAATAAAAGGAAAGATTGCAGTGAGTAATGGGAATTACATTTCTTCCCATTTCATTCAAGGAGTGTATCATAAAGAATATATTTAACTAGAGCGTTTCAAATACTCTTATACACACCAAACAGGTTGATCTGACATCCCCACAGCCATTAAAACCAGAAGGAAGCTCGAATTTGAGTTGAGAAGCAAAAAGATGGTATGATTTGCTCAAGATTGTTTTAACATCTTTTTCACGTTAATCGTTGAATGACTTTTTAGAGAAGGGGACCTCACCAGCGTGTTTCTACAGCTCTGTCTGTGCTCTACAGCCAGGCCAGCTGGCAATCCATTTGGTAATCACTGCAAATTAGGACTGCTCTAGGGGTGTGATATGTCTCAGTGGCCACCCCAACAGATGAAAGCCCCCAGGAAGTAATAAGCCTCTACAATTTAGGGCCAATGATTTATGACCCTAGAAATAACAAGGCTAAGGGAAATCCAGGTATCGTAACAATAGTAAAGGTGATACTTTTCTTAATGTCAGTAGGTGTGCTTCTGATATTTGCAACACCTTTCAGGAGATGTAAAACCAGATTTACAGATGGACAATCATCAGCCTCCCAGGTTTTGAGTTTGTTTTTCTAAAGTAGAATTTCGTTTTTCAGTTTGTGTAAATTAGTATGCAGTCACACATGGTTATGCACATATACATAGATAATATTGATGGGTGTGGACTTCTCTGCTTGAAAAAAACCAAAAAACTGTAATTAGTGTTCTGCTTATAAAGTTGATAAAACATTGAAAATTAAAAAGGTTAACAATGGTGAGTTACAGGAGGTTCACCTGTGCAAACTCATCTAAAAAAACCTTCACACATTAGCAGAGCTAACAGTTTTTAGGTTCATCTGTTTTTTGGTGCTTTGGGAAGACTATAAATGAAGAGTTAATTGAACAACAACAAAATACATATCAAGACAATCCCACAACCCATTTTTTGATAATTGTTTCTTCCCTTAAGAGAACATTACCTCTCTCACAGATGGTCAGAGTGAGGCATTTGGGGAAATCAGCCAAACTTGGCTTTCTTCCTGGTCTCTCTGATTAGTAACTGCAGCATTTAACCCCAGAAGTATTATTTAACTTAGCTCTAGATACCATTTTAATCAACAGTACTAGGCTTCACAGTTGGAAAACTTCTTTTAAGGTCTCTGAACACAATTTTTTCTTTTAGTGTTTTGGACTTCTGGAAACCAAATCTTCCAAGGTAAAGTTTGCTTCCTTTCAAATCACTTGAAAAGGGCTTCCTGAAATATGATTTATAGAAAGCTTTAAAGAATCATGTAAATATCATTTTACTAGGAAATGATCTTCTAACAATGAAATCAGTAGTGTGAAGGAAAAAAGATTTACTCCCATGTCAGACATAGGAAGGAAGATATATTAAACAATTGAAACACTCATATAGAAGCTGGGTGGACTGACTGTTAGGTTGAGTTCCTTCTCTGAGACTAAAATCTCAGGACTTTGTGTTGTAATACCTTATGCTCACCATAGTATTTTCATATCAAGTGGCTTTGGTCAAAACTCAAACATGCAAAAAATGGTGCTCAAGCACTAATAGGGTGGGATTATATAAGGACAGCTTAGTACTTCCTACGTGTCTCTGTGGTTGCAGCAGGAAAATGGAAGTTGTACGTGATTCAGGGTACCTGTTCCTCTCTGCTCTCAGGGAGAGTGCTCCTCTTCAGTCAGAAGCGTTCCAGTCGTCAGGGGCGGGAAGGGGCCAGGAGAGAGACATCTGTCTTGTCCATAGCAAGTTGCGGGTCAGGCAGAATAAAAGAGCTTGAAGTCTAACTGGTGCTTTTCACTCTAACATTTATGAAGGCTCAGAGCTTCCATGAAGCTAGTATAAATACCATTTTCAGAATAGTATGAAACTGCAATGGAAACAACGGTGTTCAGTGACAACAGTTTATTCAATACAAGCTGAGCTCTTGTAAAATGCACGGAAAAAATCATCCTGTCATTACTCTTGGAAGGAGCTTCTATGATATTTGAAGTGACCTGTATTGTTTTTTTACCCCAGTTCTGTTCTGTACCTTGAAGGCGGAGTTTTTTCAGAAAGAAGTTTGCTGTTTTTCAAGTCACTGCTTTGTGGAGATTATTCCCTTTCTTGCTGTTTCTGGGTGAGCTGAGCTTCCATGCTGCAGGGTGCTTTGGTTTTGGCTCCAAGCCCAGCATCTCAGCATGTTCTTCATAGTGGAATTGAATGTTTTTGTCTTTGCCTGATTTTTCTCTTTACTGTCTGTCTTTTTGTCCAAGCAAAATTTTATTTGTATGATAAGCATGAGCAAACTAGCCCTCCTCTTACACAGCTAGAAATTTCATTTACTTCCAGCTCTGCTTTGCTTCCCCTCCATGGAGCTGAGATTAAGCTAATTCCGATACTGACACACTGCAATATAGGCAGGAGTAGGGAGCCTAGAAAGGCAGAAAATGTTTTAGCAATAACTGAGCCAGAAAAATACTCGGTTTTTGAAAGAGAAAGATTTTATTCAAATAAAAGTCTATTTACATTTTCAAAAAGGTAAATATAGGTGATGTTTTTTAAGGTGCTAAAAAAAATCATCTGTTTAAAAAGTCTCTTGCCAGGAAAAGGAGATTTTAAAAATCACATTAACTAACTCAAATAATCAGTCAACTGCCATGTACAGTTAGGGCTACATGTATTAACTCTTCAAGTGGCTTCCAACACACCCATCATTTATCCAAAAAATGAAAAATTCCAATTTTTTTCAGAACTGAATTCCTTTCCGAACATTTCAAACTGTGGACAGGTCTCTTTTACCAGAACAGGTTGAAGCAACCTTTCCCACATGCCACATGTTATCACTCTCTGACAGTTGACAGCAGAGCTTTTTATGTTTGTTCTCCTTAATCTATTTGAGTACAAAGATCTGGTTTAGTGAAAGTGAGCTCTTTTTAAACTGCTTAAAATAACCTGCGTGTTACAGATTAAGAGGTTATGGAACACACAGAGGAGCAGCTCTCTGGCAAATAGGAGGGAGTGTTACTCTGATCTGGAGTGGCAAGGCAAGTGTCTGTCCCACTGGAAGAGCTGCTTGCATGGCTGCTTATCTGTTAACACCTCTGCTGGCAATTATCCAGTAGTTACTGGAGGAAGAGACTGTTTATTTAGAAAGCAGTGTTATGAAAAAGGATCTTAGGTATAACTGTCCAGCAACTGAAGCAATTAAATATAGTTAGATATGCTATAAAGGAAGCTTGTGCAGAATGCAAATGTAAATATTGGTAAGGCAACCAAATGCTAAAAACAAATAGCCTATTTTAATGGACTAAAAATAAATGCCTCACTACAGATATAATCTGCACATAAACTTAAATGTTAAGTTTTATAGTTTAGTTTATTTCAGAATAGCTGTAATTATGCAGGAAAGTTTGTGATTTGTTCATAACGAACAAATCTGCTTCTAATTTTCGGATCTCTCTTTAAAAAAAGAACAAATAAAGAAACAAAATAATTCTATCAAGTAATTACTTCTATTAAATTCCAGTAATAATAATAATGTTTAATGATAACTTCCTGAAGGACAGTATGATTAGTCATTACCTATTTAGAGTACTTGCTCAGCTATCTATTTATTGTTTTATGTTTAGCACAAATGCTGTATGTTTGAACAAGAAAAATTATTTCTATTCTTTTACATGTGGACGTCATTCTACACAGAACTCTAAATCCCACTGAGATGTTAAGAATTTAGTCCAAAACAGTAACATGCTGGAGTGCAAGTATTGTAAGTAGGCAATCGGAGCCTTGCCTTTTTAAAATGAGAACTCTGTGTCCCTGTGGCCTATCATAGTGCCTGTTAGGGCTTAAAGCCCTAAGAGTTGGGAGTAAGTGTTGTGAATGATGGGGGGTAATATTTTTTTAAGTATGTTATTGAGTTACTGGAAGTAGCTCCATTCAACCTGTTATGCCTCTGCATAACAGAGGCAAATGCTAACATTTGGTAGTACCAATCACAGTCCTAAATTTGAAATCAAAACAGTATGTGTAATTGGTATTGGTATTCCTCTGTGTTCTAGTGACTATTTAGCAACTATTAGGTAATTTCTTTGAGAAATGGCCAGGAATGGGTAGAATAATGAGAGATCTAGCCCTGTTGAGCTGTGCATAGAAACATGGAGCTTCATTCATCTATACTCTCATAGGAGTGTCTTGTGTTGTCCCTCTTAACTCTTCTACAGATGTAGCTCTCTTATTTTGCCTCTATATCACTCAAACTCTTAGAGGTCCTACCTATACCGGGCCCAGGGATTATTTCAGGCTCCTGCCGTGAGCAATAGCTTCTACTTCCAGTCTCTAACAAAAAACAAGAAATAACTTCCTTTTTTACTGAGATAAGCTGAAAAAATTGACCTCCATAATCAGAAACAATTTAATTTGGCTAAAGGTTTTGAAACAAAACTCATTGAGCTTAACAAAGTGGAAGGCAGACAGCTCTGTAAGAACTTTTTGTTTATTGTGGTTTTTTGCTTGTAGTAAAACGACTGACTCAAACGGTTTCACAATATCAGATTGACTTGTTACTTTAAGGTGGGTTTAGCAGTTTGTACCCTCTGATAGTTTTACTGTGGAAAACACAATTATTTTTTGCCAAAGGAAAAAAAAAATGAATTAACAATAATGTATATACAATTTTTTTTTCCAGTTAGATATATTCTTCATTTTCAAACAAGAGATGGTTGAGCTGTCTTACACTGAAAAAAAGCTTACTTTGAAAAAACCATTATTTTTCAAAGACTAGTTTCGCTATAAGCAGGAGTTTACCATGACTGGATTATTTTTTTTTTTTTCCCTGTGTGCTCCAGACACTGGAATTATAGTCAAAGTGCATGTGGATGAACAGTTTCTGAAATGCAGACTCTCCACTTCCCTGGGTAAAGACCCTAAGAACAAAACAAACTTAGGTTCACTGTGTGGTGGTAGCAGACAGATCAGAGACTGTAGTGCCATATTCCTTACAATCTAGCTGGAAGTGTAAGAAATGTGTATGGAAGTTAGGAGCCTGGCTGGGGACTTCTTTTAAATCTTCTGACTTCTTTCCAATGTGCTGCAAAAAGTAATTGTAGGCTTAGTTTGGGATGCATCTGTGAGAATTGCATCCTGCAACATACCTGTTCTTTTAGAGATTTGTCTGCTCTGCCTGTCACTCAGGGGAGGGAACAAAAGACAAGTTTCAGAAATCAGGGAAGTTCTTGCATTCTCTCAAGGTTAAACATGGAGAAGAAAAAAAAGTGAAATGTGCAATTATCTTGCCTTTTTACCACATTTTCCATTTTTACAAAAATAATAGAAAATTTATGAAGAAATTTAACTGTCTGGAAGCTGCATAGCAAAGCAATTTGGCCTTAATATAATAACAAATAAAATATGGAAAATCCCTTTTTTGTAAACACAGATTTTAATTTGGAAGAAGGTCTGCTTCAGAGACAGACTATTCTTTCCAGATCTGCACCCAGCCAAGAGTTTCAATTGGTCTAGAAAGGATCAAGAATTTGGGATGATTTTTCACAATTAAAGGGAGAAAAAGGCAGGGGAAATAGATACATAGAAATCAGGGTTTTGTCAGCTAGGGAAATACTATTAATCTGTTTGTCAGATAGCATACATATACTACCCTTCAGGGCATTAAATAGTTGTTCCTATATTAAAAATATTTTATTGTATAAATTTTGAATAAAGTGAATGTATTTTTACCTCCTTTCATTGTATTTCTAATTCTTTTACTAACACAGTTTATTCAGATGTGTTTTTACATATGTATTCTGGAGTGTGTTCACTTTTAAAATTCCTGCTCTGCCTTCATTATGTTTTTTTTTGACCACCTACCATATTTTTATAGTATAATTCATAGTCACTTAATCTTTTTCTGTTTGTCCTCTTTTTACATTTCTCCCCTTTTGTCTTGCTCTGTTTTTCTTTTGTTTCAATAATTTCATTTACTTCCATTCATTTTGTTTGCTAGCAAGTGTGTGTGCATTGCTTTTGCCAATAGATATGCTTAGCATGGCTGAGGACTTAAAACTTCTCAGAGAAAGCTTTGTGCCATCTCCAAGTTAAGTTGGAGAGTGGACCATCATCAGTGACAGTACGGAATGTGCTACTGTACACCCAGAGCCTGCTTCTTAGTGTTCATGCTGTGAAGCAGTGTATGTGCTTTATATTTGCATCCTTGTACTGATGTTACAGCAAAACATGTTCAGTACTTGTATTTTTAGTGGGAGCCACTCGATAAATTGTAGTAGACAGCTTGTCTTGTCTCAATTCCTTTGGCAGTATTTTCCTCTCTACACGTCTATCTAGTTGTGCTTAAGAACTAGCTTCTACTTTATCTCCATTTAGTCCAGGATGACAAACTATTAATTCACTGGAAAAGCTGCTGTTCGGTACAGAGAAATTGCTGCCAGTTCCTCCTGTGTACTCTGGCACAGGATTCTCACCCTGTGGAGGGAGTCACACAGTTTCCTGTATGTAGGTACTGAGGATTACCAATAATTTCTCCGTTATGTCTGAAATTATGTGAAGAGATTTCCAGTTAATCCGGTGTCTGAACAGTTAATTGGAGTCTGTGCTGCTATGGAAAGAGGCTGCAGCTCCCTTATGGAGGCTGTTTATTAATAGAATCATAGAATCTCCTGGTTGGAAAAGACCTCTGAGATCATTGAGTCCCACTATTCCCTAGGGAAGTGATTTCTGGACTTGGGGCAAGTCATCTGTCAGAGGTGATGGAAGCTTCTGAGATGACAGTGACTGGCTTCCTTTACTGATGATGGACTTTTAAATCTGTCTGATGCAGACTGAGGTAATTGCTGACTTTTAAACTGTAGAGGCAGTTGAAGAGAATTTCTGTACACAGATTTTAATCTTGAGTCACTCTTTTAGCACCCATCTTGAATTACACATTTGACAGGAGCCAGGTGTACAAAGACACAAGAAGTTCTCTCAGTTTTATATAGCATAAGCAAACTAAGCACAATACAGATGTAGAGACTGCCTGTAAATACTTTCAGATACAATTAACTTTCTAAGTAGTTAATATAGCTGTTTCCTAAACTTAAGCACTCATGAGGAAGAAGGATTTTCAATAAAATATCAGATAGGGTTTTTTTGGCAGTTCTCCATTGTGATGTTTTTCATTCTAAAGATGAAATCACAGATTCTTCATCAATAACAAAGCACCTATACATTACACTAGAGACAGCTGTAATTGAGAAATCTGTAATTTGGAGACACCCTTTCATAAAGATGAAAACATCCTCAACTATGACTTTCATGTTATTTCCCAGTTATATTAAGAGCTTTAAAAAATAATATATCAAAGGCATTGCTACTTTGAAATAACATAAGGTAACTAGACAGTCCTGTAGGGTATTTCGTAACAAAATCTCTCTGCTTGCCAGCTCCTGCCACAACTGTTAATATTTTCACCTATTTTAAAAGTTGTTTTTTTTTCTTTCTCCCACTGGTCTTTAAGCAATGTACTTCTCTGATGTACCTTCAAATTAAAGTCAGTAAGGTAACACACACTGGAGTTTTAAATGTTCTCCTGCTATGCTTGCTGCATCTACTCTGTTCTGATCAGAGGGCAAAAGCGATGATGCCAACTGTCTCAGCAGGCTTTTCTCAGGAAGGTGTGATTATATGTGGATTTAGATTTTCTTTACTTTATGGAAGAATGTATCTGGCCAATATTAAATTGAAGTAGGAGGTGCTAAATCATAAAGAAAATTTCAAACAATTCTATTTTGATACATTTGTGTGCCAGATGAAAATAAAATACCTTTTGAAAGAAACAATAATTACCCAGTTTTAAGG
The DNA here is from genome assembly GCA_907165065.1 of Caprimulgus europaeus. The sequence goes on along the minus strand of OU015531.1, from coordinate 35,610,939 downwards.
TTCAACTACATTTCCAAGTGTATGTAAAAGGTAATATATCTATGGGAAACAAATGTGAAACTAGTATGCATCATTATTGTACTTCCACCTTTTTTTTTTTTTTTCTAAATACATGGCGCCCAAAGTGTAAAATTTTTATTTTTAAGGTAACTAACCAGATATACGTGCAAGACAGGCAGTCTCTATATGAATTCTCGTATCATGTGAATCCTTATCCCATCTGCTGTCTGTTTCCTTATAGCTGTCCTTTGTTTCTTGGTATTCCTGTCAAGGAGTCCTAGAACCCACCATTCAGATAGTTCTTATTCACCTGAGTTATCCACTCAGACGCATAATTATATTTTTGAAGGATTAGCTTTTAAATTTTGACTGCTGGGAAGAACAGCTTTTGTGATTTGAGTGTTTGGGTTGGGTTTTTTTGTTGTTTGGTTTTTGGGGGTTTTTTTTAAGTTTGTCTAATGAGTATACTTTTCCGAATATAGAGAGCTATGCATAAAGAGTTGCTATGAATAAGGCTCGTTTACTTCAAGCACGTTGTCCTTGTGGTGTTTCACGTTAAGTTATAAGGATTTCCTTTGATTCTTCTCTTTTTATAGCACGTAGAGTGATTAAGGACTCAGTACAAACAAAGAGGTTGTGGCATGACTTAGAATTTATTGCATTTATTAAAGTATTGCAAACTCAAACTTTTAAAAATAGTTATATCAATTTTAGATATTCAAGGGGATAAGTACTTAGTGGGGATTTAGGGTAAGGTTGATTGAGGAAGTAAATCTACTTTCTGAACGTCTACAAAGAAAAATCAAACGAGAATTTCAGTATCAAAAACATCAAAGACAATAATGCAGTTGCTTTCATCTCCAATGTGTGCTTGCACTTCAAAGAAAAGCAAAATGCTCACCCTTACGCCGGTACCCCCGAAGGAGGATGAGCCTATAGCTGAAGATAAGTCTCAATCACTTCTTCGAGAGAGAACAGGGAAAATAGAAGTAAAATTTTGCACAGAAAAAAAACCAAACAGCTTTCCCCTATTTATTTCAATGTAATGGTTATATCCTAGGACATATCCTGCACTCAAGAATCCTCTTGTTTCATTAAGATATGCAAGTAATTATGTACCCCTCAGACCCTGCTGTTCACTCAAAAAATTTATTTCCTCTGTTTATCTCTGAAATCTAAGGATAAGGCAGTGTTCTCTGAGGTACAGTAATATTCTTCATCCTAATTATCACTTTTGCAAAATGTGCTGATTACACACATTTGAACATGTACATTTGCTCACTCATATTCTCCCATACTTTTTATCTTGGAATTGATTATATTAGATTTAATTATATAAAGTAATTTTGTATTAACAGTTGTGTGAGGGACATGTTCAGTTACTCTGGCAATGTGAGGAGAGCAAGAGAGTTAAATTCACCCGTAACACCTGTCCAAACAGTTTGCTGTGAAACTAGCAAATTTTAGGGCTAGCCATGCTACAGAAAATAGTGCATGTAATGATTCCCCAGATTTAGGTACCTGATTCAGCTCTCAGTTGTCAGTGAAAATCTAGTCCAAAAACATCCTTCAGAAATTAATTGGGGGGGTGGGGGGGAAATCAGGACATTTCCCTTCTGTACTTGCTTTGGGGAATTTTATTTTTCAAGCAAAAGTTATTGGTAAAGATATGCAGTAAACTGAAAGCATGAAAATATCATAACTTTTAGCTCTTTGAGTGAGAACAGGTTTAAAACGGTTGTTGAAATGAGACTAAATCCAGTTTTGGCTTTTTCTCCACGCAGCTTTAGTTCAGTTTCAAAGCTATCGCTGATCAGGAAGCTTGACAGGCACAGTGTTTGCGAATCCTCACCAATGAGCATTAACAAGATTTAAACGTGAAACCTCTGAATAGAGCCAGTATTCTCAGTCAGCTTTATAAATTCAGTTATTTAACCATCTGCAAGCTAGACTTATTTTATTTTTACCTATTAGACCTAAATCCTACACAAATAGGAGAATCAGTACCTCGTGAATATCATCACATCAAATAATTGTGCACATAATCATAGTTTTTTTCATAACATTCCAATCAGCTGACAAGGGATTCATAACATAGTAAACTGAACAAGTTGCTTTGAAACGAAGGTTCATAGGAGTATAAATATTTGGAAGTCATTTAATAGGGAAATGTATCTTTGGCCTTTGTTCCTTTTCGTTCTGTGGCAATGAATAGACCAGAAGTTTAATCATTAGGCATTAACATTCTCCTTGCAGAATGTACATGGCCTGAACTGAAACCCTGCTTGCCAGACCAGTGAGTCAAGCTATAAATAAGGTGGTAATTTTCAAGACCAAATTACAGTAATAAACAGGCCTTTAAGCACAGTAGGTCTTCTATTATATTTAGAGTCGTTGGTAGATTTTAGTATTTTGACAAGGAAGAATTTTTATTTTTTTTTCCCCGGAGATCATTCCTCAGTTAGGGATCCTAGAAACTTCTGACAGTTTCAAGTACCAAATAATTTGCCAAACTGTGGTGCCGTTTCTGAAAGAAAAACAAAACAGAGAGCAGAGCACAGAACATTATTGATGCAAACTCTTGTATAGTGCCAATATATTTTGTTGGGCACTCCTGCTGTTGTGTGACTGCATGGATACATAGATGTGTTTAGTATTAATCAGTATTTCTCATGAGATGAACCATAATGACCAACTGTCATGGTGGCATCATTTCAAGCAGCAGCCTGAAATGTTTTTTCTGCGACTATTTGGACCTCTTTGTTTTTCAAGAAAGAATGTATTGTTTTGTTTTCCACTAACTTTCTGCTTATGGGCATCTGCATTCTGCCCAAAATGAAAAATAAGTAATTAAAGCTCTTTTTAGTCCATGAGTTTTTTCTAGTCTCTACTGCATAGGTGAGATTATGGAATGACTTGGTTTGGATGCTGTAGCTTTATATCATTACAATTTAGATTATATATTGGGTAATATGGGGTATACAGCACCACTCCATATGGTAATCGGGTGTAATTAGCTAGAGAATTATCATGAGACTTGAGATATTTGGAAACAGCAAGGTCATCCAGAATGGCTTTGAATGATGAGCGGTAACAGAAATTTAATGACACTTGTTAAACTGTTATAAGCAGTTCAAATGCAATCTTTTAAGAATGGATTTTTTAAAGTTGTTGTAAAATGCTCTGAGGTTGTTGGCCTGAGATTTTCTGGTATAGAGTTAAGGATTTCTGAATATATTGAAATCAAGAAGGAATATGCTATTTATATTCTTGCTTACACAATGGTCTTAATTTCTTTCACATCCTATGAACTAGTTCTTTGTAAGAGTTATTTAATAAGAACCTAGAATTTCTGCACTTTAAAAATGGCCTTTTAAATAAAGTCTTTGGTCTTATTGCTTTTCAGGTAATTCTACAAATATGTATATGTATATATATAAATACATATATAAATACAAATATAAATATGTATATATATAAATACCTTTCATATGTATATTAACTATACATATATCCATGTATTTCGTACACATGTTCTGAAATGCCCATATAGATATATGCATGTATTGTAATAAGTGTGCCTGTGCTGTTCTCAGTTAGCCTGTCGTGAGGGTAGGCAAAATAGATGAGTTTTTCCTTAGAGGTCTCTTTCTTCCTCTCTTACATGTATGTACATTTCTGAATATGCTTTCTGAAACATAATGACATAATTATAGCGTGCTTCCTTCATGTCTGGAGCAAACTGATGACAGTCTGTCAACTCTGCCCTTAGTATTTTAAACTTCAAAATGGAGGGGTTTTAATTTTTATGAAAGAAAAATACAAGTCCGCTCTCTCATCCATCAGAGATCTTTTTTTTCAAGAACAGTAAAAATCTACTGATTTTCTCTTCAAAAGAAAGAAGAGAAATTTTATTTATTGTAATCATGTGTGCTCAGTGAATACATATGTTTATTTACAAAACATGTGTGTACCATGAAAAATTTTGCTTTTTGCTAGGTAAGATTAAGTAGCTTATGTATCCTATCCAGAAACAAAGACATTTCAACAGGTCCAAAATAGATGATGAAGGCCTGGTAAGGAAAGGCACAAATGAGTGTAGATTTGGTGATTGAACCCAGAGACTTCAGAGATCCCAGCTGCCCCTTGGCAGGGATGCTATTCCAAAACTCTCTGATTATCTGCGAAGTTGTGGTGGTTTTACTTGGCTAGCAGCCAAACACCAAACAGCCACTCACTCACTCTCCTTCCACCCAGGGAATAGAGGAGGGAGTTAGAGGGGTTAACGGTAAGGAAGCTCATAGGTTGAGACAAGAACAATTTAATAATGGAAATAAAAGAAAACTTAAAATAATAATGACAGTAGTAGTAGTAGTAGTAATAATAATAATAATAATAATAATAATAATAATAATAATAATAATAATAATAATAATAATAATAATAATAATAATAATATACAAATGAGTTATGCACAGTGCAATTGCTCACTACCCACCAACCAAGCTTGGCCCAATCCCAGAGGAGCGACAATCCCGAAACTGAAACCACAGTCCTGGAAGAGGGAGAGCCCAAGACACCCTTGTTACTATACTGAACATGTTGTTATATGGTATGGAGTATCCCATTGGCATATTACAGATGTGATACCCACATGCCAATTTGGGTTTACTAATTTTAATATTCCTCACCCCCAGTCCTTTGCACCTGCAGACTAGCAAAACATAGGGAAGTGGGAAAGTCCTTTTTCTCCAGTGACAATTGAAAACGTGAGTATGTTATCAACATTCTTCTCATAACAAATCCCATACTGAAACCAAAACACAGCACTACTTTAGCTACCAAGAAGAAAATCAGCTCTGTCCCAGCTGAGAACCAGGACAGAAGTGTAGATCCAAGATGCTGTTCAGCTCTTTCAGCTATGTTGAATAGCTAGTTAGAGAAGAAAGCAATTGAATATACATCAGTTTTGAGAAACCTCTGCTTCCTTGGAGAACTGGTGCAATGATGAAAGAGATAAAACACAAATGCTCTTAATTTTATTTTCTGAAAACAAAATTCCACATAAAGTTTATATTTTTAATTAAATGAAAGCTGTCTCTACTACAACCATGAAGCATTGTTCTTTCCTGAATATCCAAGAGGTATGTTCAGAAAATATGATGGAAGAGGCAATATTAAAGACATTAGATTTCCTGGTTTTATTTGTTATTAAAATACTTTAGAGGAACATTATATTTTGTAGCTTATCTTTATATCAGTGTGCAAAAGAAAATACTACACTTCAAATATAAATTTAAATCTATTGGTTTTCAGTGAGTAGTTGGTACATGCGTTGAGTAAAAAAAAATCCCTAGCAGATATCCTCACATAATGAACAAATCTTTGCATTGTGGTTTGGAAAGTGAACGTAGGATTTCACTCATTCCTCAGTATCGTAACCATTACATTACTTAAACATTTTATTTTTGTCCATGAATATTGAGTTGCTATGGCCGTTTAGTAATGCAAAACAGATGAAACCCTTTAAGGATTTGCTGGCTGGCACAAAAGCTTTTACTGTTTAAAAAAAAAAAAAGTTAATTGCTTTAAAATGTTATTCTATTGACAAAGTTTCTTGTAATAATCAAGAAATTTAAATGAGTCACAGAGCTGTAACAATTGGGTATTATGGTTTCATGGGAAATAAGAATTTCAGATAGTAAATGTTCATATTGTGGCATGAAAAAATGTTTTGCGTCTTAAGAGTAGATTATCTTCAGTTGGAATTAGATCAAAACACAATGCATTGGATCTGATGTCTAGTTCCTTATTATTATTCAGAGATAGAAGTCACTGGAGCTTTCTCCCCCGGCTGAGAGACAGGGCCTGTGCCAAATCTTTTAGACAATCAGGTCCATTGGTCTGATGAGGTATTTCTTTTAGCTCTGTAGCGAATACAGTCTTCAGTCTCTTTCAGAAATATCAATGACTTCTTTGAAATATAGTGTATTAAAGGCCAAGTCCTTGTCTGAAATAAAGATCAAAATTCCTGTTGATTCCATTTATACTTGATAATTATGTTGATTCCATTTCAGAGATTTTTCCATTGCTCTCTCAGACACAAATGCAAGCCCTATGCTTAAGCAAAAAGGTTTAAACTATTATGACTTCATTATGTGCTTTTACGTAAATGTTTCTTATTACTTGAAATAAGAAAGTAAGGTCAGAAAAGATTTAAGTGGTTTACCCTCTTATTTTTTTGTTTTTTTGGGGTTTTTTTTTCAGTAAAATCTAATATCACTAATGAATCTTTTTTTTTTTTTTTTTTTTTTGCTATCTCTTACCTTCATTCCTGTAGCACCTGCAGTATGAGCCATAATGTCTGCTGTAACAAATGGCCCTATAGAGCATGAGATTAAATTATTCTTGTCTATATGGTTTTTGTCAGACTAATTGCATAGGTTGCAATCCTCCTTTGTCAGGGAACCCCAGGTAAGAATGTCTGTTTTTCTGAGCCCTTTGAAATGCCCAATATGACTCAGGTGTAACCTTAGAATGGTTTGGGATGGTAGGGACCATCTAGTTCCAACCCCTCTGCCATCAGCAGGGACACTTTCCACTGCACCAGGTTGCTCAAAGCCTCATCCAGCCTGGCCTTAAACACTTCCAGGGAGGAGCATCCACAGCTTCTCTGGGCAACCTGTAACTTCTTTGGGCAGCCTTTTTGGCAACATGACCCTTTAGTCTTTATTAACATGACCATGAAACAATGGATTGTCAAACGACAGATAGCGAAATTTGGCCACCGCTGTATCATAAAATAGCTTGTCATTTGGACAGAAAAGATTGGTTATTAGTTACAAGGAAAGTTTAAGAATATTTTTCTTAGTATTGGCATAACAGGATTGGGGGTTAAGAAAATACATCATGTCCCAATATAAGCAAGTGCAGCACTTCACCTTTAAGAATTTTACACAGTTGTGTCTTTAAAGAGCAACTGATGTGCTACAAACTAAGAAGGCAAACTGAACAAATGTAATTTAGAATTAACTGTATTAGACGTTCCACAAAAGTGTGAAAGGTGGCCTGTTATGGGCAGATTAAATTTGCAAATTAAATTTGAAATTGTTCACGTTTTGAATATACGTATCAATATACATATATTTACTATAGCTATAAAGCCTTGCATGAAAATATATTACGTATGTAACCTTGATTAACTCAGGTTGCCCTTTGCAGGGGAACAGCAAATGTTTTATTTGATTGTCTCAAAAACTGTATTCCTTTCTGTTTAAATAATCCCTGTCCCTGCATGGGTGCCTGCATGTTAGTGTTTTAATGTATTTAAATGTCAGTTATCTGGTATTAGAAAAAACATCATTAATGTCAGATATTAAGCAATTATCATGGCAGGGGAACTAAGCTTTACAAATACATTTCTGCATTCATTTCTGATTTACTTCTGATCTTTATTTTGTGTGTATTAAAGCATGAATTAAAATAGTTGACAAATACTCTAGGCATCAGATAAAGAATAGAGCAAATAGACCTATCACTTCTATTTTTTAAATATATAATTATAGCGAATGATATGATGCTTATGAAGCTGAGAGACTAATAGCTTGATTCTGAGCTAGAGCAGACTTACCCTCTTGGACTTGAAATTTCTTGTCTGCAGTGCAGTTCTCCATTGGATATTCTGCACTCATCTTGTGATCACAGCAAGTGGAGCTAATAGATATGAAGTGTATAGACAAAGCAGTAGGTATACATGCTATAGCAAAGAGCACTCCTGCATAGATCTGTTCTCTGTGGGACAGACAGACACTGGGAAAGTTTTACTGTAATGCCTTGAAAGTACTTTTGTCGTCAACAGTATGTCATTTTATGCTGCTTATGTTTCAGTCTTTTGGAGAATACAGGCTTTAGGTGCAGCAGAACAGTGTGATGTGAATAAATATGGGGGTTGGGGAGAGTGTAAAACGAATTTACATTTTTGACGTTAGCTAGAATTTGAAGCTGATTTGTTGTCCTGTTGGAAGACAGCAAAACAAGATGGATAAAAAGCAATGGCACTTCCCTTTTACTTTCAGTAACTCATGTCATGCAACAGATTTTAACATGCACAAGAACAATTTTTAGTTTCTGGTATCCCTGCTGCATGTGTGGCAGGATTTCCTCAGGGAGTTCAGCTCCCACTGAAACCATTTGTTTAGGTGCAAAAATGAGAACTAAGCACTTTTGGAAATCTGAGCCTTACCATCTTTGTCTACAAAGATAATTGTATCTTATGATTTTTAATATTTTATTTAGATTTTTTTTAATTGCAATTGTACTATGACTGCAGCCTAATGTGGGGTTAGATTGAGGCATAGCCCTCAGTCAGTACTTTCCAACTGAAGTCCTCAATGTACTTTGCAAAAGAGGTCAATGTCTTGATCTTGGGGGACAAATGGAGCCTGTAATTGTGCAGGCAGCTGAGCCCATCTAATGAATCACTGCTGCCTAATGTGGGAGCTCATTCTCCCACCCCTTTTCCAGCTTCTGCTCCCTTGGGCCAGGTTAAGCAGAAGGAGTAGAAAATCACCCTTTTATATCAGGGTGAAGTGAGTTGACTTCAGGTTGTGGAACAACATGGGGGTCACAGCACTGGGGGCTGGGGAAGGGAGCAGGAAATGCTGCAGTATAGAGCCCAGAGAGTTTAACATCAGTAAAATGCCTTAAGCTCACTTAAAAATATTAAATTGTCTAAAATATCCAGTAGCTATTTCAAGGCTAAAGTCTACACACCCATACAATGATGAAATTTTGTAGTTATTTATTGCCTGGGATTATTTTAAGAAGAAATAACCTTATTTAGAAATAATGTATTTCTTTGCAATTTGTGGATGTCTTAGAATATAAAGTTATTTGTAATGTTTGATCATTCTTTATACAAAGACAGTATATACAAGTCATACAAGAAAACTGCCGAGCACAGAAGGCCTCTATTTCTGGTATTCCCAGATACTTTTAGTTAGCTGAGGTTTTAATTTAGCATTAGCAAAGGATTTTGTGATGTTTTATGTGCTGTAATCTAATATTCTGCCTGTGATTTCATTCAGAACTACTATACATTTAAATCTCAGTTTGGAAGCTAGCTACCACAGGAGAATAGTCCTGGAAAAATCTAAATTATCAGTTATGAGCTGATCTAAAACTTACAGTATTGAAACATCTTTTGAAATATGCATTAGAGAATCTTTAAAGAGATCATACAAAATTCATCAAAACCCACTTTTCAGAAGCAGATACTTTTTCATCAGGGTTTTACATGTCACCAGTTCTAGTTCCAAATTTTTCAAGCATTTACATACAAACAAAATTCTGTATATGTACACACACACAGAGGAGGAAATGAGAGCTTGTCTCTTACTAAGTTGTATTTTAGAAATGACAAAGCAGCTATAACAATCTTGAGTTATGGAAAACTGAATAACATCTAAAAGAGTAGTGTCTGAAGTTTAGGGATTGCAAAAGAAATACTTTTTTCAGTAACTAGTCAGTGTTTCTTTAGCAGATGGGGCAAATACAGCAAAAAAACTTTGCTAATGGTCATCCAATAAGTACAAATATGCTTTTCTCCCTTGCATATATTTTTTATTTTTTAAACTAGTCCCTTGGCTGGGAATCCTGTACAAGAGCAGGCTGCTCCTTCAGTCAAAATCTTGAGTATGCAATAGCATCTGACCTTACCAGTTGATTATGTTTGTGGATTTGTGTATCTGTTTTGCTCATTCTTGTATTTACTTGTGTTGTCTCTATACCTCTCTGTCTCGTAATAAATATACATCTTGTAGAATTATATCTCTCAGCTCTTTCCATGTCTTTCATTTGCCTGTCACAAAACAATAGTTTTGCTTCTCTGTGTTCTGTGCTGAATGGTCATTCCCTCTGCTGTTAACTTTGTACACTGCATGGAGCAAGGGATATCCAGACTGATAGTCAAGGGGTTAAAAGCTAATCAGGAAGCTGCACGAGAAACAGGAATTCCTGAAAGCTGTTGTTCATACAGCAAATATGCTAACCAGGAAGAGATGGAGAAGCAGAAATGAGTGAAACATTGTTTTGGTGTATCCGTGTTTCCCAATCTCCACACTCCTTAGCAATTCACATCTGCTGAGACATTACTTCTGTCCACTCCCAACCTAACTGTGGCCCTTCCGCTGTGCATATGTAATAAACCCCACATCTGCTTTAAAAAGAAAGCCTGAAAGGGAAGTATGATATAAAAATAATAATATTTTAAAGTCTCTTTTAAAACTCACTTTGCTGATTATATGCTAGTTATACATAGTTAACCTGCATAAAATATCAAAAGTTTAGCTGCATGAAATTTGTCAATTATGTACCTGTCCAAGCACCAGAGTGACCAGATATATATTTAAATAAACACCTGTCAGAACTTAAACATCCTTCACTAATTCATTGTCTCAAAGCACCCTGTGCAGCAGCCACACCAAACAGATCTGCCTTGCAGCATGCCTTGAAGGTAAACAGATAATGAAAATTTTGACCAGCCACTTTTTCCAGATAATTGTAAAACTACTTTGACTCCTCTTCTTTCTCCTTAAGTCATTTAAATAACTATCCAGTTAATAATTATTCTATTTAATATAATAAATCCCTTTCCACATGTAGGTTTGGGTTTCTTTGCACAGCATGTGATTTTTATGTGTATCATATATTTTTAGAGCACCATGTCTAGCTTAGAATTAAAGGAGGAGTTTCGTCTTGGGCCAGTTCTGTACATCATCAAGCACAGACAGCTGATATTCATAACTAACAAACAAGGAAGATGCCCAAAAAGTCCTCAGTCTTAGTTTGATAAAAATCTCTGTGGATTCATTTAGATTGCCCTTTTTCCTGAGGCGATAAAGAGAGAGGATGTTTTCAGACAGAGTATTTTAGTTAACAGAAGCATTCTGTGGTGGGTGTGTGTATGCCAGAGAGAGTTGATTGCCACCTTGCTGACTTTGCCTTAGGAAGAGTAAGTGATTATTTTAGCACTGACATCATTCTGAAGGTTTGCAACATATTTTACTTTGTTAACCTTTCTTATTCTATTGGATTATTTGGTCACAGTCAAGAGTCTTAAACTGATGATTTTTACTTCTCAGATTTGCCAGCCCTTATAAGTGGTGGAGTGCCAGGTTCTCTCTGAGCTGTCACTGGGTGAGTGTGTTCCAGCTACATCCACCTGTTTATGCTGTGGCTGCCAGAAGAGTGATTGGTTGTCAATTTGTCATCTTTGCCAGCACTAAATCCACTTTTTTTTTTTTCCCCTGGAGGAGGAAAGCAATTGGAATTAGTAGCTTCATGATTGTATATTATGAATCTTCACAGACCTCAGGACAGGTGCACTTAATACAATGGCTTGTTGAATTATCTTTTTCACATGTTTTAGTCAACACATTGATATTTTAGGTGGCACTTTTAGCTGTAAAAGTAGTACATCACAGCTGAAGACACTGTGTTGTGTTAACTGGATAAAGCTGTTTAAGATAATCAACTTCTGTCTTCAGTTCATCCTCATATGTGCCAGTGATTAGCTCACCACAAAAACATTTGATCACATGTTGAGATTTTTTTGTTGTTTTACCCGGACAGTAATGTTAACAGAAAGGAATAGTCAGTACCTGATCAAGACAAGGTTGTCTGCCACTCTTGTCATTATTGAACTGATATGAAGTGACTGAAATGTTTTTTCCTTGATTGTGTAAATCTGAGTGAAAATAAACCAAATTGCATAAGAAACTTCATCTAAGGCATATCAGCCTACCACTGTTTCTCTATTAGCATAGAGATTAGTGATTTGATGTGAGCTTAGTACCAGTTTTGTTTGTATTTTCTACTTTAAAAGATTTGATGACCCTCATAAGTTATCTTTCAGATAGTTGTAGGTTACCTCTATACCATGTTCTCTGGGGATTTTACTTGTCACAAATATGCCCCAATAGAAAGCAAAAAAAAATCCTGCACTCTCTGAAGGCTGTGTGACTTGATGATCGGTAACACAGTGAATTCCTTGGCACAGTATACTCCGTGTGCTCTTTCATCACAGGTAAAGTCAGATAACAGACAGTGCAGGGGCCTTTTCTTCTGTCTTTGTATTATTAGTGGTGGGATAAGGAAAAAAAAAGGGAACAAAGTGAGGGAGTCATCCTGAACTGAATTTTCAGTACATATGGGTTCTTCAAATTGACAAACAATCATAGAACAGTCTGAGTTGGAAGGGACCTTAAAGATCATCCAGTTCCAACACCCCTGCCATGAGCAGGGACACCTTCCACTGGACCAGGTTGCTCAAAGCCTCACCCAACCTGGCCTTGAACATTTCCAGGGAGGGGGCAGCCACAACTTCTCTGGGCAACCTGGGCCAGTGTCTCACCGCCCTCACAGGAAAGAATTTCTTCCTCAGATCTCATCTCAATCTCTCCTCTTCCAGTTTAAAGCCATTGCCCCTTGTTCTGTCACTCCCCACCCTTATCAAAAGTCCCTCCTCAGCCTTCCTGGAGCCCCTTCAGGTACTAGAAGGCCACTATAAATTCTCCCCAGAGCCTTCTCTTCTCCAAGCTGAACAGCCCCAACTCTCAGCCTGTCCTCACAGGAGAGGTGCTCCAGCCATAAGATCTTCCTTGTGGCACTTGCTCCAGTAGGTCCATGTCCTTAGACACTGTTGTGTTAAACCTGGTTTCTGTATTGCCTCTATATGAATACCCAGGACATGTCCCGAAAGTCTTTCTCTAACTAACAGGTCATTAGATTAGTGTTCATTGGATTCACAAATAAGCAGTTAATTTCTTCTTTTAATTAAATTCTGTGGAGGTTTCCCTTCCTGCAGGCTGTCCCAAGCATCCTATTGTAGTATCTTACTAAAAAAGGATCAGGAAAGAGCACTGAGGCTAAATAATTGATATATCCACATTCTCAGAAGACATATTTCCCTTGCAAACAGCAAAACGTCTGTTATTTGCCATACCATATATCTCAAATGATCAACTTATGTAAGCCTTGAAAATTGAGAATCTCCCAGTACAATGTAACAGAAATGTTATCACACAAACAGGTTAATGACTAACTGATTAACAACAGAGAAGGCATTTGCCAACAAGTGAACTATAAAGCCTCTGGAAAATGTTTTAAATCATCACAGACCTATTTCCCGAAAGCATGTCTTGACCACATCTTAACAGAGTGCCCTGTCACAATGTTTCACCTTATAGGGCCTTTGAAAATGGATCCAAATGGATGGGCATGAAAAGTGTTGAACTGGGCACTTTATACAAGCCGGTACAGAAGCATTTGAGCAACAATGATTTTGAGTGAACACTGGTAGTGTGATTCAAGTCATGTTTGGCTACCACCTTTGAAAGCTGAATGATCTGCTGCTTTATTTACTTACGCTTGGACACAAAAATGAGGAGGCAAAGCTTGAGGCATTAACCTCATGCAAACTGCATCCTGGCAGCTGTTACTTATGAGCAGGACATGTGAAAACAGGGAAGAATGCTCAGGCTGGACTGAAAAATTGGCATTTGCAGATGTGAAATACAGTAATGCTTTACTGGGGTAAGTTTACATCTGCCTGAGGGACAGCTAAACCCTTCTTAGGGCTTGTAGCATGTGTTTATTGCTTTTTCATCTGGATACATTGACCTGCTACATTTTTTAATTTATTCTCATGTAGAAAGCCTTAGACTACCACCAACTGTGAGTACTACCTGCGAAAGGATAAAAAAGAAAAAATCTCCAGAATTGTCAGCCTTTGAAATTTAAAGGAGTTAAATGAAATTGAAAGGAATGTAGTCTCACTTTTACACCTAAATTTTCTAAATGCCTCCTGTGTGTGTATCCCTTCCTGAACCAAGATTTTGGTCTCTCATGTTTAATGATATCCAGAATTTATAGCAATATTTTTTCTGCTTCAACTCTAGCGTTTGTTGTGAGTTTACTGTTTTTCCCCAGGAGGTACTGTCTCGCTGCTCTGTGGTGTCATAACACTTGCACCATGCTGTTCTGCAGGTAACAAGCCAGGAGAGTGTCATGCACGTGGAGGTATCCGACCTACAAACTTTCATATTTCCATTGTTTCTGTTCACAACAGTCAATTTAGTTCTGATACTTCCTGTAAAATAATAGCTATATCTAATCAGAAATTTCAGAGGATATTTCAAAGTCAACTTCCCTACCTGAATGCCTGTCTTTGAAATACAGGAAAATAGAGACAGAGGAGCACCGCTGCACAGTCACATTTTATTATAATGACAGTTTGCAGGGTACCATGCTGATGAAGTTGGAATTGGCAACTACTGTATCATGTTGCAGGGCAGCTAAGGGGGGATTTTCTTTTGGAGATACCTCGTCAGCAAATTAAACCCTCTTCTGAGCCAGTAGGTTTGCTGTCGTCTTGGTTTTGTTATATGAGATCACTGTTACAGACCTTGAAATCTTTTTGTTAATTTATCATTAGACATATTAAAAATCCACCTTTCCACATAAATTTGTTAGTTCAAAAAGAAAAAAAAATATATAAGTGAAGACAAATATCTGGCTGTAGATACAGGATAACATTCAAACTGGTTATAGCCTATTACATCTCAGTTGGTCGTAATGGATGAAAAAAGAATTTACAACTGAACTCGTGTTTCTTCTTCTAGTCCTGATCTTTTATTTATTCTTACATAAGGATGAATAGAGATGCATGGGATTAGGAGTAACACTCCTTTTAAAGGATTTTAAATAATTTTCAAGTTGTGACTTCAACTTTAAATTAAAAAAAAAAAATCTTTGAAGCAACAATGCTTTTGATTGATACTGCAGCAATTTTTTTTTAATAACTATTTTAATCATTTAGAGAGAATGGATTGGAAACTTATTTTCAAAATGTATTTTCAAAAATGTGCTTTTGAGAGTTTTAGTTTTATATTATTATATTTAATCCATATAATCTTAATTTTCATTATACAGCTAGAATTACTTCAGTATAGTCAGGTATAGAACCAATTGTTAAAGTAGCAGCCAATTTTTTAACTAAATGTTATAACCTCTGGTGTGCTCTGCTTCCTCTCATCACTTCCCTGTTTCTTTGGATCTGTGCTGCCCAGGCTGTGTCCCATCAACTGCACCTCCTCTTCCAGCTTCTTTTTTTTTTCCTGTCAACAGTTCCACATATTTTTCCTACCTAGTTTTAGTTGCCATTTATTTGGCAGGGCACTTCAATAGTAATTGTCTCTGACTGTGTCTTCATTAGTGTTTTAGTTGAGAACAATATCAGGTTTTGAGTGTATGCCCTGATTACTCTCACTTGTGCCATATTGTCCCCATTTAATGCTCCACATCTATTAAGCATTTAGAACTGCAAATTCCTTTAAAATAAACAAATTTTGGAACTTCTTTCCATGGGTGCACAAAATGCACTCCAGCCCATGAAAGGAATGTCCAAGCAAATAATTGACCCCTTGTATACTTCTCAGTAGTTTATTTGGGGATGGTAGCAGCGTACGAGGCTGAGTGTATTCCAGAATAAGACATGTAAAGGAAATGCAGTGCACATGTAGGAACTTCATCTACTAGATGGTATAATAGACTGATTGCACCAAATGACTTGCTAGTATACATTAAAGCCTTAGTTGCTTACAACTATGGATATTTGAAAATCTGACATTCCAAATCGCATTGTTGGCTAAGTGCTGTTTGCCTTGCAGACGTAGGTTGAGGATGTTAGCACTTAATTACAGCAGTAGAGAAGGTAGAGTCTGGCTGTTCAGTTATGGGTTTTCACTGTTCTGTTGTAGAACAGATCATTGCTTCCTTGGACAAAATATTTTTTTCTTCTTCTCTTCTAGATTCAATAATTAAAATACTTCTAAACTAGAAGCAGAAATGAAGAGATTAGTTTTGTTATTTATGTTATTTTATAATATACTTTCCCTTATCCTCAGTCAATATCTGTTGCACAAATACATGAGAAGATAACAGTCCTTCTCCCCTAGAGATTAGAGACTCTGTCCCTTTTTTTAATTCCTCAGTCCATCCTTATATCCTTGTGACAGCTGGACAGAGTAAGTGGTTCTAATTCTTACTAGCATAAAGCTGGAGGCTTGCTGGTCAGCAGTGAAGCTTTACCAGCATCTATAGACAATTAGCATCAATTCCAGAAAATAGTGCAGTTCAAAGTCTGAGTCTGAGAAGTTTCATGTGCATGAATCCAAGTACTATTTTC
This sequence comes from Caprimulgus europaeus, assembly GCA_907165065.1. The sequence continues at coordinate 35,594,693 of OU015531.1, read as the reverse complement.
AGACAGAAATGGAAATTCTGAATATGCATGCAAGAGAGGGAGAAAAAGATCATACTCATTTCAGAAATCTGGCTAAGACATTATTCCCACCAGGACATATGAACACTGAAAGAAAATGGAAAAGCATGGAAGCACCAGCTGTTTGTGAATGAATCAGAATTGGCCTGCCTAACATCAGAGATGAATGAAATATGGTTTTATTATGATGAAAAAGAGTGATGAATTGAAAAAGGTTTAGAAACCCTCTAAGGATTCCTCTGAAGATTGTTTGGCTAGTAAAAATATCTATGCTGTTAAATGAATATGAAATTGTTACTGGGTTATTTACTCATTCACCTTCAAGTGAAAGACTCCTTATCAGTTTCCTGCTGCCATCATCCTGCAGTATCCTAACAAGATCAAATATCCTTAAGCTTCCCTATTTCAGAATGGAAGGTGCAAGTCTATTTGTGAACGTGAGCCCATGTGTAATGCCTGTTTATAATGCAGACTGTGTTTACTTAAGTAGCTTGTCTACTGGTCTGTCCAACTTAATTTTTAAGATAAATTTGCCTATCTTGCTTATAAGATGTGTTATATAAACTTAAAAAATGTTTTATGTAGGAGAAGGATTCTTCACTGACATGAGAGCTACTGTGTGAATTATGTATCATACATTCAAAAGAGAATAACCCAAAACCAGAAATTTGAAGTTAACCAAAAACAACCTAATATGAAACTTTTAAAGAGACTTTCTGAGGCCATCCACTGCACATTATACCTCAAGCTGAAAGTAAAATTGAACTTTGTTTGACTTTCTGCAAATTAAAGATGCCTTCTATTTAATTTCATTCACATGTTTAGCTATGCTTCATTGTTACCACATTAGACAGCAAACACAAATCCAATAAAATGTAAATCTTGTCTTCATTTGGTTGAAAGCAACTTGCTTGTTCAAAGTCTTTGAGACTGCCTCTTTTAGAAAAGAGTTTATTCTCCAAGGTAAGCAACCTTGGTCAAATTGAAGCTCTACTTAATCCCATGTGAGTGATTGATTTTGGTTTTTTTTCTTCTTAGTCCACTGTCATGTAAATCACGTGTTCACTTCATTCTGGGTTTATTTATTTAGAGTAAGAAAAAAACAGGTTGCTGCTAACAATTCTCTGTTTTCAAAGAAAAAAAAAAAAAACAAAAGCACTGTAGCACCTAATATTGCAATGTTATTTTTAATTGATGCCTTCAGATGAGTGACTGATAGATTGTTTTCTTCCAAGTATATGCTCACCATGAAAACTGCCAATGTCATTTGAGAAGTAAGATAGTGTGGACGATTTAGCTAACAATGTGTAACACCAGTATGTTTATGTAAATCTAAAGTAACGACTCTTTCAAAATAGTAAGGGCAAAGTTGAGAGTGACAGTAACTCTTAATGCACACCTGGAAGAGTTGACTGATTTTTATTACCAGAATTCTTTCCAGTCACACAATACTGTGATTTTATTTAATGAGGGAGGCTGTTAGAAAAATGAGGCTTTTGCATCTGCCTGCAGTGATCTAAGTAGCAGTCCTTTAATCCTAAATCACCCCAAAAATCAGTTGGCTTTGATGTGATAAGCCAGTCAAAGAATGCATCTGAACTTGGCCAAGTATTAATAGCTGTGCAGATCTAAAACCTTACTTCTGCGTAGCACTGAAGGGACCAAAGACCAAAGCATATCAGCTGTGAGTATGGATTACACTGAGGAGAGCCGTTGTGGCCAAGTGTTTACAGCTCTTCTTGGTTTTTGCCTGTAACCTACTGCTTATATCTTCTCATTTAAAGATTTGGGCAGTCTAGGACTTTGAGGCTCTTACCTGTTTTGTCTACAGAGCTGTGCTTAGCATTTAGCTTTATTCACATAGTCACAGTGTAGAGTATACTATGAAGTCCCCTCCTCAATCCTATGGAATTTTCCTTTTCAAGTCTGATTGGAATGGTAGAGCTGGTACTGTCATGACTCAGTCAGTCTGATGTATCTTACAGCCTGTTTTATTATTAACCATAAGAGTTTAATTTCCACAGTCTTTCAAATATTTACACATTTAACTTTCCTTATATAAAGAAAATGTATTTTTTCTATTTGCATTTAATAGGCAAAATGAAGCAAAACCAGAGAATGCTGTGTTGTATTGGCCTAGGTGAGAGCCTTGGAACTACTCTTAGGAAATTTACAAAAGGTGATTGAGAAAGGCAAGCTATTCACATCTGTAACCTCTCTTTCTCAGTAAGCCTATGCTGGATATTTCTAGTTTCCATAAAACTAAAAGATTGAATCATTCAGGCCAAAAATTGCATATCTAGCATATCTATTACAGATTGCATGTGCATAAGCTACACAAGAACTGTCATGAGGCTGTCATTAAGGGCTGGAGCACCTCTCCTGTGAGAACAGGCTGAAGGAGTTGGGGCTGTTCAGCCTGGAGAAGAGAAGGCTCTGGGGAGATCTTATAGCGGCCTTCCAGTACCTGAAGGGGGTCTACAAGAAAGTTGGAGAGGGACTTTTTATAAGGGCAGTTAATGGTAGAACAAGGAGAAATGGCTTTAAGCTGAAAGAGGGGAGGTTTAGATTAGATATTAGGAAGAAATTCTTCACTGTTAGGGTGGTCAGACACTGGAATAGGTTGCCCAGAGGAGTTGTGAATGCCCCCTCCCTGGAAGTGTTCAAGGCCAGGCTGGATGAGGCTTTGAGCAACCTGGTCCAGTGGAAGGTGTCCCTGCTGATGGCAGGGGGGTTAGAACTGGATGAGCTTTAAGATCCCTTCCAACCCAAACCAATCTGTGATTCTCTGAGTACAATCTTTGTGGTATTTCCTGTATATCTGGAGGAACAGGGAATGGGAGCAAGCTGATATATATATATATATCGCTGTGTGTGTGTGTGTTTGTGTGTGTGTGTATATGTATGTAGCAAAACAAAATGGGCAAAATGTTTTAGTCAAGTGGAATTTCTCTGTTTTTTTTAGAATTATGTTGTGAAGATGGAAAAACTTTGCTTTTGGCCTGTGCAGAAAGATGATTTTACCTTCAAGCCTTTCAGCTGTTCCCACAGAAAGGGTAATTCTTCTGGGGTTCAGAAAAAAACAGAAAAAAAATAGGAACTAAAATCTTTTACTGTAAGGTTAAATATGCCTTTTGACTGTAGCATTAAAAACAAGATTTTTGGTCTGCCAGTCATTCATAATAATCTTTTATTAGATTCACTAGAAGTGTTCTATCATTTTCTTCTGAAAAATGGGCATCTGCTCCAGTATAAATCAAAATCTTTTTTGGTACTGCTTTCCAAATGCATTATTTCAAATACTCTTTCTTGATGTAATACAAAGCATTTTAGAAAATGTGACTCATGTTATTTAAAATGGTAAGCACAAGAAAATAAAAGACTGATATCAACTGATGGGGTTTTTATTGCCAATTTTTATTATGTTTTTGGGTTATTAATGGAAAATATGGTTACTGATTAGTGTTTTATAACAAATGCTTAATGCTTGATTCATTTTAATGACAGAATGCATAGCCCTGTATAGCAATATGGAGAATATACATAGTAATTTTTGAATGCAAACACTATTTTTTTAGTGAAAGCCCTGGAGGAGTATCATTTTTAGATTAGCTGAAATGTTTTCTTAACTGGCATGAACTGGCTTGAGCCTTCTCAAACAATAATAAATGACATTGCTAGAAGGCAGCCATGGTATATTGTTTACTGCGCTGCTGTGCAAGTTGCTATTCTTCTCCTCCGCCCCCCCAACCCCCTATGATCTCAATATTAATGACAGTAAGGGAATAAATGAAACAATTTCTCCAGAGTATGTCTAATAATGTTGGATTTTGTGTCTGGGAAAATTAAGATATAATAGTACGTCAGCAGAACTGAAACAGATACCACAAAGACAGTTTTGTTAGTATTGATCTCAGACTTGTTTGCAGTGGATTGGGGTGACGGGAAAAATTGGATGAGTAAATCCAGATTAGCACTGTTTAGGACTTTGTATTTATTAGAGTGGTAAACCACTGGAGTTGTAATTACTAGTCTGCATTACAAATTACATCATTTTCACTCCTTGGAACTTGCACATTTCAGTGAAGAGGGCTGGGAAATTATTTGTTTAATATGCTTGTTACCGTAGCTGTCTGAATCCTTAGTTTACATTAATAGTGATAGCAAGGAGATTGTGCTTTTACACAATAGTAGTATTTGGTGGCTTATTTACAAGAGATAAATTCCATTCTCTTGATGACTCAGTGGATATCTTTGAGAACTCATCTGTACTTCACTTGCTTCTTCCTTCCTTACCTCCCATACTTCTGAGAAATTCCGAATTTATTCTTAACCAGACTTGTACTTTCAAGTAACTAGAAGTCAGTGGGCTTCAGTGTCCTTCATGCACTTCTGTTTTAAAAGCATTTATGTTAAACTGGTAGAGATAAATTTGAGAACCCAGAATGCAGCATGCTGCATCAAAACCAGGATGATAACTGACAGCTTTAGAAACTGTCTAAATTTAGACCTCCGAAAATTGTGACATAATACTTTTTTTCCTTCTGTGGCAACCCAGTGTTTCAACTTCCCGGTCCCACCTACCACTCATTTCTCTCCTCCTGTAGGCTTCCTGCAAACAGAGTCCTCCAGCATACATATTTTTGAACAACACTACTTTATTTTTTTTAGACAAATAATTAATCAGCTATTTTTGGAAGAAGCACTGAATAACTTCTTCCTGCAGTTCTATATTTTCTTCTTATTTATTCCTTATGCTACTGCTGTAGAATAAATTCTTTGCAGAGTATTTATTTGTAGCAAAAATATTAGATTTCTTATAACACCAAACATCTTTCAGTGTATTTTTCACCTCAGACTAAGAATGAGATCATATGGTTATATTCTGTGGCTCTGAAGAACAGAAGATGCTTACTGGAAGAGCACTCGTGATGAAGTCACAAAAACTGGGACTCTAGCACAATATTTAGTTGTATTTCTTTAACTGTTATTGAAAGATAAGAATAGTGTACTCATGGCTGCAGGTGTGCATAACTCACCAGCATTCATGGTCTTGATTCCTTTTATTTGAGTTAATGTGGGCTGGGACATCACAGAAACCCTGCTCTCTTATCACTTTGCATCGCAGGATGCCCATTAGTTTCCTGCAACATAAGAGCAATTGACTTCCTTCTCTTTTGGCTTGTAAGATCTTTGGGACCGTATTTTATTATGTGTGTGGGCATAACAATAAAGTGGTAAGTTTTTTTCCTTATGAACAGAGCTCCGACTGGGAGAAAGGAGGAAGAGTGTGTTTCTGTTTACTATTCCCTTGATTAGAGCTTCAACTGCAAGTTGAAGTCAGCAGAGGTCATTCCATTAGTTTCACTTTCCCAGGTTTTTTTTTCATACAGTTAGATGGGTGAAGAATTACTTCTTAATTAAAAATGAAAACCAAGATTCTCAAAACTAAGGGGTAGGTTCTAATAACACTCAGTTAGGCAAGCTACTCCATACAAATCCACTTTTAAGCCTTGCCTCCTTCAAAATTCATGGCATTTCAAAATATCTGTAGAAACTTTTAAAATGTCTGTGTGATGTTAACTATTCCTTATTCAGGACAAAGTGACTTTTTGACAAGTTAAGAAGCAAGCAAAAAAATCTTACATATTTTTTTTTGTTTTTTTCTAAGGTATGGAGAAGTTAGATCATTTCCTATTTTACTAGTAGTCATAGAATCATGGATCTGCTCGGTCTGGGAAGACTTCATGGAGCCTCTAGCCCAAGCTTCTGCTCAAAGCAATGCCACTGCTGAATTCAGACCAGGTTGCTCAGAACTCTGTGAAATTATAATACCTTCAAGGATGGTGATTCCACAACCTTGCTGTTAAACCTGTTCCAGTGCTTAATTACCCTCATAGTGAACTACTTTCTTATGTCATATTTGAACCTCCCCTGATTCAGGCTATGGCTTTTGTCCCTCATTCTCACTCTGTGCTGCTTAACAAAAAGTCTGGCTCAGTTTTCACTGTGACCTCCCCAGAGGAGCTGGTAGATTGCTCTCTGGTCTTCCCGAAGCCTTCTCTTCTCCTCGCTAAACCAACCCCCTCCCCTAAGCCTCTCCCTCTAGGTCATGTGGTCCTACTCCAAAAATTTCAGAGGTTTTTTTTTTTTAGTCATGAAAGTTCCTAAACCACAAAAATCAATCAACTCTATCTTCAGAGGGTTTACAATCAGTTTGGAAAGAAACTACACAGAATAAAGATGATCTTTTTCTTGTAAGTCACTTAAAATCTCCCAGCTGGGTCACCCTGCTGGAGTGTGATGATAAGTTGTAGTATTGAAATAGCAGAAGTAGAGCAGAAAGCTCAGGCAGTCGTACAGCTGGCTCTTCCCTGTCATGCTCCTGTGGAAGTGTACCACTTATCAAGTACTCTGATTTTTGAAAAAGATTTTTCTTTTACCATTCAGCAAAGAGAATGAAAAAAAGAAACAGAGAATTCTGGAAAAAGAGAAAACAGATTTCCCATAAGGGAAACCTGCCGTTACCTGGTATGATTGCTTCCAAAAAAATTTAAAAAATAAAAATGCTTGGAGTAACAGTGACTTCCTCAGTAGCCCTTCCAAGTTCACTTGAGTAACTAGAGCTGTGATTGGAAAGGACATATAACTGCTTAGATATTTTTTTTTTTAAATCAGTTTATCAGGGGAAAATGAAAATTTGTCAGAAAAGGTGCTTTACCTGAGAGTATTTTGCTTTAAATTTTAAACTCTAAACCTTTTCATACATATGTGTGGCTTTCACACACACAAAAAAATAGTGCAAAGCTTTTCAAGAGGGGTTTTCTGCTGGCAGGTAAGAGTTCTGGTCAGTTCATGAGCAACAGAAGTGTTTGAACGAACAGAGCCAGATGCACACCCTGCCCAGTTATTTGCTTGGAGGATTTGGAGCAGGCCCTGAAGCTTGGACCCACCTCTATGGTCTGAGGGTCCTGCTGCTGGGACTCCTGAGTGTCTGTATCTCTTCCTTGCTGTGTAGAAACTGTGACTCAAGATTTCAGCTTCATCTAAATAGAAACTAGGGAAGATGGAAGTTTAGGACAGGAAATGTGTTTCTTCTTATCTGGTGGAAAACATGTTGGACCCTTCTGTAAGTCTTTAAGACAGGTTGCTTCACAGCAACCACAGTAATCCTCTCTGAAGCAGCAGCTGTGGCCCCCATCTCTAGCATCTCTTCATAACATGCCTTCTTGTAGCCCTTCTGCATGGAGCTAAAGCATGCACAGCATATAGTTCTAAATATTTACCCTTTCAGAAATTACCATTATATGTAATTTCAGAAACAGTAATTGTGATAGTCATAACTGTTAACAGTGTTGATATTATACATTCTTTTTATCTATTTTTTTTCAGAAACTCTCTCTGCAGCTTGCATCAGGGAACAGATACAGAAGTTGTATTGTGGCTAGAGAGAGCATATGAGGAAAGTTTATCCTTACTCAGTGCTGGTTGTGTAGAAGATTGTAAAATTAAGTTTTATGCAGGAAGACAACAAGATGTTCCAAGTACTTCGTATATACTGAGCATTCTCATAAAATCTTTTATTGTGTGCAGTCATTTAGGTTTTGTGCTGAAGGAATAAATTATTCCTACAATTTGTTACAGTTCTAAAATTTTCATCTGCTCTGGTTTTAATTCTCATTGAACAATTCTAATTCCATTCTCCGTATATTGTTTAAGCAATTATACTTTTTATTTAGATTTTTTTTTTAAGAAAAATCATAGATAGGCACAAGTAAAAGGTAGAGTGGGACTGTACAGCTGTACAGTGTGTGACTCCAGGACTGTGCAGCTGTACAGTGTGTGACTCCAGGCTTCTTAAACCACAGAAAGTCCCCACACAGGATTTCTTAACAGTAATATAGGATTGAAGTGACTTCTGGGTATTTTTATTGTGGACATGTTATTCATCCACAGTTGTATGACAACATCTGCAACATAACATAGTTAAGCTCACTTCCCTGTAGCTGTCTTTTTTTTTTTTTTTTTTTAACTGTATTGTCTGGTCCATTCTTCTTACTGTTAAACATTCATTGCAGTCAAATACTTTGACCTATGATGAAGATACCTATTCCAAGTATGTGAAAAAAAAAAAAAAAATTTTTAAATACTAATTTGAAAAAAAGTCAAATATTTAAGAACATTTCAAATTTGTAAAGCAATTTCTTGGACAAAAAATATTTTTAAGACTTGAGGTCTTTAATTCTGTAGAAAAGGATTCTGTCCTCCCTATCTAAATTTTACTTTATCTATCTACAGTGTATGCATAATATAAAATAATGAAATTATAGTTGAACTGGAAATAAATCAATTTTTTCCATTGTTATTAATATAGAATTTCTAACACTTCAGTAATATGTTGCAAAATTATTCCTATGTAATTTTCTTGCTTCTCTGTAGGAATCTGGCAAGCAATATTCCTCCAGGTCCAGCACTTCATAGGCAGGTTGTCAGCTGCTGAAAAATAACTAGTTGACAACAGTTTGAAAAAGGATACCAAGCTAATGGAGCAGTGGCAAAAAACTTGTGTTGTTAAAAGCATGATATATGAGAGAAGGAAAGAATGGGCAGAACCGTGTATCATGAAAAATGAATGGGCATTTCATTATAAAGGACTTCCCTCTTGTTTTCAGACACATTGCTGCTTGCAGAATCCTGTGTGAATAGTGGAAGTGGTGTGTTGGCAGCAGACAGCAATGTCAGATGCTCATACCTTTTCTTAGCAAGAAATTTGTATTGATGTGTCTTTTGGTAAATTTTCAAATTGCAGAGCTACTCTAAATAAAATGTCATTTTCTGAATAAATTAGGATTTTATGCTATCATCTGAATTACTAATGTCAACCTGTGTAACATAATATTTCTGCTTCTCCTGAGGCAGCCTTTTCAATTTTGCTTACAGCTGTGGCTTAATATAGGACAGAAGGTCTTCCAAAGACCGATGCTCCCAATGGAACACTGCTGGTTTTCAAGAAGAGAGTTGAAAATTATTGCAGTGTTTCTGGGTAAGCCTCCAGGTCTTGTAGTTTTTAATTTGAACAGGCTTTTAGACGTGCAGGTATCAGCTACCGCTGGGACCAGCTTTTGTTTTATAGCTCATACTCTTCACCTTGTAACCTTGCACAAGACAACTCAAATTGGTTTTATTTTATTTGTTTAGTTTGTGTAACTGCTTCAGTTTTCACAACTGCTTTGATGTATACTTATCTATTCCCTGTTGCTAGAAGGAGATAAATTCAATATCCCATAATGATCAATGGATAATAGAAACATTCTAATGAATTATTTGATAAAATAGTTTCAAGAGAAGTTTTTAAGGGAAGCAGACATGTTTTTTCTCCCCTAAGTTAGAAAGTTTACATGGAGCTTGTTCAGAACTGTTCAGAATTTACTTTTTTTTTTTTTTTTAAATCATCTATCTCCACCTTTTTTGCTGCATAATACTAAACTAAGGGATAATGAATGTATGGTGTAATGTCATAAATCAAGTCAGTCTGTAGTTGAAACACCACTAAGTATATGCAGAGAGAGTGATCTTTCACTGTAGTAGGTTTTTTTTAATTTGAGCATCCTTGGATCCACCATAAATTCCAGCACTTCTGTGCTCCTTTCAGGATAACCGAGAAATGAGAAGTCCTTTCTCCATGGGACATTTGCGACTAGTAACTGTGGGAAGTGTACAAGGGGCAGCAGATTCCCTTGCTGAGCATTTTCTAACTTGCTGGCTCTACTCTGATGGCTTACACAAGGTGCATTATATCTCTTTAGCAAGAGCTATTGGCAATCCAACTATCTTGTGGATTCCACTCTAAATGGCAAACATATTTACCTTCAAGTTACAGCTGGTTATATTCTAATGTTTTGGCTTCCAAAATAGATTCTTGCAGTGTTTAAAATGGCAGTTTTATCTCCCACATGGACATCTCAAGTAAGGCTGATGGATGCAGCTTGAGTGCTGTCATCTTAGAAGCATGTTGTGATATGTTTATGATTATCTAAATCTTCATGCAATTTCTGAGCACAAATTTGAGCACAGATTTCAGAAAGCATCATCACACTTTTCATGCAAGACTCTGAAGTTAGATGGAAGCTTTGTGAAATCTTTAATGCTTAATTTCAGATTAACATAGTTAATAATTTGAAAGGATATTTTTAAAGACAGCTGCCTGACTGCTACTGAGAATGGATATTCCCTGAGGTCTTACCTCTCAGTTTATGTCTAAGAATATATTAAATACACCAGTCAACTGGTGTGTGAAATAATTAGTTTAAGCAAATGGCTAATAATTATTCATTAGACTTTAAGGCTCAGAATTAAACTTTACTTGTACTTAAACACTCTGCAGTTCTATTTTAAACCAGGGAAAAGTTGAACAGGGACATAGAAGAATGGGAAACATTGACTTTACACTTTACACCTTTGAATGTGTACCTAAAAACTACAGGTTTCCACAGAAACATAATTTGTCTCTTATTAAGATCGGAAATGCACTAAATATTAACCCAGAGTAATCATGCTGGAGATAAAAGCCTCACATTTCATGAACTGAATTTAAGAATACAAGTTTCTCTGAGATAAGTAGTGAAAATAACATCTTGAGTAATTCTTTATTACTAAAAATATTAAAACTGATTTAAATTTTCCAAGGACTATGCTACTTGCCCAGAGGGTAAAGTTTTTAAAGTATCCATGACTATATGGTATGGGGTTTATATACTGTATTTTATTGTTTTATCTGAAAAATGAAAGACAAAACTCTCTGGAAAAGTGAAATACTTTTTTTTTTTTTTTTTTTTTTTTTTTGGAGTGTAACATTTAATCTTTAACCTAAGAGCAAAACTTTGAAATTGAAACATTTCATTTGGAACTAATCTAGCCACTTCTTTTCAAGGCAAAACACTTTCATGTTAATTTTTCTGAGCAGAGGTGTTGGGAAAATAATTTCAGTTTTATCCAGGACTTGATAAAAAAACCCAAAACCAAACCAATAAAACCCTACTTTTTATGGCGACCTGAAAAAGTCCTGTTTGCACAGCTCTCAGGATGATCAGAAGCGTCAGCATTTCAGAGGAACTCAGTGTAATGCAGTGGAGCTGGGCAGGCAATCACTCTGAGAACAAGTTGGATTTTAAAGCTCACAGAGTTAATGCCTACAGACCAGTGTAAATCCTATTTATCCTCTCAGGTGACGAGCTAGATCAAACAGATTGTATATAGAGATCTTTCCCAAGTTCTGCGTTTAACTAGTTGGCAAAAATTGCCTTCTTGGAAAGACTCATGGTAATTGTAGGCGTTATAAAACAAAGCAAAATGAGGTGATTAGAAAAACACTTAAGAATGAGATGATGATTGAAATTCAGTTCAGTCACACAGATCTTCACAGTAACTTAGTTTTATGTTTTGAATTGTCATTTACTCAAATATATATTAAATTTAGTATTCTGTATTGCAGCTGACTTCTATTGGTAAAGTTGTGTCAGTAGTTATCAGTTATTTTGTTTTGGGTCTTTAATACGGAAATACTGGCATGCCCACACACTCTTGAGGAATGCTGCTGTTTGCAGTGGGCATGTAAAAGAATGAGCTGATGTATTCCAAGAAATCCACGTACTGCTTCAAGTTCGTGCAGAATGCTCATAGGTTTATTTGATGTGTCAACATTGCATACAGTACTATGCCATTATAGCACCCTTTCCTGAGAATACAGTTGAGTAAATCCAATCGCAGTTCAAAGGTGTCTGTGGTTATTATCATAAGGAAAGGGGGCTATACTGAATAAAATTCAGTTCAGCATTGAGATCGCTTTCATTTGATTGCTCACGCTGTCATTTGGGCACTTCTTTTCACCTGAGTTTCCATGTTCAAAGATAGGAATGCTGATGCTGATATTTGTAATGTGGTTTGAGATTTAGAGCTAGAAAATGCTACCCAAGAGGTAGGTAATGCTCAAAGATTGACAGATTTGATAAGTATTTTTAGTCTCTGTGGCATGGTTGGACACTGATAGAGGAATTAGAGAAATGTAGTACCAATATTCTACTTAAGTGTAATGTTGCATTAAGGAGTCTAGCTGATTTCTAAATTTACAATATGTTTGTTTCTAAAAGATTGTGACAGAATGAAATGTTTATCTGTTTACATCCTTTTTTCGCCACATCTTGGGCCAACTCAAATATCATGCAAGAAAGGAGTTAAAATATTATTTGCTGGAGTTTCCATTCACATAATTTTAAGATCTTAATAAATTAGCTCCAAAGACCAGCTTAAATTCAAAAAGTGGCAACTATGTGAGCAATCATTTCCCCACTTTTTTCAGAGTGAGCTCTAAAGATTTAGATATGCAAATGAGTTGTTACATCTGTTGAGAGAACAATTACTTGGGAGAAGGGATCAGTATTATGGTTGTCATAAGTCAGAGGGTAACTATGTTGTCCATCGGAGTGCAGACTGTGTATGAATGCCATAGAAGAACAGTCCATATAATCTTTCTGAGTGCTTGTCCATTCTTTTCTCTAGACCTTTGCTCTTGCAAAGTAGACCTTGGAAACTTGCTAGGGATTTGGAATGATTCGATAGGATTATTCCATTGGGCTGAAAATATCACTACAGAAAAGAAAACTTTCTAATGACCATCAAAATTAAAATTGCTGTTTATTTTTTACCTGAACTAGACCTTATTCTGCCTGTCACTAAATACGTGGTCTCAGAAGCTAATGTATTAAAAAATGGCATTTGCTTAAATATTATAAAAATCTATTATTTTCACAATTGCGATGTAATTTACATCCCATTTTTTTTCCTAAGAATTGCTAGAAGTCTTCATAAGACTCTTAATTAGTCAATCAGTAATGTCCAATTCTGTACATTTTGTTTTCTTTCACAGTTCTTTTATTTCTAGTGGTACAAACCTGAGGACTTTTAATTATAAGATCTTCTGACTGCAACTTATGAGCTTAATAGCCATCACACTGTATTTATGATCCTGTATCACACTTCAGGGAGAGCTTCTGTAGCTTGCTTGCTGGCTTTGTTTGCAGTAGTCAAAGCCCTGGAGACGTCAGTGTTTAACTGTGCTTTGAAATTGCTGAAGTGTGTTGTTCCACCAGATAGGGTGGCCTACCCAGCAACTCCAATAACAAATGGCTCTGAGTCTTTTTGTGGGGAAGTAACTGCACGTGCATTGTGTTGCCTTCTGACTATTAGGCAGTAATTTCTGAAGAAAATGGTCTGCTGTTCTCTCACTTCTGAAATGAAACAGGAGTATAACCTGGAATGAACCCATGTTTTATGTTTTTATTCATTGTTTGTTGACCCTGTGGTCAGCCCTCTGTCACTATGATTAATCATTCAGACTCCAGTTGTCCAAAAAGACAATTGAAGCCTTTTTCTGCAAGATAAAATGGGCGGTGGAGGGAAATAAAACAAAGTATTAATACAACAAAATGGGTTAATCTTTGACATGATAATTTATACCTGGGCTAGCAAACCAACAGGAGTGCTCTTGTATGTGAATGATTAATAGCAGCTACGGTTGCATCTGTGACAAGTGATTAATAAAATTTGTGATTAAAAAAAATTATTCTTTTCCTTAAGTGTGCAAATCTTGGAACTCCACTTTTGTCTGCACAGTAGTTCAATTACAACACAGACCTATTTGTAATTCAGATGTCACTCACCATTACTCATGCAAACGTCTTCAAAATGGAGTTCACTTGACCTGTTAAGTAGTAAAGAACGGGGAAATCTAGCATGTCCCCAAAAGACTTTCTAGCCTATGGGGAAAAAAAATATGTCCGAGATGCAGATGTTTCTCCAAAAGCATTTAACCTATCAACATGGAATTTGTTACATATAAAAATAGTATTCTGTACAAACTAGTCACCAGATGCAAATTGAAGCTGTGAAGTCCATCTGTACTTCATCGTTAGAGCAGTAACTTGCATTAAATCTCAAATCTGTTGAGATATAGCTGTGGTTTTATTTTTAAATTTTTTTTCCCAGAAGTTTGATCATGCAGTGAAAAAGTATGTAATCTGAATGGAAATAATTAACAGAGCTGTAATGTGACAGCTTCAACCGAGTACTGCTCTTTAAATCCATACACTCCTTCTCCAAAAGTTAACAATATTAGATTTTTTTTTTATTTATTTTGTTTACAGTGTCCCCTGAAAAATGAAGTCTTTCAGTGCTCATTTGCAAATGCATCTCATACCAAGCCCTAGACTGTTCAAATTGTCATAGAATAATTAAATGAGTGTGTTGAAATGCAAATATATAGGAAGGTAAGAATGGTGGCAGTGATTCAGATTAAAGGTTCAGTTAATTCTGTATCCCCTTTCCCCACAGTGGGTGGATGGTAGCAAATGCCTAAAGAAACAAGAGTGAGGAGGGAATGGTGCTTTCTTTGTTGTACTTCAGTACAGTTGCTAGGAATCTGTAGCCTCCTGAGCTGGAATTTGAATTCAGACCATCGTGTTTAATAGCTACCAATATATCATGAATTCATGTAAGCACTTTTTAACCTGTTGGTATTTTGGCCCCCGTGGCATTCTGCAGCAGTTACCTTAATGTTTCAAATAGGAATTGCATGGTTTACCATTTTAAAATTGCTCTTTGAGCATTTTTTTCCTTCCCTTCTAGTTCTTATTTCATGAGGAGTAGAGAAAAATCTTTCTTTACGTTCTGTTTACTGTGCATGGTTTTGTAGACCTGTTTCGTATTTCCTTTAGGTCATCTCTTTCAAGATGAAAACTTTTATTCACTCCCATTAAATCTGTGGCACACATTCTAATTATCTCTTTTAAGATGGGAGATCAGTATCTGAGGTAGATCCATCATAATTTTACAGAGCAGTGTAATGATGTATTTAGGGTTTGTTCCAAATTTGTTTCTTAAAATTTTCAGACATTCTTTTTGGCTGCCCCTAAGACCAGAACTGGAATTTTCAAAGCAGCATCTACAATGACTACAAATCACTTTCTGTAGCAGTAATAGCTAGTACACATAGTCAGAGAGGATTGTCTTGTTGCTTTTCATTTGTAATTTTTAATGTTTTGTACTTTATTTAATACTTTTGAACATTAATTTTAATCTTCCAATATTTTACTCAAATGTCAGTACAATGGTGTTTAATAATTTTGTCTCCCTGTTTATAGGTAGCATACTTTTTTTCCTCTCTAAAGATATACATGGCTTTTCAGGAAAAAGAATATTTAATCTAAAGCTCCTCAGAGCACCCTCTTTGACTTGTGTAATCTGCAATTTAGGGCTGTAGATTTACAGGCTTTACACTTTTCTAGAAGTCTAATAAGATCGAACTGATGGATTTGCATAGAAACTGTATTAAAGACCCTTCTCTGGAAATACCACCTAAATGATCATAATTTGTTGCAATAACATGAAGTGAGATTTGTCTTTCCTGCACTTAAAGTGCATAGAGAAAGCGGCACTTACTCTAAAGTGACAAAGTAAGTGTCATCAAGAAATTTGTATGAAAGCTAACAAATTATTTCTTCCTTTGTAGGCATTAATCTGATATGTAAGAATAGAGCATTGTCTCCCTGATTTATGCTAATGTGATTGCTGGCTCAGGTAGAGGTTTTTTGAAAAATATTTGGTTTATTTGTTTGTAAATGTGTTTTGGTTGACCAAACCATTTTTTCAAATTAGTTTTGACCAGCCAGCATAATTACCTTTGGTAAGACAAGACAATTAAGTGAACATTAAACATAACATTTTGTTTTAATATTGATAATTTCAGAAGCAGGAATTTGGAAATTTTACTTTGAGAAAGGAAAATCTAAGAGGAAGTTGGCATTGTTTCCAGTGTATTTGCTGGTGCAGTTATGAAGGTATCTATGTTGCCTTTGAGGTCCAAGTTCTAATCCTCTTATTGAAAGTATCACTTTTACAAATAATGATGTTCTCATTGACTCTCTGGAGAAGTCTATAATTTGAAACACTCATCAGAAAAAAGGGGAAGACCGAGTTTGAGTCAGTATTCCAATATGTAGCTTTTTAACTTCATATAAAAGGCATTTGAGAGAAGCACATGCTAAAACAGTTGAGTAGTGTGTGCTCACTTAGCACTTAGTATTTAATCAATAAATTAACCTTCTAATATCAGGCTGTATTTTCCTTTTCTTTTCCAGACCAGTTTTTTTCCGAAAACAAGATGATTTCCAAAATATAACCTTATTTACTTTGCAGCATGATGCAGAAGTTCTTGATGCCTTGACCATTTAAATATTATTTGATCTCAGTTGTTCATTATCCTACTGAGCTTTAGAGAAAGGGTTCAGTACTCAACCAGGGAAAATGCCGACTCAAGTGGGCCTTTAGTTTGTATGTTGAAATCTCCACAAAAGTTCATACCCTCATGTGTCGTTCACACTTTACTTCTGCCAGTAGCAGCCAGCCTCATTATTTTTTCAGTAAGGTATCTTCAAACAAACTGTGAACTGGTATTAAACCCTCTATGGGTCTGTAAGTCTCTGGGCTCTTTAAGGTGTGTAACCACTGACAGTGATTACTGGAGAAACAAAAAGAGAAGAAGGGTCCCTTCATTTCCCCTTGGTAGAAGCATTATTTGATTTACAGCATTTCTTTAAAACAGGAATCTTCCAGAAATATTTCTTTCTTTCTAAATAAACATGTATCACTGTACTTGCAGAGACCACAGTATTTACATTTAGCTTTTGATATTTTAATTAACAATTTAAGTGCGTTGTTTGCCCTGCGAGTTCAATGGGAAAAACTCTACAAATAAACAGCAGTTCCCTCTTGGACAATCACTCTGTAAATTAGCTTACTTTGTCAATAAAGCGCATGCCTATCAGCCCCTTCAAGGCAGCAGGGGGCAAGGATGTTCATTTACTTAAGCAGTAGGTTATACTATTAGTGTGTGTGATTGCTGTTAATTAGGGTATGTGTAGATGTCTCTCTGCTGCACAGCTTGTAATATAAAACCTTTAAGCATTTAGGTTATTAATGAAGTCAATAAATGGTTCTGTTAGGAGACTTTTTTTGGTTTTATTACTTCCTCTCTGTTTTGCTATTATTTATTACAATAATAGTACACTAGTCAAAATATAACCAAAGGCTATACAGAAACAGTAAAGCAGAGTTTTTGCCTTGAAGAGTCGCAGGGGAAGGGACTGTATGTACCAATGTTTGTCCTGTATGCCTGAAACAGGAATGTGTGTGTAGTCCGGCCATGAATTATAAGTGACTTCCATCATTTCTGTTTGATATTCAGCTCAGTGTTTAAATATGCTTTTCATATCCCTTGACTTGAAATAATTTCAGCATTTGCTTAGTTTTCTAGATCCATCATAAATGTTCTCACTTGCTTTTTCTTGTAAACAAGGTTATGTGAGTATATATTTGAAAGACCACGCTGTATGAATTTCTAATTTAAATTTTAAAACCAAATGGTTATAGCAAGTCCTGAATTAATTATGTCTGGGCTGTGCTCTGCTATTAGCTACATATAACCTCTCTCTGACATCAGGAGCAGGGTCAATTCAAACTCTTGTCACAGTGAGCGTGTCTTTCAAATGTATAATCTAAAGGCATGTTCCTGTATACAGGGAAGAGATCAGTTGAAGGAAAATACTGTTCTACAAAGATAAATGTTAGTTTTATATGAAAATTCATCCATTACTTGAAAACAAAGGCACTAGAAGTCTTACATCCTAATCATGGTACCATAATATAAGCACCTTAATGTTCGTTAGTGTTTTGTCTGTCGAAGCATTACAGAGAAGGAGAGCAAGGCAGTGCAGATGGTGTTTGGACTAGCAGAAAGGGAGGTGCTTTTCTGAGCTCATGGTGGTCAGAATGTCTACATGAGCTTGGAAATGAACGCCCACGTGCTCTGCCCTACCGCATCCCAAGGAAGAATATGACATGCCCAGCTTTAAACTTTATGGATGCAACCGTAGAAAAGAATGTGGTGAAGTGTTTATTACCATTAGTGGTAAAATTCAGTTCTCCTCACTGAGGCTGTAATTAAACCTGAAAGTTTTAATTCTGCTCTTACCAAGTGCACTCAACAATACCATCCTCAATTTTACTGGAAATGATGTGAAACATTCAAGGCCAGAATGCACAGAAGTTAACAGAGGTGGATTTTCAGCAGCTTTAGGTCACATTTTTTTATAGGAATTTTGAGCTTGGACTTAAAGTTATATCAGGATTTCCAAAGTGTCAGAAATGCACTGTGAACAATGAAAATGCAGTAAGGATGGAGTCTGTTTCCTGAATGTAAAAAGGAACAGGGTTTGGGAACTTTTGTCTTTTTCTGTGGAAGATTGATTTATCTATTTAAGAAATCACTTTTTCTCAGATTACCAGTAGTAAAAATCCAAAACCAAGCAAAAACCAAAATTTTCCTGGAGATATTTTGGGTTTTAGTCAGAATATTGCAAGAATCCAAGAGCCCCTCCCCAAGAAAGAAACAAAAAAAAACCCCAAAGAGCAACCTTTTGTGGTATAAATATAAGTTAGGAGGTGCAGGGGTGATTTCATGCTTGAGACCTTGACACAAAGCAATACCAGGGTTTCTGTGTTTGCATGTATAAGCTGATATACAGAGAAGAAAAGAGTTGGAAAAATTTGTTGATTGTAGCAATCAATTTCCAGTCGCTACATCTAGATACTGGTATCCTTTATGACTCAGTGCACCTTCTGTCAGGGTGGTTATGAGATGTGACAGTAAACCAAATTTCTCCTAGAAGTTGCTAGGCATCACTCTTACCAGGGCTCTCTTGAAATTTTCCACCAGTGCCAGGCATAGCAGCAGATGTGTTTGTAGAGGAAGTTTTCCAGTGATCAACAGCTTTGCTGAGCTTGTACTTCATCTGAGCTGCTGAAGAAATGCTGGACAGAACTTGAAAGACATATTGTGGAATTCAGAAAATAAACAGGGTCTTTTTGAGCTCAGAAAGAATGACTAAATTTCAGAAGAAAACCAAGAGCATTAAAGATTCCTGCAATTAGAGTTAAAACTCACTCTCTCAGACCTTGTGTTGAGACTCGGTGCTCAGAAATTGAAGAACACGGCCAGTGTGAGTCAAAGAAAATAGATAGAAATACTGTAAGGCATCAGTGCACTTCAAGGACCTTTTTTAAATCTATACTAATGGCCATTTCGTTTCAGCAAAAGCAGAACAATGTTTTTTGAGACCCAAATCCTGTAACAATAGTTGGCTCACCTTTTCTTAGACTCTTTTAAGTCATAGAGTTAATTTACTTACAGACTTCACACAAAATTGAACTCAACTGCTAGTGCAATGCAGAGTGGCAAAATTTAAGTAGTTTTTGAAAATACTTTCCAGCTTACATATTTTGCCTAGTAATTTTGTCTTAAGTTCCATAAACAAATGGTGCAGTATTGAGTCGGTATGATCTACAAAGATGTAGATTATGCATTGTATTTAGTCTAGCTATATCTGTACACATGTCATTACAGCATTGATCATAGTCCCTTAAAAAAAGATGGGTTTATTCTTTCTAGGATGAGTGGAGAAATGATTTTTGCATGGATCACTGAAGATCTCAATAACACTGTATTGAGGCTTTCTCTATGCAGAAGATGAAGGGACTATTCTGACAACATAAGCAGAGAACAAATCATTGGGAACTGTTCTAGCACACCTACTAAGAACAAATTTCTTGGTACATTTTCTTTGTTATGAAATCTGAACACTTGGAGAATTATACAGAGACTGCAGAAATTTTGCAGAAAAGTCTCCTGTGTTCTAACCTGTTAGAACAAACACAGATTGCTTGGTAACAACACTAAGCTAAATAGTATTTTGTGTTTTTCAGGATGTTGTTGACAGCTGAAAATCATAAACTTAAAAGGAAAAGCAGCTTTGTCTATTCACACAATAAATTAATTCTGCTTTAAATTTGACATGAGAATGACAGTCTGTTAAAAAAGTAATTTTTTGGAGTGTAGTATCTAAATGAGCGTCCATGCTCAATAAGCAGTTTCCATTGAAACACTGATGCTCATTGAGAAACCACAAAAAATAAATGACTGCCCAGGCTGTGAAATTCCATTCCCAGTACTTGTCCAACACTGCTGAATGGATGAGAAATGGTCCTTTGTCTACTTAACCGTTTTCAGTACAGCAGCATAATTCTATTAGAAATGTTTGTACTAAACATAAATTGTTTGAACTTTGACAGTGTATTAGCAGCTTATAATTTTATCTTTGAAAAACTGCCATCTGTATGCAAATATAAGGAAAATGAGAACACTTGGTCCTATCCAGTATTGTAATTTAGTTGATGTAGTTTCCAAGAAAATATGCTATAGATGAGATACCTTTCAAGACCAAATGTTATGTACCCAAGTTTTCAGCCACTTCTCTTACAAAATAGTTTAATTACTACAGAAGACACTTCATTTTATCAATCCCAAATATGTAGGAATGTTGAAGTGAGTCCTCATGAAATGCATATATATGTCTTCTTCAGTTTAAATGGTCTTAATATGTTTTCCTAATACAAGAAATTAGCTTTTTGACAACTGACCTGTTGCATATTTATTATATTTTCACATGGAGCTTTTTTTATTTTCCTCTGTAGTTATTTAACCTTTTCTCTTTGCTGGCTCCCAGTCCTTTGAGTAATCTGTACTGATTTTGCTTCTTGGAAGTCAGTGGAAATGTAGAGGTAGAAATGAGAGAAAAGACTGAGAGAATGAGAGTGAGCTGAAGGTTGTTGGGGTTGACTCAGCTGATATAGACTGGTAGACAGATGAATATATAGGGAGGTGGATGCGAGTGAATATTCTTTTAGAACTTAGAGGCCAAAATTTGTCTTTCATGAAACGGAGAAGTTGAGTAACATGTAACTGTGGTGTAGAAACTTGCTCAGAAAGGACAAAAGGACCTTTTAAATAATGACACAGATGAAAACACAGAATGCTTCTGTATTCTGATTATTCAAAAGTAGGAGCAACCTCACTGTTTCCTGGAACGTGATTTGTAAATTTTGAGCTCCTAAAGAAGTCTAGTTCTTGATTTCATATCCAAATTGTTGCAGGTACACCTGAGATGCAGAAGCAAACTGTTCTGGGAAACACTGATCAAACACATACCAACTTCACTGACAATAAAACCAGAAAAACTTATTTTAGGATTCTGCTGTATCACTCAGATCCTACTTCATATCCAGACTCCTATGTGGCTCTTATAAACACTTGTAATATGTAAGTTTCTTAAAGATACATCCATTACTTTGGTTTTCAGAGTAATTTTTCCTTTACTATAGCAAGCTATCAAAGCAGAGGAAGGTAACATTACATTAACTGAAACATGATTTGCCAAGCCAGATCAAGCTATGAAATTCATTGACATAGATTTCTTCTTTAACTGACCAGTCCCTGATGATTCAGAGGGATATGAAATATCTGTGATGCTTGGTCAGGCCTTAGGTCAGCAAGTTACCTTTGGTCAGCATCTGACTTCAGAAGTCTTTGAGAATTCTGTGTTTTATATGACCCTAGCTAGCTGTTCATATTGATATTTTGCTCTAAAATTTAGTCATGCTTTAGAGCAATTTTGATTTGCACCATAGTAATGATTAATCAGAAAGTTAAGCAAAAGAAATTTAAAAGCCAGAGAAAGAAGTCAGCTAATGCTCTGTACATTGATAAAAATATTTTACACATCTTTTATTACTACAAAGGATTACCATCTACTAGCAGTTATTTGAAATTGGTCAGTAAATGGAAATACTTTAAAGCTAACTTCTGAAATATGAGAAGCATCTGCTAATTGTGTATTACATCTTCAAATGAAAAATCATATTTTTCATGTCTTCTCTAACATTTGTGGCGTTGAACTACTGACTTCATTTTCTGACCTTAAATAGGACATCCTGACACATGGTCAGCTTATGACAGTGATTAATTAGTATTAATGTACTTGTTTGGTGTTCTGTCAAGGATGATTGGGTATGGGCTGTTAAACTTGTGATCTCCTGCTTTCACACAGATCAGGACTCAGAGGGCAAATAGGAACACGGGGAAAAGGATTTGTAGGTTTGCATTGCTGTAACTTAAATAAGAAATTGAGTAAGGGGTGTCAGAGTTTTTTTAGCTCCATCACAATTTTGGATCAGGTCTTCACAGAGTATAGATCTGGTTAGTTCGACTTTGTCAGTACAGTCACCACATTGTAGAAATTGAAGGTCAGTCCATAATCATCAGTAAACCTAAATTAGATTTATTTGTTGATGGAAGAACATCAAAGGAATGAAACTTGAAGGATCTATAGTTCTGGCTTTTTAACAAACCTTTTGCAGGGCTTTGCAGCTATTATTTTTACCTCATGGTAAAGAAATGCTGATGAAAAAGGGCTTACAGTCCCAGATACTATTATTTATTTTTACATTACATTTTTTCTAAATTAGTTCGGTGGGCCTATCCATGTTGTGACTATGAATTTCAGCGTGTAAGCACCGAGTAGGTTGTTACCATCCTGAGACATGTAAATTTACAACATGGATTTAGTTTCAAGGTGTTTTGTAGACAAATGTAAATGAAGTCTGTAAAAATCTTTGGAATATACTGTTTCACAAAATCAACACAAGGGTATATAGTAGTTGTAATCAGTATACTATATGGGAGTATTAATATAACACAATTTTGTATAATATGAAGGCACGTTTTTCCTCTTCCTTAAGTTTGTCACCAAAACACACTTGTGATGGTTATCAGTTTTCTATATGTTTATTATTATGCAAAGTTAAGTGTTAAGTAAACAGCAAATGGATAAAATCAGTTCTGAAAGACCCATTTTCAGATGAAACCATTAAGTTATGCTGATAGTGATCACTGCACTCTTTTCTAGTGTAAAAAGTCTCTTTGGTCATGCAATGTTGAAAGCATCCTAAACTCCCCTTGTCTTAAAAAAGAGCAGCGTGGGGGAGGGAGGACAAAATCTCCCCATCATATTCTGCTACTGTATACGTCAAAAGTAAAAGCAAACCCCTGAAATGCCATTAACTCAGTGGAATTGTAGACTGGATAAGCAAAGTATACATCTCATAGTCAAGAGAATCTGAAGATTTGGGGTTAACGAAATAATGTCTGGAAGCCAATTTTCATAAATTGCTGAGTACCTTTTATCTGTAAATCGTATTTTTTTTGGTCAGTTCAAGATTGGTACCCAAATCCTAAAGCAATGCCACTACTGAAATTTCTGTCCATAACATATGAAAACAGCAGTGATATTTTTCAACTGCATTTCAGAGCAGTAACAACCCTGAGATAATTTTCTTTGTGCCTCTCACTAGTACTAAATTTTATTGAGTGGATTAGTCACCAAATAAACTTTCGTCTATGTGTAGCCTCCAACTTTGAATCGTAATGCTGTTCATTTGTGATAGTCACAAGAAAATTCTATATCAGATATTCTTGTGCTTGGTAAGCCACTGCCTTTGGGTGCAATGGAGTGAGTCATACTAATCATGATGACTGCGGTGTAACACGAGGTCCCCTTGTCTGTTCCTAATGTGCCCAGCAGATCCAAACCCCTCCATTTCATTTCCCTTGAAAGCACTTACTCTTGGCATCACCAAATCAGAAAAGGATTAAAAAGTGTGCAACATGTAATTCTTAGTTGGTTTTGATAGATTTTTACATAGAGGAGGTAACAGATACTTCAGAATTGTCAGGACTACGAGACTAGGGAGGTATTAATTCTGGGGAAAAGGTTTCTTAAAAGCATGAAGCACCTTGTACATGGAGATTGATTTGTAGAGCTTGCAGGCCTGCTTTACTTCAGCTCCACTGAGCTATCTCCAGGTATGACGTTTTACTGTTCTTGACAGAGAAATGAGTGCTGATGGAAATGTAAATATCTTGGAAGAAAGAGAAGTTGTAACAATTAGTTTGACAGAGTAGGCTTTAGAGATGGAAGTGTTTTGTGTGTTTAGACAGGAAACCATACTGCAGAGGGGGAGTGCTCCGGGATTACTGTTTGCCTGGTGCCTTTCTCATTTCACTAAAACATGTAAATGGAAACAAGTAGGTAAGACTTAGTGTCAGCATCTTAATGTTTAGTTATGAGACACTGCCTCATCATGAAAAGTGTCTATTTAGATTTCAGAAATTGTCTTGATACTGTTTAACATCTTTTCACGCTGCACACTGTATGTCATTCAGCTTTTTATTGTTCTGATTTCAATCATGTGGAAGTGCTAAAGTTAAAAACAGAGTACAGCCACAAAGATTAGTTATTTTTCCAACCCCTACGAAGAATTATGCTTAACGCGGTCTCTCTCTTTCCAAGTGTATATGTACAACTAATGCTGACATGAATAAAATTCTTAAGAGTAACTGAATTCTTCTTATGGGCTACTAATGAAAAATGATGTATAAATATGATTCATCATTGGAAATGACAGTTGGAAAAATTGGGTCATTTGTTAAGCTAGATCTAGTAACCAGACCCAGACTTATTTTTCATATGGTATAGAAGATTATTGTGTATCAAAAGAAAAATCATGAAAAAGAAGCAGTGATAGCAGGGGTGGCTGCTACAGAAGTTATCATCTTCTGACTTAGAAGGTTGATTTTATTTTTATCATATTGTGCAGTCTCTTCTATCTGGTCTGTAACATCAGTAGAGAAGTTTCTCTCTTCTTCCTCATTGATCATCCCTGATACATGGTTGAACACCTTATTCGTGTAAATTCTTCTGAAGTGTTCCACATTGCCCTTACTCCATTGTTAGAAAGCTGGTGTGGTGCCTTTTAGTTGGGATCTAAAACTTATCAAGAATGTGCTCCCCTCGGATTCTTTAATGTACATTGTGAGGGGCCCTTTTTATAGTATCTAATGAGCTGTCCCACAAATGCGCTGAACATTGTCATCAATCACTTCAGGGTGCTCCTTATTCACTTTTCCTTTTCCTCCAAGAGACAGTTAAGTGAGAATATTTGAGTCCAGCAAGAAAAGTGCTCCCTATGAAAGCAGCCTTTTTCAAAGCTATGAGAAGGATGCGTATGGTTTCTCTAAGACACCAGTTAGCAGGTCCTGCTTATACAAAGTGTAGTGCTTCACAGTCACCTTCCTCTTATTGAGGAATTATCTTTGAAATTTTCAGACAGGCACTCTAGCACTGAGAGCACAGAATTTCATTTCTTGTGTCCCCAGATGTTATATCTATGTTATAACCAGACAAGATGATACAGAAATTTCCTAGATGCTACAGGCTGTTGGAGATTGTACCCAACAAATCATTTTTATTCTTGCAGTTGTGTAAAATGTTTTGAGATGTTAAATACTAGCTGCAAATGCAACATTAAAACTCAAATGTGGACTGCATCATTACTTGCCCTGTAGGGGATTAAAGGAAAGTTTGCTTCTATAAAGGTATAAATTGTTGTAGCAAGAGCAGTAAAGGGACTTCCAGGCATCAGGTGCTGTTTGCATAGTTTCTTCTGCCTCTTGATTAGGGTAGTCAAAACAATGATGCTCAATAATCAGATTAGGGCAAAGTTTGTGCATTTGTACAATTATTTGTTCAAATGAAACCTTCATTTGCAAACTAGGTAGTGAATGATCATCCAACTAAGAGACACAGGTGAACAAAATTGACCAATACTGTTAGGGAACTAAAATGAAAGTGTCCTTTCTGTAAGACAATTGTTGATTTAACTGGTGGCCTGCATAATCTTACTCACTGAATGAATAAATGTTTGTCCTGCAACAAAGCCCATGATTCATACCATTTTGTGCTGTATCAAATAATTTTGAAGTTGGGAATAGAAGAATACAGTGTTACTGTTCCTGCATGTTTTCTGGCTTGCCACTGTTGGTGCCCTTCTCAAAGAAAAAGGCTTCAAGTCTTAGATTTAAAGGAGGATGTGTCTAGATTCTTGTAATTGCTAAATATCTATACCCATATATAACCACATAAATTACTTTTAAAATCTAATCCATTACCTTTTTCTAATCACTGCAGAGTACTAGTGCTAAAAGTTCAGATCTATATATTGCTTTATGTCAAGAAAAGATCTATTTTTTGAAACAGTCGATCTTAAAAGATTGATGGGGTTCACTGGATTTCAGATTATTATGGTAAAGATTTCATCTAGGATGGTAGGTGATCAGTTAATTGAGGCTTTATTAAGCAATTAAAACAGTCATCATTTTTATTTGATCTTTTAGACCAGCACTGTCCATCCAGTTTTGTTTTCAGTGAACAGAATTTTGCAATGCTGGCCTGCTATTGAACCACCAGGAATGGGTATATTCAGAAGTAGCTGAATGACTGATAATTCATTTTTTAATTTGAATCTTGTTAATCTTGTTAAGGTTTGGCATTTTATTTCAGACATTACCATTCTGAATGTTTCCAAGAATGGCGAAATTCTCTGTGCTAGAAGATGGTTTGGAAAACTTCCAACCAAGCATTGCATAAAAGGGTTGTGTCTTACGGATGTTATAGTCAGGCTTTGCTATATAAGTATATCCTGTATGTTCCTTGGTAGACCTTTAAGTGATAGTTTTGTCTAATTAATTCAAGTCCTACAGTTTTGGATAGCTGCTTGTTAGATTTATTTTTCTCGCTTTGTGTAGCGGAAATCAAGCTGATGCTGACAAAGGAGGAGCACAGCTACCTAGGGCCATTGTAGAATTAGTGGACCAAGGTTACCTGAGAGATGAGGAAATACTTTGATACATAATAGGTTAGTCCTCGTACTGGATTTTTCATCACTATATCCTTTGCAGTTGAATTAAGTTAAAGCATCTTATGAGCATCTTTCATGTAGCATAGATAGAAAACCAGCGCAGAGAAAGGAGTTACAGAATATGATAGAGGCAGCTGTAACACTGGGGCACTGCTAGCTGACCCACGCTCCGCTGGCAAGGCGCCTTGCAGAGTCAGTTGTTGGTGCTTTCCCCAATTACAAGCGAGTCGTTGGTCAGTTGTCACATTATATGAGCAGTTTCTATTTCACGTATTTATCATTTAAACATTTCTGAAGTTACTAATGCAAATTATTTGGATGGGTGATACTACATTCTCATTCAAGCATGAATTAAGTTTGTTACATTTAATTTGGTGAAAGTACAAAATTTCTTCTAACAGTAAAAATCATCTGCAAATATTTTCCTGTTTCAAATTGCTTCAAGGGAGTATTTTGTTTTACCTTAAAAGTGGTAACAGTTTAATTGAAGGCAGTGAGATCAAATGTGAGAAGAATATACCAGCATTACAAATGCAGTTTGTTTTTTTCTTTTTAAGTGTTAGATGCATAAATGGATTAGCTAACAGGGATGATTGAATTGTGCTTTTGGATGCCAGCCTACATATTGTGAAATGCAGCTTGGCCAATGGAAAAAAAAGGGAAAAAAAAAAAAAAGGGAGAGTCTTTAGCCCCTTAGGCAAGCTAATGTTGATGCTAATTAATTCAATGGACCTTGGATTAGGCTCACTTTCCTCAGGGAAGTATTTGTCCTCATTCTTCACTCCTGGAATTTGTATTCAAACTCCTGTATCTTTCTTTCACTATGAACAAAGTTACCTTTAAAAAGTCATCTATGAATATCATCATGGAGACTGACTTTTATCTTAACCCTGTAGGTCAACAGTATAAAAAATAAGAGCATTCAGATTCGGGTCTCTTTGACCTTTTCAGACTACATGAATCTGCTTAATTTTTTCACAGCTGAAAATCATTTTACAGGAGAAAAAAACAATTACTGCAGAATAGATCTAAGTAATAGAATGTGATTATTGAAAATGGGAATATCACCCTTTAATTACCATTGTCAAAAGAAGATTGTTTAAC
Organism: Caprimulgus europaeus; assembly: GCA_907165065.1. The sequence goes on along the minus strand of OU015531.1, from coordinate 35,566,811 downwards.
TACATTGCATTATCTACGTGTGCTTTTTTTTTTTCACAATATTATTAACACCACTGTGATTTGTTAACAAAACATTACAGGGAAATTAACCTGCTAGGAGGTATTCTGGGGGATTAGTGTGTTGCCTACTACTGTTGGTTCTTGCTGCCTAGACACTGCTGCAAGAAATGATCACCTGTAACTATCTTTTTTCCTGCCTTCACAGTTGCACTTGGAATTGTGCTGTAGCTCAAAGCCATTTCCTGTTCATTTGTATTCTACTAGATTATACAATTAGCTGGTTGGTGCACTCTTGTTAGCCAGATAGATTATTTCCATCATTTTACTGAAAACTCATGAAAATGCAGATTGAGAAGCTTAGTTGATGAAATAAATAAATAGAAGTGAGGATATGTAGCTTATCCATCGTGCACCTCAGACTAGCCTTGCAGCTTCTTTAGAGAATGCTGTCCCAGCATGAGGAATCTCTCCATCAGTTTTAGTTACATCTTGTCACAGACACAGTAAGTCCTTGGGCAATCCAGTTCTGCCTAGTGTTCCATAGTCAGAAAAAAAGCCTAGCAAAGGGAACTGTGTGCACTGCTAGCAGTTGATGCCGTGTCTCTAATGCTAAAGCATTTATTGCACAACAGTGTAATTACCTAGCCAGGTATATTTGACAGTATAATCAAATGTTTTCTTAAGGCTCTCATGAAAGATTTTGTTCTGTTAGCTAATTTACCATGCCCATTCATACCATGATTATCACAGAAGTAGCTAGTACACATCTCCCACGTTGTATTAGGTTTCAAAAAAGACTGTGGAAGACTCATTTATTTTTTAAAAGAGCCCCAAAAGAAAAACGTCTAAAACAATTTCAATAAGTAACTTTGTGTCTCAACAGTGTTGCGTTTGTTCCTTTTGCTGTCCTTTGATTTCTCTACTGCTATCTCAGTGTAAAATACAGAGGGTTAGTGAAATCGTATTCATTAAGAACTTAATAATTAGGAGCTTTAAAAAATATTATTTAGTAAATAGGAGTAAGCAAAGACTACAGAATTTGGTATTTCTGCTTCTTGCTGTTCCATAACCAGCATATGGAAGAGAGAATAGAGTATGGAATTTTTCACTACAGCATCTGTTTCTCACTGTAAATCTGCGTGTACAGCTCTGAGTGAAGCATGAGAGTGTTTCCAGTGAAAGTTACTGAGCTTGTCACCTCACCCTAATGCTGCAACCCCTAGTTCCACTCTGCTCTTCAGTCTCTCATGTGGGCAGCTAGCTTGTAATGTGTACTGTTTATTATCACAGAGAACGCAAAAAAAATAATTTGTACACTTATGTTAAGTAAATAAGTAAATAAATAATTCTTACCAAAGGAAAAAACATAATAAAACCAATATCTTCAGTGTATGGGGACTGCTGGCTTAGCCACTCTTCCTCATAATGTTTTTCTCAAGTGTGAAGGGGAAGATGATCCAATTGACTGGATTAATAATAAATTTCCTTGGTACATTTACGGAAGAGGAAGGTAGATACTAGTAGCAGGCTGAGAAAAATTTCATACACTGATTAATAGCTCTAGAGATCAGTTCTGAGATAGGATGCTAAACAGTGGTTTTATACCTAAGAATACAACTGTATTTATTTATGTATTTTAGTAAAATTCTGAATATTTGCTTCCATGTTTACTTTGAACACTTATTATTGATATTGGCATAGGGAATGTCATTGCATTAATTTGACTACATTGAGAAAGGCAAATATCTTTAGCTAATGAAAGCTAATTTCAAGCACCTTTATCAAAACTGGCAATAAAAATAGTATTGCACTTATAATCCATGTAGACATGATTTATTTTAAAAGCAAACAAGGAACAAGAAACTTTGGGCTCCCTCACTTTCTGAGCCTTTTTACATTAAAAAAAAAAAAAAAAAGGTAATGTAGCCACATAGTCTGACTTAAAGGAACAGGAAAGAAACCAGCAGTCTTTCACCAGCAGTCTTCTCACCTGCTTATTCAAATTCAGTCCAGACTGGGAGGGTCATAAAGTGATTCTGAGGTGCAGGGGGTTGTCCTGGTTGCATGGGGTGGCTCTGGGTCCCCACTGATGTCCGTAGGTGCATGTGCACATTTGGAGGGCTCCCGCCATACCCTTCTCTTCACTCTTGTTAGCTTCAGAGAGAAAAGCCAAAAAGGATGCTGTTTTCCTCATGCTAGAAAGACAGTACCGCTGCTGTGTTGTCATTTTTTAATCACATTGCTCTGTCCTTTGATTGCATCTTTTTCAAGTGTCTCCTTCTAAGCACAGGAAAAAAAGGCATTTCTAAATATATTCACTTAAGGAAGTATTTTGTACTGAAATAGCTATTTATATCCATTCCTTAAAGATACTATTGAATGTTGGGCAAAATACCAGAAGTGATGAAGACAGATATTGATTATCACCCTCAAAAAAGAGCTGGAAGAAAATAGCAGAAGCTGTCCAGCTGAAATCATACCATATCAACTCCTGCAGGGTATTTTCATTTTCATCGCAGCTGCTGTTCTTTCCTTCACTTTTTTTTTTTTTTTCTTTTTCAAATTTGCATCTTGCACAGGATAGACTAATGATGTTTGGGAATTAATCTCTGATATATTTTGCAAGTTGTAAACAGTACCCTCTTCATAGTTGCATTGTAACTCAAAATGGAGGTGGAGCTGGAAGAATGGAGTTTGAGATATTAATCACTCTCATATTGCTCTTTTATTATAATGTCTTTAAAAAACTTATTTTGGTTTATCATTGTCTGCTATGCTGCCATAGGATCAAAAAAGGGAGCAAGTTAACTTAGTCACAGTAGAGTGGAAGAGTAATACACTAATGATATTTAAATAGGCAATGACTTTGTGGACCCCTTTTCATTATAACTGTTCAGCAGGAATGAGTACCTTAGAGTACACTTTTTTAGTCCTGTGAATCCACTCTCACATAACCATGTTTAGAAAAAGCAGGGGGAATTCTCTCCATCTCAGCATTAGAAGAACCACTACCATAAAGGGTACAGGGCTGGCCACAGGCCTCTTGTAGTGGGTGCTGTGGTCCACCTTCTGATTGCTTTTTGTCTTCTCTTCACTCTCTTTACTTCCTGATGGTCCTTTGGAGGTTAGGTATGGCCCTTTTAGCCAAGTGTCCACACTTGTATCAGTGCACACGGATGGACAAACAACATATGAATGGGTTAAACACTGTTAGTACATAATAAGATTATTTTGGTGTGAGGAGTACTAAAAGACAATTAGGCATAGGTTTTCAGCTGCAACAAAGGCAATGCAGTGCTCTCCTGGAATGTGAATGCCAGGGATTTCTATGGAGTGTTATATGGGATATATGTACGTGTGGATGGCTGCCTGGTAGCTGAAGTGGTAGAGCATTAGATAAAGAAGGAAGCTGTAAGAGCCTGAGCATCTGAGGGAGGTTCCGATGAGATCCAGAACTACGGCTTTATGTGTGGGTTCTGCCAGGTAACTCCTTGTTAGCTTCTGAGGGGAGAAGGAGGAAAACAAAAGTGTTTCTGCTAGTGGTCTCTTGCTAACTGGATTGCTCAAAACTCTGAGTTGTGTCTAGTTGCTACTCAAGACATGTACCTGTAACATTTACACCAGCTATTTTAGTTGCAAGGTCTCCAAAAGAAAACCAACTAGAATAAGGGTAAAAGGGGATTTCCTTTGCACTGTACTTCATCAGCTTTATAATCCTGGCGTATCTACAAACCTTGTCTTTTACACTCTTTGTCTGAATGGAGAGATGGGATCAGTGATTGTTATTACCAAATGGCTGGGAAAATCATTGCCATTGCGATCATGTAGAAGTGCAAGAACAACTCTTCTTCAGCATTGTTTTAGGAATATCCAGTTCTGTGCAACACTGATGTGGAGGTCCAGGCAAGTTATATGCCCTCCTCTCTCGAGTATCAGCATCAGATGCAGCTAAGGAGGGCCACAGTCCTGCTGACAACCCTTGCCAAAATGCCCCCACTGCTATTGCAGTTTCAGATAAATGGTTGAAATAACCTATTATATTCCAGCAACTTGGACTGTGGAGCAGTAATTGAGTTATACTGATGCTATGGCAGTTGTGGTTCCTTTTTTTATGTCTCTGTAATAGTTATTATGCTTTTGTATTATGTTATACCTGGCACAGACTCCAAGAGTTGGTAATTCCACTTCCCTAGTTATAGCCTCATCAATTGAATGTGTTTTGATTGCTATCTTTGGAACAAAGGGATTAATTTCATAGTGCAATTGTTTTATTTCCACTTCATCTTGTTAGAGTTGCTGAACATAGAAGGTGTAGAATGAATCAACAAACAAGAAAGGTTGAACTTTAAAATTTACAATTGTGTAGTTAGAAAAAAATTGTATATGAAGGCAAATTCTGGGGCCTGCTACAAGTGTAAACAGGCTCTTACCTTTTCACAGAAAATCATGAGTTAGTGTCTGTTTACGTTATTGTAACAAAGAGCCAAAATTGGCTGAGGCTCTTGGGGAAGCCTGGATTTCTCCTTCCCAGTCTAGTTCCTGCTGTTCCCATTTGGAGGTTGTGCCAATGGTGAGGCGGTGTGTGTATTACTGACAGATGCACATGTGCATGTACACATACCATTCACATGCTCGGATACAGAGATCAGCACAGAGCATTGCCTCTAACGGCACCCACAGCACTTACAGGGACGTAAACAACACAACCCACTCCTGCTCCTTCCCCAAATGGTTAGGAAGTTGAGTGTGTGCATGTTTAAATACACATATACATACAAATATATATTTGTAAACTCTGTCTTGATTCACAGTCACTCTCATATTTGCAGAGCCCTTAAACCTTGGCTGTAAAACCTTGCAGAAATGATGCCCTGATTATTCACCACTCCATCTCCAGCCTGGGTTTTTTCAGTTTCTAGTCTCTTCCTGCTTGCCAGCTGCTGTAACTTGATTGAAGTTCTCATTTCCTCAGGTGTCTTAAGCCCTACACTGGACCATAAGTCCAGTAGAATCCAAGCCCAGAACCTAAGCCCTGTTTGTCCTGTCTCTGTCTCCATCCTCATATCTTTCCAGCACTTACCAGCTAGTCGAGCCTGAAGTTTGCTAATGAACCACGCACACAGACAACACACCAGAGAGCAAAGTTATGCAGAAAACAAGTGGATGGAGTTTCATAAGACTGCAGTTACAAGGCACAGGGCTTGGCCAGAAAGGTATAGTGAACAGCAGCTTCTTTGTATGCAACAAGCCTTTTTTTTTCTTTTTTTTTTTCTTTTTTCCCCCTTTTTATATTAACCCTGCTCTCCATCTTGCCGTGCTTGGTTCTCTCCAGTTTACTTTGATCTTAGGCATTCCTTTGCATGCTCCCACAAACTACCTAAAACATCCCATAAATTTTGCACAGTCCTACAACCCACCTACAATAAAATCAGTCACTCCTATGAGACTCAATAATTCTGTTTCCACCCCTTCTTATCAGTTCTTCAGGACTTTGAATGTTTCCTTCAATGGCCCATCATTTGGGGACCTCAGAGTTCTGTCTTTGGTATTTTCTTCATTATCTCCTGTTGCTTAGGGTTTGTATATCTAGGTGTGATTTATTGCCTTTTCTGTCTCTTGTCTTTGTTTTTATGCTGAATAGCTTTTAACTGGATACCCTGTCAAGCCAGATGTCCTTACATGCCAGGTATTTTGTTGTTCTTGCAGCAATTTAGTATGAATTCCAATTTCATCTGTTCTTTCATAGCCAAAAAAAAGCCAATGGGAAATCATAGATCTAGATTTATGGTGAACCTTGGTTAATATGACAGAAATGTGTATGCACACTGCTGATATAAATTAGCCTCGCATAATGGTACAGATTCAGAGTTAATTTGACTATGGAACCTTTTTCCGCCCCCTGCATGTCACTGTGAGCTTTATGTGTATATCTAGTAGGGAAAGAGTAAGGCAGGGCACAACCACATAAAATGCTCAAATTTTATACCGGGTGTGTACGTACAATTGGACTAAGGTCAAGAGTAGAATCAGGCATGTGAGTCACTGGTATATGAATTACAGGGCAAATTGACCCCTAGAGTGGATTGTCTGTGGGATGGAGGACTCCCTTCTTCGGTTTGTACAGCACAGAATTTAGTGCCATTAAAAACAGCCACTAACAATTACAACAGTAGCCTTATATTTTCTGCAATCCTGGTGGCTTTCTTGTATTTGTCGGCAGCCACAAGGACCAAAATGTAAGAGCACAGAGTGATTAAGCTGAAGAGGAAAGGAAATGAGTTTGAATGTTATGTGAGTGGCAAGATGAAAGGAACGGTGCAAGTGGCCGAAGTGCAATAGGAAGCTTTTCAGTTCAAGGTCATAAATACGAATCTTTCCCAAGCTGGCAGTGACCAAAAGCCCTAAGCGTCTGAAAGCAACATCACCCAGTAATGACAGAGATTGGAAGCAGGAATGTAGAAGGACATGAAAAGCTTTTGAAAGTGCCCTTGCAGGCTAATACTGTTACTCCAGTGAATAAGTCTCTTGAAGGCTGTGAGTCTGTGGCCATTTATCTGATAGGCTTGCTATTCATCTCCTTTGAGTGTAGTGTAAATGCACTGTATTAGGGTCATGATGAGAGCAAACCTAAAACGTTTAAATATTAGAAATGAGTTACCCAGCTATCCAGCGGGAAAGTACAGACTGTTGCAAGCACAAACACAAAGAAAGCAGGGAAACAAAAGATAACATTTGGAAAAAGGTGGCTGCAATGGGACTTGTGATCTTACAAACAAGGCTTTTAAGGAGGAGGGACTGTTTGATGGCATATAAGACAGCTTTTCTCTTGCAAAATAAGGATAAAATATTGAGTATTCTTTTAAAAAGACTTCTCCCTGCTTCCAAAACATTTTAAAGATGCAAGAATGCACAGAAACAAAATAATGTCTAGATTGCTCAAAAGTTTAAATATTGATAAATTGGAAATTGTGATAGAACAGATTGAGGAAAAGTTGTGCTGCTTCTATTGCTGAAGGCTTAAGAAGGAAATACTGAGAGAACGGACAGCAGAGAAGAAAGGGTTGGAATATAACACTCTGAGTTTATTTTAGTATTAAGACAGATAAAATGATCCAGATTATCTTGCTGTAATGTCTGTAAAGAAAAATGAGATAAGGAGGAAGAGCTTGCAAACAGTACTGGCAAGAAATAGACATTTGTTCATATTTCACCACTGAAACATCACCTCTCATCTCCACTTGTGACAAGGGTCTTAAATCTGAGTCCAAATCCAGATATCAGTTTGACATTTAGAGTTTGTTTCTTTAGCAGAATTGGGAACCTCAGATCTACACACAGCATTTGGAAGTATGAAATCCAGATATATAAAATAATATACTTCCTTCCTTCTTTTTACCAAAAAAAAAGACAAAGTAGTTGAAAGGCTTTTATTGGTTTTCAAGAAATGGTGTTTTAATTAAAACCTGGGGAAAAAAAATCACATTATTGAGGATTGTACAAATGAGGATGTATGGGGTGGAGGTTTTACTGTCCTGTTTCTTTCTGCTATATTAAGGAAAGGAGTCTTAGTTTACTTCTGGAATGATAGAATAGTTCACTTTGGAAAGAGCCTCTGGTCTGGTCCATCTTACTCCTCAGAGTAGGACTGAGTTAGCTAAGGTTTTCAGTGTCTTGTCCAGTCTGGTTCTGAATATCTCCAAGGACTGAGATACCACAGTCTCTTTCAGCAAATTGTTCCAATGTTTGAGTGATGATTCCAAAGAGGAGTTAGTTGTAATTTTAATTGCAATTCAAAACTAATTTGGAGAAGGAACTTAACAATATTTGAGATCAGAGCCTTCCTCAATTTGCGTAAGATCTGTATTTTCCACAAGATATATTAAAACTTCCTCATCACTGCTTGGATTGAAGACACTAGTTTATGTATGTCAGTGTCCCTTCTTTACAGACGATGCAAGTTACTCTTGTTTCTAAGCTGGAGTAAAATGTAGTGATGCATGTCATCTCTAATTTGAGGGTTTGTATTGCTATGACCACAGAATACATCTGCTTGTTACTTTTCACTTAAAAAGTTTTTTCCCTGAACTCTAGCATTACTCGGAAAGAAACATCTTTCTTTAAAAACAGTGAGACTTTTCTGGTTTGTTTTTTTCCCACAAAATATTTAAATACCATTAATTTTTTTGTTGCTGTTGTTGAAAAAAAATACAAAATTCTTGTTCAAAGAATATTGGAATTTTTCACTTAGTAAAAATAATCTATAAATGAAGATTTTAATAGTTTTTTTATAAAAATTTGAAGACAATTGTAAAGAACTTTGTTTACAAATTGAACAGTTTTACATATAATTATCAAGAGAAAATCTTTCCTGAAATGTGTTATTTTTCCTTACTTTCAACAAATCATATTCAAATGTTCTGGTGATGTGACAGGAGGGGTTTTTTAATTATTAAAATGCTTATATATAGAAAACTTGCTCCTTATTTTATAAATTACATAGTAAATGCTATTTCTGTTTGAAAAACTAAGCAATAATTTGATGTAACATCACAGGCATCTTATTGAATGAGGCAAATGCCTGCTAATTTTCAGTATACTGCCAATGCATATGGCAAGCAAAGTTTTTCAAGTCCCTTGCTCAAGGGAGATGTCAAGGGAATGTCAGATACCAGTATGCAAGTTATGTAAATAAGGTAAATATATATTAAAGCTGTTTAAGTAAATTCATTTAAGTATCAGAAACAGTACAGTTATATCAGCTTCTCATTTAAATAGTCAAGGCAGATTGGGGCATTAACACAGTGATTTGCTTTTCAGTTACCTGGACACAGCACATCTTTGCACCATGTAGATTTGTTTGTGGTTGCAAATTGAAAGTGTGAACACCAGAGGCCTTAATCTCACAGAGCAAACAAGAAAAGCTCTGAATATACTATATTTTAAATGTTCCAACTGTTAAGCCATGGCTGCATTGTATATGACTTCCTATTTTTGTAGACCCTGACAGGGTAGCACCTGTCTGTCTTCTATCCAGCAGCAGATGGACCTACTCTGAAGAAGAACATTTTATGGGATATTTACAAATGTGAACAGAGAGACTGATCTCTGCAGACTTCTGGTGTAGAGAAAAGAGAAACATAGATTTTGTTTGGAGCCAAAGCCAAAATAAGTCTCTTCAGAACTCTCTCACTTGGTTGAATATAGAAAGGAGCAGGAGATACATGGGTTAAAGTTAACACTTATGGATATCTTGTTGTTCCATTTACAGCCAGATATTAAACCATGTAAACTGAGAAGAGTAAACCCATCCCTCAACTACTAGAATCATCATAATGCATGAGTTTTTCCAAGAAAAAAGGGATAGAGATCTGTAAAAATGTAGCTCAACTTGAAAGAAAATGCAAAGCATGTTGAAGAGGAGCGGTACTTTTGGTTTTCTTCCCTACCCTTTTAAGTGTTCCTGACTTGGATTCTTACTTTTCAATCCTTTAATCTTTCCAGAATGTATTTAGATGGGAGGCTTCATGGTCAACAAATAAATTGTTTTAATTAGTACAGTTTTTAATTTAATAAAAGCAGATTTTTCACAACTTATTTTTTTAGTGGACCATATACCCAGTTTTGCTTAAACATTACGTGAAACAGCACCCTCAGTTCTAAGCTTGAAAACCTTAAAATAGAAATTACCACTTACCTGGGGTGTAGCCAAGCTAAAGATGTTCTGACATTCTCCAACATAAACCTTTTGTATGTTTTTCATGCATACAGTGATCACAAGCTTCTTGGTTCACCTGTACTGCCTCTCATCACAATGTCACTCCAATTTCTGTAAGAAATTAAATGGTCATTGGGTCAGAAAAGGAACCCCTCCACAGCACAGTCCTACCAGTTATGGGTGCAGAGTGATAAGAAATATCCTTGAAAGCCCACAAACCAGCAGAGAGCCCCATTCCTTCTTGTTTCCTGTCTGCTTCGGAGTTAAAAACACACCTTAAATAGAAAAGAAAAAAGTCTTATTTTTAGCCAGCACTGAGCAGGAATGTTCTTGAAATCTTGAAAAGGATAGGAGAACTTCTCACATATGAAGTTGTAAGTATAAAGGATTGGTAAATCTTAGCTGTAATCCAACAGTATATAGCTTGGTTAAAACCCATTTAAATAAGCAATGTATATCACTGACTGGAAAAAGTATGAGAGGTTCTCCTCCCGATTGTACATTTCAGTATTTTTCAAAAACTTCAAAAGAGTCTTGAGAATTTTGTTATGTGGCTTCCTTACAGTATTCCTTAGGGTATATCTTCTTTGGAGATGCACACAACCTGTATTTGCTATTCTGTTTTCTGGACAGCAGCTTTGCTAAGCTTTGAAAAGAGGATGTTAGCATTTTTAAAGCCTTTTTTCCTCTTTTTATTATATGAATCAGTGTTCCTGAAGGAGTCAAAGTTCAATCCTCCTGCTGCATAACAATGCCTTTCCGTCTAATATTAGAGAACAAGTCCCATTTTACTTTGTAATACGAAGCTTCACTCCAGCATTAATTTCATTCGGAAAGCAGCTGCACTTATAATAGATTCCTTTTAAGCAAAATGGAAAATATGCATTTATCAAATGACTTTCTTCCAGTAATGCTGCAGCAGTCTTTATTGCATCAAAGTTGTCAGCAATCAGCCCATCTTTCTGAATAAAGATGTGCCAATTCATAGAAGCAGGCTTTATATTGAATAAGCAATAAGTGAAATCTGTGGTAGGTGGGACAGACAGACTCTATCTCAGCTTCTACAATATGATGTATTTATTTATGCCCACATCACATAGCTTTAGCAAATGACTGCTGGGGAATATTTCCTACATGGACATAGCAAATGCCATTACCAAAATAAAAATCATGCTTTTCAAAGTGTTTTGCCGAGGAGACTAATAACACCTTATTACAAAAGAAAGATTTTTAAAATCAGCCTTAACAACTTTATCTTTCTCTGCTGACACTTTATTTTTTTCTTCTAATGCAGTTATTTAATGACTTACATTTTCAGCAGAACATCAGTTTCATAGTCTGGTTTATTCTGTTTGTAACTAAAGCAACATTTAGACCGCATTTTTATTTTGGGGGTTTGCTTTTACTATTACTTTGGAAAATATTATGTCCAATGTTAATTCAATTATAAATTTGTAAGTTTAATTCTGAATATTCTGTGGATCAGAATATCTGTTCTTATGAAGAAAAAGTATTGATATACTATTCTGTGGTTACACAGAGAGACTAGCATTAGTCACTCAATCCTCCTCTGCTGAGCCAAGCTTTTGACATGAAGTAAAGGCTATCTCAGCATTTGACATAGTTCATTCTATGGATTTACAAATTCTAGCAGTTAGTGTTTTATAATCTCTCCTGTACTTATATTAAACATCTTAAGGGATCCTTATTCTTGCAGGAGTTATGATGCAGGTTTAGGTGGGGGATATGCAAAGAAAGGGAAGATATTTTCACTTACTACTGATGTTCAGGTTATACGGTTTTGAACCTTGCTTGTTCCACAAGCCCAGAAATCCCACTGATCAGACTTACACATTTATGACAAAATCAATCTGAAAGTCCTAAAATCAATTTGAAAATGCTTTACTAGGACAGTATATCATATTCCATACTTTTCCATACTTTTCCATACTTTTTCTTCCTGCCTGCTTGCCAACCAGGATCAACTCTGAGTTGGAAAATAATTCAAATATTATTTAAAAGCCCAACTTATAAATAAAAGCATACAGTCAATCAGCAGTAAATGAATCAAAATAATCACAATTGCATCATAGTCACCAGCTTTCAAATTCAGGTGGTCTGAATATTTCTGTTCTAACTGCTGTGTTCACATTAGGTGTATAGGTAGTGGGTAGAGATACCCTCAGTAAGACAACCACTAAAATCAATGGAATTACACAGCATAGAAATCTCAACAACTATATTGGCCTTGGTCTCTTTCATCTCTTTAGAGCTGAGAATCCTGCTATCTTTAGTTTAATGTGTGCTTGCTAAGCCTTGCAACAAAACACTCAGGAATTGCAGCAGCAATTGGGTGCAGCCTGGGAAAGCCCACAATTAGGGTAAAGCTCCAGTACCAGCTGTCTTCTAGGTTGTTGCAGATACAAGATACAGCAAATACAATGCCCTGTTTTTTTGACTTTACAGTGTAAATGAATAGAAAATAAGGCAGAACAGAATTCAGTTAAGCTGCAGGACTTTTTTGCAGGGGTAGTGTAAATTCCCAAATTATGCAGAGCTTCAGCTGAGGCTTCCTCCTCAAGAAGCTTCAAATCTTAGAAATTAAATGCAGGGCGGGGGGGGGAGCAGATCTCCCCCACCAAAAAATCCCCAATCCCTTTGGCTGTAGTTATGTGAGACTGGCTGATCTAATTGGTCTTACCTCCTCAGGGAGGCTTCTCTTTACTTAATGAGCATAGCCACTTGCCTGATATACTGGTATCTAGTAATTCTCTTGAACAGGTCCCTCAGCAGATTAGGGCAGTCCTTAACTGATGTGCGTTGCTCAAACACTACTACATGGAGCAGCAGAAGCTGATTTTATTCAAAAGCTTCACTGCAGGTTGAATTACCGCTGGCTGGGATACAGCTTCTGTAGTGGTGATTGGTCAGCAGCAAGTCTAATCCACCTTGCAATAATAGAATAAGGCAAAATCCTTGGGAGACAGTATGGCTATATAATTCATTTAGGTTTTTGCATATGGAAACAATCACCTTTTAGATAATGCATGAAAAAAAATTAACTATGATATGTACATTATGAAAACACTAAAAAAATATGAAGCAGGGGTGCAATTATAACTATTGTTTATGAGGATAAAATAGCTTTTTCCTGTTGTATCATCTGAGTTTTCGTTCAAGTGAGTGTGGTATATACATGAAAGGACTGCTAGGTGCACTTGCATATGAATAATTCTCTGAAGCGGAAGTATTATTTTACTTGAAGGCACAAGGGATATTTTAGCTAAATTACAGTAGAGTAAAAAGAGAATGCACTTGAATACTCATAGAAAGTGTCTGCTTCCTTACAAAAGAACATTTATAAATAAGATGAGGCCAACCATAGTTTTAAAGTGGATTTAACTCTGTATTTTCTTATGCTTCAAATGTTAACTATTTTAATAGGACTTCAGCAAGATAATGATCACTCTCTGGAGACCAATCATTTCAAAATTTATAAACATAGAGCCATAAGATTTGTGTAACCATCAAGTGAGTAATTTAGCTATGAGCTGAGAAATCAATGCTCAGTGGTTGTATATTTGCTTATCATAAAAAGATTGTTTTACTTTAAAAGAGTAAATTGTTAGTTAAGCAAAGTAAGGCAGTTCCCTGTAATAACTGTCTTACACTTAATACAAACAAGAGATAGATGAGGAAAGGGAAAAATTTCAGAGGACTTGCATATTTATAACTTGTTCTTCACTCACAAAATTAGCTCTACAATTATTAGATCATACTGAAGATCTTAGTGTTCACTTGCAGAGGCTGTTGGTGGACCAGCACGTAATTATATGAGGAGAAACCTTCCTATTTGGCTCTGCTTGACTGCCTACAGCAAAGCTTATCTGACTAAGAAAAATATTTTTAAAATAATATCTTAGTTTCTTGCATAGAACTCTATCACAAGAGACTGGGGGTTTGTTTACAGTTTTGCAAAGCTTATTTTCACTTGTTCCTTTACAATATGGGGCAGAAATGACCACAATGGAGTCTTCCATATGAAAGGGCAAGAAAAATCAGGACCCAGGTGAGGGTACTAAACACAGCAATGTATTGTATCCATGTTCTTTGTGTCCACCCCTTCCCCATTCCATGGGAAGAAGAGATGAAGTAAAAAGAGAGCGATGGTGCAGGATGTTTTATTTGGTGTTTCCACACACAAAATTAAGGGTTTGAGACTATCATTTTATGAATAGCATTAAAAAACCTCAATCTGCCAGTGATGAGTTGTATAACCTTCAAATAGTTCCCCAAGCCTTCCTTTGGGCTACAATTAGTTTGGGGGACCTTTTGACCAGTTTATAACTCTTCTATTTTATTTTTTTTTTAACATGCTGAAATTCAGTGGTTCCCATTGACTTAAGCTCAAACTTCAATCTGTTAGCAGTCCTAAAATTTGCTCCAAAAGACAATAAAATTCAACCGGTCTCCAGATTTACTGTAAACATTGAAAATATTTGTCATCTTTTTGCCTCAGTTTTTCTGTTGGTACAATAGGATGCATCTGTTTTGTGGAGAATGCTGGAGGCAAAGATGAAAATGAAGTATGAATGATGGTTGTCTGCAGGATGATGCAAACATTTCTGGAGTGTGACGGATAAAAGATTAAATTTTGAAAATACTGAAAAAATAATTTACTGTTTATTTACAATATAGCTAAATAAGATTTAACTGTTTTGCCAAATAAAATTAAGTAATAGGAAATAAGAAAATCTTTTTAAGAATTATGTAATTGTGCATGGATAGGCAGATGAAAATAATTTTTCTTTCAGATATGTAAATTCCTGCTGCTCTTTCCTTCATTTGTCTGAGATCTATCCACTAGATGGATTAATTTAGATTTTCCATTTGTTGCAAAAAAAACACAGAGGAATTAACAGATTGTACATTTACTTGATGGGCCTGATCTCTTCATCTAGCATGTAATCTGCTTTTTAAAGACTACATATTTCACTTTCTCCATGGTAGAAGGACTTCGGCAAGGTTCCAAATTCTTGGGATACAACTATAAGGCAGTTTTTTTTCATTTATTCAATTATTCAGTTCTGAAAAGAAAAAAGAAAGAGCTAGGAAGCTTTCCTATATTAATTTTGCCATATATCAATTTTCAAGCAGAAGAATGCAATTGTATACAAATCATCCATAAGCGCAGCTGAAGTTTCAAAGCAGGCTGATGCAGCCTCTGAATCCAGTTACTGAGGTTAGACCCCTTCCAGGAAAAATTTACATAAATTCTATGGGAAATATTTGCATTCATGAAGTTGTGCACGTATGTGGGTGTCTGACAGGGGCACCTAACTGAGCATTTGGTTTTCATATTGTTGAAGTTACTAGATGTTTCACAAGACAAACGTACTTCTTACCTGATGTACTTGGTACTGATTTTTCAGCTTTAGAGTTTACCTCTGGAGAAAATGTGGGCTGATTTTCCAAACTTGTTAAGAGATACAAGAGATAGACATCCTGCTGAACTAACTGGACATGCTTTATTTTTGTGCCTGAAAATACACGTTTTCTGTAGATCCCTGTTGGCCTCAACTTGCACAAGGTTTTCTTCCTTCCATGGTGTGCTAGATTACATTGAGGGACTACATAGGCATTTAATATGGTCCCTGTATTGTTATATAAGTACTTATCTGAATCTTACTTTATATTAAAGACTGAGTGTGAATTTAGATATCAGAGTCTCTATTCATCATTTTAAAGTATTTCTACAGATAGGTTATTCAAGGCTTTTTGCCATGGTTCTGAACAAACAGCTCCATGAACTGATAAGTCATCCTCATGTTTTCATCTTGGAAGTACTGATAACACTCTAGTTTACTACTGTATGTCAGAGAGACAATTATTAAAAAATATATATATTTTAAAATGTTGCACATGGTTCTACTGTAAACAAGTACAGAAAACCAGCAAGCTTTTCACGCATATTAAAATAACAAATATACCTCAATTCAAATACCTTGTTGCACATAAAAAGTTACTTGGATATTAAAGGATATTTGACGTCATGTGTATGTTTTGACATTTTTTTTCTTCTTTTTTAATGTTTCAAAGTTCTTCAGGTAATTTTATGTATATATCTATACATCCTTCAAACATATTCTTCTGAAGAGTATTTCCCTTTACTATTTCCATGTTACCGATACTGATTTACAAAGATCTTTCAGAAGGTATGAATAGGACCTAGTAATGAAATCTACTTGAAAGGGATAGTTTTTAAACTATAGTATGTCCATACATATGTGAAATCTTGGGCGTTTGCTTTCACCATCAAATTAGTTCAAGGATTTTGTAGGGCTCAAGGATACAAGGCTGGTGTCTCAGTTTATTTCACAAACAATAGCTATACGCTATCGAAATGCCACACGTAGCACAGTGGAGCAGGCTTCAGTCAGGTACAATCAGACTGAAAGGTAAATTATCTTGGCATCAAAGAGTGCATTTTCCATTGGTCCACGTTCATGTCGTTGAAGTAGTCAAACAATGTAGAAGTCTGCATCGTGCCTCTGTGCATCACGTTTGTAAATGAATATGGAGATTCAGTCTCTAGATTTTATCTAGATGATTAGAGGGATAAATGGAAATTAAATATACCTGAATTCATTATTCAGGTGCCTTCAGAATACAAGTGAATTAAGAACTGATTTGCCTCCTGCTTGAAAAGCTGTGGATCTTCCTCTCTTAAAGCTCCCTAGGGCATTAATTTCATATTTCTGATTCCTAAAAATAATTTCTATCAGTGATGGTAGGAAGAGCTGAAACTTTCAGAATACAACTTCTGCTCCAACAAACAACCAGTCCAAAAAAAGCAGAATACTTTTAGACAGGAAATTAATTAGATCTGACATATCATTCAGATTTTGTCTGTCTTCACTGATTCCCCAGTCCCACTCTTGCTCTGATCTAACTGGGGAGCTAAGCCCACAGGGATTTCACTTTGTGATGAACATTGAAGTACTGCTTGGAGCTGGGACTCCCACCCTTTTTGGATAATGTGGGTGGTTTCTCTTCATCCTTCATGGGAGGAAAGATCCTTAGCAAAGTATAACAATCTCGGGAACTCCATCTCTCTAGGGCCTCACAAACTCCCTTTGACTGCACAGTGACAGCATATCCATTCAAGTACTTTGGGGACAATAGAAAATAACACTAACCCAGGGAAAGGCATAATGTGACATTCTTTTAGTCCTATTCCTTTTGTACTTCTGGTGCTATGATACTTCTATTAATTCTGAGAAACTGAGAAGGTAAGGGATGGAAATTATTGAGACAAAGAGGCTGATCTGAGGGTGGCACTGAGCCCGGTTTAAGGCATGTGTCTGAGCTGTTAGGATAGTATTGGCACTGCCTGGAGTTGTATGTATTGTAAATCCTTAATTTTCCATCATATAATACCTTTAGAACATCCCAACACTTATTTTCACACAATGGGGTTGAGGGAGCACATGTATATCAATATCCAGCTGCTTGTGATGGTTTTGAAGCCTGTGTTTTGGCAGGGTTCAAGTTGACCTTCTGCTTTTTAGAAGTTCACAAAATTACCTACATTTTGTCCTGTTAGTATGTTCTGTGCCGTTCTTTACTATTGTGGCTGGGAACTTTGATAGTGTGGGGTTTTTTTTTACAAGTTACTTTCTTTACTGTAAGCCTAGGTGACAAACACACCATGCCATTATTCAGACATTAAAGATGAGTCTTACAACAGTAAAAAAAACCCTTTACCTGTATTGTCTAAACTTAAAACCACTAATGTTAAAGTCCAAGATTTGAGGACCTGAATTGAAATCCAAACTTAAGTCATCAGTTTTAAGTGGCTTAGCTGGTTTTGTTACGTTATACTATCATGCAAGAATCTTATATAGGAAGAAATTTAGACAGGCCAAACTAAAGTTTTATCAGCAGAGCTGCGGCAGCTTTTGCTGGAAGCAGCTAGCCCATGCTAACTGATCTTGCCAGCGTTGTTGAACTTCCACAGCCACTGCTACACGGTAGCTTCGAAAGGACAGCCTTACGTACGTTAGAGTGCTGTCTTGTGGTCTGGCAGAGGGATGCAGCAGCCCAGAGGTGAGCTGATCTAGCAGGTCTTGATGAGGAATTTTACAGCACCTCACTGAGTTTCTCGGGATCATTAGTCCTGTAGTCTCCTAACTGCATACAGTACACGGTATGTTTACATTGACTTAGTTTTGTAGATGCTAACAATAGTTTTGTATTTACCTCTAGATTACAGATTATTTAATGATTGTTGTTTTACAACTGCATTGAATAATATTACTACTACTTTCTGAAGGAGATAGAATGTGCTCGCACTGAACATGGACTGGTTTCATCCCAGTGACAGGCACAACTTTTCACTTGCTTTTGTGGCATGCATTTTGTGGCATATTGGCAGAGCTGCTAGTTGTAGCATGAGAGACAGTCTCAGAGGCAGTTGTGTGCCTTTATACCCACAAACTTATGAATAGCTTCATAGACTTACAAGATTTTCATGGTGCTTAAAGGGTTATTGAATTAAGCCTTTGGTGTGGATTAACCCTGGTAGGCAGTTAAGTCTCACACAGCCTGGCTCACTCCCCCTGGGCACGGTGGGGGATGTGCGTTGAGCTAAAGGCAGTTTAATGAGTAAAACAAAGCTGCATGTGCAAGCAAAGCAAAACAGGGAGCTGATTCACTGCTTCCCATCAGCAGGCAGATGTTTAGCCATTTCCTCTTCATCATGCCTAAAGGATACTTGGAAAGTCAAACACCATAATGTCCCCCCCTTCCTTCTTTCCTCAGCTCTTATCTGAGCACATCATATAGTATGGGATATCCCTTTGGTCAGCTGTCCCTCCTGTGTCCCCTCCCAGCTTCCTGGGCACCCTCAGCCCAGGGGGCTGGTGGGGCAGGCTGGGCAGTGCTATTGCACTGGTCAGCAAAAGCTCAAACCTCTCTGGGTTATCAACACTGTTTAGGCCACAGATCCAAAACACAGCACCATATGAGTTGTTATGAGGAAAATTAACTCTGTCTCAGCTGAAACCAGTACACAACTTTATCTGTTATTTTATTCCATATGAAGTATTATCCTTGAATCAAAGGAATGTTTTAGCTGAGCTTTATTCTGCAACATAACTCTAACTTCTCACTTAAATATTAGACCAGCTTACAAATGTCTACTTTATTTTCCACCACAATATCATAATATAATATCAAGCGGCTTTTGTATTTTTGGTTTTAAGGAAGAGTTCTGAGGCTTCTTTTACATTCCTGGGAGGTAAAAGTAGCTTTTACATAAAGAAATAAAAATAAGCAAATAAAGAAATTACAAAAACTTTTAATTCACCCCTGTAGAGCCTGTGTTTCAGATAACTAATTTTTAGGTGTAATTTTTTGCACTTTATCTTGGCAATTCTATGCAAGTTTTGAGCTCTTTGTGGAATTTATAGCATTTTGCTATCTGTCCTAAGTGCCAAATCTGTTGCTAGATGTAGCTGAGTGCTATTAATTGTAGTAGATGGGCACAGCAAAATTGTGCTTATTAAGTTAGAAATAAAAGAAAAAAAATCAAGCATTGATTGTGCCAGCTGATTATTGTGTGTTAGAAGAGCAATCTGTGTTTGTTAAGTGATTATTGCATAACATTATGGTAGCTGAAAGAAAATATGGATTATCTTATTTATCCCCTTTTTTACTCTCTCTGAAAAAAGTAAATTAAGGTAGAGGTTGAAGATTCTGAATCAAATTTCTAATAAGCCACAACTGCTACTCACAGTGATGTTTTTTTCCCCTACTGGGAATGTTGTTATGCATCTTTCCTTTTTCAAAGAAAAAAATGGAAGGGTACAACTCGTTCTGATTTTCTGCAAGTTACTATGCATTTATTATGATTGTGACATTGAAGTCTATACTCTCTTTTGACACAAGAAAGGAAAAAGTGTAAGTAAAATGTTGCTTTAAAAAGTATTAAAATCAGAATTCTGACAGTACTGCACAATTAGCTCCTACATTAAGCATTTATGGCAGCTACAAATTCACAGCATGGTTTTTGAGGCACTATTAAATGAGGGGGGAAACCAAAAACAGAATGAGTCCAATTGACATTTTACAGTCAGAACAAAGGGTTGAAAGTGTATGGCTTGTATACAACTACTTATGTATTACATATTAGCCCCTTAAATGAGAACTAAAGACTCTTCGTGCAGTTAATTATTAGTAAATGAAATCCTGCAATCATTCTGAACATTGAAGAACATTAAATTATACAGTGCTTACCAAATGATGGCTAAAATCTGACTTAATTTACAGTCTGGAGTCAGTGATGTTCAAGAGATTGTGAATCAGGGAGTCAGGGCAGAGTCTGGCCCTCTTAATAATGAAAGTAGAACACAAATAAAGAACTCATTTAGAATGTCACTGTGAATCTGCAAAGCCTTATAGTATGGAACTGTCCACCTCCAGGAACACAGTGCTATGTGGCAGTATGACAGAGAGGAGAGGAAAACTCACTCCACTTCAGGGGCTTTCTTGAATAAAAATGGTTTGTATGGATGTTCTGCAGTTTTGCTGTGAGCCGTGGGGAATGCCTTTGATGCACTTGATTAGGGAACAAGATCTCACTCAGCCTTGTAGACTCAGTAAGATCTTCACATGTTTAAATACAGATAGTTAGTCTCACTTATCTTCTTTAACTTTTTTTTTTAATTTTTTTTTTTATTTACACCCTTATGGTTTTGGGTTGGGTTTTTTGGGGGTGGTTTTGTTTTGTTTGGGTTTTTTTTTTCTTTCTTTCTTGTACTATTCATTGATAATAAGAGTTTGTTTAATAGTCAGTGCAATACCGTGTTCCTAATTTATGCAGTGGAAATGACCATGTCTAATTTTTTTATTTTGGAAGGTAGTATATATATTTTAAAACAGATTTTAAAAGGGAGTAGGAAATTCCTCCACATCTGTCTATATAATGACGTGCAGCATTTCCTAATCTAGCTCCAAGCATGCTGACATATGCAGTATCATTGCAAGATACGAGCTCAGGAGCAGCCTAGCCAAGTTGGGAAGTAGGTGTGTCCTCACATAACCTCTAAAAACTATGAGCTTCTGCTAAGGTCCACGTTTGCTACATCTTCTCTGACATGAGCTTTTCAGCAGGATAAATTTGACATGCAGAAGGCTGTATTCAGTTACAGTGGCATAGTTCACAGGTATGTGCTGTATGCAGGGATGTGGAGAAGATTGGTGGGAGCAGTTGTCCTGGGCATAGCCAACAAGATAGATGTCATTATTTACAACATCTGAAAATTGTATGATGAGCCCTGGGATTCAGTATGTGGTTATCCATCATGAAAGTGCTTTGGCCTACAGACTTATTTTAGTCCATGATTCTTTGCTGTCCTAAAGCATGGTGTATTCTGACAAATACTCGCATGAATTTAGCTATGTGGGTGTGTAAATATGTGTGGCTGAGCCATTTTTTTCTAACATCGTGGATGAAAGCTTGATTTTTTCAGCCATGTTGAGTATAGTTTTGCTCTGATTACTCAGCTCTGTAATGCTGAGGCATTTGTCTAAGGTAGATTTTAGGCAAAGTGTGTTCCACCATATCTGTAAAATTGTTCTGATAGTTTTAATTCTCTTTCTGTTGGCAGACTTGTTACTGACTGCTTCAAATTATTTAACTACAGGGTTACTAATTTTCCATATCTGTAAAAAAATTCAGTTTCTCAGAGGGGTGTTGAAAAGACAATTCACTTGTTTATTTCATGGACTTCAAACCTAATGAGAAATATACACAGTATATTAGTCTCTCATTCCTGTTTTTCTGGACGTGCCCATCTTATGTATGCCAGGAAGAGGATCACAGAAAGGTTCAGAAGTCTGGCATGCTACTGTCTGAGGGACTTTTTTTATGAAGCCACTTAAAAATGGTTTTGCAGACAATCTACAGTACGTTAATTCTGTTAGAGCATTAAATAGCAAAAGTAAAGGGAGTTTACAGTGCATATTTGTTTATGTGCCAGGTTGTGTTCTAGTGTTGAGTTGTCAAATCCACAGATCAGAGTCTAACCTTTAAGCACTCTACTCAGGAACAGGTTAAAATGAAACAACACACCCATCCTCTCAGAAAACCTCAATGAAAACTGCTGGTTGTGTTCCGCTCTGATGCGCCAGTTCAAAATGGCTTTCTGTCTCACTCCACTGGTTTCTTGGAGGTGGGGACTGATCTGTGAATCTCTTGCATGATATGTTTGAAATATTTATCTGAGGTTGAACTGTCAGGTGGTGTCCAACTCACTCATTACTAGGCAACAGAGGGAGGCTGGGCTGTCAGGAAGTTATCATTTTCATAAGATATGTCTCTGTGTTGATATTTATGGACAGCAGGTTCTATGCTTTGTTAAACTCCACAACTGGAAGAGCTACTTGCAAGGTATTTGATTTAAATGCTGAAAATGGTAAACTGAAGCTAACAGTAAATTATATCCAAATGATGTTAGCAATGTTATTATCTGTATTCACAGTAATTTTTTATTTCTCTTTGCACTTTTATTTTTAGATTTTTTCTTCTTTCCCTTTTCCTCATTTTCTTTTGCCCTAAGTTTTTCTTCTCTAAATATGTCAGCAACTGGCTTGCAACCCAGTGTAATTGGTACCTGGTAAATGACCTGTGTTTTGTTTCATGGCCTGAATACTCCCTGATCCACTTGAGATGAGTGAAACATGCCTTCAGGGTGCTACAGTCTGCCATGGTCAAAGAATCCAGGACTTCTTATAGTGCAACGAGGCACCAGTGAACACTTGTCTTACCACCTAGGAATTATAAGTTCAGTTTTGCTGCAGATTATTAATAGGAAATAATCAGATGAAATCAGGCATGTCATTTTTCTTGTTGTATGCTCTTTCTTATGCCAACATTGTGCCATGATATAGTACTCCTGTCTGTTCTGTGGGAACACAGTGCTGCATACAGTCAAGACTGAAAGATTTCATTTTATTTTGGATTCCAGGAGCATGACAGACATTCTTACATCATACAAACTGCCTAAAATTGTAGTTCTTGAATGTTTTCATTGTCTGAAAGGCACATCTTATAACTGCAGGATAGGGATGTTATCTTTAGGTCAAATTACTGTGTGCTGAAGCATGACCCAATTTTCAGTTTAATATGAATCCCATTTTTGGTTGTGCAAAAAATATAAGAAATACCCATTGACTGTGAGGTGCTTATTTCAGTTTTATTAAAAAGCTGCTGATTGCAAGTTATGGGATACTATAAAATTGAAACTGCCTTATTTAAAAGCATTCTTGCTTGTGTTATAGTATAAAGGTTGATTTTGTAACTTTGTAGATATTATGTGAGGTTATTTAGATAGTGGTTCTTCATCTACAGATATTTTCTGTTCTTTCTTTTAAAAAAAAAAAGTCCTGAAACTTTTACATTGTGACAGTTAATCTTTAATTCTTCACCATACCAATTAACTGAGAACTATTAGAGCAACAATAAGCCATGAATCATCAGCTACAAGTAGGCAGCGAATTTAATAGTCAAGAGTTTGAGCATTTCTTAATCTTATATACACTCAACATCGAAGTGAATGCATCCAAGGTTAAAAAGAAAGGCTATCATATTCCCCACTGGTTTAGAAAGCAACTTACTTCTTTCTCTCGTTCATCTGTTAATACAGCAAGACAAAAGAAGGACCTGATTCTGCAATCCTTGATTCGTACAAGAAGCTCTTATTTCTATATCAGTCACACTGAGCAGAGTACATTATTAATAGATGTTATTCACATTATACAAATAAAATTAATGAGATCAAACTTCTGTACTTTTAGTTCTGTGGAGTGTCCTCATGAAAATAAATACTCCCATTTCAAGGGTACTATGTGTGGCAATACAGCTATTCAATTAAGAGCCTTTGAAACCTTTAAAAGCTTGTACTCTGCCTAGCTATGAGCATATAAATAGTTTTTAGCTTTCATAGAATTACTCATCTATCAGAAGTTAAGCTGGAGTTTTTTTATATTGCTGGATCAGTGCCAGACTCTCCTGCATCTTGCAGAACAAAGTTACTAGATCAAAAGGCTCAAGACATTTCTGTAGTCAGAACTGTACAAGAATTGGGCTGCTTCATTTTAAACAATTTGAAAATGGTTGATTAGTGCAGTACTTCCTAAATCCAGTTAAAAACTACAGAAGATTATATAGAAAGAAGAGTTCAGATTATATTTAGAATTGAAAAGTTTGCCATGTGCTAAACAGAATTTGATACTATGCATTTATAGAAAGCTAACTGTCTTTAGAGCAAGCAGCTCCATTTCAGACAGGGCAAATGCAATTGGAAGAGTTTTGCAAATGTGGTGTCTGAAATTTTTACAGAGTTGTAGAGCATTTCACTCTGTAGGGCTCCTGCAATGGAGCTGAGTTTCAGATCAATGGATATGCTCTGCCTGGTTTGAACTTTTTTAAAATTCTAAGTGAAGCAGGCTCAAATTTGGATTTCTGCACCTTCTCACGAGACTGGTAAGCAGAGGTAGGCTAGTATATTCTGGATAATATTTTTTTGTTGGAAAATACTTACTCATCAAAAATGACAGTCTGAAGGAGAAAGGAGTAAATGAAAAAGACTGTTTCAAACCTGAATTTGGAAATGTTTTCAGTTGCTAGAAGATATTGCACTAATGGTTCGAAAGAGCCTCACATCTGTCAAAATGACCCCTTTTGGTGGTCTTCAAACATTTGATGGGAAGTGGTTTAGTTCAGAGCAATTTCTTATTTCATAATCCATATTTAATTTGCCAAATTGGCATGTCTTACAATGTCTGTGCAAACGCTAGCAAATATTCAGTCCAACATTGAAATAGGAGGAAGATGAATTTAGTAGGTTGGTAAATCCAGGTTATATCATTAAGTAGCATCCATCTAGATACTTTAAAAAGAAATGGTAAGACTTCATATTTTATGCATTTTAGATAGTTTTAGTTTTGATAGTAAATGTTTCAGACAACTCTATTGCTAATGCACCTGACAGCAGGACTACTTCCTTAACATTATCTTTCCTTTCTCAGCCATTTTTAGAGTAATTGTAGGAAATTCTGGTAGTGTTTCCTTGCTCAAGTATTCCAAGAAAAAAATATTTAATCCAAAAAAACATAGGCATCAATAGCATTTTGCTATCCTTCTTTTTCCAAAGCAGTTTGTCGCCAATGAAATTTCCTCAATATCACTAAAGCTTCTAATGTGTTTAAATAAATTAAGTAGGAGAATTAATCAAATTCTACTCTGTATCACTAGAAGTAATGAATTGCTAAAAATCCTACATTGTTGGAAATGTAGAATTGCTTAATTCAGATTTCCGTATCAAAAACACTGATATAGGGGAAACAAGTAAAAGGTGTTAAGGGGCTTGCTAAGAATCATTATGCCATCTAGTTCCACAAAGACAAAAGCAGATGTTGAGAGATGGAATTTTGCCTGCATTAAGTTACTAGTTTACTATCACATTAGTTATGAAACACAATGGAAACATTTTTTTTCTGATCACAGTGACAGTAATCAGAGTACAGGCTTGGAAAGGACATGAAAAATTATTCCAGACCATCCACAATCTCAGGGCAGAATGTTCTAGTCTGATATTTCTTTGCAGTGAAACTTCCTTCCAATGGATACATTTTTCAAGAAGTCTATCAATTTAAAAGAGCAAAGACTTTTTTTTTTTCTGAAAAATACCCAACAATCTATTTCTCCAACAGTCTGTGAGAATGTTTGTAATCATTCTTACTTAAAAACTAACCAACTCTCTAGCAGTATTTAGTTTATACTGATCTTTCTTTAGCCTGCAGTCTATCAAGGTTTACTCTGAATTACCACTTTACTGATGGTTATTGAGGTGGATTTTCTGTGTATTTAAAGTAATGGGAGCTTTGGAAGAAGTTGAAAGGAGGACTGACAAGGTGGTGTGCAGTGTTTGAAGTAAACAGTGTATTTACATTAATTCTTTGCTTTGTGATCCAAATCCAGTGAGGAGAAAACAGGCATTATTTTCATGTTTAGGGCACACGTTCTTCCAGGTCAGTGATTTCTGTAGGATCCAAGAAGCTCTTATTGTTCTCCACCTCTGCTACAACTTAACTTTTAGGGTCAATATCTTGAGAACCCTGTAAATGCAGAAGACTACTGTATTCCATGACTAGTAGTTTCAAACCCAGCATGAGCTAGAGTAGGGCACTGTTTCTTTTCTACTGAAATGGAAAATAGTAGACTATGATTGGTATTATGAGAAGGAGGCAAGAATAAATCATATAAAGGGATGCTGAAGTAGTCAGTGTGTCTATCAATGTAATTTTATATTCTGGAAGGGTAATTTCCATAAAACACTGGTGGAAAGGGAGGAGAAAGTAGAGAAATGAGACTTTCATGAGATGGTCTATGTTGTCAGGAGAAGTTGCTGAAGCACTAAATGTCTTCTGGAAAACACACTGAGAACTGAGCCAGAAATTTACAGACCTAGATAAGAACAACCCCATGCAACACTACAGGCTTGGGGAGGAGTGGCTGTAGAGCTGCCTGGCAGAAAAGGATCTGGGGGTGTTGGTAAACAGCCAGCTGAACACGAGCCAGCAGTGTGCCCAGGTGGTCAAGAAGGCCAATGGTATCCTAGCCTGTATCAGAAAGGCCAGCAGGAGTAGGGAGGCCAGCAGGAGTAGGGAGGTGATTGTGCCCTTGTATTTGGCACTGGTGAGGCCACACCTTGAGTACTGTGTTCAGTTCTGGGCTCCCCAATACAAGGGGGACATTGAGGCCCTGGAGCATGTCCAGAGAAGGGCAACAAAGCTGGTGAAGGGCCTGGAGAACAAGTCTTATGAGGAGCGGCTGAGGGATCTGGGGTTGTTTAGTCTGGAGGAGGCTGAGAAGAAACCTTATCACTTTCTACAACTACCTGAAAGGAGGTTGTAGGGAGGTGGGTGTGTGTCTTTTCTCTCATGTAACTAATGATAGAACAAGAGGCAATGGCCTTAAGTTGTGCCAAGGGAGGTACAGACTGGATGTCAGGAAGGGTCATCAGGCAATGGAACAGGCTGTCTGGGGAGGTCATCATCCCTGGAGGTATTTAAGAGATAGATAGATGGGGTGCTCAGAGATATGGTTTAGTACTGAACAGGTATGGTTGGACTTAATGATCTCAAAGGTCTTTTCCAACTGCTATAATTCTATGATTCTGATTCTAAGAAGAGATGCTACATTTTGTGGGAAAAAAGCAGAACACTTGTATCCTTTTCCACCTCACTTCAGAGAGACCTGTAGTTTAAAATACAAATGATAGAGATAGATAGTAGTCTTTTAATGGAAATTTTAAACAAAGAGAAGTGCACAAAAAATAATACTACAGACTAATGTGGAGTTGCCAGCAGTTTTTAATATATTGGTTTCCTAATTTTGATTCTTTGCCTTCCTGAGCAATGGGCTTATTCTATGTTGAATGGTGAAACTGAAGTTTTTGTAAAAGTCAAGTTAATATTTTATTTATCTGTGGTGTTACTTTTGTGGGGAAGTCATAGAACAAACTCAAGTGAAGCATTTTCGCCCTCTTTAAAACATATAATTATAATAACTTTGTATTTCATTTCCTTGAAAGATGAATAGCAATAATATTCCAGTAAAAGAATATACCTTGGAAAGAACAGTTTTCAAATTCTGATGCACATTTGATACATCTTTACCTCTAAAAGAACACTCATGTTTAACTTAATAGTCAGTTTTAATCAGAATCTCTTCCTTGTTTATTGTTATTTTTCTTTCTATGTATTTTAAGAGAGAGAGATGTGTACCTCTTATTCTTTCCTGCATGTATAAAATAGTTGAAACCTAGATATATTATTTGGTGGGTTTGGTTTTTGTTTTTTGTTTTTTGTTTTTTTTCTGAACCACACTCTCATTTTGAAAAGTTTATTTCAAAAATTTATCAGCCTTTTCCAACTCTGCACTGCTGATAACTGTCTGGACTGTATCTTCAATCTTTCAAGTCACTGAAGAGACTAGGAAATGGCATCATGGGATGTATTTCTGATCCAGTCGGACCAATACAGATTTTCAATACCTGCAATGTTACATGTGGATAAAACATCAAATGTTTAAAAAAAACCCACCAAAACTCCCAAGAACTCAACAACCAAATGTAATGAACAAGGTTGTTGTAGGTTTTGTTGCAGCTGCTACAACAACAAGCAATTTAGTAAGACCTACAGAATTAGGGTTTAGCAATATACTTTGGCAAATGCAGTGTAATGCCATTTAAAATTCTGCCATGTCTCCACAGAATCATCATGTTATAAAGCAACACCATGCATGGCATTACAGAGTAGATATCACCACATTCCATCACCAGCTCACCAAGTCTATGCTCCAGTATATTAATGTATCTGAAATGAAAAATTGGTTGTCAGTTCAATTTTAAAAACAAACAAAACAAAAAAAATAGAGAGAAAAAGATGTAAAAGTGCAGTCAGAAGGAATTCTACTGTTATCATCAGTGGAACCACCTGACTCCCTTTGACTCTCAGCATACATAAAGTTCTCATCTTCCTTTCAGTGTGTTACATCTGCCTCTGAAGCAGCAGACAGAAAAACGTAACATGGACCCCACATTACCACCCATTCATTCACACTTTAAGGGTGGATAACATATGATGCACAGCAGAGTATAAAAAAGCAATAAACTCATGCCATCTTCCAAGGCACAGAACATTGAAAGAGTTGCTAGTTGAGAATGAATCACAATGTTTGTGTCTTGTCTCTGTCAAAGGACTCATCTACACAGAGGGTAACAGTGAATTTTTGTGACTGCTTTTTTGATTCAAAAACAAAGCACACATTATGAATCCGAGTGTTGATGGCTGTTTCTTTGGGGAGAAAATTATGACCATATAAAGGCAAGTCTTTACTACAGTTGTATCAGTACTAAAACTAAGTAATTACTTCTAAAGCTGAATTATACGGTCCAAAAGTTAAGTAATTTTCATGTTACTTTGCTCACAACACATAGTAGCTATGACTCTTGATCCAGATTGTCAGTGATGTAAATGGGTATGGACCTATCAAGTTCAGTAAAAGGCCTAGACTCCCATCAGCTTAGATGTGTATTGGAACTGAACATGTGGTAGTGGACTCCCAGACGTTTTGGGGCAATAGACTTAGCAGTAGAAAAAGTGAACCCAAAATGTGTATCCTATTAAGGTTTAATCCTGTGCTTTTTCTTCTTTTTAGAAGTGCTTCACTCAGTGTCCTAATCACAGTGTATTATGTTGCTGCTTCACAATCACACTCCAAATGCAAATCACTTCATTGGTTACTTCGTGACAGCAAGCCCTGTCAGCAGTAGGTACTTTGAATATGCCAATAAGATTTTAACTGCTTTGAAATGGTTGCAGGGGACACTCTTTCAGGAGATTACAATCAGGACATTCCGTCAGCGGGCTGCTAAAATAGCAGTGCTTTATTTCCACCAGCCTATATGCATTGAGCTAATAAGTGATTACTGTCTTTGTATCTTTATGTTTCAGGATTTGGTAGAGCATTTTGTTCAGTGAACAATGATTTTGTCTTCTCAAGGCATATGCAGCTTCATTAATATTGATGAAGCTTGTATGCATGCATCAAAAAAAGGACTTATACCCTTTATAATCAATATTTATCTAGGCAAATTTAGCTTCATCATTGTCTATTTACTAAAAATAAGCCTTGTGCTGTTGATTTATAACTTCTGTCTGGTTTGTGTTGTGAACAGTTACCATCATCATGATCTCTGAGACTATGTAACCATCTTCTGCTGGTTTAGGAGAAGGAAGCTAACTGTCATCTTTACAAAAAGGATGTCCATTTGACAGTTGTCCCTCTGTCATTTCGTGAATCTGTGGACAATAGAGGTGAAAGCTTAGAGATTAATACAGTTATCTTAGAGATTAATACAGTTAAACACATTTTATTATTATTTTCATGTGATTCTAGTTCTGCATTTTAAGTGTACTGTAAAGTGCCATGCGTGAAGTTGCAGATCAGAAGCAAGAAAATGCTCTTCAGAGCACTTTCCACATTGCAAGTGCTTCTGACGGGCTTGTTTCTTTCATTCAAGTTGAACTGTTGAGCTGAGTTTTTATTTGATAATTTAGAAATTATATTTGTAAAGGGAAGATAAGAAAGGGGGATTTGCCTTTAAAGTACTGAGAAGTGTTCAAGTTTTTAGTATGTATCTTTACATGTAATTTTGATATGCATATATGCACAAAATATTTTTTCTAAGTTCTTTTTACCAGTTAAAACTAATCTGTCCTGGTTTATGGGAGTACTGTTCTAGGAGATTCTACCCTTTCTTAATAAAGCCTTTTTAAGCAGGTGGTAAAGCTAGTGTAGTCCCTAAGCATGAGTGTCTGAAAACAGAATTTCTCCTTTAAATTTAACAGAAAACCTCTGTGATCATCTGCTACTATTTTATTCTTCAAATAAACTTATTTTATTCCTCATTTATATAATCCTTTGTTACACTATGAATAGAGCCTGACAAAATCATGTGGTCTCTTGGATGAATTGCTTTGCCTTTGGGTCAGTCAATTTCCAAGACTTCCAGATTTCCATATCATGGGCTGATTTATACCATTCCCTGATTGTCCCAACCTGAGGCCATTCTTTCAGGGACAAAAGCTTTTCCAGCAGCTCATCTAGCATAATTTGAAATGCCTTCTAGCCTTTTGGAGCACTCTGCTTGTTATAAGCCATTTAATTGAATTCCAGATACCTTTCAAGTAAGTCCAACTACTTGTTTTAGCTGTCTTCCACAGAGAGACATTTCTTAGTTCATATGATTCTAGCTTCTCATTTAGGTAGCAGTCCTTCACTATGCCAGTCTTTCCTATTCAGCAGTTTCCTTCTGCAGATTGACACCCTTCTGGTTCTTTAGAACAATGTCCCTTTGTCTCAGTGTTCTTGTGGATAAACAAACCATTCCTCATGTTACATGTATAACAGACAAAAATTGTGTCTTACTTGCCCCCAAATGCCCTTGGTGTTCAAGTGTTCTCTGCAGTATCCTGCTATGAGAAAGCTTTCTTTTGATACACCTTGACAGCTGGAGACAATTCCCTTTCTTGATCTTTGTCTTGGCTTACTCTTTAGGATGCTTCTATAGAACTTATTGTCTGTTCTCCATTATGCATCTTTAAGAGAACATTTTGATACTCTGGAAACCAGGCTAGGAACCCCAGCACCTGGATAATTGGTGTTGGGCTGTCTTGGTGCTCAGTTTATAGCTCTGCAGGAATACCTCATTCTTACCTAATCATTTTGGAATCACTCTTGACTCAAGGTAGGTTAACAGTCAATTGCAAAGCAAACAAGTTTTTCACAGTATCCAAAAACCCCCAAAGGTTTGTAAAAGATTTAAGTGAAAAAATCAAAACAAGCAAAGCAATAAATCATTTTACTTAAAAACACACTTTACTTAACCTAAAATTACCTTAAAGGTTTTATCTATCTTTATCCAAGGACTTTCTTCACAGTATGTCAGGGATGAAGTCTTTCTACATTATCTGTATCTTATATTGGGATAAAGATTCATTGCATCTTAAGCTAACCTAAGTTCAGGCTGCTGTGATTTTGCCCTCACTCCTAGTCATGTTCATGCTTTGCTCTGGTACTAGTGTTTGTGCATCCCAGCAAGCAAGCCCAGACAGGGAGCCAATACAAATAACAACCTAATAGAAAAATGTATCAAAGGGACCAGAATCCTGTACTTAAAGAATTTCCTTTAGAATTTTTGCTCCAGAAACACAGTGAACAAAGACTAATAGTCAAATTGCATTTCTGGTTTCTAAATGCAAAAGACAAAAAAAATATTGTTCTCATGACTCATAAGAGGGTTACACCTGCTATTGTATTTTAAGGAGGTTGCCTAATATTGTACCTAATGCTTAATTTGTTCCATGTTTTTTTCCAGTCTTTTTCATCCAGTTATTTCTTTAAGTTCAGTCAAATAAACTGGAATTTTTAAATTAGACCCAAATTTTCTGTTAATCTAATTATGTTTCCTTTCATTTGACAATAATTCTGAATTCAGAAGAATGATTAAAAGTTAAATATCCCAGAAATAATTGATACATATAAGGCTATATATCTAAAAGCTAAGAGATATGGAATATGTGAAAATAAGTATTATACTCTTTACATGATCAGCAACAAACTAGGAGATCCAAAAGTCTAGAATTTTTTCAAAAATCAGATGCAAACAGATACTGCTTTGACTTACAGGCTTTGATTTAATTAATTTAACTAGAATGAGGTGGATTATTGTGGATAAGCACTGTGTACTCTGCCTGAATCCACACGATCATTTTCCAGGTTTGAAAATAGGTTCACCCATGCAGGTAAGCTTATTCATCATTATTATAACTTTTTTTAGTAGTACACAAAAAGAGAACTGAGGTTTTTTATGTATGAAGGAAAACACATTCTTCTCAGGATTATTTACAGTCTAACATACAGTATACACTGAGAAAGGAGTGGCAAAAAAAACCCAAACAGATAGATGTCTGACCTTTTCTGTGTTCCTTACTTTTAAAATTTCTTTGCCTCTACTGAGCTTCCTAAAAGATCTTCCCTCCATACAAAGAGCACCTACTGCTAATCGCTGCACACAACATCTTACATGGTTCCTGTTTCTTCTCTCCTTTATTTTACTTTGACTATTTATGAGAGACTGGAGCAGTGACGCTTTATTTCCCAGAGCTGGTGAGTGTTCACAGTTCTTTCTTGGTTTTGTCTCCATTCCTTTCTCTTAAAATTCATGAAGACTACACCACTATTAGAGATTCTGATATGTAGGAAACAGATCAATTTGCAGTGGTTCACTAAATGAATTTGAGACCGATGACACCTCTGCTTGAGGATTTCATTGCAAATGAGAAAGTTTAGTAGTCCAACCAATTTTTTCTTCTTGCAGTGAAAAAGGTGCTGTCCTGACATTTAAGCTGATGCCTTCAAACATAGTTATCTGGGATGGGTGCAGGGGTGTGTGTATATTTCATGAGCATACCCAAAGCTACTGTCTCTTAATCTGATACAAGGCCTTGACAGGATTAATTCCTTAGATCTATTATTGAAACTTGCTACATAGTACTCTCTTCATTTCTGTGCATTTTGGGGGGAGTTTACCCTTCTCTCTCCTTCCTAAGCTCTTACTGTAAAACATGCTGCAGTTCTTATCAAGATGGAACAAGTTCATTCTGAAATCAATACTAGATATGAAATGCCTTTCTAACCACCTCCCCGTGATTACAGATCTCACTGCTTTTGACAATTTACTTGACTATGGTGGCTAACAATACTTAAAAGAATTTTAAAATTTAGGCAAGCAAATTCATTGTACAACTGACGATATAAAACAGGATCCTTAAATATTGACAAAATCTTTTTGAATCTATACTTTATCAGTGTTAAAACAAATAGGAATAAATGGAGCATATTTTTATGATCAGTGTGGGTTAGCTACTGATATTATTTCTGTAGTCATATAGTAGAAATAAACCTCTACTGTATTATGTTATGCAATTTCAAGTGAAATTGCTATTGAAAATTTTTGAAGAAGTGAAGTCCTAATTGGGTACAGAATAAAAGAGGGCTCATCATCTGAAATATTCAAAGCATTACATTCTGTGTATTCTGCTGGGAGGCTAAGCAAAGCCCAAAGCAGTACAGAAGCAGACCTCACTCAGGCTGTGGGAGTAGTGCTTGATGCTCTGAGAATGAAAGCAGTCTGTTTTCATGTGCTAGTTTTGTTCCAGAAGTTCTTCCAGAAAGGAAACTGTGGACCACCTGCTTTGGATCCAGTAAACCAACTTAAGTCATGAGCAAGCTCTTCTGTTCAGTGCCACAGGCACTGGGAGACATGGTGAGGAGGAGGAGCCTCACACACCTTTTGGAGGAGGGAATTTCCTAGTGAGAGAAGTCGTCCTGCCTTGGGCATTCGTTTTGTGGTTATGAAAAGATAATTCAGTCTCTGATGAACTACTCCAGCCCCAGCACAGAAAAATTTCCTGTTTCCCTTCAGTGGTTGCTTATGCATTTCTTTCTAGATTATTCTTAGCAGTCACGGACATTGTCTTACCGATCTATTTATCCTGTTGTATTTATTGCACTGATGCCTACTATGACGTTTAACTCTTGGCTAAACATTCCTGTAGTATCTTTTTCTTGACTAAATGTTAAAAGAAATTGATCAAGGATGATTTTTAATTATAAAAGTGCTTTGAAAAGATTTTTTTTAACCTGTATAATTAGAAGACATTTTTAAAGAAAATTTTCCAGCCAATTAGTTCCTAATGAAGCTCAATTTGTTTTACAAATTAACCTTTTCTTAAAATAACAGGATGATTTAATGCAAGAGTTATTCTGCTTATTTCAGCCTATACTACAAGTCCGCTCTTCCACAAATATACATCCCTCCTAAGTCAATAGGAGATAGGATTGAAGTTAATGGGTTTCTGTTCCCCAAAGCTTAACTTAAGCTTATATGTTGACCATGTAACACTAGAATACTAAGACTGTTCCTAGAACTTCACTTTGAGCTCTGGCTTCATTCTTGCTCCAAACCTTGTTGTGCTCTGGTTCTGAAATCCATGTGTTGACTCTCCACGAATTAAGGGTGCCATATAAAATCTGGTTGCCAGTTTTTCAGACTCTTTATTATTTTACTCTCTGTTTATTGGAGTTAGCCCTGCTGCACTGCTTAGTGGCTGAGCCTTCTCTCACCTGTTTTTACACAGCTCTGCTTGTGACTGTCTGATTCTGTCCTTTCTCTGGTGTAAAAAAAGTGCTAAAATTTCCTTGGAGTCAGTGGAGTTAGACAAGTGTAAGAGAAATGTGCATTGGAGGAACATAAGACTATATTTGGCTGTTAGTTATACAGATTTAAGTCCACAGACCCCATAGCCTTCTCTTGTGTAACTGCAGTGGCAGAGTCTTTCCAGGGCTGTTTGGGGTCTGTGCTGCCTGTGTTCTGCCCCATCACAGATGTTTGTTTGTTATTTGAACTGACTTCTTAGTACAGCTTTCTGCTCTAATGAAGTGGGGAAGTGAAATGTTACTTGGTTTAAATGACTTAATATTTTAGGGTACTATGTGAAAATGTTGTGTTGTTGTAGCAGTGTTCAATAGTACGTCATATTAATCATTGAGTGAATGAAATATTACCAACTATACATTTTTTACTGCATTTAGGTCAATGTATATGACTTGTGGCTAATGAGATAGAAAATCATAAGCAATAATAACAACAACTGAAATATTTGCCGTTCTCAGCCAAGTTTCATCACTGAGAAAGGATTTTCAGAGACAGTAAGGGCAGTTAGGCATCCAGCTCCTGTTGAAAGCGCACAGAAGTTGAGTTCCTTAACCTTCATTTACTTGTGCCCAGAAGGTTCTGTTTAATATTGTTGCTGAAAACTGCCCATGCCTACTGGCAGCTGCAACAGCTTTGAGGCCACATTCCTTTCTTGAAGGTGAACACATGATGCTCATTCTGTCTCTCACTGTGGTTGTGTGTAGACACAGTGCGAGTAAATGGAGGACAGTGGTGCTCCACCTCTGCTCTGCCAAGGTGGCTTTGTGGTTCACTCCAGTTGTTTTTAAAGCTGGAATACTGCTGGGAACCAAGTCTGGAAGAAAATCCTGGGGAAAAACTGATCTTTTTCTTTATTTGAGAAAAACTGCCATGTATAAAAAGCTCCTAGGACTGTGACTGGTTTGCACATCTCTCCTATCCTTAGGAAAGACAGTACCATTTGACCATAGCTGGAGACACAGGTCTTTCCTCAAGGGGCATTACACTATCTGCTATGAAGAGAGATGATGGTTGTAGGCAATCTGAATTCAATTGGAGTTCAGCTACCTACAGGGAAAATCCTGACTGAGCTGGATATTTAAAGCACCTCGGGAAGCTCAGGTAAGAAAGCTGGTCGACGTATTACTCCAAGTTATTCTGGAGAGAAAACCACAGCTAACACTTCTGCTTTAAATTATCCCTTTCTGCAGCTAATGATAATTTTGAAGTGGCTTAGAACAGGAGCTGGCTTTTTATTCATTTACTTTTTTGATTTGTAATGGTAAGCAAGATTTAGGCATAGCTATGAGCAAGTTCTGTTGAAATGAGAAGTCTGGGGCTGGCTGGTAGTTAAGTGGACTTATTTACATTTAGAGAGTTCTGGACAGAATTAATAATCAGAGCATTTGTTCT
This sequence comes from Caprimulgus europaeus, assembly GCA_907165065.1. The sequence goes on along the minus strand of OU015531.1, from coordinate 35,530,793 downwards.
TTTCATCCTATCTCCTACAGGCGTTAGGTCATATTTCTAAAGAAAGAAACAAAAAGCAGATTAACAAGTCTCTTGTTTTAAGAGGTAGTTAAGATTGAAAACTGCACAAGTATTGCAAAACTGACTGATCACAATTTCAAATATTTACCTGATGAATACAGTAATGTTTGTCATCTTATACACTCCCTCTACCCTGTTTTTCCCAGCATATTCACTCAAGGTGAGATTTTGTCTTGTACATGTGCCTGTTTATTTAGTGAAACAATCACATGATGTGCCTATCTGTGTGAGTATGTAGTTTATTGCCTCCTACCCTTTTCCCCAACGCTTTTCCATTGGTAAAACTGCTGTATGTCTCTGCCTGTTTACTGTTCTGTTTCAGCTGTGTCCGTCTAGACACTGTGCTCAGCAGAGTATGGATTGTGTTTGAATACAGCCTGGCACAGTGTGGCCCTTACAGGCTCGGGTGGTGAGGCATTAGCGTCATATCAAGTAAAAGATGGTGGCAACTTATCAATGGAAATAGTTGCAAGTATACACAATAGATCTGTTTAGTGATCTTATCTCTCCTGTGGGATCTTTTCCAATATCTTTTTGAAAGTTAGATCGTTCACAATCAAGGAGGAAAACAGAGGAACAAATATGGTGCATCTCCCTATTAAGGACTCAGCTTCTCTATCTTCCAGCTTCTATTAGAAACCCCAGGTCTTTCCGTACTGCGTACATTTTATTTTGGAATAAGTGCACTTTTCAGATTTTCTGCTCAGGGCCAAATAAGCTCTTCCATTAAAGAACTGCAGTGAGAGTGGTACTCCCTTGTTTCCACCCTTTAGGACTGAAGAGACTTTATGTGCTGCATGCTGATCTGTTAGAGTTGGGTCAGTGCAAGGTTAGATATCTCACCATGATAACCAACAGTGATTTTTTAAAAAGTGAATTTACCATGTGAGTCGATAATAAAACAGCATGAAATATTGTAATTTGTCTCACCAAAACATGCAGTTAAATGGAAAAGAAATATATGTCATTTATTAAGTACATTTGATTTAGCTGACAGTGGTAGGAATTTGAGAATACTTTTATTATGCTCTAATTCTTCTATGTTCATTCTTCAATACAAATACTGTACTTGGAACTAATTTTCATCTATTACACATTTCATAATACTATTAGTCTGATTAATTAATGCATAATACATCCTGGAGACTAATTTGTTTACTCCTAGAAGGCTCATTAGGACTTGCTATATGAATGTGAGACTAGATTTTAAAGTGAGCCACCTTCTAAAGATTGGATCATATGCCTGCTTTGCAGTAAACTGGCAAATGAAAATCTGGTAATCTATAACCCGTGCTGGCGTGCCAAAGTGTGTTAAAAGTTTACTGAAGCTAGATGCATAGCTAGACACTTCTCACAGCTAAAAAAATGTATTTCCTTATAATAGATATAGCTTTATATATTTCAAACCAGAATACTGATTTAGTAGGACAATCTGCCACTACTGCAAATCTGAATGGAGTGGTACATGCATTTTTCTTTTGGATTTAAATGCGTGTTGTATTCTCATAGTTTCACCTTAGTTATTTTACTTTTTAATTATATTGTCTAACCAGAATGAATAGATAACTGTGCACTGAAGCTAAACATTTACGAAATACAGTAAAATTTGGGAAGATTCCCTTGAGTGCTGTGAGTCAGTCTAGATTTTGTTGCCTGCTGCTGTATAATAGTGTCACATTGTTCTAAATTTTTATCCAGCTGACCTAAGAGGAACTTTAATTTTTTAAGTCTTGCTGTTTCATACTAGCATGAATACTGAATGTTTTGTAACACTGGTCCAAGCAGTGTTAGAAAATTGAGTATCCTTACAGAAAGAGACAGAGTAGTGGCTCTTGTAGGAGTATATGTACTTAGGTCGTTACATATAAGATCCCATATATGTGTGGGTGTGTGCATCTATATAGTATATATAGTTATAAAAAGACCCTATTCATCACTACCCTCCAGTCAGTAAAGCTGATTTTTATTCTTTTTGTTTTCTATCTGTTGGCCTTTTCAAATAGAGGAGGTAGTAGGACAAGGCATTTCCAAAAGTTTTGTCTTAGTCTGGTATTCTCTGCAGACAAGTGATTTAAAAATGTTCTTAAGGTAGTTATGATCAGTAACCACAAGTTCTGAAATAAATAATTATGTACATGTCTTTCATTTTCAAAACTTGTATCGGAAAACCTCCCAGAACAGGCGTGTAGTGAGACTTCCTGCTTTCTGTCAAATTTCTGTCAAATATACTTTTCTTACTGTGAAAATAGTCTAATTTTCACAGTATTGGGAACCTCATGTTTGAGCTCTGCCTTGATTAGGAAAATGTGAATCCACAAAATGAAGAAAATGAGTTAACTGACTTTTTCTTTCATCCCCATTCACAAAAAGTTCGAGTTAAAATAGCAATAACTTTGGCTTTGAGTTGCGATTTAACAGTCTTTATTCTTCTTTCAGGAGGAATATTTGCATTCCTCTTCATGCTACTGTGAAATCACAGATGCCATTAAAGTTTTTTGATGATGTCCCATTCTTTCTTTTCAGCTCTTTTCTTCTTGTCACACAACCTTTTATGTCACTGAACAGAGGCTGTCTTGACGATCTACAATTCAGTCTTTAGACTGAAGTCTTAGCCCTGCTGAATGAATTAGAAGGTTTGTTATTTATTTTAGAGTCTAAATTTTGAGTGTTAGCCTTTTGTTGGTCATAAAAATTGCCATGGATTTGTGCCTTTCATTTATTTCTTGGATGCTTACCAGAAATATCTGTTGTTTATGACCAATAAAGGAAGTCCATTTTCTGAATCATCCTGGTGAGATCAGCATATTGGTTCACACATGTATGTTGTATGTTTTAGTTAGTATGTTAAGTTTGGATTTGAAAGAGCTTCACCTTGCTGTTGTGTGGCATATGCTTTGACAGGCATATGTACAAAACATAGTCTCGCTATCTACTGCTAGTTGCTTGATGTTGTGTTTAATTGAATACACTGTGTAAATCTTTGGCACCAGTAATTTGTCATTGTACTTGAAACAAAACAGGTTGTGGAAAAAAATGAAGTGTTTCATGAATTATGGAAAATGGAATTGCCCACTAATAGCTCTCAGTCTTACTAAGGTGGAGATTAATAGAGAGTCTCCTGTCTTTCAGGGATAATAGCACAAATGCTTTTATCTTGCAGAATTTCTCTTTCTAAGTTTTGGAATTGAGAAGGGTTGACAAACTAACTCTGTCTCTCTAAATTATCTACATCCTCCTAAATCACTTCATGAGCTAGGTGTTCTTCTCCAGCAGATATTCTGGAAGAGCCAATAAACAAGCCAATAAACAAGCAGTTCTAAATGAGCTTGTCATGATTATATGCACAACCTGTAAATATTATTTCATCAACACTATTTTATTCCAATAATCAAGCCAATTATTTTATAATTCAACTAATATAATTGTGCATTTTATTTAAGAACTCTATTTTAAAAAATATATTTAGTTTTGATGCACTCTGAATTACTGAATTACACATTCCTTGTAGAAATTCATCACTGAAAATCAACTAATCAATAACCAATATTTTTGGCATGTCACTACACTCAAATTCATGATCAATTTGTGGAAAAAAAAAAAAAAAGAATTTAAAAAAAAAAATCTTGAGGATTGTCCTGTATTTGTTCCTCAGGGACATTTGGGTCATTTTAGAGGTATTCCAGGACATACCTGCACTGGAAATAGTACTATTGTGCCAAGGAATAAGCTGATTGCCTTATTATTCAATATGGTTCAAAATATTGTGTATACAAAATTCTTGTTTCTCACTGCTTCCACACTCCAGCTGCTGTGACAGAGAAAACTAAACTAAACTAAACAAAAAAAAACCCAAAAACTCTGCTTTGGGGTTTTAATTTCTACTTTGTAACTGCTGTAGTATACAAATGATTTTGATTTCTGTTAAGAATGCAGTTTAAGACCAAGTTTATGCACCTCTGGTACACTGGCAGCTCCCTGGCAAATAAATCAAGAGATACATTCCCTCGTTTAGATGTCAGAGTAGGCATTGTGGAGTGAAACGGATTTCTCAGATACTTCTCCTTGACAACACTGTTGAAAACACTTAGAGTTAATTCTTGATCCCTGGAATGCAATAGAGTTTTGGTCCTGTTTTTTACTTCAGTGGGAAGAGAATGTGTTCCTGAAAGGAGTTAGCGGAGTGCCCAGGACAAGCTAATTTGTTTTCCTAACACAGTTCAGCTCTGTTAGAAAACACTTTTCAAAAAGAATTAAACTTTCTCCTGGTATGGACAGGACTAATGAAACTTCCTTCAGAGCCCATCAGCACTCCTCGTTTATCATCAACCAGAGGGACTGCTGTCTAGTGACAGGAGACACTGTCCAATCCTAATGGAAGCCAGTAGCATCTGCTGTGTGAGTGGGTAAGCAAAACTGACAACTTAAGATGTCTTGAGAGCTCTTCTGCAGCAGCAGGTGTTTCCTGTGGTTCAAAACAGGGTAGGCAAAGCTTCCCTTGATGAGTCTTCAGCGTCTGTCCTTATCTGTACCTCCATACACCTGAGTAGTCCTTTACCTCAGCAATACTGTTGCCTGTAAGTTCAAGTAATAAGACTGGAAATCTCTCTTGCATGAGTTTTAAAGAAAGTAGTTGTTTAATATTAAGCACTTGTTTCCAAACTGCCTGAAACTATGTAGCAGATAAGCAAAGTGTATAACTGTCCTTTAGCACTGTTGATTAAAGCTTAGATTATTTCAGCAGGTTAAAACAATTTGTCTTGCCATTGATATTCCCATGGCAGGGACCAGAGCTCCTGTGCAGAAAGTAATTCTAGCATCAACCACAAGGTTATGTGTTCAGCACTTGGTACTCTGAGGTGGGCTCCCTGCAAACCATGGGGAAAGAGAGAAATTCAGCACTTCCCTCTATTATACCACTTTTCAATCTTTCATTAAATTACATTGTATGTAATTCTTGAGCATGGAATGGTCTTCTTAAGTGGTTTTAGGAAGTAGATATTTTATGTGTCACCTGTAAACATGTTTTAGCAAGCTGCAGGTGGAATATTTAACACCAGCTAGAGAGAATAGTGCAAAGAGGCTGTAGATGTGTAGTCAGTTAGGAATGTACAATATTTAGAATCAATATAATTTACAAGGTCCTTGGATTCTTTGCCCTGCAGAATTGAGGGATCTATGAGCAAGTAAGTATACTGGGACATAAAACACCTCTGGCAGTTCCTAACCCCTTATTGCTTAAAGCCATATTGTATCTACTTCTTATTTTGTGATGCTTAGATTTACTTCAGAGACATATAGTAAGAATAATAACTTATCATCTGGTTTTTTTCTTATCTTCTTAATTCTAATTGACATGCAAATACTCACCTTTCAGCTTTTTCCACTACTGCAGCTAACAAAAAGGCATGAAATGTACATAAAGGCTAGCATTGCAGGATTTTACAGGTGTATGTCACAGAAAAGGGAGTGTGCATTGTAACGTACAGTAGTGATCCATGTGATTAATTTCAGGACACTAGTGTATGTTCTTTGAATTCTAAATTACATAACTCACTTAGAAAACTATAGCAAATAATATGCTAAAAAATTCCTTTATTCTGAATATCACCTGTGCAGCTGATGAAAGCATGCGTTTCCTAAGGAAATATTTTTTTAAAACATGGAGTACGGTAAGTTGTAATGAGCATGTGCACACTGAACAGTTAATTTAGTTAAGCTTCCATAAGCATAATACAGGATGAATTCAAGGATAGTCGGCATTACCTCGGACTGATTTCAGATATGTTGCACAAAACAAAAGGGACTTGATGTTTTCAGTAGCAAGATGTCTTAGGCCACAGTTTCAGCACTGCTACTCGAAAACTACTATCTGTCCTTTCCTCTCTGTTTTCCAAGCTGGCCTTTCATCCAGTCTTTAGCTCACTGACACAAGAAGCATTGGTGCAGCTGTGTCATGAAAGGGATAAGGGAGTTAATCTAGATAAAAAAATAATCTGTTATCATCTAATTTTAGAAAGCTTTATTTTATTAATTTATATATTTTAAGGTAACATAACGTGAATCCACCCCATACTGTAGCCACAGGAACAAGTTTATAGCTAAAGCAGCATTACAAAAAGACTCTTTAAATTCAGGCACATTTTGTAGAAACTTCCTGTTAATGTCAGTGCCTAGTGTGGATCAGACCTGCTGCCATACGGAATGCTGCTCGCTCTTTCCATTTGTGCAGTCCTTTGAAAGCCACTGCATTTTTTTGCTGGAAGAAAGTAGTGTCATGGTTCATCTGATAGGTATTTCAGAAATGTGGAGCACCATCACTGAGGTCTGGGGGAACTGAGTGGACGTTTGAGTAGTCGCCTCCCCTGAAACTGCAGAACCTGTAACAGGTGAGTTGCTGTGGTAGTGAAGGAAAATTTTTTCTTCTGATGTTGTTTAAGTCCTTGAAGTCATGTGTAATCCTGACTGACTAAAACCACAGCAAATGTGGCCATTTACACCAATAAAGACAAGACTTTTACTCTGATCTTGCAGTTGATGTACTAAACTAAGTTGGATGCTAAATGGTGTAGCTAATAGGAAATATGAGTTATGCATTTCTTTTGAAAGAACAGTCAGTTTAATCTGCTTTAGTGCTTGATTTGCACCCTTTAATGTGTACTGTAAATTAAAGACTTTTTTAAAAAACAATCTATTTAGATCTTTTTTCACTCCCTGTACTTAATACTTTCACCTCCCTCCCAGGCCATCTTCTGTTTGTCATTGTGTGCATTGCACAAGGACAGCTTCAGAAAAGCAATATTTCCAGCTTTAAACAAGAATCTGCTTAAAAATTCTCTTTGAGGAAAAACCGTACGTAGAACATCATCCTTCGTAATCACATTAGTAAGAGACTAAAGTAATTTCTTATCGCCTTTGCAAATTAAGATTTCGTTAGCATGCTTTTTATTTCTTCCAAAGTTTGTCTTAATGAACCCACCACTTTCAATCAGTATGAGAAAATGGTAGAAATGATGTCAGAAGAATTTAATTACACTCAGCAGTAAGTATGCATGTTGACAATAATATTTTTATTTTAGAGAGAAACATTAGATGTTGAGGTCACAAGGAAAAAAAAAGGATAAAAATGTGATTCTGTTGAGAATGATTTTTCTAAAGATTTTTGCATTTAATAAATGTGAAGGTAGGCTGTAATTGTGCTTATCAACCAGATCAATGATCCATTCCTGAAATTATTTCCATTTTCCTTTACTGTGATGTTGATTTGGGGGAAAGGTGGCAGGAGTAGCAGAAGTAAAGGGAACAGAAAAAAATCATTTTTTCTGTCTGCTGATAGACTAGCTATCCCTGAATCTTCAATAAAATTGCAAAACTGGAGACATAACAGAGAATGTTCACATTTATTATTTTTTTGAGTACATGATTTATATAAAATTGTTACTTTTTTCATGGCACAATACAAGGCTTATTCTTCTCACTCAAAAAAAAGAAAGGTCATTCCTTACAGAGGGAGCAAAACCGAATCTGCATTTTTTTAAAAGGGTTATGATTTTTGAAGAAAACTTCCACCCATTAGGCTATGCTTCCTGTGTGTGCCAGGAGTGCCCTAGTAGGATATTTGAACTTAGCTAAGATTTTCAGAAGTAACCAATAATTTTGTGTTCTTCATACTTCAGATGTTGAAAATTAGGTGAAAAAATATCTCGATGCCCCAAAATGCATATTTTTAGGTGGTTTTTCCTTCACCTTCCTCCAATATGAAAGTTTCTCAGAAAAGTGCCTGTTGGTTTGCATAGCCACATCTAGTTTCTTTTCATACTAGGTAAGAGAATTTATCAGCTGATAGATTGGCACATTGGTATAATTCTCCAGAACAGTAGTTTTCTTCATGTTTGTGTGGATCAAAGTCAGCGAGACTAGATTGTGACACAACAGAGATGTTTTTCAGCTACAGTGCTTGCACTGAAAGGAGTGAAAATGGAATGTGTTGAACTTCTCCAGGCTTCTCACAAGTGTGCATTGGGTTAAGCCCTTTTCCTAATAACTTCCTGCGTCTGGGATGCTTGCTGGTTTAACAGTGTTTCTCAGAAAGTACTTCTTCCCAAATTCCCTGTATTCCTACCTGCATTGTATATGAAGAGAGCATCCTGTTAGTCTGTAAATATTCTGGTAATGCTGAGTTTCCCCATGTACTCTTCTGAAGTGTCTGGGTACCCAGTTTGTAAGGATTGCTGCATATGTAGGAATGGTATGTCTCATTTTCTGTTGTTTTCACTTCTGCTGATAAATCATTCTTACTACAGACTGAGATAAATGTATTTACTTATAAAATCTGAAACTCTAAATCTTTGAAAAAGCTGCTGGCTAGGACTTGCAAGACAAGTTGCATGATAGTTATCCAAAGAATGAATTTAAGAGGCCCCTCTCTGTCTTTATTGAGTTTGGAACTTGCAGACAAACAACCCCTATGGTCAGACTCTGTCATGGTACATCCATACCATACATCCACTAGTTGTGTTCAGAGGGGAAAATTACACATTAGCCAAGCTATGCTAGCTTTTATATCCTCTTAATTTCTTAGTGCCTTTGTTACATTTCACTTTCCTGATAAATCTTTTCTCCTTTCTCCCCCTTTTTTAATCCTTCAATGATTTTCTGAATCTTTATCGCGGTCTGTTCCTTTCTATTCTGTTTGCGCCCTCCTGGCAGTGCTAATGCTGCATGAGCATGTCCAGTTGCAATGTTGCATATCTAGCCAGGTGTGAAACAGGATCAGCAATTAGTTGCTGTTGGGCTAATGGCTTTGCAGTGGCTTAGCCAGCTGTGCAGCAGAGTGCCCTCTGCACAGGGACGGGTAGTGCTGAACTGAGTCAAGTCCTGTTGCATTCCATTTGTGCCAATAATTTATTTTTAATGTTTTATATTTTAACATCTGGAATCTATAGTAAATTCAGATCTGCTTATACACATGCTATGTAGATGCAGAGATACAGACATCTAAACAGTGCGATACACTGGAAGGATTGCTGGGAGAGACGTTAATCTGAGAGGAGCTTGTTTGTACGCTACAGCTCGTAACAACACTTAGTTTTTAGCAAGGGGAAAAGAGAAATCAGAAGTAAACACTCTTTCAGAGAAATGTGGAAAGTCAGAATACAGACACCATAATAATAACAGTAACAGTAATAGTAATAAAATTAGATACTACACCAGCATTCCATTGAACAAACCCCTCCTTTTCTGAAATGAAAGCTTTGCTAAAAATCCCAAATACAAGGTGAAGGACAGACTGAAGCATGCAGCCTGCTGATCCAATGCTTCAGTGAGAACAGATGGTATTCTGAAACAGTCCATTTGTGATCATTCCATAATAAAGATTAAAGTTGCATATTCCCCAACAGAGGTGCTTTCGGCAGCCTGCCAACTCACAAGCAAGTTCTTGGCCCTCCTTTTCCAGCATTTGACTTCTTTTTTGGTTTTTTTTCAACTTTTCTGAATCATATAATTTTTCCAATTATAAATCTTTCTATAAAAAGTCAAGATAAATAAAAGATTTTATATTGCCATTGTTTTCCTGTTATAATAGTCTACGAACTGCAGTAGGAAATAGTTTTATTGTTCCAGACCATAATCTTTCAGTAATGTTTTTAGTCATACGCGTGTTGGAGCTGTACTCTGTTTCCAAGGTGTGTGAGGATGATAATTACACAATGAATGCAGGGCATTTTCTCATTGAATTTGTCCTTGTGAGCTAAGAAGTGTGGAGGTGTTATAACAAGGCAGCAGCTGTAACTGACATTCTAATCACAGTTGGGAGTCTGATATAAATTAATTTCTTTCTTTTTTTCTTTCTTTCTTTTTTGTGGGGGAGGGGTAGCAGGGGGGCGACAGGAACTGGCTGTTATATTACTGGTTATAGTAGAGCTCATACCCTGACAGGTTGTATAGTAGTGGACAACCATCTGATAACCTGGGATAGCAATACCGAAAAAATAATAAGCTGCTTATAAATGCTAGGTATACAGGTATTACATCACACTTTTTAAGTTTAATGTGCTCTGAATTTTGGTGCATTTCCAATAAAACTGATAACTACATTTTCAGAGGTTCATTATTTTCTTTTATTACTTTTATGCAGCATGTCAATTTTAGAACATTGTCCATGTATCATCTTATTGGTATTACATTTGAAATATATATGTATGCTGAAAAAAAAGTTTTTAAAGCAGTGTTTGAACTATGAATGCACATACCAGTTTATTATAATAATACATAAACAAATAGGTATTCAGGCCCTGATTCACTCGGAGTTGTTTCAAAGGCATTGAGTTCTTACTGTATTTTGATCAAAGATGTTTATTAACATTGAAATAAATGCTTGCTTTCACCCTTCCTCAATTACTTGCTGTTCAGTAACCATTCAGATGAGGAAGCTTTGTTTGAATTCTATAATTCTTTTAACACTTGCTGGAATTATGCCAATTTGCAATCTGTGAGATGAAGAACACTGATACATACATCAAGGATACAGTTGAGATTACCTAGTGTCTGTATGGGATGTACATAATGTGTTTCTTTCTCTCCATAAATACTAAGTTTCCTATTATGATAGATAATGAATGTAAATGCCTTCTTACTGTAAATACCATATATTATCTCTGAAGAGATCTTCTGCCTTCCACTATTCTTTTAGAAACCATTGGAGGAACCTTTTTAACATTTAATACTTGGTTGCATTGCTGTGTTGGTTGCAGTGGTCGTCTCATCCTTGAGGCTGGTGGCTGTGATACCACAAGTAAAAAAGGTGAATGGTAGGACTTTTGTAAATAACACTGAATACCTTTTGAGAATGTGGCCCAGCATAAAACAAAATGCCAAATAAATATGTTTGAAGCTCTGAAACAATAAGTAATTAAGAATTCTGGGTACTGTCTATATTGAAAGAGATAAAAGGAAAATACTCGGCTTCTACAGAGATTCTTGACTAGTATAGCTAAAATGATATTGGTTATAGTGCATGGCTGTGCAGGGTCAAATGCATTAGTTGTATTGTGTTATTGGAAGCAATTTTGTACCCTGAATATACTGTGGCATGTTCATATAATCTCTGGGCAGGCAAAGAAATAATTCAAGTAGGCCACAGCCTTAGAAAAGGCTGCTAAATAAGATTAAAAGATCTTTGAAGACAAGGCTTGAGTGAGAATTGTAATACTTTGTGCTGTTGAAGTAAATTTTGTTCAATGCTAATCAGTAAGAATTGTGACCATGTTATAAAAATGGAATATGATAATTTTTTAGGTTTCTCTCTGTGTGCTGTCATTTTCTCACCCAGAAGAAACAATCATTACTTCAGGTTAAATGTTTGAAACTGCTCACAACAGTCATTTTTCTTTGTTCTTTGTCAAAATCCAGAGATCCTTCATAGAATCATTATATAACCATTTCTCCATTTATCTTCAGACATTGTATGAAGAGGTACAAAAGTGTGTCATATGAGAACAGATTACGTGTAAACAATGCTGTTCTCTGAAACTAGACTTTGATTCACAATGTCAAGATTCTTGCTGTGAAGCACAGCATCCATTACCAGTGCTTTAGTTCCCTTTTTCAAAGAGCTAAGGGTCCCTAGTAAACTTGCAATGGGACACATCATAAGAGGATTTAATATGTTCTTCCTAACAATCAAAACAGTTATAAATCTATTTTTTTTCCATAACACGTGTATTTCCACGCTGTAGTTAGGGAAGACCTGATCTTCAATCACTTTGGCGAGCTGATAGCATCACCACAGTGTATGAATGTACTTTACCTGGCTCAGTTTGTAACAAAGTGCCTGACTTTACAGTGGCTCAAGTGTCAGTAATGATCTTCATGCTAAAGCTAAGACAAGCACTGCCCTCCCAAATGGAGCACAGTAAAGGTAGGATTATTATTTCTTTTCCCCTCTTATCTGCCTGATGAAGTCAAACTCTCACAGACTAGCACAGTCTGATTATTTTATAAAGGCGCACGGGCTACTCTGGCTGGTTACTATGAGTAGGAAAGTACTGTGCTCTTCCCATCTCTTGTGACAATGATGACAGAACTACTGGAACTCTGCCTGAAGGATTGTAGAATCATAGAATGGTTTGGGTTGGAAAAGACCTTAAAGATCATCAAGTTCCAACCCTCTTGCCATGAGAGGGGACACCTTCCACTAGATCAGGTTGCTCAAAGCCTCGTCCAACCTGGCCCTTTGAACACTTCCAGGGGGAAGCATCCACAACTTCCTTGGGCAACCTGTTCCAGTGTCTCACCACCCTCACAGTCAAGAATTTCTTCCTAATATTTAATCTCAATCTTCCCTCTTCCAGTTTAAAGCCATTGCTCCTTGTTCTACCACTTCCTGCTCTTGCCAGTAGTTCCTCCCCAGCCTTCCTGGAACCCCTTCAGCTACTGGAAGGCTGCTATAAGATCTCCTCTAAGCCTTCTCTTCTCCAGGCTGAACAGCCCCAACTCTCTCAGCCTGTCCTCATAGGAGAGGTGCTCCAGCCCTCTGGACATGCTTGTGGCCTCCTCCAGACTCACTTCAGTAGATCCATGTCCTTCTGATGTTGGGGACCCCAGAACTGGAGGCAGCACTGCAGATGGGGTCTCAGGAGAGTGGAGTAGAGGGACAGAATCACCTCCGTCGACCTGCTGGCCACACTTCTCTTGATGCAGCCCAGGACAAAGTTGGCCTCCTGGGCTGCATGCACACATTGTTGGATCGTATTGAGTTTCTCATCCACCAGTACACCCAAGTCATTCTCCTCAGGGCTGCTCTTGACTCATTCTCATGCGAATAGAAGAAAAACTGGTGGTGTCTCTCCACCAGTGCAACCTCTTTTGTTCTCTTTTACAATGCTTCCTCGCAGAGCTCCTTCCTAAAAAGTTGTCCCTAACCCTGCCTCTCCTTAAATTAGCACATGTGGTTTGTTATGTGTCCCTGAAATACACCATGATCACCAGGAATGAGAACTTACATGTCCTGCCATGAGAACTGTGTCCTGCCATAGTTTAATATCTCTGTATGGCATAGAACAGTCTGGTGTACAGATTGAAACATTTAAATTCTTCCTAGTTATAACCTAGGAGAAAGTCTGAAAATCTGAAAGTACCTGACAGCTCCTTTGGGCTGTACTTCTGGAACAGTTATTAAAGTGTCACATGAAGTTAGCACATGAGCGGTATTAAAGAAACAACATGTACATACATATATGCAATGTGCACCTGTGTGTACATTCATTTTTATTGTTAAATATGATTTGTAATTTTTTCAATTCCAATGCAAACTTTGGGCCTCTTAATGTTTCCTTTCTTCTTGTGTTTTTAAACCACTGTTGAATTATAGAAATACAGAAAGCAGTACTGCAGGATCTTTAGTATTATGCTACCAGACAGCAGCATTCCCAGTTTCTGGATTTGGCATTCTACTTTTTTTTCTCTAGCTGAAAACATTTGCTTTTGGAGACAAATGTAATCACGTTGGTATCACATGAAATTTTAAGCAACTGAAACCAGAGTAAGAGCATGTCTTTGAAAATGACGTGTAAAGATAAATGGTTTGACACAGGCCCTCTGGTGAATTTAAAATCACTTAAAGAGCAGTAGCAGGTGCCTTGTAGAAGCAGGTCTTTTGAGATGGTTTGTATTTTCTGAGCTTTTCAGTCCTGTGTGTTTGGTTTGGAGCAGGAGAGAGGGAGGGACCCTGAAGGCAGCAAAATAAACTGGCTCTTCACACCTTCACCTGTGATTACTCAGGGGAATGTGATGCTGTGACATCTTCCATACCTATGTTTTGAAATTCATCTAAGGTTACTCAGAAGAGAGACTACTTGGGAATCTGCATCTAAATCTGGAGAGTGAATGGTTGTCCTGTTTTGGGGGCAGGAGGAAAAGAAGGTTCACTGTTAGAAATAATTTTTTTCATGGTTATGCAAAGCGATTGCATCTGCTCTCACACTCGGGTAGAGTTAGAGGAAGGATGTAAGACCATTAGAATAAATAGTGTGGCAAGACTAAGTGTCAAGAAAAAGGTTAGAGAAATACTCAACTGTATGTTTGGTTTGTTTATTTATTTAATCTTCTTTTTACTCCCTTATTAAGTGCTACAGTTCTCTCTCCTTTTTTGACCAATTAATAATTGGTGTAATTTATATCCCAGTTTACCTTACATTTTGAATTTTTCTTGATGTATAACTTTCAGTTGCTGAGTAGATGTAGATGTAAAACAGATACAAATAATGAAAAGAGCTGCTTCTCACTGGATTTAGTAATCAGTTAGACAAACATTTATAAAAAGAGCACCTGTATTCCTTCCGAGGTTTGGATATCTATGTGAAGTCAAGACTGGAATTTCTCTGTACCTCGAAGTAGACACTGTTTAGTTACATTAAACAAAGTGTTTTTCAGGAACTTGATGTGAGGCTTTTCCCTGTGTGCATACAACAGGTATGTAACTAACTAAAGCAAGGTGATCTACTGGGAAGTGCAGACCCAAGCAGACAGTGGGAGACACTCTCTGGGCAGTCACTGAGAGCACTGAAGAGTAACTATAAATAGGAGGATTTTCTTGCCTTCGTGTTTTATACTGTCTGAATGTTAGTTACTGCAAGATGAATGGCAGTAAAGGCAAAACATTCCCCATTGCCTCTTTATTGTGAAAGCTATTAAAGAGCTTTTGAATGTGCCTGCATCATTCTTGGTTTGTTTTCTTCTAACTTGGGCTCACTTCTCTCATCTCTGTGAGTTCACTACTACTGTGAGGTCACTCTGTATAAAGACTGATTTAATACATGGAGGTAGATCTTCAGCTGGTGTAAATCAGCCTTTAATGTTCTTGGAATGTGATTTATGTCATATTATGATTCAGTCTTTATCTCAAGGCTTAAAACTTATAAGCCAAACAATACATAATGCAACCATTTCACAATGTTTTACATAACAAATATTTTAAATCCATGGTCTCTGTGAATCCTAATTTCTGGGTGGAGTTTTTATTTATATCCAGCCAAATGACCACACTGTCATTGATCATGTGTTTTACCAGACAGGTCTCAATTCTTGAAGTTCCTTTAAATTACAGAAGTATTGTGTTTGCTGATGCATGCCTTTGTCCACTACAGCTAATTACCAAGATGTGTACATAAGAAAAAGCATTTCTCTTCTATCATCCTGCCCTGGCCATGATTCATTCCAGGTTGCCACAATCAAGTATTTGCGGCATCACAGTTCATTACTGCATAAGCGAGTTTGATGTCACAGAATCATTGTTTTCTTGCCTGTGCCTCTAGTTGAGAAGAGGAACAGACTGTAATTAGGAGGAAAGTCACTTCTGTGGTACATGGGCACATGCACCATCTTGGAAATCAGCAGTGAAAAATAAGAGAATAGACAAAAATAAATCCCTTTAAATAGAATTAGTAAAAGGTATGATTTGAAGGTGATGACTGAGAAAAATGATGCTATATGAAAGATAAAAGGCAGTTTGTGCATCTAAGGTTAATTTTAACCTAAAAAGGTGAAGTAGGTTTAAAGAGTAATTATATCCAACTTGAAGTAGCTGATAACTTGATTACAGAATATTGTGTTGACTGATAGATACATTCGAAGAAATTAAATTCCAATGCTGAGGAAGAGAAACTCCAAGAATTAAAATGTAAGAAATAGTAGCACGAGCCTCAAAACCCTGTGGTATTTTCAGGTACAGTTCTGTTTCAGGGGTCACTGCTCATCTGTTCATCCTGCTCCCCACTGGGCTGGTGCAAGTGTTAGTTGAGTTGCATCATAACCAGAATGACTGAAATTATTACAGGTAGAAACAAAATAACTGAATTTGGTGGCAAAAATGAATGTCTGGATTTTTTAAATGCAGATTGTTTCCCAATATAACTCCACGACAGCTATGCAGGTACCAGGGAGCAGCCCTTCAAAGAGCTGCCACCCATCTGACGTGTGCTGGAGTGGCACAAGTGTGGCTGTGCAGAGAACTGCTGCGAGACCTGCCCCCTCTTAACCTCTCATGTGTGCTCTAAGTTTTCACATTGTATTAAACAATTGTGCATATTTTTTTCTACTTGGAGTACACTTTTTCTTATTAAAGGGGATAAAAGACCTAGAGGCCTGAAAGCCAGCCAGCTTTTCTCATGTCTGATCAAAGTATTAGATTATTAAAAATACAGTATCAGGTTTTAAACATCAGTGCCCCTTACTCTTGTTTACAGCTGTTGTGATATTGTGGAGTTTCAAATATCAGTAATACAAGTAGATATGCTGTGTAATCAGTAGAGATATTTTAGATTATTTTTTTAAACACAAAATTAAGAAAATTAAAACCTACAATTTCGATTACTGCAGCATCAAAATTATAATGTTAATAGTACAAAGTAAATGCAAAAAAATTTCATATACCAAACAGTATTTAACCAATTTTCTTCATATTATTCCATGCTCAGTTACTACATGAGTACTATTTTTTCAAAACTCTTTGAGGATTGCATTAATCTTATCAGTGTTAGATGTCCAAATATTAACTTTGAAAATATCAGAAGATACAGTGAATATGATTTAATTATACTGAAAAGCAGTAACATTCTTAATGCCTGATTTTGAAGGTTTGAATTTTAAGTTTGTCTTCATTAATGCTAGTTCTTATTTAATTGACACTGGATTTTTTTTTAACAGCATTGCCAGCAATTTTGCCAGTATCATTGGCAAATGACAGTGTCATTTACTTTTATAAAGGTTTTTACATGCACTATTTTACTTTTCCTTTCAGTTAAGTTTTTTCCTTGGAATATAAAACAAAAAATACTAAACAAAACAAAGACATTGAATAATGCTAAGCCTTTTTTGACAGTCTGTGGGATCACTGTTACCACTAATAAATTATATGAGGAATTTCCCAATATTTTGCACACTAGCTGGAAGTTCATCAATCTGTTTTCTTTTGATTCTGCAATAGTAAGGAGATAGGTACTGAAGTTTACAATCAGTTTATTGTGCTTGTGATACCTTGTTGAAGCCTTATCGGCAGGTGGAGAACTATCTCTCAGAATGGAGTTTAGGCCAGATTCTAGACTCAGTACTTGGAAGGTAATTAGATTATTTCTATGATGTGGACTGAGCCTCACACCAACAGAACAGTTGTGGCTCAATGGGCCTTTCTGTAGCTTGTGTTACTGCTGTGACTCTGCAAGTCTTAATTTCTTGTTTTGATTTGAAGTTCCAGCTCTTGTGGCAAAGCGATGATGAGCTGTACCATAGGTCACTGTTTATTTACTCTATTTAGGGTGGCATCTGTTAGACCCAAAATTTTGTTGAGGACCTACAAGTAACAAATTAGAAAATCTCAGTGTCCAATATATGTATGGTACTAGTATATGGTATTATACATAATAACAAAAAACAACAAAATTATAAAGATAATTATAAAGATAATTAGTTTCCCCAGCTGTGCAGGGGAATTAGGCATTTGTTAAGGCATTAGAAAGCAGGGGGACATCAACTGGTCAGTCAAAATGTGCTGCTGGTCAGTACCTTTAGGATGTGCATTTTTACCACTAGATTCAGTCCCAGAATTATTTGGCTCTGTTTTGTATAACATAGAGAACTTCAGCTCTCCTGTCCTCGATAGAGCCTTACAGCATCACAGTTTTTCCTGGTTAACCACTGTAGGAAAGGAAGGTTATTACTCAACTTATTTCCTGAGTATCCGATTGTAGCATAACTGGTGCAAATCAGTGAAATACTGCCTGCAAATTA
Source organism: Caprimulgus europaeus (assembly GCA_907165065.1). Next base: position 35,512,952 of record OU015531.1, on the reverse strand, counting down.
AACCATCAGTGCTCTTTCTTGTATACTACTGCCATTTTTTCAAGGGTGCAAGAGGAGATGTTGAAAATGAGTGTGGTCTGTATTTGCTAGCAGCTGATGAGTTTTTTGAGTAGGTTCTAAATTGTAGTGGGATTTGAGATGGGAGCCTGCGGAGGGGGACAGACAGGGAAAAGGAGGGTGCAGCAAGTATTGAACAGCAATACAGACTGATCTGCATACAAATTAGCTCACAGTTAGACCTGGGTAGGATCTTAGAAGTGATGGGGAAGAACTCAGTAAAAATTCACTATATGTTTCAGTAAGGTTCTTTAAAAATCATTCTAGCATAGAGTATATATTTTTAACACTTCACAGTGAGACCAAAAGCAGGAGTATACAGATTTTTAAATAATTCTTCTAAGGTCAAATTAAAAGACTTCTCAGGCACCTCAACTAGTTGTACACTTATTTATTAAAAATCTATTTAAAACATTCCATTGTTCACCATAAATATTCATGTTTATTTTAATAAGTGCTTTACAGGTTTATTTTAATTCCACCTAATATCCTCCAGTGGCTAGAAAACTTTATATTCAAGTCCAGGTGTACAGACAAATCTGGAATGTATTTCTAAGATGCTGTAGCATAGTTATTAAGAGTATTATTAATGACAGCTATTTTTGTTGTTGTTTTTGATTGCCACAAGAGAACACAGAAGCTTGCAGCTGGGATTCTTTGAAGCAACATTCTATTCTTTTGGGAGCTCTTATTTCAATAAAAACAATGAAATCAGTTAGCATAGGTAATAAAATAATTATAGTAATTTATTTTGGCTATTAAGTGTTGAATTCCCTTAGCTAATCATCCACTTAAAGCTGTTACTCAAAGTGCCCTGGTTCTTTTGCCTTAAACATAATGAATTCTTATTAACAGATAAATCCATTTTTAATAAATTCTGCTGTGCTTTTCTACTAGTGTTAATCTGAATACTATCAATAATGTAATGTACTGTTACCCCAGACTAGTAAAGGATATTTCCCACTGTCCCATCAATATGAAGTCATTCCTTGATTTTGTACCTGATTCCAACTGTACTTGAAGCTCACTTGCCTGCAGTCAGAAAAAGCTCATGGCTCACAAACAAGAGCAGTATTAGAGGAAGGTTTGTTCATGGGGTATTCAGAAACCCCTGTTTCTCTTTAGAGAAAACATATTTTTTTGTTTTTTAATACCATTTCCCTTGAACTGACTTAACAACTCATTTCCTCAGGTATAGGACAGTAGTTCAGTGAAAGTTTTGTATGATATAGATGAACACACTATGTGTTCATCACACATAGTTCATCACACTATATATATGGGGTATGGAATTTAGACACTATCAATTTGTCTATAAATGTATGATCTAAAATCAACTTAAATCAGTAAAATATGTTCCAAAGACATCAGGAGACCAGCAGTCTGATTTCATGGGCCATGTCCAGCAAGAGGTATAAACATGACTACATCTAAGTATGTGAATGGTTCCAGTGAGGTTTGCCCTTGCATAAAGCAGTCTCACTATTTTTCTTTTAAGTCAGAGTCTTACAAGTATATGACAAAATTAAAACTCCCTCAATGAAAAACTATGTATCAGTAGCAACAATTTATATTGAAGTTGGTACTGAAATAGTGATTTTACCTACTTCACTACTGCATTTTATCACTTAGGCCACTAAAAACAAGAGCTTCTAAAGTAGTAAACCTACTGAAGGAAGAAAGTTGAATTTTGAAATAAGTGGAAAAGATATTCTGGGATTCAGACAAACTGGAATGTGATTTCTTACGTGTTTGGGCTTCACGATGATCATAAGGGTTTGGAAAGGTTGCCAACCTTTAGAAAGGTGTTTGGGATGGCAGTTGATGGGTTTTTGGTGGTGTTTGGTTGTTTGGCTTTTTGTCTGTATATTTGTTTGTATTTTGCTTCATAATGCTTAATAGTAGTGACTATTTTCAGACAGTTTCACTGTTTGGTACTCCTGAGAAGTGCAGAAACAATCTTTCCTTCAAGAGTCCTTTGAAACTGGGAAGAAAACATTGGCTTAGCTTGAATATTTTAAGGAAAAACACCAGTTGTCCTTTTGTTAGGTATGTCAACTTTTGCCCCCCAAATTAAATTTTAAATAATCCTCAAAATTTGAGCAAAATCTGTGTTACACTATGATAGAATTGATACACCATTGAAATTATTATACATCTCTGCCTTTCAATACTGACTACTTAAAACTCGGAATGTTGGGAAGACTATTATTAAGGAATTTTAGTATCCACATTTCTCACTTTTTTAAGAGGTGTTTTTTTGTTTTCTTTTTGGAAGGCTATAAGTTAACATCTTTTGGCAGTTTCTGTCAGGGAGTGAATAGGAATGTAAACTCTGCATTCCATCATTTTATTCCTTTAGGAATCGTATTTTACTCACAGCGAAGTACCAAAAATTGCCATCTTTCATGAAAATAAATAAATTAAACTATGCTGCATAAGATACTTTGACAATTCCAATAGAATGTAATGATGAGTGTTTTGATAAAAATGACATTTTTAAGGAAAGACTTTAAAATATATTTGTTCTGTTTCTGCAAGGTTTTGATGGGTGAAATATACTTGCATTTCTGGCTGTTAATGCCTAATGTGGAAATTTCTTTGTCATTATTGTGCCTTTAAGTCTATTATTCAATTACATAACTTGGTAGAGACATTGTCAAGTTCTCCTTTAGCATGAAAGTGAGGGAGTGCTGAGATTACATGGTTATTGACCCAATGAATGAATTCTGCAATGCACAGTTTGAGGTCACCTGTAACATAAAAAGCAAAATAAATACATTCTTCTGCTCAGCTTTGATAATCCTTATGAAGAACCTGGAATGTTGTTCTTCAAATCAGAGTTACTGTACATAGTCTACTAATTGTTTGGTTATAATTAATTTAATTTAAATAAGGAAGAGTTAACATTTCTTGGAAATGTAAAAAAACTCTTCCACTAACTAGTCTGCTTCAAAAATGGCAATTTAAAGTCTAATCTGATAAAAGCAAGTGTGATTAAATCAATGTTAGTAACTTAATTTACTTCATTGGGAATAAAAAAAAGTTAAATATTTCTACAATTGTTCATGACTTTAAAATATAATCTGGTTATTTTAATAGTTTACATAATGCCTTTCACATTCTGTTATTTAATTTGTAATTTTGTTGGATAGAAAACTGCAAATTTTATTTATCTTGCAGTAACAATAAAACTGCCAAGAGGAAAATTAATCATACATTATGCCATGTTTTTTCTTAAAGCCTCTGCCTTAGAGATCATTTGATTACTAAGCATCATAGCTTTCACGTACATAACAAAAAAATGTTGAAAATGTACTGAAAAATGTTTCATAGAAGAGAAATGAAAAAGATTACAAAACCTACTGTTTTAGAGGTTGCACTTTGTAAAGACAGTATCACATTGTGAAACAGCTTGCTAATGGGTTTTGACTGGTTTTCATCATCAGTATTTAATTCAAGGTTTCCTTTAAGTCTTAGGCCTTTTTTTTTCTCGTTTGATAAAGGTTGGAAATGGGAAAGGCAGTAGTACAAGAAACACAAGTTTGCAGGACAGAGAGTGCAGTCCTGTGGTGGTCAGTTTAGGACATCACTGTATAAAATCTTAAAGTAAAAAAAAAATTTTGGAACAAAGTTGTTCATGGTCAAACAGTACCATACCCACAGACTTTTTCAGTCACCATGAAGCTTTTCCTCTCTTAAAATACAGCAAAATCTGTTCACTTAGAAACGAGAAAAAAATTTCTGTAAGTGATGGATTTAACACACTGGATAACCTTTTCATTAGACAATTATGTGTTTCAGTCCATGGGATATGAAGTGTATATTTTTTGTAGTGCATTTTCAGATGTCAATGACCCTATTTCATGGAATATAAGTCACACTGTGAATTTAAAGATCTGAAGAAAATCAATAGATGAGACATTGAAGACTCTGATATCAACTGAAAATATATTTTTTCGTGTTTTTTCTCTCTCTTTTTTAATCTTCTTGCTGAAAGCTCAACCCAAACATCAAAAAAATCATTGAAAGACTCGGATAATAATTACTAGAGTCTTGGATTTCACTATAAAGAGCTTCTGTATCCTGGCAGTATTTGAAGTCCTAATCCACTAGGTACAATACCTCTGGGTAAGACACCAGTAATGTAAGAGAGAGTTAATCCATTGAGCAATAAAAAGTATTGCTCTACATCAATTTTGAAAATCTTCTCTTACTTTCATAATCAATAAAACTCAAATTGTACAGACACTATTCACATTAAACTAATTAGAGTAATTAACATAATTACATTTATAATTACATATGCATGCATTTGGTGTTAATAGTAGGGGAGACATTTTCACAAACATACCTTTCCTAGTGCCTTAATCAAAGTTAAAGAAATTAGCCTATCGTTTAAGATACTTCACCCCTATAATTCCCATATATGTGTGCAAATCAATCACCTTGTTTCTCTCTATTTCTCACCTTTCTCACAGATTTCAAAGTTCAGTTTTGGACACTTGAAATTTCAAGAACAAACCCCATTCTCAGAAGTACATGATTAAGAATTGAAACACATTTCTCAGAAAAAAAGACTGGATCACCATGTGCACTGATTATATGTAATCCAACAGGTTAAGTCCTGAAAAGGATGCTGTTTATGAATGCTTTAGTGATTGTAGGGATACAATTTTATATTCTTTTATTAAAGCTGTTTAGGATTTTCAACCAAGCAGAGCCTTGGATTTCTCTGCTTAATTCAATTGTAGGCATGGATATAAACTATGACAATCACTTTAATAGTGAAACATGAGAGAAAACAACAGCCACAATCGAACTCTCAAAAATTTCAAGGACACTTATCCTGCTACTTAGGCAGAGTTAATAATCATTTAACCTTTTTGAATGAACAAAATACCAGCAAAGATGGCAATTCTTAATGCAATACAAATTTAAACAGAAAATTTAAAAAAAATAGTGCAAGTATACAGAGTAAATATTTATAAAATATTCATTCAGTAGGTTTCTACTCATGAAACAGGGATAGGAAGGACTCTGAAAGACACATATGGATTTGTGTCAGATAAATAATCATATTTATCTATGATGAAGCAAAACCCCAGTTTATATATGGTATTGTTAAAACAACAAAAAAAATTGCATTTATACAGTAACAACTCAGTTGTTGTTGATAATTTTCATCATTATAATTTCTTATTTTATGTCTTTATGTTAATTTCCAGTTAAAAATATAAACAATACACAATGATAAGAACAACATCCATTTGCAGAAAGTCTGTTTCTGGAGATACATTTGTGTTTCAGTTACATAGCATATTTGTATTTTAGTTGGTTCGTACTCTATTTCTCAAGTAGAATTGTGCACATAAATTGATAAGAATTCATCCTAAGGCTATGTTCAGCTTAGTGATACATATGAGAATGATTATACATCTGAAAAACTGCTGACAAAGTGATTAAAATTTTAAAAATTCTAAAAAAATCAACCATGAGTCTCAGATTGAGTCAGCAAGCATTTTGGCTCAAAAATTTGTCTGTGCTTTGCTTCTAATGATGGTTAGTTTTAAAAAACTTAATATTTCACTTTCAGCTTTAATGCAGTATTGTAACAATTTTATTCATTTAATAATGTGTCATCCTGCTTTCAGGTATTTCAGACTATATCTTAGAGGCCATGTTTTTCTTATGAAAGGTAATTAGAGGCAAGTACTTACGCTGCCTAACAGGGGTCATGGTGGGAACTTTGTGGAGAACATGGATTGCTATAAAACTGTTGCAAGATGCAGAATCACAGAATGGTTGAGGTTGGAATGGACCTCTGAAGGCCATCTAGTCCAACCCACCTGCTCAAGCAGGGACTCCTAGAGCACATGAACGAGGATTTTGTCCAGACGTTTTTTTAATATTTCCAGGAAGGGAGATTCCACAACCTCTCTGGGAAACTAGTTCCAGTGCTCAGTCACCCTCTCAGTAAAGAAGTTCTTCCTTATGTTCAGGTGGAACTTCCTATGCTGCAGTTCATACCCCTTGCCTCTCATCCTATTGTTGGGTGCCAAGGAGAAGAGTCTGGCCCCGTCCTCTAGACACTCTCCATTTAGATATTTATAAACATTAATCAGGTTCCCTGAGTCATCTTTTCTCCAGGCTGAACAGGCCTAGCTCCCTCAGCCTTTCCTCATATGAAAGATGCTCCAGTTTTTTAATCATCTTAGTCGACCATTACTGGACACACTCCAGGATTTCCATGTCCTTCCTGTACTGGGGAACCCAGAACTGGGCACAATACTTCAAGTGGGGCCTCACCAGGGCTGAGTAGAGGGGGAGGATCACCTCTCTCGACCTGCTGGCAACACTCTTCCTAATACAACCCAGGATACTGTTAGCCTTCCTGGCCACAAGAGCACACTGCTGGCTCATATTTAACTTGTGCTGCTTTCCAGGAGGTCAGCCCCCAACCTGTACTGGTGCCTGGGGTTATTCCTTCCCATATGTGGGACCCTGCACTTTCCCTTGTTGAACCTCATGAGGTTCCTCTCCACCCACCTCTCCAGTCTGTCGAGGTCCCTCTGAATTGTAGTGCAGCCATCTGGTGTATCTGACACTCCTCCCAGTTTAGTATCATCAGCAAATTTGCTGAGGAGGCACTCTACACATAGATACACAAGTTTAGTGCTACAATTCTTCCAGCTGAGAATTTATAATGCAAAACTTCATTCTGTGGGTCAAATTGTATAACATGTAATAAAAATTTGCCCTGGATTTGTAAATGCCATGAATAACAATGTGAGCATCAGACAAAAGTGGATAATATTAAGGGAGAATATCTCAAACATCTATGTGGATGTGAAAAGTGTGACCCATGAAGATGAAATAACTTGCTTGAGGTCAGAGTAGGACTTGGTTCTCTAGTGCATCATCACTATGCTATACTTCTCACCCAACACTTCCTAAAATTTATATGCCCAAGTTACCCACTTTTGCTTATTCAGTTGATCTAATAAAATCTGGATACTTTTCAGTATTGATTGGTGTAAGTCTGGCTTAATGGCAGAATCATTACTTTTTTAATCTTGGAACTGCCAACCCTTGCTATTCTCAACTGAAATTCAGTTTCTTCGATTAAGGACTGCCATTACTAATTGTTTTTAAATGTTGTTTGGATGGTTCTAGTTCAAAAAGTTTAATTCTTCAGCAATATCTTATATTTCTACACTTTTAGTAATTCATTAAAACTTCATGTTCTGTGCCATGACCAAAGCCAGCAAGTCCTGGAACAAAAGCTAGAACTTAAATCATAACTTTCAGAAAATGGTGGCTTAATGGCTCCTGCACTGCGTGTGAGCTGCATCTTTATGTCCATTTATTCTTTGCATTAAACTGATGCATGTCTGGTGGCAAACATAACTGAGGTTGCCTACCTACCTTACATCTATTCATGCAGTTCTGGAGGAAAGGTCAGATAAGGATAATATGTCAAAAGGGAATAATTAAGATTCAGAAAGATTAATACCTGTGGTATTTAGTGAAATTGCCTTCTAGTGGAATGCTCATCTATTACTTTGATATTTAACATTTCTGCTGTTAAAATGTTAGTGCTTGTAAAAGTACAGAATTGGTGGCAGACATTTGGTTTATATACTCTCTTTATACCAAAAAAGAACCCCATAGGAGAAGCAATCAGGTCTTTTTTTTTTTCTAACCTGGAATTATTATGTGTAAGTCTTTCAGTATTTCCATTATAAATTTGTATTTGGCAAAGTTATTAGAGTTACATCAATCAGTTTGACAAGTGGTGTCAATTTGAGAGGGTGGGGGACAACACAGCAGTAACAGATATGTGGAACCATTGCTAGTGAAATGGAAATTATACATCTGTAGGATGAAGAGGAATAAATGTTATTTAATCCACATAAAGGAACAGATCTTTTTAACATGATTCAGTACATACTTAATACATAATTGAAAGCAGATGAGTAGCCTCACTGGAGTTTGTAGTACATAGGAGCTACAGTTCCTCCAACTATTCCAGCTACTATACAAACACATAAAAGATGGCACGCTTCCCAAGAAGTTCGATTAAGATGAGAAGACTCCTGCAAACTGACACGTCAAAGTAGGCAAAGTTAAAATAATAATTAGACAGGTATGAACACAATTAAGTCATATTTCTTTTTTTTCTTCCCCATTCTTATAGACCTTCCCTTCAAGTCTAAAAAAATATGCACAATACACTGCTGAAAATTATAGAAAAACAAATTTAAATTAAAATCTACACTGTTTCCCTGAATTCTTGTCCATTTTTTTTTAGTTTTTAAAGTAAATGAAATTTTGCTTTATTGAGAAATAGATTCTGCAAGACATTTACATGAATCATCCTTCTACAAATGGAGTTGATAATTAAGTGATTCATAGGTAGAGAACTTCTAGATTTACTTAGTAAAACTTCTATATATCATTGCTACAGGTATAATGAGTATCAAAACTTTAGTACTGACAGTACTAAAAATGCCATATTAAATGTTGTATTACACAACAGGTGCTACCATTAAATTTAAAAATTCCTATTAGTGAAGCAATAGGATCTTAAACTGCATTCAAAGCAAGGAATGCAGACCTATCACTGAGATCACCACCGAAGTAAGGCATGTAAGAGTTTACAAGATGACACTCCAAACTTGCTGCAGTTCTGAAAAGAGTATAATTATTGTGTGATAACACTACTTCATTGATTTAATTGTGGGTGCATTTTATTTACAAAATTACAAATATGTTTAGTTAATGTAATTAACAGTGTGTGTCTGTCATCTTGGTCTAGGCCTGACTGTACTTCCAGCTGAGCACAGAAGGAGATTTGAAAAGTTCAGGATGCTTGGGTTTTAAAAAAGCTTTCACTAGCTGTCGTCCAAAGATTTGGGAATGTCTTTGTACTCAATTATCATCTAGGAAAATAATGTCTTTATCTGTTGGTAGAGTTGTAATTCTTTTCATATACTGGGAAGAAGCGTTCAACCTTCTAAAACTGAAATACAACTTTTTATTTCTCTTCTGATTCTGAAAGGTTTGTAAAGGTATGATTACCTCACAGAATCACATCATAAGCCACAATACATTAGGAAACAGCTAAGATGGATATAGATTAGACAAAGTGCTGTAGGAATACAGAAGACAGTATCTCCAGGAATTTTTAAACAAGTGCATGATTTAGCTTACTGAAAGTTTCATTGTGTAAATCTGATGGTTGAGCACTATGTGATAAGTTCTTTTCTGATGTGAAATCAGGAACCAAAACAATTACTTTGATGTCTTATAAGACTCTGACAAAGCTAATAACTTTGTGTTCACATAAAAGACAGGGTTATCCCTCAGGCTATTATGAGAAGAATGTTCTGTTTGTTTGCAAGTGTGCTATAAAAAATCAGGGTCCAGAAATATGGAGGAGTTTTTTTTGTGTTTGAGTACATAGTCCTACTGAGTCTACTACAATAATTCACATAAAAATTTGTGGGATCACACCCAGAGATTTTTGCTCCTCCATGTAATTACTATGTATGTTATATTGTAGACTACATTTTAGTCTTCTATATCTACAGATAGATCTTGCTGTTATGTGCAAGTCTCCTCTACCTGTTAGGAATTGCAATTTAACCTAAGAACTGCACTCACTGTTACTGAGTATGTGCCTACACTTTGAAGAGTAGAATATATTTAGAGCTGCCACTTTCGCAGGAGTCTTATTGAGCCCACAATTTAATTGAAACATCTCATGTAAAATTTCCCATTAAGCAACAGTATGTTGTTTTGTAACTACCAGGCATTGTTTTGTTTAAAATGCATGGTAATTACTTATTCATCTTTTATGGCTTACTGGAAGAATGTAACAGGAAAGGAATGAGTATTAAGGACTAATGGAAGACTGAAAGGAAAGAGAGAGAGTAAGCTGAGAAATGGGAGAGATGGAAATTTGTTTGGAACAAATGCAGGTGTGTTGTATTGGTATTCTTGCAACTGGATGTAATGGAGTATTGTGACTACAGAGGCTTAACTGGAGATTACATCTGAGTAGGGGAGAAAAAGTGGGAAAATATTGAGGGGATAGGTGGGATGAGGGAACAGCTATAGCTATAAATGGCCAAAGCAATCATTAGAGCTCAAAGTATGATCACCTATTTGATGTGATGGATTCTGGAGATACAAGGAAGGTTAAAGGATTTGCAGCCCTTCTTGCTGCCATTGATGGTGGTGATTTTGGAACAGAAGGGAGATATGAGGATGGGGCTTTAGCCTGGAAGCTATTCTGGACTCTGGGTTACGCTCAGAGTATAAAAAAGGACAGATCTGCCTTTTCCTTTTTGCAGCTGGCCACAAAAAAAATGTTGGAGTAGAGACTTTGACAAATGCCTATAGTAAAGCAAGTGATTAAACACCTTATTGAATTTTACTTTATTTTTTCAGCATCTGATGGGAAAATAGCAATGCTCGGTGTCATAAATAGCTCATTTTTAAAAATAAAATAGACTGGACAAAACAACTGAAACAAAAAAGGCTTAAGATTCTTGAATTCAGTTTTTACTCAGGCAGAAATTCCAATGAAGTGGGCAGTTCAGTAAGGACTGAGAGAGAAGTAAAAAATGTACTTATTTTAGCAAATTTGATCTCTCTGAAAAGTAGCTAAAATAGAAACTGAAACTGTTTTTAAATGCCAGATATTTGCAGAACAAAAATAAGTTCTATAAGTACACCAGCTTGGATAATTGATTTTTTTACCTCTCCCTTTTAAGCAGAAACAAGAAATAGAAATACTATCTCGTGCATCTTATCCATTTAGAATCACATATACTTTATATGCACATTCCTAAGTTTTCGAAGTATGCAGCAATGCAGTAAATGCTCTTTGAGTTACTTGAGTACTTGGTTTCTCATTGCCTGCATTATCTACTTAATTAACTAGTTGTGTCCCTTACCTCGTTATTAACTTGTTATCAACTTTTTTTTTTTCCTTTTGTGGCAACAAAGGCAATTGCATTGAAAACTTAAGAAGCATACAGAGGATTTTTGTCCCTCATGAAGGCACGATTTGTCTTTGTAAACTGCAGGTATCAAAGCAGCTTTTCTATTCTGTTTGGACACACCATGTAGTAACAGGGGGATGAGAGGCAGCTGTGCTTCAGACCACATGAAGTAATTTGCAGACACATTTTAATTGCCTTTTAGAGAGCATGAAGGAGTTCCAAATAGTCTAATGAGTTCCAGCAAACACCTGTGAAATGCTTGTAGACCACCACATAAAACTGAAATTAAGAAGGAAATAAAGCACCAATCTAGCACGTATAGTCTAATGGAGGTTAGAAGAAAAATATATTTTCTTAAGTACTCCACATTCTCTAAGACAAAAATGAAGAAAACAATAAGCCATCCTGTATTTTCCTATGAAAAAAATGTTAAAGAGATAAATTTCAGCACATTTTTTTTGTGAAACAGTTAATATAAGAGCCTTAGGAGCAGCGGTTTGCTTGCGGTTGCATTATAGTTTCAATGTATAAGTGTATTTTTCATAATTATGTTGTAACTCAGCAAAGTAATTACAGTCATGCTTAACATCCAGTATATGAGACTGTACCCACTTCAGTCAGAGGTGTTCTTTTGCTCCCTTGGATCTTAACAATAACAGTAGAATCTCATTGCAAAGATCCTGCAAATGATTTAACATTAATTATGTTATGTTTGCCTAAATGTAAATGTATTTTTGTTGGAATTGTGAGTTGCAGACCTCTGGTGACAATGAATTTGTTGTTTCTATTTAACAGTTTAATGAAAATATTACATAAATTCCACAGTGTAGTTGACTTTTGAGGAACACGAGTTATTTACCCCCACTATGCTTCAGTTCTCTAAAATAAACCTTATCATCCCTATCAAGAATGCCATGAGATTTTGAATGTGCAAAACCAACAGGTTTTTCAAAGTAGATTGCTCAAACTAAATGTTCAGAAATTTAGAGAAATTATTCCAAAACCAATACAACTGCAAGCCCTATAGAAGGTAGACATTGTGGACATTGTTGTGTGGTGGTTTGTTTTTCAAAATCTATACTGGGAAGAATTGCAGAAGGAAATATTTCTAAAAATTATTTTTGGGGCCTTAAAAAATGCCTAACTAACTGCCTTTTTGCCTTCAAGAAATCCAGCAAGTTGATGGAAGTTATATAAGTTGTACATTAAATATACAGTAGAAGAATATCAATTTGACAAGAAAAAGTGTATGTTTGACATTTTGCATTTCATCATTGAACTTGCAAGACTGATTTGTGGCATGCAATAATGTTGTCTTAGGCCTCTTTGGAAATGTTATAGTTCTCAAATGATGAGAATGCTGAATGTTTGGCTTTATAGAGAAAGGAATGAAACTTTGCTGCTTGAATGACATGAATGAAATGACAGTTCATCTCTAGAATAAGACATTGTGCTGTGAGGCTGCTGTATCATTACTTCCTTAGCAATGAAAAATTCCATTAAAAACCATCTCTATCGCACGCTTTGTCGTAACATATATTCTTCCTTGCTGGCAAGGGCAAAACTGCTTAGGGTAGATGAGTTGAAGAAAAGACTTTATATGTACGATGCATGCTGTTGCTTGGAAGAGAGTCTAAACTGAGAGAGAAAATGTAGAATATCCATTCCTCTCTTCTGATTAATCCTTCAGGATTAAGAGAGTCCTTTTTTTTTTTTTTTCAGATGAAGTTCAGACATGAGTAGGAGATAAATTAGTCCATTTTGCATTTCTGACACAATAGAGACAGACTTGAGAAAAAAATCTCAAATATTTCCCTACCATTTAGAATTTTTACAGTGTCTTAATCTGGAATTTTTTTTTCTGGAACTAAGAAATTTTTTCCTCTTCTACAAGGACTAACGGGGTACAATAGATGGCATCAAGGAAACAACAAGGTAGGACTGAAGTGGTATTATGACAGTCAGCATGTTACAGAATTGGCAGTATAGTGTAAATGGCTGCCAAATAAAGTTGCAGGGTAATCCAAAAGTCTCAGGATGGCATGGCAGCATGTGGTGACATGAGGGCTGAATTAAGAATGTTACATATTGACTACTGAGCAGTCACTCTCATTAAAATTACTATTAAAACAGCAACAACACTGCAATATCGTGAATAATCCCTTGTGAAACCATAGAAACAGAAGGTGAGCCTCTACACATCAGGTATCAATACTTCCAATAAAACTTAGAAGAGCCTAGCAAGAACATGTATTTCTTTTAGAGGTAAAATGCCACATCCTCTTTTGCATATGAAAAAGGTCCCTACATTTAAAAATGAGCAATGCTTTTTATTTTTGTGGAAACAGAAAAAGATCTTTATTGACTACTGGAGATGATTAAAAGTGTAGGAGCCCTGCATTCATACAAAGGTATTTAAGAACAAGATTTTTTCCAGTTATAATCAGCTCAGAGAATCTTAATGGAAAAAAATTGTTTTCAAATGCTGTTTTATTGAGAACTCAATGTTTTATACTGAGTAATTATTTTGTGAAATTTTGAAAGGGAACAATTATTCTGAATCATTTAAATACCATTTAATTTCAGTATTAAAACATATTATTTTGCTTGTGATATTTTATTATATTTTGTTTCATTTACTAATATAATTCTTTATTTAATATAATGTATCCTATTTTATATTATAATACTTCCAAGTTATTTCAGCTCTGCATTTGAATCCTTTGATAAAGTGGATTTAAATCTGATTTTTTAATGTGTTTGCAAAAAATACTGTCGATGACTTAATCATAAAATCTACACTGAGCATTATGGGAGTTGCAAATAATAGAGTAACATGGTGATAAAAATCTACCCGAGAACATTACAAGACCTTCAAGTTAAGGCTTTGTAAGGTATGTTCCAGGTACCTTAGGAACAGTAAACATTGCTAGAAATAATAATAGCCAGGGTAAATATTTTTATACTTGTTCTATCCACATCCACCTCAGTTTCATTTTCCTTTCATTTTTATCTACTTATTTTGTCTGGGTTTTTTTTACTCTCCTTCCTTCCTTCTCTTTGCTTTGAAAATATTCTAGTGTATGAAGACACTTCTCTCTGTTCTTTAAGAATTGAGGAATTGTTATGAAAGATTCCTCTCTTTCATCCATACATATTTTTTGTTTACCCCTTCCTTCTTCTCTGGCATGTCTGAACATCTTTCACTGCCTTTCCTCTAGGTTTTGTAAAGCATCAGAGCACACTTTGCTCCAGCCCTATCTCTCTGTGTCTTCAAGAATTTTCACCCTTTTTCTCTTACGTACTTTTAAAAGGGCTAAGCACGGTGAAAACACTAAAGATCAATAACACCCTTATGCAAAATTTCATTATAACATTATTCTAATTCCAAAGATAAAGAAACCCTAGTTTCTTGCATAATTAAACTGAAGCAGGCTGAGATTAAATTACTGTTTTAAAACTGCTATCACTTTGACATAGTCCATAAGAGATTTTTGTATGACTTTAAAAAATCTGAAAAACTTATTTATCCTACTGATTTGTGTTAGAGGTGTGCCTAATCATCAGCTCTGGGAATTGTGCTTTCACTTCTCGTCTTTCACAATCAAAACGTGTTTTTGAAGAACTGGTCTGAAATAGTTTACCCCTTGTGAATAAAAATTGTTCCATGTGTGCCAAGGTACTTATCTTCTGATGGGTTTTGTTTTCATTGTGCACTTCTGGACTATTCTTGAGAAGAGGAATATGCCTTGCTTGCATAGGCTTGCTCACCATCTTGTGAAGACAAAGGGTCTGGCTCCAGGGTAATCTTGAGATTCTGCAGAAACCCAGATCTACAGGATTCATAGGGAGAGGTGGGAAATCCAGAGGGATAAGGTGGTTAACTTTTGATTTCAAAGACAAACCTTACCACTTGTAAAGTACTTGAGACAGTTTTGTGAGGTAGCTAGACTCTGCTTGATTGAGGGAATACTTTTTTATTAAAGGAGGAGCAGATAAAAGGAAAATTCACCATTCTGATAGCCTAGTAAAGCCTTAAATAAGGCAAGTAAGCAATGACCAAGCAAAAAGCTTCAAGATATTATGTACTACTTTACCAAAATGTATAGTGGTAAAGGATTTGTAGCATGAGGGTCTTGCGAGCATTAATCTCATAGTGGGCAAATAGATGGAAAAACATAAGAAAAAGTAATAGCCTAGTTTTATTCTAGGTAATAACCTAGATAGCTGCTAATGAAGGGTGCACAAGACTGAGAGGGGGGGAAGAACTGTTAAACCATGTAATAGTGAAGTTTAGGTTGATCTAGACACAGCATACTCTCTCTGTGCATCCTTCAATAGGAAATAAATACTTGATATGTAACACTGCATAATTCCAAATTTTTACAAAACAGTCCAGAGGTTTGTATACCTCCAAAGAGAGTACAGGAAAAAGCACCTTTTAGAATAAAAATTATATAATTCTTTACAAATGTTTTGTTAGGGATAAAATTTCTGATTGTGGTAAAATGAGAAAAATCTGCATTACTTGTTATGAACATGCCTTGCTTTTCCATTTATTTCTTTATTGTGCTCTACCTACTATGGATGCCCAAACAGAAATATTAAAGAAATGTAGTAGTGAAGAGAAAAAAAAAAAGATTTGTCCTGCTTTGTTAAGTCATGTTCTCTATTTGGCTTCCCTCTGGCTAGAATGGGCTATTCTTTCCAACATTAAAGCCTAGAATCAAAGAGGATCCCATGTTCATAGTAAAGACAGGGGAACTGAGTGAATGGGGGTGTCGGTGAAAAGCTGACAGTTTGGCAAATGCTTAGGGGAGCCGGCAGGGACAAAGGTAGAAAATGAAGCAGAAGCCATCTGTTTTTCTTTACCATGGAATACACAAAGTGGTGTAAGTGATAACGATGTTTGCTGGCCTTTGCCTGTTCATACCTTCTGTCTCTCTGCTTTATATTTTGGAGTAATGACTAAATAATACTTTTCCCTGAAGATCTGTGTCACTGCAAACTTGTCACGGACTCCTGGAAGGAAACCCTCATGCATGCCAAACCCCAACTGAAACCTGTTGTCACAGACATGGTAGGGAATTTCCTATGGATGCCAAAAACCCAACTGAGACACTGTCATTAGCATGACTGGGAACCAGACAGGTGTATTCCTGCATTGAACAGTGCTTGGATTACACAGACCTCTGCTGAGCACAGTAAATGGAGCCAAGTATCAGTCTTACACTAAAATGGGACCAGAGAGAGGTGCTGTTTAGAGAGAAGCTGCTGTTAGACAGTCAGTCTGAATTAGGAAAAAGACAGAAATATGAATTAGTAATCATTCATCATCTTTAGTAAAGAGTTCAATCATCTGCCTTAAAAAAAAAGTAAGACATTTTCCTATTAACAGCCTATTATCAGAAACATACATAATGTTTATAACAGTATTTTAGGATGTGAACCCTCTTCCTCTACATTTTTTTAAAATGTACTGTCATTCAGAAAAACAAAGTAAATATTACTGAATGCTTTTAGTGAGAGCAGAGTAAATGTAGAACAAATGCTTAGAGATGTTTCATATTTTTATTGCAAGGACTGCATTTTATCTCTACATGAAATGTTAAAAGCTGTAGTACAAGTACAGCTGAACCACAAGGCAAGGTGAATTTTATTTTAATCAAGGTAGCAAAATTGAGCTTTCTAAATTACACAGATAATACTGTAAAAAGTTTGTGAAAATGGGTCACTGTCATGTTTGAATTACAGTCAGACCTCTTCTGCTGGCCTTCTACCCTCAGACTTTTGGAATATATCATCAAGAATTTACAAATAATTAAGCCAACCCAAAATATAGTCTTACATTGTCCAGAACATGAGCCTCGTACTTGTATGGTCTTATTTGTATAAAATAAGCTGTCCACATACAGTCCTCTACCCACCATTGATTACCTAATTACACAATCACTCCATCAGTAAATCAGCACAACATCTGTGACCCTACATGTCACTGCAGTAGCCCCCTCTGATTCCCCAGGAGCTTTGCCGAGGCGGTTCTGCTGACATAATATATTCATTATCCATTAGATTTGGCACACGCTCTGCAGTGCTCAATTACAATACAATCGAGCGGAGGGCCTGGTGTCAGCCGATGTAATGACTTTCTGATTATCTGTCTTTAAATGATGAATTAAATGAAAATGTACTATTCAAATGAAATGTAAGATTGCTAAAGATGCTAAATGAAAATTTTACGTATACACTTTATGGAAAGAGGAATGAGGTTAGAGGGTAAGGGTTTGCCTCACTTTCAAAAATAAAAAGGTAGAAATCTTTTCTTAAACCATGGTAAAGCCATCTGGTGGAATGATGCTGCCTTCAAAGCTGTGGTCTTGTGACTATGCATTTTCTGACCATCTCAGATGTATTCAGTCTCCCAATAATTAATTAGAAGGATTTAAATTTCAATTATTTTTTCAATTATTTTAGTATTTTCTTTTTTTGTTGGAGAGACTTAGTTGCTTGAGTTAACTCTGTGTGTAATAACATTTCTTTAGACTAAAGTTGATTACAATAGAGAGATGTAATAATGAGTCACTCCCAACTTAATTTGTTTTTAAATTTTATGAATTATGAGGAAAAAGTGTTTTACATGTTTTCACTGTAAAATACATTTCTTTGTGGAACTGTCTATTTTATAGCCTATTGTTAAGAGGTGTTTAAGAGCAACAGTCCTGGCCTCCATTTTATCTTCAGGTAAGAAGATAAAAGATGTTCATGTTGTGCAATACCAATCTGTAAAACCTTAGATAACGAATGATGTAGATCACTGACAGATGTGGTTTCTTACATCATTTTTTAAAATCACAACTTTAAACAGCATGTAACCAAGTCTCAAAGAGTAGGCTATTATCTCATGGAGCAAACACAACATATCAGTATGGGGAATAATATTTTAACTGAACAGTATCCTTCTAAGTAGACTAAAACAAAATGAGGTATTACAATATATGCCAGGACTATAAATAGATGGGAGATTCATAAGCATTCTGCTGTTCAAATAATTCTGAAGCAGATGTTTGATGGTACAGTCATTTCTGTCTCTGTTTACATCTTCAGATATTTTAGTTATAATTGAAAATCCCATAAAGCCACATGTTGGAGTGCTCTTTGAATTTTACTTATATTATAGCTTCCCATTTTACACCCTTATGTTGAGTATTTCATGTTTTTAGTGGTGTGCAGCTGTTATGGGAAATGTACCTCTGTCTTTTCAACCACACTGTGACAGGTTGAAGGGCTAATTTTTTATTAGAATACCATCATGGAACATATTTAAGACTTTTACAATGCATCCAGTTATGTTTGTCAGCATCCTAATATCTCCATTCTAATACTACATTTAATACAAAATTATTTTGACCTGACACACTGTGGACACATGAATTTTGTTGCTTATAAACCTTTTGTGTATATTCTAATTATACATTGCATGAGTAATAAATACAATGGCAATACAGAAGTCTATACTGAATGAAAATAAAGGCAGGCAGGCTCTGGAATTTGTAAAAATGTCCAGTTCAGTTATAAAGCTTGATGCTCCACAGCAGCTGAAATAAATTTGTTTTTACAAATATTTTCCTATTTAAGCAGCTTGAGGAAAGCAATCAAAATAAATGTAGGTACCTCACTGGTGCTTCATGATTTAGGGGAAATTTATGATTAAACTTCAGACAGAAATTAATCTGAGTTGAAAGTGTCATCTGTAAATGAAAAACTACACAAAGAATTTGTTGCACTCAGGTGCGTATTTGGGGTTGACTCAGCCCTTTCTAGAACCAGGAAAACTGAAAAGATTTGTAGCCCCTTAAGAACTTTGAAAAATTCTATATTGCCCAGGTCCCGGGATCTCATCTTGAGTAGATATTTAATAATAAGCTTTCTGATAAAAACCAGAGAAATATGCCATCATAACATGAGATAGAGAGATGCTGTCAACAGAGAGAGAGATATTCTGCTGTTACAAATACATTAGATTAATCGAAACCAAGGGGCAAAGTTGCTCTCACGAATCCAGATGGATCATATAACCTCATGAAAGGAAATGATGGAATCTATTAAATAAGAGGAGACCTGCTGGTGAAATAATGTTAACAAGTACATTACTATTGTTCATACGGTTCATACAATTTTAATCATCATCATAGGATGTTCTATGCCCCTTTTATTTTAGCTTTTTAAAATCAAGGGCTGGTTTTTTTAGAAGTCAGTAAATTCTTTCAGTTGAATTATTTTGTCAGATGGCAAAAAAAAGTCTGTGTGCAAACATTTACTCTGAATAATAAAGACATTTTCATCAAATTTGTAGTCCTGTCTCCCACTCTGAAAAATAAAATTAAAAAATTCCCATCATTTAATATCATCACTTAGCTGTAGAACCAAAAACATATAAAAAGTGGCAATGTCTGACAAGTAATTCTTGGTTTCTTTGTTTAATTTACTCCACACTTTCCTCATTGGATATAATCCTCAGCAGATCTGAAGATTTGTAGTATCAGGTAACAAAGCTGGGATGATGCAGCAGAGTGCAAGCCCTAGGCTGTTCCTTCCATAGAGGAGAGAGATGACCTCTGGAAGAATAATGCACGTTAGTGCTGCTCCACTGGATTTACTCCTGTTTGTGCTTGTTAGCATTAGAAAGCAAAAAGCCAGACAGCAAGGAGAAAAAAAAAAAGTGTGAGGAAAGACAAATAAAGGTAAATGCTTGAAAAGATAGTAGTTATTTTATGACTTTTGTATTAGATTAGAAAGTTTGCAAGCTTACAAATTAGTTGGTAGAAATATGCATACTAACTAATTATAAATTGATATTGGAGGATAACTATTGTATCCTACTGTTTCTTCTGTAAATCAGGTGCTGATCTTCTGTGACATAACTCTAGAGAATCTCATGAACAACATGGTTAGTATTTATTAGTATTTTAATGTTAGAGAGTTAGAGAGAATACATGTGAGAATTTTGTTATTCCGAGTGATTTCTTTCCTCACTTTTGCCTTCTTCCTTTCTGTTTCACACTAGAGCTTTTCCTCACTGGGACAAGGTGCTCTCCCAGGATGCTAGCGCCCCTGATGTACACCCTCTGTGCCAATATACATCCAGTGATACTTTTGATAGATAAATTCCATGGAGTGAAATTATGAAATATAGTGTACATGCTAATTTCACTGTAAACCCCAAGGGGTTTGGCAGCTGTGGGGAGTTAATGGAGTACAGCCTGAAGCAGTACTTTTCTGCTTTCCAAGTCCTGACACTATACCCACAAAAGAGCTCAAGATGTCGCCTTTGTTTTAACGGAAGGCATCTAATGCCTGGGTTTATTCTAACCTGGGATACAACTCCCTTTGGATTTTGAATTACCTCAAGTGATTTACAACTCGTGCTGAAAGGCTCCATTATATTCCCAGGCTTTGTTAGTGGCATAGGCTGAATGATTTAAGGTGGTGGTTATCAGAGGTTATTGTGTTGTCTGGATAACATGAGGAGCTTCCTGCTTCTGTTTCCCACTCATGTAGTTTTCTCAACCTTTTATGTGCAGGGCATATAGACAGCTTTCTGGGAAGAAAAAACAAGAACACTGTTGTGGCAACCAAGTAGAAATGAGACTGATCTTTCAGTGTTCAGTTGTTATTTCCCTCCATTTTGTTTAATTATACACATGTAGAAATGTACTGCATATATATACATATGTTTTTAGCACGTCATTACCACCTTCTAATATGCATTGCTGTGCAAACAGCCTGAGGAGCACAGTCTTCAAGGACAGTCTGGAAACCTTAAGACATGTGCTTTCCATTATATTAACTACAGCTGCTCAAAGATGCTGGGGTCTAAAAAGTGTTTTTAGTCTCCCATGAGTAATTGGAACATATACTTATTCATTTCAGTTATATTAGGCATCATCTACCAGCCCTATTATTCTGCTTGCTAGTGATACAAGAATATTTATTCAAGTAAAAGCTACAACTCTAAAGCCTTTGACTGATCTTTGATAAATAGTGATGTGCGCATTAGTGATCTAGATGTGTGGACATATATTTTAGATACCCAGAAAAAATGCACACGTGCTTACTAAAAGAGTTGTAATTTTCTACTAAAATATATACTGATAATGTTGGAAAGAAACAGGGTTTTAATTACAAAACTTATATTGCTACTAATTGAAAATACAGTTGCAATTTTCTTAATAAAAATAACATTTTAATCTCAAGCCTCTTACAGTAGTGATCAGTAATTTAAATACTCAACAACTGGAAGGCAAATTTTTTTGCAAGCTATGTTTTTTTTCTATATGTATGTGCATTGTTAATAGCTGCTCTCAGCAATCATCACTTTTCAAAGCCAGGTTTAAAATATTGTGCTTGTGAGTCTAACCTCTGCTCTCATCTTCATATTTGATCACTGGTTTGCCTCAGATAAATGACAAAGAGAAGTGGGCCAGGTGAAGTCTTCTGGTTTCAGTTATAATCTTTTAATAACAATGCCTTATAATTTGATAAACACGTAAAGCTCAATATGTCTCAGTAGCTTACAAAATAAAGTTGGCTCTCTCTTCAAAGTAGCAGAGATTCCAGCCTTTCTCACTTGGTTGTCAGGTTTTGATTGACAATGATTTTCCTACAGTTTTCCCCTGCTTCAAAATATCATGGGACGGATATTATGCATTCCCAACCTGTCAGCTTTGGCTGCCTTACAGAGTGTTCAATTACGCTCTAATCGAATAGCTGCCCAATGTAGGCCACATAATGACTTCCTGATTATCTGACTTTAAATGATAAATGAAATGAATATGTAACATTCTTTTCAAATACAGGATAGTTACTGAGCTAAATGAAAACTGATTTTGTGCCCTTTTGTCTTAAAAAAAATATAAATATTTTGTTGTAATTCCATTCAACATTTGCTCTGTTGCTTGTCTTGTCTTCATTAAGATAAACGCAGAATGAGTTATCTAGGAAAACCTTAGTCTTCATTTTTGTTTTCAAACAGATGCTGAAGGTGTTAAACCGTGTGTAGATTGTTCTCCTTCCTCTCTTTACATTGACTTGTTGTAAAAAGCAAGGTCAGATTTATATGATCAGTTCCTATTGGGAAAATTTCAATACATGCTGGCACTGCAACAAGTCTGTTTTGAGTAAAGTATTATACAGACAACATTAAGGTCTGAATAAATTATTTAGCAGTGATAGTGCTAGATGTTTTTCATTTCCAGTCTGTGGTATTAGTACTAAGCAACCAATACAGCATCTGAAATCAAATAAACCTCTACCACCTCACTGGGATAGCATACATTCATTATGCCAAAGTCAGAACAGAGTCTATCATGATTTTTCAAAGGCTTGTCAGGGAGGTTCTCCAACCTCTTTACCCAACAGCCTATGATGGGCATTTTTCTGAAGCACTTCTGCTTAATTTTAGATATGATTGTTTGTGCCAAAATGATTTGTGAAAAGTTGCCTTATTATAAAGGCTTCAATCAAAGTAGCGCCTGGTTTTTTGACAAATTAGCCTGATACTTGTGGCTTTGAAACCACTAGGAATATCATGTGATGCAATAGATAAAAAAAAAAAATTGTGGTGAGATTCAGCTCATTTTGAACATTGTTAATAGGCTGAAGCACTGGCAGTCTGGGACCACCTCCTCGATGAAAGATGTACTTCTACCCCATTCTGAGCAACCTATCCCTAAACCCATTTGGCTCCTGAACTGCATCCTTTCTGATTTTCAGCCTCATGTGAGGATACAATAGCCATCTAAAATTTTCCAACTTGGCTGTGGAACTTTCTTTCCAGTATATTCTTTTTGCCATTATTGTTCTTATTCAGCAGATCATGGTTGGGAGTAGGATCTCAAGGTCCACCTAATTATTTATTTAAAATGCTCTAGTGATTGAAATATTTAAGAGAAACTTCCCCTGTTCATAGGACAGCATTTTGGGAATAACCGCCTCCCATCAGAACTAAATCCCTTTCATTGAAGATGTTGATAAAAGTTGTGTAACAGGCAGATTGATGATGATCCAGTCATGAATGCATGTTGAAACACTTCATGTCCCGCTATGTCAAATCAGGTGACAGAGGAAGGTTGCCACACACACATTCCCCACCCCCTATTTCAATTCCAGATGCCAGGCATGAATAATCAGGTTGACCTGATCAGCAGATCATTTCTGCAAACCAGCAGGTGTACTTTTGAAAATCTCTCCTATATGTTTATGCTATGACCCCAAGAACTGACACCCAAATTTACATTTCAGCAGGTAGTGGATGCATTTTGCATGCTTTAAAATATTACAACGTAGTTTTTGCAGTGTTAGATCTTTATTTCATGAAAGGAGCTCTGACTTGAGGAGAAATGCATTTTGGGAGGGAAAAGGTTGGTGACCATTTTTATAGTGCTTTTAAAAGTAGGTAAGAGGAGAGTGAGCCAGAAGAATATGGTCAGCAGACAAAATAGCACTAAGGAGACATTTCACAGAGCAGGCCAAAAGTCTACAGATGTTGGCAAGAACTTCAAGTCAACAACCTACCAATAAGAGATGATAGCCCAGCTCAGCTTAACTTGAAGTACCAAAAGTGCCTTCCTGTTTTGTACAGCCCCATCAGAGTGTGCTTAAAGTTAATGTAGCTTTAGACTCAGCTGTATTCCATAATTTTTGATCAGTTATTCTCTCTATTCTGCTTTTACTGGCTGGTAATATGTATTACCAAATTTGAGAATTGAATTACCTAAAGAAAACTATTTTAAAGGTTTGAAAACAAGGTATTCTTGTGGTTTAGCAGATTGTGATTCAGGAGATCAAAACTCTTGTTGAAATTTTTTTCTCCTATGTCACAAACAGAGTGATTTGAAAAGAACTGAAGCAATTTTTTGGGTATTAAATAACATCTATTTTGAAATTAAATAAAATATTTCTGTATTCTGGAGAGACATGGGGTTTCTAATTAAACTTCTTGGGTCTACATTGTAACAGTCTTTCTAACTACTATCTCACAGTTGGAACACACTACAGAAGTAAAACTAAGAGTACCTGAGCTCTTACACAGTTAAAGTACTTTCAGTTGCCTAAGTTCTCTTGATTTTGTACTGCTGTGCTTGTGATTCTTTAAATTAGCTACAGCTGAGCTGGCTGCAGCTAATGGATAGTTACTGTGAGCATGGTTATTTCCTTAGTAGAGCTGAAGTGAGATGGAGGATATTTCTATTTTCTGATTAGGTAAGGTAGTATTTATACATAGAAAAAACAACTTTAATTGATTAAAAGTGTCTCCTTTCTTTTTAGTTTTTTTTTCTCCTTTTTTTTTTTTTTTGGCTGCAATAATTGTTATGAGACTAAACTGAGGTAATGATAGTGTATGTCTGGATTGCTGCAGTGACGATTCTTACAGTTATTATGCAGGCTGGCTACTTCACTGTTCCTAACACTCTGCGCTTCAGTATAATTAACTAACTGAGTATTTGCCCTGTCATTTTTTTGTTGTTGTTATTGTTCGGTTTTTTGGATTATTTTAAACAGATAAAGTGCATTTCTATGTAGCTGCCTACTTAGAAGTGATGTCTGTATGTCACAGTAATGCAGACACACTTCTCTTATTCTCTGGAATTCAGTAAAGAAGAAAGAAATATTTTCTCTGTGGTTTAAGAGGTATTTTGAAAAACCTAAATAAAAAAAATAAGAAGAGGGAAAGCTAATTCAGTTTGTTGTTAGGTGTTCTCTTGTAAAAACTTTTTCACTGAGAGCATTCTTAAAGCAAGAAAGACAATAAATACAGTTCTGAGAAATATATTAAACAGATGAGGGGAAGAGGAAATCAATCCGAAATGCATTCTGTCTTATCTCAAAAGTTGCTGTGGGAAGAATGTGCCAATATATTTTGCTATACTTTATGATGCATACCTTTCCCCCTCTTTCACTTTCTTTCTTCCCCATTTCTCTACACTGTCAACAAAGGGAAGAAATGATGGGCTGAGGGGCACTCTTAGCGGGGTCTGAGCACTGAGGAGAGCTTCTTAGTAAGAACTAGTCACTGCATATTAACAGTGAACTCTGCTAGAAAAGGAAAATAGCAAACAGAAAGGCAGGAGTGAGAAAGGGTGTAGACTCTTCCTATATGGTACACATGTTATAAAATGTGCTTTTTTTTGAAGCTAAGGAAGACAAAGGAAAATAGTACTAAAAACTGAAGAAAGAGGGAGGAAAAAAGGTGGCAGCAGAAACCTTTGTTAAGAAATATCTGTAACAGTCTCTTTTCCCAGCCTTCTGTTACACTTCTGCAGTATGAAAGCCTCTAGATAGTCCAGGAGGGTATTACCCTGGTTAATTCTTTTAATGTTTTATTGGACCTTAGAAAGGATAAGTGATGTACAAACCATTCAAGTCTAGTATGAACACAAAAACACAGAGAAATTTTTCTGAAGCTGTACTTTGATGGGTACACACGATTGATATGTGCTTTAATGGTGTTAATCAGATAGGCAATTTGAGATATAGTTTTCATTTTTGAAACTTGATTTTGCAACAAGCATAGTTGGTGCAGACAGAACAGAACAGAAAAATCTGTAAAGGGAAAGATGACCTGTTCCTAATTCTCCAGAATGAGGGTATGTTGCTCCTTGATTATTAAGAGAGATCAGAGAGGAATATAATTTTAATAATTATATCTGCCCTTTTATTGAGTTAGATGAAATATATAACTTACTGTTGTGTCTACATGTAGGATTCATTAATGTTGCTGGGGATATGTAACATAGTGACTGATAGAGCTGTGTTGGCAAGTTGTGCATTTTTAATTCTGTCAAGATTATTTCTTCCCAGAGTCAATTGCTCCCTGGAAAATTCAGGTACAAGCAGGAACTCTGTGAGCTCACACCAGCACTCCCTGAGGGCTAGGAACTGGCGTGCCACAGTTTTTCCAGCAGTTAGCAATTGGTTAGTTTTTTATATTTTTTTCTAGTATTGGTTAATATGTAGCAACATGAAATTAATTATTAGCGTTTATGTGGTTGGTACACGAAGTCCAATGCATTTTGAGGGATGTAAATTGTCTTGGCAGGTTTTGGATATTCAGCGGGAGACATGCATTAGCCAGTGGGAGGCAATGCAGCATATGAAATAATGGTCTCTAAGCCTCTTTGAGAAATTTTTGAGGAATTTACTCTTGAGAAAGGGAAAAAAAAATCACGTCACTGAGTCTTGATGAATGTGGTAGTTCTAAGTTGTTTGATTGAGTTTTAAAAGAACTCAATAAATAAATAATAGCAAAGAAATTTCTAAATTTGCAACCTAACGCTGGTTTTGGGGGGACAATACCCATGGTGTTGCTATCATTGTAACCAATGCCAATATTAAGTAAAGTATTTTTCCCATCATACGTAGCAACATTCCTGAAGTTGTTAAGCTGAACTTGTCTGAAGAGCTCTAGGGTTTTAAAATACAGAAGGCCTCAAAATTTGTTTATGTAGTTATCAAATTAGAACCAACTATCTGAAAACTGCTGGTGTAGTATGAAAGACAAAAGGCACAATAAACTGAGACAAAATCCAGTGGTAACCAAATCAAAACTCTCTTTTCTTGCCCCTGCGTGGGTCCCCTCCATGGGCTGCAAGGCAAGGCCTGCTGCTGCGCCTGCGGTGCCTCCTCCCTCCTTCTCCTCGGGCCTTGCCTTTCCCAGGGCTGGCTCTCACACTATTCTCCTTGCTGCCCAGTAGCGCTTTGTTCTTTCCTGAACATGTTTTTGCAGAGGCTCCCCAGCCTGGCTGATGGCCTCAGCTGTGTCCTGTGGTGGGGCCGGCTGGAACCAGCCCCTTCTCACAGAGGTGCCAGCAGGGCCTGGGCACTGGCACCCTGCACAGCTCCTGTGAGGCACACAGTGGGAGTCACCTGGATTGAGGCTGAGGAGGTAAAACCGGCATAAACTGAGAGCAATAGAGGACAGGAAATTAATGCAATACGGGAAGCAGTAGTAGCAAGTTGATTAAGATCATGTTTTGCTCTAGTACTTCCCTGGTGCAAAACCTACCAGTGTAGGTGACATTTGCTGGTATAAAAAATGATCTTGTCATTCCAGCTTACAGGAAAGCTGGATGACTTTGAGGGCAGCAGTAACCAACATGGAATTTAAATCCAGTAGTATGAAATATGGGATAAGCAATCAAAGAATCAGAAGCTTTTTGCTGTGAGTTTGAAACTCATCAGCTGGACACACAAAGTGAGAGCTGAGCATACGGGCTGGTCCAGGGATGACTGCCAGCCACCAGCGCAACTTGTCTGTAGGGTGTGATTGATAAAACATTTGCTATAGACAGGGGCGTGCTAAAATGACCTTGCATTAGAGTACAGTGTTTAAAATCTGTTTTTTTCATGTTAAATAAATTGGGGGGGCAGGGGGGAAGGATGGGTCAGATACTGTACAATGACAATTAGGATAATGGGTAACCTGTTATGCAAATAAGTCTAAAAGGCCTTTAATCGTTGGGCCTGCATGAGAAAGGATCTGAATTTATAGCTACTTGTTATAAGTGTATTAAGAATAAATATTGTGAAAGGGAAAAGAACTATTTAACCTGAAGGAAAATGTTACTGAAACAACCACAATGTACTGTCTGGCCATGATTAAACTGGGTTCTGTCCTACCTACTGGAGGATCTAGAGTTGCCTTTGAATAGTTTAATGCGGTCAGTGGAATTGACTTCTTATAAAGCAGAGTGGTATCAATTTAAGAGACTATAATAGTGGGGTAATTACAACAGCAAGGGGTTTTCTCAGTTATCCAGATTTTCTTTTCCAGGTTTGTAATTGTTTCTTCAAATTTTGAGGTGTCTTTTCCTCTACAAAAGGATACATCTTAGTCAAGGCATTCCAGCTCCTTTTACAAAACAGAAGTGTAGCCTTGCAGTATTAAATGTGGTGAGAGATTAGTGAGCAGCATCTTTAGGAGCAAAGAGGGGTTGTAAATAATCATTACTGCTGTGTGAAGCACAAAGGAGTTAAGAAAGAAGAGTGAGCTGAAATGTTGGCTTTTTCTTTTTCTTCAACCTTGTCAATATCAACATTTGACATAAGATAGGAGCAGGGCTGTGAGCAAAAATTTAATGATTATAAGCAACAGCAAAATATATTTTGTGGCAGAATAATGTTGCATGTGGACTGTCTAATAATATGTTAATGGTACTCTAACTACCAAGAATCACTAAGACTCCCACGGGGCATTATTTTTAAAGAGGAAAGTACAACTTAAGGAAGGTTTGAAGTTTTATTGTTGCAGAAATTGTACGTGTTGTTTTCTGGCTGTAGCTAGTGTCAGTCAGTATTTCACTTAGCTTGTAATAAAGCACAGATCTTACCACCTTTGCACTGTAATACATCAGTTATCTGTACTGAAGTCACATTGTGCTCTATGTGGAGAGCCTCTTTCATAATAATTTATTTTTTATTATTATTTTCCTGGTTGTCATTTAAAAAATGTGTATCCAGGAATATGTTGTTAATCAAAATGTTCTATATAATTATGATACTTTGAAATAATTTGTCCAGAAAAATACACAAGCTATGAAGTGGTTGCATGCATATAGGCTGGCATTCCTTTGATGCTTCAAATGATTCATGAATGACTTAAAATTGTAAGAGAGGATATGACTGTTCTTATCTGGGATATGAAAATGTCTGTGTAAGGTGGAGTTAGTACAGACATATTTCTTCTGAAAATCCTGAAATTTTGCAACCATTTGTGCTTCTGTGTCCTGACTGACTTAGTAAAGTATAAGTGGACTCTACTGTTTCCCTGAAAACTTCTATTTTTATTTTTGGAAATTAAAATCAATTAAGGGAAGAAATGCAGCTGGACTATACATATTGAAGACTTTCTAGGCAATCCAAAGTAATTCTGCCTTGAGGACATTTCTTCGGAGAATGGGATGTCATCTCCCAGTCCTTTGTAATACATGTATTGAGAAAAAGCCAGACACATATAAAAGAACCTTGGAGATCACTGTGATGTCAGAATTTCAAATTAGGAAGAAAAGAAGGGTTAAGTCAACAAAACCATTTGGTGTTTGTTTCCTGAACAAAGTGGTAACAATGCACAGTTAGTTTGTACCAAGTATGTTTGAGCTTTGGGCTGTTCAAGACCTGGGCCCTGGCTCCGCCTGGGCTTCATCTGCTGACTCTCAACACCTGCCACTGAGTTTGCCCCTGGATGAAGTCAACATTCAAACCTGCATACCCTATGTGTTTATGGGGGCTCAGAAATGAATTCTTATAACATCTCTACAGATTTTAGAGCAGGATACATGATTTAACACTG
Organism: Caprimulgus europaeus; assembly: GCA_907165065.1. The sequence continues at coordinate 35,483,534 of OU015531.1, read as the reverse complement.
AAACATTTGCATACCTGCTCCTTTCCCCACCCCTCCCATTTATTTATGTGATAAATGACAGATTCTCTCAGATAATATTCATGTGGTACTCCAAAATAATTCTGCAGACATGTTAAAAGCTTTTAGAGACTGTAAAACTGATTATCTCTTCTGTAGCTCTTTTCATCTTCAAAGCACTTACCAGCATTAACTAATTAATCCTCACAGCGTCCCTCAGAGTTAGATATCATTGCCATTATACAGATAAAGGAATTGAAGCAAACACTTTGTGACTAACTCATGATCACCAAGACAGCAGGTGACAGATATGGAATTAGAATGCACAGACCTGTGTGTCCAGGTTGTCTGTTCAAACAGCTATGCTGTTCCTCTCTTGGTAAATGTACATATAGGTATTGGTATCTTTACTGTGGCTGAGGTTCTGTTAATGAAATCCTGTTAGGAATTGCTTTGATGGGAAATTTGTTTGTAGACTATTATATTTTTAAAACCCTCTTCTGCAATTTTTTCTTGAATGGTCCAGAGTGTGAGGATGAATGGGTTGCTCCAAAACCAATTTACTTTGAATGCAGATATAGCTAATTTTAAAATGTTTCAGATACTTACTAAAAATAGTAAACTGTTCAGAAAATAAAACTTGCATGTCTTGGTAGTGCACTGAAAAAATTAAGTCAGCTTCCTTATGATCTGTATCCATTCTGCTCTCTGTGGAATACATCCCTTAGTGGCCTAACATGTCAGGTATCCTGTGCCTGCTCCTTGCTGACTTCAGATGCATTAGATGAGCTCCTTGCTGCACTCCATTACAAGACATGAGGAAAGATAAGAATGGGGGCACCCAAATTGTAGTGAAGTGCTACGAGAAGATTTTCAAATAGGCTAATGTAATTTTTATTGCAGGTCCTTACTTGCTGTGAGATTTTTTCCCCAGTAGAGTAAATACTTCAATGAAAAAAAAAAAAAACGTGTTGCTGAAAATTGTTATCTAACCCCTAAAAGTTCTATTAAAACTCAATTTTTGTGGAGCCTTGAGAAAAGACCCACTAGATATAACAGCTAGGTTACACATCTAGTAGCCACATTTTTTATGATAGGGCTTAGGCAATAGTGAGGAGCAGGGGAGGTTTTCCTCTATGATTTTTCACAGGTTTTAACGAATGATTGTATCTGTGATACTTAAACTGAATGAGGAGGATCTCAACATGAACTGCAAGGCAACTAGTGAATGTCTTGCTGAGCATAGATCAATTGACAAAGAACACAAATATTATTACTACAGAAAGCATAATTAAAGCATGCAGTAGCGATGACTGCCCAGATCTGCCTGGTAAATCCACATGGAAAAATCCACACAGAAAATCCTCCTGGTTAAAAGTAGAAGGCTTCCAATTTGCTGATTGTCAGACTCCCACACTGACTAACGCTGCTGCTGCCCAGGGTAAAAATATGTTGTTTTAAGCAGAAACTACCATTTGATGTCAAACTTACTCTGTTTAGTAGAGGATATGTAATGAGACTGGGAGCCTATTTTCTTTAAAATCTAGGTTTGCCTCTTGGCAAATCTCTGCTCCACAATGTGAAAGACCATTTATGAGATTTTAACTAGTGTAGCAGCACAGGATGTGTGGCCTACAGTATGTGAAAAGATCTAGAAGGCTGTATGACAGGCTGCTCTATGGGTCTTTAGTATGACTGATTGTTTTGGCTTTTTTTTCCCCCCTCTAAATGTTTAAATCAAAATACATAAAGATCTTCACATCTCCAGATTTGTCTCTTAGAATACAAAATGATAAACTTAAATCCTTCAATTTTGAGGTATGTTAGGTGCCAAAGACTTAAAATATTTCTGCTCCTTCCTCACATGTCTATACAGGGTTGATTTTCTCTACTAAATTGAAAATACACTCTCTTACTTGCATATTGTGTAGCAGCAAGCAAAAGATTAAACAAATGTAAATCTCACTGAATTTAACTCTATTAGAGCCGGAAAGCAATAAAGACTAAAAGAGTTTTATTTATTTTTGGTAAGTGGTCTGAAAATTATTATGAAACGATAGGATTTGGATGTTGGAGTATAGCTAAGTTTATTGAAAGATAAATCTTTCTTACAGGATCACCATTCACTGACTGCAGATCTCATAATTAAAGAGCAATCAATCATGGTGTTTAGGCAAGAAGCAGAAATTAAAAAACAAGCCTCATTCCTTTAGTCTGAATGCAGTGGCCAGTTTATAAGAATACTTAGTATCATGCAATTGAACCCCAAAACCCATGAATTTACCCTGTTGCTGTAACGAAACAAACTACACACTAGAAGGTTTAAATTTCAAAAGTCCAGAGAACCAAAGTTTCAGGTGTGGTTGAAGATTCTCACAGATCCTTTAGGGTTGTGGTTTTTAAGTATTGCTGAGGCTGATGAGCACTTGGCTTGCATACCTTTGATGTCCATGGGATTATTTGCTGGTTCAGGTACTGTTTACCATGGGACCAGCTATTTAGCGATATGTGAGGAGCAAGGCCAGGGACTGGCGAGCAGATGTTGGAATTGTTGGTGCTTTGACTTTAACTCTTTCTGGTCGCCAGCTGTTGAGTGTGATGGCTGGGGCCGTAGATGGTGCCCACTAGGGTGAGTGGGATTACTTTGCTTTTCTGTGAGTACAGAAAGCTGCTCTGAGAAGGATGACAGAGTGTTGGCTCTGGTGCTGTCAATAAATAGTGCTCAAAAATCAGCAGACGTACTTTTAAAAAAATTAGGAAGTATAAAATTAATATTTAACCAGATTACTACATTTTGTCTGCTTCATTAATTTTTTATTAATTTATAAAAATGCTGTTGATGGAAATAATATTGACAGGGTGTGGTGTGTTGGGTTTTTTTTTTTAATATCTTCTGGTAAATGGAAGCTTATCTTCCTTATGAACACAAACCATCTAATAAGCCATAGTGAGCAAATGTTCTAATAAGACAATAATTATTAGAGCATGATGCATTAAAGTTTTATGTTGTTCATAACTCAACTTTAAGAGATTAATAATGGAGATGTGAGGGGGAATGCTGTCTTAAGTGTTTATGATTATGTTAATATTAAGACATAGTGTAGGAAAGGAAATTACTTTCAGGTAGTTACCCTTTTGTCTGTAGAGAGAGTATTCTGAAGGAAATGTTACTTCCATTTTCTTAGAATAATTCTTAAGCAGTTCTGCTGAAGTGAATTTATAGGAGCACCTCTCCATGACTACAAGTCCATGAGAACTTATTATCACTGTTCTTAAAAAAAAAAAAAAAAAAAAAAAAAAAAAAATTACAGATCCAAAGTTACTTGAGCTGCAACTCTTTGTCCCCAAATTATTGGGGAGCAAGAATTGTAGAAATTTAATTTTCAAAATTTCACAGTTCTTCCTTCTACATCTGAAACAAATCCTGATGCCTCAGAACTCTTGATATGTTTTGACCTGTGTGTTCAGATTGGCAAAGCCACTTCTAAATAAGAAGTTGCCCTTTCAAAAGGCAAAGAAAAATGCTTGGAAAATTTTGAGGTAGTGTTTAATTAAAATGACAGACTGAACAAATGTAGCAAGGAGAAAGAACAGCAATAATATATTGTGGAAATGAGTAGAACATAAAGCCTGGTAGAGTTTTGTAAACTTTAACTAGTTGTGGGCCTAGTAAAAGCATTCTAATTGCAGATATTTTTTCCTGTTTCTTTTTTCAATCTTAAGCAATTGACGAGTATCCTCCTCTCTTCGAGAAGTCACTGAAACAAGTGTCTTTTGTAGGAGATGAGAAGTCTTTGCTGTGCCTTAGAAACTAAAACATCTCTTAAATGTGGTTTGTTGTGTCATTTTCATGCTGTAGGTAGAATAAAAATGTAGCATTCATATTTTTTTAGAGCATTTCTCCCTGCTTCTCTTCTCACAGAGTATGTGTATCTGTGCAGTCTTCCCTCAGCTTTATTCTTCTGTCTTGAATTTTTGCTCTCTGCCTCTTCTCTTCATATCTTTATAATATTTTATGATTGGAATCTAAACCCAGTAACAGCTGAGTTGAGCTTTTAAGATCATGAAGTGAGATAGAAATTAAGCAATAGAAGGTCACCTGTGCAGAATTGCTCCTACTGCCAGCATACCACAAGCTTGATCAAACTTGCAAACTTTTCTGTTTTCTTCCTGCTTTTAAGTGTCTGCACACACACTGTTAATAGTCATACCTAATGTGTGAAACACACAACTGTTTATCACAGCCCAGCAGGCAGGATAGAGATATTTTCAAACAGCTCTACTGTATCCTTATCTCAATAGTGCTAATATTATCCCCTGCCAGAACAGACATGACGTATTGAAGTATCCGTAACTGTTACGGGATCTCTGCATATACCCTGAATTTAGCCTGCAGCAAGTCTGTCATCCATGGCGATCCTGATATTGCAGCCGATGTTGCAAGAAGCAGCTTAAAAATACAGTCAGAGCATTGGTGGTGACTTAAAAGCAGCATAGCCTCTACTCACCTGTGAACCGAGACATGTCCACTAAGCTAGACCACTTGCTTTTCAACCTTCCCTACCGCTTCTTTATATTCTGGTAGTAGTTTCCTTTCATGTTTGTAACTCTCTGTCAGATAGAGATGGGGTTCAGATCATAGCCACAGGCTAGGTGGAATCATAGTTAGGGGCCAAACTCATCTAATTTTAAAATTTTACAGTATTTAACAAAGTAGGTTCCAATCCACCAAAGTCTGAGTTTTGGGAAAACTTTTTTTTTTTTTTCCTGACTGGATTAAACCTGACACCCTAATGTAGGAAAAGGAGAAGTCCAATACTGCAAACCATTTTCTGTTTTATTATCTACAATATTTACATACTGCAGTGCTCTGTTACACCACAATTGTACTGAGATCCAATCTTTGCAATGTAATGACTTCCTGATGATTTGTCTTTATATGATAAATCAAAAGAATATGCCCCCTTCCAGCTGCATATATGACCTACTTTTTATTCCTTGGGTGGGTAGGGAGGTGTAGAAGGAAGGCTAAAACCATCCATGTTACATTTTTTCCTAACGTGTCCTCATATGGTTATGTTATTTGGATATATTTTCAATGTTGTTCAACCTACCTGAAATAAATCTTCTTGAAATTCAAAGGGGGAAAGTGGCTGTATGGGGTTAATCTCGGGATTTTACAACAGAGTTTAGATCAAATCAAAACCCTTGGCTATTGGTGAACCACAGGTTCTTCTTGATCATGTAAGTCCCTCCATCACCCACTCCAGCATGGCACTTTTGAAATGCAGAAATCTGTCACTTCTGAGATAAACCCACTAATCCACCTCTCTGGCACATTCTCTGTTCAGTGGGCAGATTTCTTATATGGATATTTTTCTATCACTTTTGCCAGTACTACCTCTGTGTCATAAGCTGATGGCTTTAACTAGTGATTTTCTGTTTTTCAGATTCAACAGCGAAATCCAAACACCTCTCTGTGAAGTGTTTTCGGAGTTTATCCCCTGCTGAAAGTCTCCTCTAAGGTAACAGTTATGAATGACAGCGGGCATATTGTAAACAAAATTTCTGAAAAATGTTTCTTGCTCATCTAAAAATCTCGTGAATTCTATAGTCTGCTTTATTCCTCTCAGCACCAACAGCAGCCTCTTCTCAGTCTTGCTGGTTATATACCCATACAAGTCTTTGTTCTGGTTATTTTTTAATTATTTTTTTTAATCATAGTTCCACTTCCCATGCCATTGTCCAAATTTTGCTTTTTCTTTTTGCAGTCATCAGATCTCAGTATCCTGCTTGAATTTTTCTCTCTGTCCTTTCTGAGAATAGCTGTTCTTACTATTTTGCCACATCCACTCAACTGTTTAGTTTCCTTCCCTATTAAGAATATTTTTGGTCTGTATTGTGTGTATAGTCATGCTAATGAGCTTGTGCATTTTATTTCTGAAATAACTCTTAATCTGGTTCTGGTGTGGTTTGTATATATGCTTTTATTACTTGTGTGAGTTTCCAAAGGTTTTCCAGTGTAATGGTTTCTTTTGGTTGTCTAGTGGAATGTTTGTATGTCCAAATCCTCAGAATTGTGTCTGTATACATACATGTAAGTGCATGTGAATACACATGAATACATGTGGATATAAAAATATATATGTATGTATATATGTGTATATGTATATATAACTGCAACTTTTGTTACTACACTTAAAACAAACTATATATAAAAGCCTAAATCACTCAGTAAGATTATCTTTTGGGAAAACAGGACATTGTGATGGCTATCAGGTCCTTGTCATCTGTTGATCTGCTTCCTGATTAATAGATATTGATAGTTTTGTGCTTTGCAGAATAAACCACATCTATTTATTATAGCACAGGCTGTAGTCATGGGTTTTGTAGATTTCTACTGACATTTTTGCAGCAATCTACTTCCCTCTTCTTGGACTTCCTTTAGGAAGGAGTCTTATTTTTTTTGGAAAATAAAAATGGGTGTGTTATTCATAGTATTTTGTTTCCTTGTTGCAAATTAAAAATGTGGGGCACAATCATGAGTCTTTTCAAGTACTTGTATTGATTACTATTACTGTATTGTTTAGATTAGGATGCAGGAAGATGATAAATTGCTAACCATGTATTGCTGTTTTTGTAGTTTACTACAAAAGGATTTACTGAGGAGGGCTTTCCTCTGTTCCTATGTGCTACACTAGCACCTTTTTTTTCTTTTTTTTCCCCTCTCTCTAGGTGTTTAGCAGTGTGTTTTACAATATGGTTCTTTTTCACAGGAAAAAGAGATCTTGTCAGCAAATAATGGCACGTATAAATTGGTGACATGTGGGGTTATATCTGTCTATAGCTTCCCTTTCCACTTTCAAGTCAGACATGTACTGAAAGACCTATTTCCGAGTTTTGAGAGTCAGCATAGTAACACCTAAGAATGCTACTTCCATTATTTCACTGTTTGGGTTTTGGGAGACAAGTTTGATAGTTACAGTTGGTCACAGGATTGCTCATACATGCAGGTTAGGTAGAGCTGCTGACGAAAAATCTGCAACCTATATGGTACAGCCAGGCAAAGGGTTGTGTTAGAGGACTGAAACATTTAGGAAGTGATTATCCTGGAAAACATACTCCAACTTTGAGGAAATTAACCCACCTGTCAGGGAGAGGATATGGTCAGAAACATAGAATTGGACTAATTGACAATGGAAAATTATAATCCTCCTCTGTCACCTGACTTTTTTTTTTCATTTTGTCATTGTATGTACCCCCATTGCCCTCCCTAATGACTGCCAGCCTCTGTGGTCCCAAAGACTCTGGAATTTCTTATGCTAATACAGCATAACCCATGATCAAGTTGTTGGATCTTCTCTCTCACTTTCTTACCAGCAACACCTGAAAGATCATCAGTTTCTAAGTAGGTTTCAAATATTCAGGTGCACTTCTCAGCTATGAATTCAGGTTTTGTGCATGCATTAATTATTCAGCACTGATAACTACAGAAAAACAATTTTAAATTTAACATTTTGTATCATAGGTCATCCTATAAATTGTATTAATTATATTAATTCCTTCAAATCCGTAAATGAATTATTCAGATTGCTCAAAAAGACAAAAATTTGGAATAAATAGTTTTACTAGTAGTTTTTAAATAATAAATGTGTAAAAAGGAAGTGAATGCAATCCAGGAGATGTGTACCAAACAACTGGATTGGAATATAAAGTAGCAGTCCATAGGGGATTTTTTTTTTTTTTTTTTTTTGCATACTGAATATTAACTAAATGTGTTAATACAGTTTCTCATTTACATTTCAGGAAAATGTAAAGTAAATTTCAGCATATTGAAGCCACATTCTCTGTGTTTCTTTCTTGAGATTCAGGGAATGGAAGAGCAATAATGGTTTATGCAAAACTGTTACTTCATACCTTACTTTTGTGTGGGAATTTTTTGTTTGCATCTTTAATATCCCTGAATGTGGTCAACTCAGTTTGGAACTGATGCCTTCGTTTGAATTCCAGAGTTATTTAGGTTATTTAGTTCTGCGAGCAACCTTGGAGGGCAATTAATGAAGGGATTAGGTAGATAGATTCTTTTGTCTCTAAAAGTTTCCACTGCTTCTGTCTCACTTTGCCACCTTGTATAATTCATAAAAGAACACTTCAAAGTTGCATATTTATGGAATGGCTTTAAAAACTTCAAGTATATTGTTTTGGAAACTATTGTACAATAGAAAAAAACAATTTAAATACAAAAGCAAGTATTGAACTGAGTACATGGAGGGATTATAAACCGGGATCTTGCCAGTCATGAAGAAAAAGCCACTGCTGTAATGGCTGGTGTCCTGTGAAAACACTGGATGGAAAGAATTACTGAAGTAATTCTGACTTCTCAATAGTAATCAATATTTACTCATTAGTGGTGTTGGGGTTCTTTTTTTGTTTTATGGGTTTTTTTTCCAGTTACATTAAATAGACCATTTTATAATAATCTTTGGGTAATAGCACTTACCTGAATCTGCAGCAGCATTCTTCTCACCCCTCAAACCTTCTTTTCTTTTTTTTTTTCTTTTTTTTTTTTTTCCTGTATATAAGTCTTTGAAAAAACATCCTATTTCTGTTTGGCTCCTGGAAGTATACTTCTATTGGAGCTTTCAAGAAATTTTGATGAGAGTACTTCACAACCAGCTACAAATATTTATAACCTTGAAGTTGTCTTTGATCCTACATCAGCATTAAATTACCATCTTAGTTACACTGGAAAAAAAGATTTTGTAATTTCCAGAATACAGCAAACTTGGGAGAATGCAGTTATTTTAAGGCTTCTATTACTAATTATAGCTAACTTATTGCCATACATTGTTGCTGGCCTTCTGAATACTTGTTTATAAAGAATTCATCAGCTAGTGGATTAATTTCCTGAAGTTTTACATGGGTCATTGCACAAGTGTTGACATAGTCACAGTATTATTCATAAGAAACTTTGGATTGCTTTGTAAATTCTATTCGTTTCTTATACAAGAGCAAAAGCAAAACTCCATTAATCCTCAGCTATTTGTTTAATATTATAATGAATGTTAGATCAAATGTTGGATTTGTTCTTTATCTTTCAGGGTTGTGATATGCCTTGAAATTCTCAAACGTGCTGCATGTGATTTTTAGCAGGAATATTTGGAATATGTAAAGTCAGTGCCTTATGACCTCTGCAACCTCAGTTGCACTGTGATGTTGAATATCTCAAACAACTCTGGTTGAATTAGGCAGGAAAGTTATAAAAGAGTGTCAGCGTGAAACTGTCATATAAAGACCTCTGTTCAACTCACTTTCTAGTCTCACATTTTGCTGTTGTAATCTTCAAGAAAATCTTTGATGCATTAAAAGTACTGTATATCTATTATTTTTGTGTGCCAGTATGATTCAGTCTTTATATAATGTGCATATTTATTAAACTCTTAAGAAATACAAATTGAAATTGAGGAATCAAGTGTAATTTTTTTTTCCCCCTTTTTCTTCCACCTCCCCTGCTCCCCCCACCCCCCACACACACCTTCAGAAGGAAACTAGATAAATCTCTTTCCTCTGTACTAACTGTTTGCCTCATTCCTAGGACTGTGATGTGACAAACAGACAGGAAAGTTGGTATTATGCACACACTTGTAAGTTAATAGCAGGTTTCTCACTGAGGATAGAAAGGCATAAAAGATTGATTTCTACCATGGTGGGCAGGAGACCTGAAACGAGTATATAAAACTCTACTGATTATGTAGTTACTGCTCACGAGAAGGAAGCAAACTGTCTATGCAATAGTAACTTGCAGCAGAATAGAGTGTTCTCATTTTGGGGAGGCTTATAGATAATTTTTTAATCTCTGTTTTTGCATTAGACAGCTTGTGTTTTACTTGTTTTGCCATTTAGCATGTTCTAGCATTGGTTCTTTCTTTAGTAATAAATGCCTTGATTATGTATGTATGTCATGTTTTTTAGTAATTCCTAAAGTTTGGCTATTGAATACTGTCAGATTTTCTTTTTTAAAATGTTAATTGAAGGTGGGGGGGGAAGGTATGTTTGGGGTTTTTTATTTTTATTTAGCTGCCTTATGTTCCTATTGCTCTGAGTAAACAAGAAAAAATCCAACCTGATGGTTTGGTTCCCATATGATCAACCTTTTAATCAGATGAATGTAGTGAAAATCTAAATGAAATAGTTGTTTTTCTCTCTAGTATACTATAACGTGTAGTACAGCATCCTGTATTTAATGCCAAATCCATCCTTGGGCCAACATCTTCAACAAAGTGGTAAGGGCGGCTGGCAGAGTAGCTGCATATTGAGTGCTGATAATAAGTTTTTGTTGTTTTTGCCATTTTGCCAGTGGACTTCTCCCAAAAAGTTGTTGAGAAATAGAATCTCTCTGGGACCCCTATATGAAAGTCTGCAATGATTATTATAACAAGTACTCCATTAAGAGACAGTGCTATCATACCAATGTGGAGACTCCAGACTGTTTACTTTCCTCCCTAAAATGATTTCTGGTGCCGTAGTGAGGGATCTTTTCATGTCAGTAGTACAGGAACTTTATTGATAGATCAGAGGTTGCATTCTCTTAATACTAGTCTCTGGTTTAAGTATAAAGAGAAGAGACCTGAAGTAGAATATGGAAGCACTATGATGGTACTGTAATCTCTCAAGGTGTTAATCAGAAAATGCCAGCAGAAGTCTTGAAAGAGCAAAATGCAAATAAAGAAAATAGGGAGATAGAGAGTTGTGTAGAAGAGCCAGGAGGTTGTGGGATATTTTATTTTTATTTTTTAAGTCCAAGGTAAGTGTAGAGACTTGTTTTCGAAGATAACCTGCTAGCTTTTAATGAAATACCAAGTTAGGAAAAAAGATAGGGCAGATTTGGAGGGAAGGACTTGGAGCAACATTGTTTTGCCTGTTATATTGGATTAGTAGCTGTACAAGATCTGCATTTTAACTGCAAATTACTGAAGGTACGCATTTTTCACCTGTTTTAGCAAATATCTGTTGTAGTAAGACTGAATGCTAGGCAAAAACATGAATAAAAATGATGCTTAGTTGCACGGCAACTTCAGTTGTGAGCATTTGTGCATACAGTGTGCATGTGCCTTCATGAACATGCATGTGTCCAAACAGGACACACATTTCTAAATCCAGCCATTGGCTTTCTGGTACTAGGAAAGGACATGCATTAAATAGGAAGGAAAAGCATTATATTCCTATGCAATAGTTAAGATTATTTGCATTTTAGTTCTTCCTTTTTACAAAGCTGGAAGTTTTCTCTAGTAACATTTTAAATATTTGGATATAGTTCTCTTCATATTGAAAAACCTCATCACTTTCTGCAAAGTGAAGGTTAAACTCTACATTGTAATTATTTGTTCCAAAATCTCCTACATATAGCTTAGCTGCAAGGTTCATCATACCTCGTTCTTTAGAGATTGTCTATGCAAATAGTTTGCTCACTTCTCTATTTATAAATATGATTTGTGCAAATGACAAAATAAATATTTGTTCCCTTTACAGTACTACTATTTCTATTTGCATTAGTAAAAGAATAATTAATGTGTAAATATCCTTCAGATAATAGAGGATAAACTTTATACCTGTAAAATTTTGATTTCAAATTAATACCCTACAGTCAGAACAGGGTGGTGTTTGTTTTAGAAGTCTAAAAACTGTAGATTGTTGCTGCTGGATGCCTTGGCTAAAGATGGTTGAAAAAGTGGCACATGGCTGATGCTCCTGTGTGCAGATTATCTTATTGCCAGTGAAAAAAACTATTAGAAACAAGGAAATACACCCAAGAATTGTAGCAAAGACATCCTTTTTTGGTGAGGATCTTGTGATTTATCCAGGAGACATTGTATTGCAGTGCATTAGGGCTTTGAGAGACAGCTCATCATAATCTCTGGGGCCATGACCTAACAGATTAAATTAAATGATGAGTGCATTGTCAGAGCAATTCTGCCTAGAGGAAAAAATATTTTATTTAGGGGGTAGATTGATGGGATTAAAGCTTTGAATTTATTTACTTTACACAAATTTACTGTAAGTTGTTTTTTATTAAACCAGCCACTGCATTGTTAAAGGAATTATTTTAGGACAGATGAGTCCATTTAAATGAAGAGTGAAGGATCAAAACCCTCAGAATTTATTAGTAAACACAGTCACCACCATTTCTTTGCTTAAAAGCAACATAATCTTTTCTTATTTTATGTTTATTTTAACTTTAGACTGTTTGAAAGCACTGGAGACAAATAATCCTGTCTCTATATTCCCTTTTGGTACTAAAACTTGGAATGCCACAAGGTATCCAAATAATCAGAAATTCAAATAATTCTTAAGGTGGAAAGAGATGCTGTCTGTTTTCTTTAAACACTTTTAAAAAAATAGCACAAAAAAATAGTACCTATTATTTGTGGTCCCTTGATTTGTTGTAGCTACACAACTCTTCAGAATAAACAGAGAAATATGCTATGAAAGCATATAACCTTTTCACAAATGCATTTCTTCACTCTACGAAAATTACCTAAATGTTTAAATAAACAATTTACAATGAGAGTCTTTTCATTATCTTTTCCTTTCCCTGTAATGCTCAGCAGGTGTTTAAATGTTTGGGTTTTTTTCACTTCAAACTATCAATGTGAAGGAATACCAATAAATGTGTTAGTTTTAGATAATCCAAAATTTCCTTTGCTCAGCTTCTTAGTTTACAGTTATCTGTGAGAGTTAGAAATCTATTACCGTGTGTTCATCTTCCACCCAAATCTATTCAACGAGAATCAAAACTCATCAGTGAGATGGAATAATGCCATTTAATTAGTCTTTGATATACAGTTAAATTGGGTCTTAATAAGGGGTAGTGCATCCTAAAATCAATTATCTCGCTCTTCTTAATAAGAGCAGCTAATTAGTAGGTAAATCGCCACAGTTCCCCTTTTATCCTACAGTTTTCACAGTCTTGTGGAGATTAGGCTGAGGAAATTACTCCCCAATAGCTCAGAGAAATTTTAGTGCATACCTCAGAAAATGCTTTCCTAAGCAAACTGCAGTACAGAAAAGTAACAAAAAAGAAATAGGGGGGTGGGGAGGGAATTTTCTCATCAAAACCGCTTTATTTCTTGATAACTTTGCCCGAATTCCCTGTGTCAGGTCACTTACCTGAGAAGTAAACAGAAACTGGATGTTGCCCTTCCTGCAGCAATCTCTCCATGTACAGTGTCTGTCTGTCCTGGGGTCCATTTCAGTGCAGACATCAGTTAACCAAACTATCTTTTTTCTTTTTTTTTTTTTTTTGTTGAAAATTGTGCAGCTGCAAACAAAGGATACCTTATGGGCTATAAGCAGAGTCTTTACAAAATACGGCTTTATGTGGAGAACGGCTTTCATTTAGAAGGAGAATCAGAATCCCAAAGAGGAAAATAATTGCCACACCATATGAAAGAGGAGCAAAGTGGTCATGGAAAAAGTCAGTATTTATCCATAGGTACCAAACATGTTACATGTTTTAAGCACACAAGTGTTGCATTTGAGATCTCATTTTTTAGCAGGCTTACAGACTTCTTCAAATTGAAGTTTCTTCCATTTTTTAATCTGTATTCCCAGTTACAACAAACTAACTGCTAGAAAAAAATTGTGGGTGCAATGAGAATATTGCAAAGAGTGCTCAGGATTTTCTCGCAAGTTTCATCTGTCTCAAAATGCTACTAGGCACCTACTGACTTTGACAGACCCTAATTTTATCCAGTCATGCAGGCTAGTATACAGTAAATTACCATAGATATGCCAAATTTTATGGCATCTGGTTGAGTTTTTGCTTTCAAAAGTTAGTGTCATTCTCTTCCATTGGATAGTCATTTTTTTATCATGGTCAAATGTTTGAAGGGAACTCAAGGACACGCTTGTGATTAATCAACGAATGAAGAGGCTTTTTTTTTTTTTTTCATTCTTTTTCTGCTGCTACTACATCCTGCATATACTAATCCCTTCACACTAAACTTCCTTGCCAAGCATGTCAGAGAGATTTTATAACTGTGAAAGTGTAATGTTATTGCTTCAGTTTCCCTTATGCTTATTGTTGCAGTTTTTCTAGACACTTTCTGGTGTTAGTCATTAATGACAACACAGTGCCCCCGTTTAGAGAGTCTGAGGTTGCCGTCTGTTCTTTGTTTTTCCTCCCTGCTGCATTACTCATGCTTTTTGTGGAAGGAAACATTCTGAAGGCAGCCATTCCTCCCTGTGAGACTTGATGAAATTATGTACTCTTTGATATCTATTCCTGATCAAATGCTTGCCCCAGTAATTCAGTTCATGATCTTACAGTACAAAAAAGCTGTGAGAAGCAGTTGTCCTGTTTGATTTTTAACTGGTCTGGGACAGGTGATTATAATAGTGAATATCTGAATCTCCAGACAGTAACATTTACATTAACATCTCTGGTATTCTGTCAGTGGTCTTTTCATTGGTGGTCAGCTTAAGCAGCAGAGAAGAAAATTGACATGCCATCCATTTCCCTTGCATGTTCTCTGTCTGTATATACAGAATCTGCCCTAATAGAGTGCATATGCTGATATCTGTGCTCTGTACACATGCTAATGAAATGAGTCACAAACTTGCCAAGCACTTGCAGCAAATGCTTGTGATAGGTGGGGCGGGGGAGGGGGGACAACAAAACGCTAGTGAAGACTGTATTGTGGGCTTGCCTTGGGTGCCTCTGATGAATTCTCAAGCTTCTTTAGCTTCTCTGACCCTCTCCTCAGCAATGGAAAGTTAAGATAGGGTGGAGAATTTAGTAGTCCACAATCCAAAGTAAGTGCAGTTTAAGCATCTGTGTTTAACCTGCTTCTTCTGATAGCCTCAAATTTAACAAAACTGAAGAAAATAAAATGAATGAATAGTATGGCTTCATGACTGTGTTTTCTGTAGATGTGGGTATCACATTTCTGGATGGACACTAGTTACAAGTGTTAAGGTAATTTTAAAGCATATCCTTTAATTTTATTTTTTTTTAATCGAGGTTGGAATGGTGAATTAGACTAACTTGCAGTTAGTAATGAAACGCTGTGGGCAGTTCAGGAAAAGGCATTAAGTGTGTTCCTAACATTCTCATTTGCATGTTCAATTTCACATGTATGCAATTTCTTTTAAAAAAAATAGAAGTCAACAAGCTTTGAAATGCAGCTGGAGAATGTGAAATATCAGGAATCCTTCCACTGACCTCTGCAGATTTCAGATCTGGTTTGCAAGGGGGACTAAAAGGTCATCATCTCCCACTCTCCCTTTTCCCCAGCTGTACATCTCATGTGAAGGCCAAGTTGGAACTCACAGGGGTCACAACAGCTTAACTGGGATTCAGAAACAGCTGTGCCCCCATATCCCGAAGCAACTCTTTATTATATTTTTTTTTTACTTGCAACAATAGGTTTGGAACAAACTATTGCCATAATAAGTACTAACAAGCTGTTTAAGGGGTAATGGAAGGTCATTTTACTGAGTGAAGATGAATGTTCATTGCTGTTTTTTCCGATTCATTATGCAGTCCTGACAAAATTATCATGCCAGTTTTACTTTCTCTTCTACATATCTCTCTGCTTTTCCCATTTTGCAGTGGACTTGCTTCAGGTAGGAGTCTTTGTTCTTGCAAAATATTGAGGGGTTCAAGGCATGTGAGTTTGAGAAAATATCCAGGTTAATATGTTTGCAGTTAAATGAAGTTCATTTTTCCTTCATGAAGAATAGCCAAAGAGAAATAAAAGCTATCTTTGTCTTCTTGTCTACTCCCTATTTTGATAGTAATGCATCTTATCCCTGCCAAAGGACAGGACGGACTCAGATGAAATCACCAGGTAGGCCAAAATGTCATACAGCTTTTATTGTGTGACCCACAACTCTGTGAAGTGAGGTGGCTTTTCCTCAGCAGTATCCATCGATTACAATTATAGATCAATGATGCATGTTTTATTCAAACTGAAAAAATATTGGCTAAAATTGGCAACCTATGGTTGGTGTCAGAGAATTAACAATTGAGCAGGTGTGTTCTATTCCCTGTCATCTTGTCTCCTGAAAGGAGCTTGGACATTTTGTTGCTCTCACCTTGCTACAGTTATGTCATGATTTACATCTGCAGCTTGTAAACAACAGTACTGCGAGCAGTTTGACAAGTGGCAGTTTCACTAGTAAACAAATCAATGATGCGCTTAGAGTGATTAACAGGGATTGCCAGCATTTGAGATGGTGTTGGCACCTGAAATGGAGTTTGCTTTAGGTAGACTTGC
Organism: Caprimulgus europaeus; assembly: GCA_907165065.1. The sequence goes on along the minus strand of OU015531.1, from coordinate 35,467,257 downwards.
CTGTTTAGGATGTCCCTTGTGGGGGGAGGGGAGAGGAAATTACCTTCTGGCTTCAGGTGTAATACTTGTGTAAGATTCATGATTTAATCATTAGCTTGTATGAAAATTTTGGTTTTGTCTGATCCATTTGCATTCTGTGGGCATTGTTCCAAAGACTGATTTCAAAATCGAAGATGGAGGGTCTCTGTTGAACAAGATCTTTGTGAGGCAGTTAGTTGTTCATTTGGGTGAGTAAAGGAAAGAAAATGACAGCACGAGAATAAAGCCTTGACTGCAGTTATAGCTATGACTTGGTGCAGAAGATGGAAGAACAGGCAACTTTCAAATTCTGTAACAAATTTGCCCATATGTACCTGTTTTTTATTGTCTTTTATTGTTTGTCAAATGGATTTTTTTCATACAATCCATAGGTAATACTTCAGGCTTGTGTATGTGTTGTCTGCTGTTATCTTGAGGTAACCTTTCAGAGCCTCACCTGAGGTGTCAGAGACATGTTGAAGAGCAATGCTGACTTCAAGAAACACACAGACACTAAAGCAAAATGAAATTTGAATCATTAGAACAAAATCTCCCTGACCTTAAGTTCAAATGATGACAGCTGTAATGGCCTATGGAGTCGCTTATCATGAACTTTTCAGAATCCCACTCTTAACCTTATTATAATTCAAATTAAAATGTTATTTAAAACCACCACACCTCGTTGCAGGCAAAGACCAGTGACTTAACTGTCCTTTTCCCTAAATAACTTTTGAATCATGCATCAGTGCAAAGTGAGTATAAAACACTACCAAAGAAGAAAGGCTATTCATCAGTAGTGTTGATATAGAGGACTACACAGAGTAACTGGTGATAGAACTCAACTGTAGGGTGGCTGCATCCTGGTCTTTAATACTAAGGAAGGGTTAGTTGATCTAGAAATCTACTTCGCTAGATTTACTACTTCACCATACATACCTGTGTGATTTGACTCCCCATCTTATACCTTCTCGTTGACAATGAGCTGTGATGGTTTAAAGGCAGAGATTGTGATCAGAAACGTGAGATACCGCAGGCTGAATGTTTTTGCGTATACATCTTTTCAGCAGGAATTTGATTCCTGTCCTCCCTCTCTTCTTTGAGATAAAGCCTTCTCGCCTCTCCAGGAGTCTGGGGAAAAACAAAAATGTCAGCAGCTGTACAACAAATTATAAATTTCACCTGCATTTAGAATTTAATTTAAAATAATCTAACCTTGTCTTATTTTAAATGCCATCAAGTTTGATATTTCTTTTTACATGAACTTGAATTTACTTCCTACAATGATAGATGGTTATAAATATTTCCTACTCCATTGGCTGTTAATCATTTTATGATTCATCTCTGTGCTTTGGGTAAACAGAATCCTATGAAACAGTAACTGCAAAGAAACTTTCTTACCCTGTTACTTCCTTGCTACTGCAAGTATTTCATTCCCTTTTTTTTTTCCTATCACTTCCCACTTATCTCTTCATTTTGTCTTTCCTTTCCTTGCTTCTCTTAATTTTCTGCTTTTACCACTCAATTTTGCTGTAATTTTGCAGCCCTGTCCTTAGAACGCACACCAATACTGGGAGGAAAATGAAGCCACATCCTTCCTTCTTCCCTTTCCCTTTTCCAGCCCCAAGTGTGGGGATTTGCCCTTCTCCGGAGGCAAAGCTCATTACAGCCCCAGCCGAGGGCAGCATGTAGCAGTTACAGTAAATTCCAAACTCTTCTCAGCCTTTGCAGCTGTAGCTCAGGGAGAGTAAGCTCAGCAGTTCATTGTTTCACTCAGTACAATTATAACAATCTGCCACCCTCGGTAAAACCCCTTTGCAGTGAGGAGGGGGCTGGGAGACCAGGCTGAAGGATGGCACAGAGCAAAGCTGGGAATGGAGGCGGCCGTGGCTAATTCTCGGGTTACTTTTCCACTCTCAGCAGCCTTCTTCCCTTATGCAAGTGTGTGCTTTACCTATGACTACAGCTGTCATACAGCTGGATAAATGTGTAAATAGTAATTGACTTATCTTGACCCATTGTTCCATTTCAGAAACAAGTTATTTAACAAATGAATGTCAAATACTTTCCCCTAATTTATGAATTGTACTGCTACTGCATGGGAAGTGTTATGACTTTGAAGTTAGAGTTTAATAACAAAGGCATTGTGTTTATGTTACCCTCCGTTATGGCCATGATTAATCCTGGCTGAACATTACCCTGCCACGTGGGAATCTTAGATTATGCAGCTAGATTTTTTTTTTCCTTTTAGTGAGATTATTAACAGTGTGTTGTGCCTTGTCCAGTCCTGCTGGGTGTCATGGGGACAGTGAGGATTCTCTGTGCAATTGCCATTCCTGCTTTAGCTTGAATAACTCCCCTAGTATTGTGATGCCTTTAGACTTTCATTTGCACAGAAACACTTATCAGTATAAGTGATTTATTCAACATTTATCACTTCACATTACAATTATGTTATCTGAAGACCGGACTGCATAATGCACCAGATATGAATATGGATTGTTTTGCTGCAAAGTGGTGGATTGCATGTATTTCTTCCATCAGATATGGGAAACGGAGAGGAAAAAAAAAAAAAAAAAAAGGTAGAAGGACAAAAGTATCAGCTGTATAGCTTTTATCTTGCTAAGGAGTTCAGGAAAAAAAAATACTATGATTTCTGTCCTTAGCTTGATATATTTCCATTTCAGTCAGTAGCCAATGTTATCGTCCAAATGCTGAGACCAGTATTTATATACCTTTCAAATAACATATTTTTAAAGCTTGATGCTAATCTTTTCTTTCTTGAAGACCCAAAAGATGTTCCAACGGAACAAGGGGTTCTATTTGCATAGGATGAAGTCTCACATCAAAAAGTGCTTCTTTTTCCCAGCTTGTGGTGGCCTCATACGCAGCTGGGCTCATGCCTCACTGGAAGCTCTAATAAATATTTTGCTGCCGTTGATTAAGCATTAACTGCATGACAGTACTGCTTTAAGCTTTCCAGGCTTCTCCTTTTTTAACCTTTTGAGTACAGATGCAGATTCCATATCTTTCCCTCCTCTGTGCAAGCCACTGTTTGTGCTGGACAGCATGCCACAGAAAAGGGGGATACACACCTCAAAGAGTCATGGGCTAGAAGCTTCTGTCACAGCAAAGAGCTTTTTAACCTGTCTGTATATATCCAAAGTCAGAGAGGAATTGCTTTAGTCTTCCAGTTCTGTTGACTTAGAATCCTTTTTTGCTGAAGCTCTTTCTTTCTATCTTGTGCTGCCTATGTTGTTTTGTGGGCTTTCTGGTAATGAGGACTCTTTCATAATTGAGTTGTCTGCGGTGCAGTTCCTCTGTGTGACCAAGTGATGTTTGTTCCTGTTCCAGTAATCTTTAGGCTATCATTGTGTTTAAAGGAGGTTTTTACCCAAAGGGGAATTACAGTCTCATATTATAAGGCTTATTTGGGTCCTGATCCAAGGGAAATTATTATTCAGAGGCTCTAAAGAAATGATGGATGTGACAGTACTGCTGTCCTCACTTGTACAAAGTAATTTTCATGTATTTGCCCCCTGACCTTTGTCTTTATCATTGATGTTGGATTTATCCTTGCCAGCTGCCTTGTCTGGAGTTCTTGGCTTCCTTTAAATTTTGCTAGACACTTTGTCCATTCCTCAACTGAGTCTGAAAGGTCAGGGACTGCTAACGCAGTTAAGATAATATTCTCCATGTATTTTAGGTCAGACTCTTTCCTCCATTGTTATTACAGGGCTTAATGAGACAAAATCAGATACTGTCTTAGCACAGATAACCCTATATAGTCAAAGAGGAAAGAAACCTGTATGAACTGTAACAGGCTTGAAATCAAGATTCAAATATTATGGGTTTATTTCCTTTTTGTTGTTTGACATCTATGTGTTCACAGTTCCAATTTTGTTTTCGTTGTTAAAACAGAAAACTTCAAAGTTTCTAGCTTGCACAGCTGATGTGTAGAAATAAGGCTCTAAAAAACAGAAACATCTACCTAGTTAACTCGTTAATATTGTTACATGGGATAGAACAGGACAGAACCTGCTTCCTTTGTGTTGTGTTTTTTGTTTGTTCTAAAAAATTAACATAAATAGGCAGGTCTGTTCCTTTCTTGAGTAAATTTTTACACCCTTTACGTCTCCTTCAGGTTAAGGCCTCATGACATTTTTCTGATTTATTTTTTTTTTATTCACAAATTAAGCACAAATATACTTCTATTATCTGTATTTTATATTCAGTTGAGAAATACAAATATAATTATTAATGAAGTGAAGAGCAATTGTATACAATGAAATCTCAAAACACCTCACTGTTCTTATGATTTATGAAATACATTTATGCAAAACTTAAATATTTAAAATAATTTAGACATATATCTTCTGTTTATCAGTCTAGAAAGAAGTAATCCATAACTAAGTGGCATTCCTAAATATCTCACCTTTAAAAAACAATTTAAAGTCAGTTACTACTGTTTGTTTTTTTGAGGGTTTGGGTTTGGGTTTTGGGGTATTTTTTGACTGATTGGTTGGTTGGGTTTTAACACTCTTGATAATTATTCAGAATAACCACACAAAATGCCTGCCTGTATTAAACTGTGCAATCTTATGCACAGGACTACATGTGATACTGTTTTCTGTGTATTTCTTTGTGGAATATAGCAACAAACCACTGAAAGAGAAGCTGCTTTTCTCCAGTAATTTTGGCTGCATGATACTTTTCTTCCACAATTTTCCTGCATATAGTCATAATAATTAAGGTCTACAAGTGGTATTTCCCAGAATCACAGAATAGAAGGGGTTGGAAGGAACCCCAGGAGATCATCTAGTCCAACCCCCCTGCCAAAGCAGGCTCTTGACACCAGGTTGCACAGGAAAGCGTGCAGGTGGCTTTTGAACATCTCCAGAGATGGAGACTCCACACTGTCTCTGGGCAGCCTGTCCCAGTGCTCTGACACCCTCACAGGAAAGAAGTTTTTCCAGAAGTTTTTCCTTAGGTTTGTGTGGAACTTTCGGTGTTCCAGTTCTTGCCCATTTAAGTAATGGTGCCATCTTTGAAGAATTCTATTGCCATAAAATGGTCCCTTTGTGTGCAAGCGTTGCAGTTTCAGATTATAGACAATCAAATCAAGGATATGAGGGAATAAATATTCTCAGTGTGATCATTGGCTGTGGGGTGGGGGAAGATTTCTGCATTTACTAGTCAGTAAATAATTTGTAGGAAATAGGCGAATTAATGTTCATTAGCAAGTAACTTATGAACAAATATCATGTAAATGTGATACTTGCTGAAGAGATTGAGCATGCATGTAGATATCTGTGTCTCAAGTTACAAGCTTTGTGTGTGTGTGTATATATACACACATATAAAGTAATACCTTAATTACGGTTAAAAACAGGATATTATTTATCTGAACCAAGGAACCACCCCAAAAAGCATCAGGATTACTAATATTTTCCAAAATAACTTTGTATTTGTGTAACTTTGATTTAGTGTGATGTAATTAAATTCATTTCTCTGGTGATTTTGAATCTTTAGATATATTAATCAGATATATATATATCATCTTTGTTGGTATTACAAAGAATCAGATACATGGTATCATAAATTCAATAGTAATCATACTGATAATTAGTTTATTTGGTTTTTTAATTTATTTTTTCATAGATTAATTCAACTTAACATTTTCTTATGAGGTAGGAAGATTCTACAGTGTAGAGGATTATGTTGACCAGGGAAGGAATAGTCTCTCTCATGTCACAATAATGAAAAAAATTAATAAATTCTACTTGCACCTCCCAACTGGCAGTAATTACAACATTGGCTGCAATTCAGTTGAAGAAATTTGTTTTTCAAGTGATTTACCAATATAAATTATGACAAAAGTATTTATGAAAGTTCTTTAGCAGCTTGATAAACATGTGCCTCCTCTGTTAAAGAGAGAGAAACGCTAACGTAGAGAAGTTCACATGTTGATTTTTAGGATCTTCCTTTTCAGCATGATTGTTCAGGATTTTTTTTTTTTTTTAAAGAGTATTTGTTGCCTTGTATATCTCATCAATAGATTATCTTAGTAAAATTTCGTAACCAGTACAGGAAAGTTCATCAGTGGAAAATGAAAACTCATATGACTGAGAGGAAGTGACTGTGAAGAAATAGCACTGAGAGACATTGAGGTGATAGTGAGAAAACAAATTAGGTGTTAATCTGTGCCGTGATATAGCTGCAAAAGTGGTCAATACTACCATCAGCAGCATATACAAAGTCATCTCAGTTTTGGATAGGGGAAGAAGAGACACTTTCAATAAAGCTCATCAATGAATGAACTCAAGATATCACATTACTGATAAGTCTGATCAACTATAATATGCTTAAAGAAAGGCAAGATAGGTAAGGGAGTTAGAGTCAGATTTAAAGAACAGTAATGCTTGAGAAATAGCAGTTTCATTTGACATTTGAAGGAATATATTGTTCATCTGCTAAACTGCATTGCAACAAAACTGCAAGCTTTATTACTACAGCATGAAGATGCAGAAGGCCACCTTTTTAAAGCTTTACAGTGCTTAAGAACTTTATTTATGCAGACAGTGAGTTTCTCAGACATGTCCTGGTTTCAGCTAGGATAAAGCTAATTTTCTTCTTAATAGCTAGAATAGCGCTGGGTTTTGGATTTAGTATGAGATTGGATATGAGAAGAATGTTGACAGCAGGCTGCTGTGTTTAGTTATTGCTAAGAAATCAAGGACTTTTCAACTTCTCATGTTTAGCTGCTGTGGGATTAGCTAGAAGGACTTGCACAAGATGGTTAGGAAAAGAGTGAGAGTTATGGACTGAAGATTGGCCAATGGGATATTCCATATCATACAACATCATGCTCAGTATGTAAATGAGGGTTGGCTGGAAAGCAGGACTCTTGTCCTTCCGGCATTGTGGTTTCGGGATCTCTCTCTTGTTCCAGGGTCACTAGCTGGGAACGAGCTGGGCCTTGGTCGGTGTGTCGTGAGCAATTGCATCGTGCATCACTCATTTGTATATTCTACCATTACTATTATTATCATTATTATTATTATAGTTAGTGTTATTATATTTCATTTTATTTCAATTATTAAACTGTGTTTTTTCTGAACCTTCAGGCCTTACCCCTCCAATGCTCTCCCCGTTCCCGGAAGGACGAGTTGAGGATGAGCGAGCGCTGTGTGATTTTTAGTGGCCTGGCAAATTAAAGCACAACACTTGTATAAGATGGGGTGCACAATATATACTATTTTCATACAGTGCCCTCAAACAGAGTGCAGTTACTTGCACAAGTACCTTCAGTTTTCTCTTCATGATTTAGAAGGGACAAAACATATATTTAATGTTACTACCTAGGCCACTTTCTTCTGAACAAAACTAGATTAATAAAAACCACAATGAACACAACTTAGATTATACACACATATATACACACATATATTTTACATAGCTATGTAGAAATTAAACTAGTGATCAGTCTTCCTCTATGCAATATGTATCTCGTGCCCTTGTTGGAAATCAAATTCTTCAGAGCACCAGGGATCTATATTCCCCAAGGCAATGGAAACAAAAAAGCTCTTAAACTTGAATCCATAAAAATAAAAAAAAAATTAATAAATATGTCACCAAGAGTATTTTGAATCTCCTAATAAAGGACTTAAAAGATAAGGGCAACAAGGGTAGTTGTTACCTATGAGAGACAAAATATTTCTATAATATTTTACCAGCAGTCTCTTGAAAGTAACATTGATTTTTCTATGCTATTAACAAGAAGATTTAATCTCTTGGCACTATTTGTGGTAACTTGCTAGGCATTTCATATTTGCAATAGAAATAAAACTGGATCTATTTGATTCAGTTTGTTATATTCCAGGTTTGACACAGTGTTTGAGTTTTGCCTAGTGTTCTGCTATTAATTATGATCAATGTAATCTAGCAGTAGAAAATAGAAAGTATATTCACAAAGAGATTCTGCTTCAGTTGGGGTACAATAAGCTGTTAGATAAATGAAAAAAAAAAAACCAGAGATGTTCTGGAAACAGAAATGTAGCTGTCAATTAATTCTGTTCATCACAAAAATATGGACTAATAAAATGGAGAGAAATGATGGTGACTATGACCTTATCCATTTTAGCAGCCATCCAAAAAAGCTCCTACTTAGTAATTTCAGGACTGATTGAAAAAAATAGGTATACTTCAGCAGAAGTGAAGGTAGACTTTGCATTGTTTGGATAATTGTTTACGTCAGATATGAGGGGACCATATAGAAGATGTTGTAAAAATGAACCAGACCTTAACATTCAAAAGAGCATTAATACAAACAGAAGGTATTTCTCCCATTGTGTTGGCTGTAGCAAGAGAGAGGAAAAAAAAACAAAACAACAAACTATGTAAACTTACAAAACATCTCCAGAATCAAACAGGCTTGCTGTGTTTTTCTGTTTGAAAATTGAAGAGACTGCAGCATTTTCTCAATCAATGCTTCTGAAAAGTAAAAAGAAACAGAAGTCTTAAGAAAAAGAAAGTATGAAAAGCCCCAATATACTATGTGAAAATCTATATTCTTATGTGAAAACTTGTCAAAGTTGTTGTCAAAGACCACAGGTTTCCGTTCTGTTTGCTGAAGTGATGTATAAAACTGATTAACTAGTAAACAGAGCATTTCATAGAAATAATTTCAAACATAGCTGGTGCTTACTAAAATACTTGTTCAAAACAAGCTGATGTTATATAAAACAGACCTGTAAAGAACAGAGGCACTGTTCATCAGGCTTTATCAGAAAGAGACCAAGATAGAAAATAAACCTCTGTTCATACTGTTCTTATACAAACATGCTTTGTCAAGGCTTTGAATTTACTTTTTTTTAAAAAGTGGTTTCTGACAGTATAGAAGAAAACATGGTAGCAAACACTGGAAATAAAGATCCAAATAGTATCTTATAGCTTTATATTATTTCTTTCAAATTTAGATGTGTTCAATAGGTTGCAAAATTAACACTCCCAATTTGACTTTCTTCTTTCACCTAGTGTTTTTCTCTCTCTCTGGTATGTTCCATTGACCTTTTTTTGTGATATTAATCTTAGCCAAAATGAATGAGGCATTTAATCTCTCAGCACTCCTCCCCCTTCTTCATCACCACTTTCAAAAAGACAACTCTTGTTCATATCTGCAAGCTAGCAGCTATTTTGGACTTTTCCTTTTTGCCCATTATAGCAAAAATCTCACAGTATCTCCCTCAACAAAATGTCCGATACTAGACGTACTTGCTTTGCCCTCATTGTCAATGTCTTTACTGATACAGGATTCTTTGCTTTGGCTTCACTTCAGTCCATAATAAATACAACAAATTATTTGCCTGACCTGGCAATTTGTTAATGTTATCTCAATTCTGCAGATCTTAAGCTGTATGGTAGCAAAGAGCCTTCACAACTCTATGTTACTATTCAGCTCATTTATTTTTCTTTGAACCTGACTCATCTTTCCTCATGAGACTTTCTTTTTGTTAGGTTTTTTTGTTCCTGAAACTTTATTTATTATCTTTTCTTTTTGAGCCCTTCAGTACGAAGCACCACTTCTTTTTAAATCTTTGCCAAATGTTGGTCATACCACACGTATTTAACATGGACAAACAACTCTTTCTGGTGCCTTTGCCAGTTTAAAATGGGAAAGCAAAGGAGGATGTTGTCTGCTTATAGAAAGTTTCTATATTCTGTAACGGGAAGTATTTTAGCATAGCAAATCATGTCCTGAGCATGAACTTTTCATAGCTCATTTCTATGTCAATGTAGTTGAATTATATTTTTTTCTATATAGCCATTAAGCCCCTCCAAAAAATAAAATAGATCAACCCAAATTGATTACTTGCACTTTTATCAAAATGAAAGACTTAAAATTGCTACAGATTGAGGTTAGATAAATCAATTTCAGAATTTTTTAGTGAAAGCAAAGGAATGGAAGCAGACTGTATATAAGTACAATTCAGAAAAACTGCTTTTATCTAACAGTTTGAGGGATCATGGAAGAAAAAGCTGCAAAAACAACACCCTCCTATCCTCTTCCATTGATGTGGGAGTTGCACCAATAATATTTTTAAAAAAAAAAACAAACCCATGTTTCAATGACTGAGTTAGTTTTAAACACCCTTTACTTTCTTCTGTTTTTCAAATACTATATCCATTTTTATTACTTTTTGAGAGAGACGAGGCTAAGATGGGTTGGGTTGAAACAGGTAAGGTCTGGGTAATAGTGGTGAAGGAAGCAGAGCCAGTTTGAGGGTGTGATCAGTAATCCTGTTTCATCCTAGTTTCTTTGAGTTCCTGCATCACATGCATCCCTGTCATCTTCCACATCAAGCCCAAGGGCTCTTAAACAGTATTTTAGGTAACATACTAGGCATTTCATTTTCTTTAGAAGAACTCAATTATGCTAGAAATTAATAATTAAATTTTATAAATAGAATAAAGAAGAAAACATGAATATTATATCCTACAGCTACATTTTTCAGCATGGTGTGCAGGGAATTAGGTGCAAAAATCCCATTTATGTTAATAGATCTTGTGTGTCTAATTCCTCATGCACTACAGTGCAAATTTACCCCCTGGTGTCTTTGATGATACAGAGGACCAGCGCAGAGGGGGAGAAGACCAAGTGATTTATTTGATGATCTGTCAATCATAATGGCAACTAGAAAAAATTATGAAGCTGATTTTAACCTCTGTAGAAACAGCTAGTTAGACCAAATGTTTTTTTTTTCTCTTGCCAGATGTCATCATTCATCAATTTCTCATTAAGAAAATGGCACTCTTAGGTTGGGGGGGAGGGGTGGGGAAGTAAAGGTCTATCTTTTTTTTTTTTTTTTAATAGTCCAGAAAATCAAACTGTAAAAAACCAGGGTGAGGTAGCCCTTCTCATAAAGGCAACTACTCTATGCTCTTTAAGTTTTGCAACTATGGGTTCAGACTGGAGTTCTTAAACCTATAATTATCTGGGTTTTAAAAGGTTTTTACATATTTACAATATTTTCAAAACTGGAGACCATAAAAAAAACCTACTCATTTATTCTGGTGATCCTTAATCCTGCAGAGTAATCTAGATATTCAGTGTGCCATCAGAAGTTTTTATTTTCTTTTGTCTCTTACAGCTGGAGGTTACTTATATCTACTTAAGCTCATTCAACCTATATGGAGACTAGGGTCTTCTGTCTACTGTTGTGTGTTTGGTATTTAAAAACAACATAACCAACAAACAAAAATCACTGATAGGTAACAAAAATATTAATGTCAGAGTAAGGCATTATTTGTTCTTATTTTCTTCAAGGCTGTACAAAGACAGCTAAAAAGCTAAGTAAGTTGTTATTTTTGTTACTATGTTGTTAAATTTAAATACAGTTAAATAGGTTCTTTTTTTTTTTTTTTTCTCCTCACAAGTGCTTAAAACATCATGGAGAACCATAGGACATCATTTTCCAAATGTGACATACCCTCTCTTCTTGTATGAATAACATCAACATGTTGTAAGCGTTTGGTAGGCTGCCATTAAACAGCTGTTTTGTTATTAATATTTTATTGCCCTACGTTTCCCAAGATATTTTGACACTTACTATTATTTCAAATGCAGCTTTTCTTGGATTTTTTAATGATTTGTGTATATCTCTAGACAGTTTCAAGATCTTGAAGCTGTCACAACATGTTAAATAGGCAAATCAGCTAACACAGTAGTTTCAAGAAAGATAATTTTCTTTGCATAACTTCAATCTGCATCATTTTGCATGACTTATTAACAGGAACTGACTCATTGGCAAACAAAGCATATAGCTTATGGAACAGAGAAAGTTTCAGAGTGAATGTCTTCAAAAATCTGAGCACTGATCAAAATTCCTAATTTCCCGTTACTGACAGTTAAAAATTTGCAGAGACTGCTTATGGTTAAGATTTCATTGGAAAGATTTTCACATGTATATTACAATTTTGATATATATAAAATGTTTACCTTTACAGCTGTCAGACCTTTATGCATTCAACCTGACTCAGTAGCTCAGATCTCCATTTCTAAAGTTCATATATGGGACTGTAGTTGTTTTAACGTTTTCATTTTCTTTTTTCATTTACTCTTTCCGGTCCTGGAGTGAGTGGGACAATGAAGGTCCCACTGGTGAAAATTGAGACTTCTGGCTTTTTATTCATATGTGGTGGGTTGACGCTGGCTAGAGGCCGGATGCCCACCAAAGCCCACTCTATCACTCCCCCTCTTCAAATGGGCAGTGGGAGAAAATTATAACGAAAAGCTCATGGGTGGAGATAAGGACAGAGAGAGATCACTCACGAGTTACTGGCATGGGCAAAACAGTCTCAACTTGGGGGAAAAAACAAATTTACTTTATTACCAATCAAAATTAGAGGAGAATGAGAAGTAAAAGCAAATCTTAAAACACCTCCCCCACCCCTCCCTTCTTCCTGGGCTTAATCTCTTTCCCGATTTTTCAGCTCTTCTCCCCAGCAGCACAGGGGGACAGGGAATGGGGTTGGGGTCAGTTCATCACACGTTGTTTCTGCCACTGCTTCCTCCTCAGGGGGAGGATTCCTTCCCCCGCACCAGCGTGGGGTCCCTCTCACGGGAGACAGTCCTCCATGAACTTCTCCAGCGTGAGTCTTTCCCATGACTGACAGTTCTTCACGAGCTGCTCCAGTCTGGGTCCATTCCATGGGGTGCAGTCCTTCAGGAAGTGACTGCTCCAGCATGGGTCCCCCACGGGGTCACAAGTCCTGCCAGCAAACCTGCTCCAGCGTGGGCTCCTCTCTCTATGGGCTACAGGTCCTGACAGGAGCCTGCTCCAGCACGGGCTTCCCGCGGGGTCACAGCCTCCTTCGGCATCCACCTGCTCCGGCGTGGGGTCCTCCACGGGCTACAGGTGGTCATCTGCTCCACCATGGACCTCCATGGACTGCAGGGGGACAGCCTGCCTCACCATGGTCTTCACCACAGGCTGCGGGGAATTTCTGCTCCGGCGCCTGGAGCACCTCCTCCCCCTCCTTCTTCACTGACCTTGGTGTCTGTGGAGTTGTTTCTCTTACATCTTCTCACTCCTCTCTCTTTTTTTTCTTCCCTCTCTTCCTTTTTTTTTCCTCTTAATTATGTTCTCACAGAGGCGTTACTGATTGGCTCGGCCTTGGCCAGCAGCGGCTCCGTTCTTGTAGCCGTCTGGCATTGGCTGTGTCAGGTTGGACATGGGAGAAGCTTCTGGCAGCTTCTCTCACAGAAGCCACCCAATGTCCCCCCCCGCCCACTGCTACCAAAACCTTGCCGTGCAAACCCAATACATCATGTAACCAGATACTGTGCATCTGGTCAGAAAACAATGTAGTGTAATGACAGTGTACATATTGACCTCCACCCTTTCCTCCTAATAACACCGGTCCTTAAGCGATGATTCACAGCCTGTGATAGCTTAACGCTGAGCCTCTCTGCCAAAGACTGCTGATTGTTCTGAACCATGTGTGGTGATCAGTTTTCTGATATGAACTACTATCACAAAGCAGAACACCGCTCTCTTGTAGTCACTGAAAATGGGAATTATAACACTGATAAAATTGTGAGGTGAGACAGTAGCTCACGAAAGTTTGTGGGACATTTCCTTCTATCAAGTGCTTGCATAGAGTTCATAACAAATCTGAATATATGCTAATATAGACAGGCTTAGCAATCTTTGTGGGATGATTTTTAAAAAGCATTAAGTACTGCTGAGCACCCAAATTCATGTTAATTTAGGAGTGGAGCCCTGCCTTACCGCATTTTATGCCCAGGAATGTGGTCTCTTGAGAGTAACACTGTTATTCAGTAATATTTATGCTTATTCATCATGACCATTACAAAATTTTTCGTCTTTCCTTTCTATGTGAACAACAAATATTTCAGTGTATTAGTATAGTATAGTACTATTTTTCCTGCCTGATTTAGAAGAACTACTCAAGTACACAGTCCTGTGTCTGTCATCATCCTTGCTACATACGCCTGGTATTTCTCATCACGTGGGAACACTCCTGAAAAGGCTCCTGTGTGATCCAGCCCCAGGAGTTGAATTCTAGGCCAGGCAGGTCCCTGTTTATAAATGCAGATCGGAATAGGCAGAAATTGTCATCCTTAAAATTTCATCTTTAGAGCTGGATTTTACAGATTAAAAGATTAACTTGCACGCCAAGTAAAAAGTTTTTCTATCAGTGAAAGTGCACACCAACAAAGCACTCTTTGCTAGCCTTGTCTCTACATGCACCATTACAAGGAAAAGCCATTTCAAATAAGGCAGGTAAATACTTAGCTGTATCCTGTTCCCTGCAGAATAGAGAGCAGCGGCAGTTACTGCTAGAAAAGTTGCAGGAATTTTGCTCCTCCTTGGCTCACTCATCTCTTCATCTTCCTCCAGCTTTTGTTCCTTCAGAGTTGTATCTGTATCACAAATGGCTGTGGCAAATAATGCCAGTCAGCTACTCTCAAAACATGTTATGAAGGAGGAAATTTCTTTGTGCATAGCTAGACAGTATACTTCATCTAGCCAAGAAAGCATGCTTTGAATTGGATGATGGAAATAAAATAAATCACAAAGTCCTGTGACTTAGAATGAGCACCTGCCTTTCCTTACCAGGGTGCCTAGTGTCAGGGCTTTGTAGACCAACAGGGCTTGCTCTTCTCTTCCCCGATAGCAGAAGGTGTTCCTATCTGCATTGCTTGGGTAAGAAAAAAGCAATGCCCAAGTGAGAAGCAGGTGAACAGCTTCTGTTTGTGCTGCTTATCTATATAATCCTAGAGGGACGTAGGAAGAAAGGCTTTCTATAGGATAATGAAGAACAGAATGGTGTGAGTAGAAGAGTGCATATGTACTGCAGCATGGCTAGGGCTGGATGCTGGTCCTGTTGGTTTCACTAAGTCGAATTGTAGCAGTCAGTGCCTATATATGTTAAAGCCCACAGTTCTTCCAGTCCAAATTCAGCATGTCATGCTAAACATTGATTCCTTACATTAAATTATTTTATGGGGCCTATTTGTAGAATATCTTTCTATTCAGTATGAATAAAGATCTTTTATCTTTTCTCAAAAGCACTGTTTGTGGTGATAAAGTTGTTGCAAGTATGAGGTTTTTTTGACATTTCTCTTACATTTTGGTAGAATTCCATCAGTCATGTCTTGAATGTATTCTGTAAAATACTTACAAGAAATCCCATTTTGTTACCATAAAATCACGTCTGTTACTTTTAAACAATTTTGATAGTGGCTTAAGCAGCAATAGAAAGTATTGTGGAAACCTTTTTCAGAACTAGAAATTGGTCTAGGTAAATCCCACAGACTGGAAGAAAATATTAATGTATTTTACAGACCTATTTTCTGTTTCTTAACTAGTTACAATAATTTCTTATTGGGGTTCCAGTTTACCCTAGCTTTATTAAAGGGTCCTTTCCAGCAGGGTACTGAGCTCTGTCTTTAACTGCAAAAAATATTTAAATGTTTCTTAACTGACTAAATAATCTTGTTGACATAAGCCTACTCATGTGGGTAAACATGAATATTTTTCTGCATGAACACTGACATAATATGAAAAAAATCGAGTCTTAAGTTTATAAGATGGAAAAAAAAATATGAGGGAAAATGTTGTTCCACAAAATTTAAAAATGTAATTTTTTTTTTTAAGCATCTTAAAAGTATTTCCCTGGAAATGGCTATGTTTCCCAGATGAGTTTGATATTGCAAAAAGGTGATGGCAGCCAAAGACTTACTTGCTTCTGTTGTTCCTTGGATTCTTTTGTGAATATACCATGCAGCAAAACACTTAGGTAATATCTTTTAAATATAAACATGAACTCAGTCATCAAAAGAGAAGTATGTGACAGTGAGCACAGAAAAGGTTAACCATACAAAGTTGCACTTGAAGTACCGAGTGTCCTTAGGAGCTTTACTAAAAGGCAAGCTCAGTTACAAGATTCTTAGTGGTGGCATTAGGTTGGTCCCATTGTCCAGGCACAACCACTGCAGGAATGGTCTTATACTAAACTGTAAACTGTACAATGACTGGTAGGATGATTTTATTTGTTGACTCATTGAGGCTTTTGATTCAGGATTTGATGTGTCATTCTGTTCTGTAGTGCAACTGTTGTTGTGATGCTTTCCTACGATACCTGCAGTTTGCCTTAACATGACTGTCCAGCTTTTGCTTCCTGCCCCTGCGTTTTTATGGTGTGTATATTAGAAACAAGTACGTTGTCTGTGTCTTTTTGATCCTTGAACATTTTATGAATCAAATCATTATGAATTGGAGCAGGCAAGAAGAGAGGAAAAGAAAAGAAACACAGTTTACTTAAAAGTAATGTGACAGGCTCGTAGAAACGTTTTTTGGGCTTTTAATAATCAGTTCATGGAAATAGCATGTTAGCTCAGTGGACTAATTGTATAGTCTATTAGCCTTCCTGTTCCTAAGAAGTTAATCCCAGCATCGATGCTCAGGACAATGCTTCATTTTGGTGTTGAGGGGTAAGCATCTGAATTTTGATTTAGTTCTCTTTTGTTCTCAGAATGGGGAAGTTTCCAATGGCCATTGGCAAAATTTGGGTAGAAAACCAGTTCAAGTTAAGTAGCTTTCTACCTGAATTCAAGAACAGAGACAACTTCAGTTAACCAAATTTGTTCTCTGTTAGATATTTATATGAATAAGAGATTAATCTGAATTTGATTTTGTGACATTTATAAATAAATTGCCTCATTAAAACAAATTCCAAAGATTGGAAGAAAAAAATAAAAAGTAGCAGCAGTAGTCTTCTCTTTTCTTTTCCTGGAATTAGATGTGCAGAGCAGATAAGCATCTCACAGATATATATATACACAAAACAGTCTATAGAACAAAGAACGGTAGCCTTTAAGTACTGTTATGTAATTTTGATGTCCTATTCATTCCACTTGCTTGCCATGCCCCACACCTAGAAATATCTAGTCTTTACACAGAGATTAAAGCAGAATCAATACAAAGCAAATAGAATAGCCATTTTTATCTTTTATCCCAACTCTTTTTTTATTCTACACTATTTTCAATGAATCACTTCTGAAATTACACTCTTGAAAGCAAGAGAGATTTTTCCTCTCATATTATTTTCTGAAGTTCATTGTTCTTGGGAGGTGTAAGATTCAGAATGCTGTAAAGGAGAATATCACATCACAAGTTGTAGATAGGGATAATGACTTGTTTTTTTTTTTTTTCTTTTAATGTATTTTAGCTAGAGATACTGGGACCTGAAGCATAAAGATTACTTTATTTTCCATCGTCATGACTCTTGAGCAACTTTGAACAAATGTGCATGTACTTGCTAAGACTTGTTAAGACTGTTTTGTGATATGAATTATTTTTGACTGATGTTTTGAGTTTTAACAAGTCATTTGAGGTGAGAAACCCAGATACCAGTGGTGATAAAGAATTATGTTCTAATAAATAATAAAGATTTTTTTGTGGCTAATAGATTATCATGATGCTCATTCACTCTGGACACTGTATCTCAAACTGAGGGTCACAATCACCAGAAGAGTTCAAAGGTGTTAATGAAGTGTTAGGTGCAGTCAAGAGCAATTCATTTCCTCCTGTGTCAGCAGTGGTTTAATTCCTTTAAGGAGGAAAGAGAAAAGCCACTGGAAATGTTTACTATTTTTAATTGCTCTCTGCAGTTGAATTTCTTGTAGTTGGAAAAGTGTGAATACTAATTGGCTGACTTAGAGACATGTTTTGTTGCCTAGCACTGCAGGGATTTGTTTCACATGAGGACAGATGAACCAAAATGAGTAACGCTACTAAAAAGAAATGCTGGACACAAGTTGTTTTAACAGGATATATCACCGGTCCATGAGTTGGGACACTTTCTGAGCACATGCCAATATTATACTATCATAGCTTTAGTACCATTAGCTACTTAATTCTTATTTTTCTGTGTTGAGGATTGATACACTACGGCTTTGTCCACAGTCCCTGGTGTTCTCTGCCAGTCCACATCCACAACTGTCACATGCTGTGAGTGCCTCGATGCATGGCTCTCAGGTAAAGACCATCTCAAATGTTGTCTCAGGATACCAGTGCACACCAGCTTAGATAAGGCCAAGTGACTGTTAGGGTGACCAGACCTGGAACAGTCCTGCCTTTCTTTTGTCTGCCTTTAAGCTGTGTTTTTACCTTTTCTGTATAGTGACAATCCAGTGACTGGATGTGGAGAGAATTTAGGTATGAGTATAACAAAAAAATTACTGGGGAGGGAGGCTTGGTGATGGGAAGGATGAACTACATCACTATGTGATTTTAAAAGCACGGTACTAGCTCAGAGGAAGGACACAAAAGGTCAGGGCAGAGTTGTCTGGTGGAACCCTCGCTTAAATTGACCAAAACCACTGTGCAATCTCATGCTCAGCATGTCAGTCCTCATGCATCAGCTCAATTTTTTTCTTGGAGACTCAAGGGTAGTGCAAGGACAGAACTGAGATTTGCCCCTTAAGGAGATGAATATTGTTTCACGCTATATGATGTTTAATTGTCACCTACAGAATAACATTTTTTCAATAAAGAACACAGAAATAAACTTCTGCAATCCCAGCCCTGTACATAGTCAGTGCCTTGCTTGAAGAAGCAAAGCTGTTACAGATGGACAACATGAATGCCCTGAGAAAATGAATCTCAACCTTAACTGTAAGTTACAAGAATAAACCAGCAAAGCTGATTCGGATGAATGTAATAAATAAATAAATAAATCTTCATTTCTGATTTGCATGAGGGATTAATAACAAACAAACAACTTTTAAAAGATGAGACATAGATACAGTTTTATATCTTGGGATTATGAAATAGAACACACAATGGAAATTCTCTAAAAAATTGCTTACATAACGTGATTCAGTGCTGCATAATCCTTTCCAACTCACATAATTATAATACTGGAAATACAATACTCACAAGGCTAAGATATTCAAGGTAGTATTCAAAGCTCTCATATATGTTCTCTCTATTTTTTTTTAAACAAAGCAAGAAACCAGTCCTTGTAGGGCTCTTGGGATGTGTGATATGAATGAAAAGTGGAGATTTAAATGGACCTACACGGAAGCAGACATACTGTTCTTTTCAAGTCTCTGTTTGGATTGATCATTGAAGGACAGTACAGAAAAAAATCATTTTAAATGCTTTATTTTCATCCTAAATTAACTTCTTTTTCTATAATTTATCTTGACTATTGAGTGAACCCAAGGGTAAAATGCAGATTCTGTTTTAATGTTATTTTGCATAATACATTTGCACATTGTGAGTAATGGTACCCAGAAGGAAAGAAGCAGTGTTTAATTACGTAATTCTACAATTCTTTCTGTTACTTTTCATATTTTCATTCTATTAATTTGTAACACGTAAACAACAAATCCTTGTTTTTAAATGTATTTGGGCTAATAAACACTTTTACCTTTGAAGAATTACTAGTGTTAAGTGTTTTTAGTCTTTCAAAAATACTATGCAGTTTTTGTTTACTTTCATTGCCGCCAGACAACGGGAATGACTGCATATGTATATTTGGATCTTAAACAATTATATGCATGCATATATGTATTTTTTTATGCATGAGATTTCTGTAGCAGGTTACGATTTCTTGATACAGCTAGAGTAGATAGTTCTTTCAATCACTTAAAGAGATTTTGAATGAGGACAAGAAAGTGTGAAGCTGTAGAAATGCTTCTCTTTAAAGCTTTCCATATTTCAGAATAGCCAGTGCTGGTTATGCACTTTTGCTGGAATATTTGAGTGCATGAGGTGCAAAACGTTGTCTCAGACTGAGCTGGAAGCTGAGGATGTCTGGCACCTCACATGCTCCTTCTTTGGTAGCGTAAATGCAAAGACTGATGTGACTGACATGGTACTAGACTGTTGAGACCAGTGGGACTTTAGCACAGTATACACTGCACCTTAAAAAGCTGACTCAGTAAAAAGGTAAGAATTTGATTAGTGTGATTAGGGTTATTCATGCTTGTATGTGCCTTAATTTAAATGTGTTACAAGAATTGAGATAAAAAATATATCATTTTTGTTAGTTTTCTTTGTGACTTCAGTGAGTAGTTTATGTATTATTTAAGGTTACATTTCATCTTGAACAATTTTAAGTAATGCATTCTGAAGCAGTTTGCTGGATGGAAGCCATTAAGTCTCAGGTTCTCACACATGCACACACATGTGCGAGCATATAAAATTAAAAAGAAAGTTATTTAGCATAGTATGCCATAGTCCAATTTAGGAAGGATCTAAAGAGTTGTATTATGATTTATTGTAGGATCTCTGAAAAGTGAGGTTTATATTGTCTTGAGCTATTTCAATGGTGTTGCTAGCATGCCACTGTAGTCCAAAGGACAGAATATCAATAAAACTAGCATGTACAGAAATGTAAACAAGCATTAGAAAAAAGGTCCAACAGTTTGTTAAATAGACCACAACAAAACAAGTCCATTATCATTGCAAAAATAGCTATGAAGTTAGGATGTATAATTATCTGAATAGCTTGGAAAAACATAATTAATCCATCAGCAATATTCAGTATTCTGGTTCTGAAGATACTGAAGAGTTTTATGTTTATTCATATCTCTGTCAATATTTTGGCATCTCCTAAAGATGAATAAACATAAGATTTTTCCCCCCCCCTCCTTCTATGATTCTTACAGTCTAGCTGAGCTTAGGAATTTATTCCAAATCACTATATATATATATATATATATATATATAAAATGCTCTTTTTATTTAATATTGAGTAAAGATATTTTTGCATTAATCTCTAATATTGTTACCATTTTGGAAAGCCTTCTCAGCAAATTTTTGACTGCCTCTCCAAATGTGGTATTTTACCTTTGAGTGTTGGATATTTTGAAATAATATACTTTAGTTAAATTTCAAACATGATGGTGTAGTGCAAGCCCATAGATGCTTGAGGGACTTGTACAGGGCTACACATCTGGATTGCATCATAAGGAGTGGATTCAGCAAGTGCAGTGCAGGACTTGCATAATCAGGAGTGCTCCTTCTCAAAATCAGGTGTGCATGTAAACAGCTGTGAAACTCAAGCTGTTTAATCTGGTTCCAAGTTCTCTGTATGCAGGCAGGCAGAGTAGGTGGTTGAGTTTTTGAATTACTGTGGCATCTGCAGCAGGAGCCAGCAGGACCAGTTTGCAGGTCTCCTCTGGGGCAGCACATGTATAGCCCTGCCACCATTCACCACAGCCTCGCTGAAGCCCACGAGAGGAACACCCAAGCAGAGAAACACAGTTCACCAGAACTTTCAATTTGCTCTTTTGGATAGTGTTGGCATATGACAGGGTGAAGAAATGGGAAGGTATGGTATCTTTTCTTAGCATATGGTTTCCAGGACCACATTTCTTTCTGCTAGCTTTATATGTACCTGTTAAGCCTCTTTATAAGTCCTTTTAAATCTACTTTGTATCGCAGGCAGTATGTTTTTTTACTGTTTGCTCTTTCTGCTTGCTAGCTGTTCATACTGATAGTACTGAAATACACTGATCTCTTAAAACACAAACAAATGTCTTTGCAGTTTGCAAATCAAATAATATTTGGGAAGAAATCAATGTTTATGTTTCTCCAGGTTGTAAAAAGTGCCAGTCAAACAAACGCTCTTCAAACATGTCGGGAAAAAGGTTTTGAGTGCTTTCTTCTATTTTCATTGTATACAGTACCCCTTACTTTGCCTCTACCATACATACATTATTGAATCTCATTGTTCTGATGACAGTAAATAAGTGAAAGTGTTACAAAATAGTTTATTATGTAAATAGATTATCAGTCACCTCACATTTGGTATTGATTACTTCAGTTTGGCTTATCACCTCTGTATACTTCCATTTTCTAATACGATGGGCTGTTCTGTTTTCCCCGAGGTGTGCAGATTTTGCAGCCCTCAGCACTGTGTGGCATATAATGGATAGACAGTTCAAAAGAGTTGCAGCTCAACAAGATTGAGCCTCTCCAAAATCAGCCAGCCATGGAGCTGTGTGTGGTGATGACACTTCATCTTAGCAAAGTGTTTTCCTAGTGGTTTACAACTCTCATATCTGTAGGAGCCTCATCTAATTGCTCTGCCCAGAGTATCTGCGTGTATATCTATTTCTTTCACCCTAAATATCTTCACTAATGGCTCGTCCCTCTGTTTCTCAGTAGTAGAGACAGCTACATACTTTTGCTCTTTGCTGCTAGTATGATGATTTGATTTCCTGTGAGCTTTCTGGCTGTTGCATATATGATATATTTAAATCACAAACCTCTGAGAGGACTTTAAATTTGTTTGAGGGCATCCAACATTAAAACGAGCTTTTGTGATTTTATGATACCAGGGTCTCTCCCTCTCCTTTTTTTTTTTTATTTCCCCCCCCTCTCCTTTTTTTCCCCCTCTCCTTTTTTTTTCCCCCTCTTCTTTTTGACATTGTCAGTATGACAAGTGTGATCATAGAACAGGAATCTGTACCATGAACTGATTGGGAAAAATAAGCAACCTTCTTTATAACAAAGAGAACCTTACCATTTTTTTTTTAACCTACAGTACTCTGTTAATAACTGTCATGAAGTTAGCCTGAATTTTTAAATAGAAGGCCATATATTTCACAGAATGTATTCCTGAGGGGTTTGTTCACCATTGCTGATCTTCCCAATGCGTTATCTAACTCATTTTAGTCTGTGGGTGACATTCTGGCCCCAGAGCAATTAATTTAGACACACTGTATTTTGATTGCTGCTTTGTGAAATACATGTTTTCTGCTCATAACCAGCTCTATCAAACTCCTTCCAAATGTTCAAATCTGTATTTCATCCTGCACGGATATCTCAATAACCAGTAAGATTTCTATTGCTGCATTTCTAGGATTAGTTTCCTGTAAGCCTAAGGAATTTACCAAGGTTCTGGATGTTTCTTTTTGGACTTTGGAATTGCCAGCTGTAGCTGTATGGTTTTGAAATACAGCATACTGTAGGGGTTTTTTCATTTCTTTCTTAGCTCTTGTCGAGACAGTGACATCCTATCTAAAAAATACGAGAAGTACAAACTGGATGTGCCAACTTGTCCCAATGTAATGACAAACAGGAGATTTGTATGGCAAAAATCCCATGGCTCCCTGACTTCCGTAATGGCAGAGTGGCTTTGAGTCAGCTAAGTGTGCTTGGAACTTTTCAGTTTGTAAACACACTGTTCTGTGTCAGCTGCACTGCTTTGCCAGCCCCCTCAGTTACAGTCCCCTTCTTGCCCACAGAAATCACGTGTGTAGGAAGCACCACTCCCCACCCCTTCCTGGTTATAAATTCCAAATAGCTCAGCCATGAAGGGCTTTTTATGATCCTTATGTTTCTGTTACAATAAGTTTAAACAGTATCTCATTAATTTCACTCTGTTGATCATCTGTTCAGCCTTTGATTTAATCTTGTGGAATTGCCTCTTTCATCTCAGGAAGCTCATGGCCAGTGTCAGCTTCAGGCCCTGTCCATGCACAATGGGGTCCTGCTCTGACTCTCGGTCCCTCTCGCTAGAAATTAGTAGCAATAACTGTGTGTATAAAACTTAACAGGTATAAAATATCGACCTGTCGGTACTTTTGTGGAAAATGTTAAAAACCCCACAACTCTGAATGAATATTGTACTGTATAACCTGACAAAGCTTTTTAAAGGGGCAGATTTATTGATTGCAGAAATGGTACTGGTGTCTAAATGTGGGGAGGAGGATCTGAAGTATTGTGGGACTGCTGCAAAATGGAAAAAAAAAAATTGGCAAACTTTTTAAAATTAATAACGTGCACTGGAAAGAAGAACACGTGTGTGTTTCCCAGTAATCTGGTCTCTGGCAGCGATTTAAGATTGTGGAAGTCAATCTTCTAATCCAGACAGTGGATGAATGAAGAAAATTTATTCTATTTAATTTCATTTAACAGAATGAGTTAGTGGGCCGACTCTAAAAGATCCTAGGGAGTTCTTGTGAAATGTGATCAAAATAGTCTGTTAATATATATTTTTTTTTTATCTGGCATTTTAACTTGAGACATATATACGCTAAAAATGTTAGCATTTATAGACCCACTGATAATGTGCAGAAAGTCTACAGGTGTGTGCTCTCAGCTGGCACTTATATTCATTTTCTGTTCAGTGAAATTCCTTTTGGTCTGTTTGGGTAGTAACTGAACATAAATTTCAAGTGAGAAGAAAGCAAATTAAGTTGTGCTTCTATCTATTTGAAATAGATTTGGTGTTATTTTAAGATATTCTTGCCTTTTGTATATACATAGTTTGGCATGTCTTTTGTATTTCAGATACTGTAAAATTCATGGAAAACGAGTATTCCAGGCTTTGGAGAGGTTTGTTCCCTGAATGACGGGGATGGAATTTCAGCTTGTATACAGGAAGCATAATCTTTTTCAAAACCAAAATAACAATGAATAAACAATATAATGAGGGTTCTTTTTAAAATCTGACAAAAGGATAAAACAATTACTAATAGGATAGACTATGTGGTTTTTATTACTATTTACTGTTACAGAATATGTTTTAACATTATTTACATTGGTTTTACTTGCAAGGTAAAGTTATATTATCCTCAAAGATAATAATAGTTTCCTTCTATTTTAGTGTTTGTGCAAGCTTCCATGAGAGCAATGTTTAGATATTTCTTTGGCTAATATCAAACAAAATTAAATTCATTAAATGACATGAAAAAAAAATTACAGTGCACCCAAGTTGTGTATTGTAGAGCTCACTGTTTTGTACCTGTTGTCTCCAAGACTGGATTTTAGATCTCTGGAGGATATCGATAGCAAAATTTTAGTCTTTGCTTCTCAGTTTAAATATAATATATCAAAGAAAAGCAAAGCAAACCAAATTGAGGCAAAGAAAGAGTAAATAGACTGCAAAGTGAACCACAGGTCGTTATAGTGCACTTTTTCCTCAGGTTTTCCTTTGTGCGGTTCACAAATGGCTCTTGTCAAGTGTCCTGTAAGAAGATTTGAGCCGTCATCTGTTTCATAATTGCCATTCTTTCCTATATCTTTGGCATCTGGGTTGAAGAAATTGTTCTTCTCTCTACATATTCTGCAGGACACATGGTTTCAAATCAGATATCATCGTGTTAAAGTGTAAATACCTCCAAGTGAATAAGAGCATCAATTCACTCTGCACTTTATGTCCAATCATATAGTATTCACTTAGCAAAAAAAAAAAAAAAAATCCAAAAAACCAAGGCCCCAAATTTTAAAACACTTTGAGAACCCACCAGAAAACAAAGGAACTGTCTGCATTATCCCTAATTACATACCATGTACTTTCAAACCCACCCACAGAAATATCACACTAGAATTACAAAAAAAACAGTCCTCATTATCTCTCTTACGGAATTAAAAAAATAACAGTTTGCACAAAACTGTACAAATTTAAGTAGCTTTTTAAACAAATCAAAAAGGGGAAAGCCAACCAACTTCTTTTGTTGTGTTATTCAGAAAATGAAGAAAATTGAAAAATACTTATTTCCTTTTATGAACCTGTGTTTCATTTTCAAAAAGGACTTATACAGAAAAATATCTACAATGTGTAAAGGGTTGGTTAGTGGATTCTCAGAAGTGCTTATATACTAACTTCCTTTGAAACAAATGTAGTCTGGAACTTCTGAATATCACTGTCGTTGCTTGTCTGCTTCTTCAGAACTCTCCTTAAAAAGATCTGGTCTGTGGATATTTAGAAGACTACTGCTTCAATCATTTGGGAGGGAAGGAGGGGAAAACTGTCTTCTCAGTCAAGTAAATGCTTTTGATTTATTTCTCTATGTCAATAGAGTCCTCAGATGTTTGTCTGCGCTACAATTTTCCTCTGATTTTTTTTTTTTCCTGTTTTTTTGGGTCTTGTTCTTAAAAAGGAGCAGTTTGGGATCTGTCTGCTCTGAAACCATTTTCAGGTTTCACAGCAAACTTCACAGTGTAAGCCTAGATGGAAGTTAGGGAAGTTTGATAGCTAGGAGGAGAGCTGGTAATTTCTGTTCCCAACTGTTAAAGAATTCAAAGCCATGAGGTGTGTGAAGGAGTTTCCGGTCAGTGCCTGGAGAGTTGGGCACCTTGGGAAAGGACATCAACAGGGATTTCTACGCTACGCAGAAGATGAGAATGACAACAATTACATGTCTTGAATTTTTCTCCATTTGAAATTTAGTTTCTCAGTTGAAGGATTGTCTGGTTTGCTAGGATAGAGTTAATTTTCTTCTCAGTAGTTAGAATAGCTGTGTTTTGGTTTCAGTTCAGACTTGCTATGAGAACATCATAGATAAAAGTACTGATGCTGTTAGTTACTGTTGGAGCTCAAGGCCATTGTGTTTGGCTGTTCACAGCTGCATTAGGACTAGGAGGGAGAAGCACAGTGAATTTGGAAGCCAATGAAATATTCCATCATATCCCATCATGTTTAGTGTATTATCCGGGGCTGACTGGAAAGCGGGGGGAGGATTCGCACAATTTTGCTCTCGGGCTCTCACTCTTCCGGGATAGCAGTTTCGTTTTGGGATGGTTGCTCCTCCAGGATCGTTATCCGGGAACGGGCTGGGCTTATCAGTGGGTGGTGAGCAGTTGCACTGGGTTATCACTCATTTGCATATCTCATTACTGTTATCATTATCACTACTATTTTAATGTTAGGGGTTTTTTTCAAGTTTTCTTTTATTTCTATTATTAAACTGTTCTTATCTCAACCTACAAGCCTCCTAATCCTTGCCCCCAATCCTCTCCCCTATCCCCTGTGGGTGGGGGGAAAGTGGGTGAATGGCTGTGTTGGCTGCTGGCCAAGGGTCAGCCCAGTGAAACTATCACAAGGATGAATTTATAGTAGCTCTGTCTCATGAGAATGGACAAGGGCATATGTGTGAGGATCAGCTCCGTGCCCTCTCAGAGGGGCAGTACGTGGTAGCTGCCTGGTTTGGCAGCAGGCCTGGCCTGATGAACCTGACTCTTTTAGGCAGGTGAAGTGTCTCCTCCTTCCTGCTTCTGTTTTACACCTAGAGACTTAATGTTTGCCTGCTCTGGGACTCATGTGTAGCCTGGAGAATTAATGAAAAAACCCTACAAAAATCTAAAACACTAAAAATTAATAATTTATATTGGAAGGAATGTTTAATTGAGAGATTTCTGGTTTGTTTTGAGGTGGGTTGTTGGGGGTTTTTTTGGCAATTCTCCTATAATTCTAATGCCTAAAGAATACTTCAGAATAATATCCTTTTAATGAACAAATATTCCTAAGGAAAAAAAAATCAGGTATGTCAGCAGAATTTAAAAAGCTTTGTATTCTAAAGAAACAAATATTTGCCAGGAAAAAATAGAACAGCCATATATACCTCCTTTATCTAACATAGGAAAAGGAGAAAGAAACATTTACTCTATTACTTTATGGACTTTTATTTAAAGACAACGTAATGATGAAATTAATCAATTAATCTCACTTTCCCTGAAGGCTTCCCCCATTACTGTTTTCATGTATTTGTGATTTTTTTTTTTTACTGTGATCTAATTGTCAAAAAGGAATCATTGTAAACTTTTTTTTTCCCCCACACAAAATATGCTTATGTTTGTTTGTTCAAAGAGGTAGTTGCTGAAGTTTGGCTCTTTATATTAAATACCATGAGGTTTTCAGATTTTAAAATAACAAGCTCATTCAAAATTTGTGCAAATATTCTTCCAGTGTAATAAAGGATGTGCAAATAAAGCAAGGGTAATTCAGTATATATTTGTCTCTGACAGTGATGCTGAAGACTTTCACCGGTGAGCATGGCTTCAAGCATATCCATCTGTAATTTTTACATTTTAATCTTACTTTTTCCTTTCAATTTTTATCCATTTCTTTCCCCCCCCTTCTTTCTTTCCATTAACAAACAAGATAATATAAAAGTCACCTTTCCTGTGGGTTCTCTGGGATTATTTGGTTATAAGAAGTAAGATTGTAATTTCTGTTGAGGTTTTTTAGAACTAATGAAAATTATCAACATGTCACACAGCTGCATTTCAGTTTTGTTTGTCAGAGCACAGAACAGAATTGATTTTATAAATAGATCCTAAATGTGAGCACAGAATATGCATACTGATGAGTTCATGATAAGACTTTGTTTAGAAATACTTTTACAATTTACCCATGAAGAGGAAAAAGAATTATATGTCAAACAGAACAATGTAAAGTCATTTTTTCCCAAGTAATTTGTGTAACTCCATGTCTTTCACAAAATACCCTACATAAGTGTTTTTTTGCTTTGTGCTCATTGATGAGATAGAGGAAGGTTTCATGTATATTAGAAAGAAATCACATGCTTTGGAAAATGGAACATCTTGTTTTACTGTAACACAGATTCAATGAGTCTAACAGGGGTTTTTTTAGATAAAGTTAATTAAAATCAAATTGATCTGGGCTCCCTTTCCCACCATAAAGTTTTTTACCATCATATTAGTGATGGTGAAGGAGAAAAGAGGGAAAGAGGAATAGCTCTAGTGGGAGGTCAGAGGTTTCCTACATCCTCTCTAAGAACAGCTCCTTTTCTGCCAGTGACTCTCCTCAGCAAGGAGATGGTGTAGTGGCTAGTTCTGGTGTCTGAAGAGCAATTGCTCTTTGGTGATTCAGGGAGCTGCTCATCTGGTCAGGTAGCTTATAAAAAGTTATGGTCACTGCCTTACATAGGCATTTTTTTCTCCATCTGCAAACTGGTTTAAGCACTAATTCTTTTTCCTGTACAACTGAACTCTGCAAGTCCATAACTGACAACCACTTTGTCTTGCCAACCACCAACAGAGCTTGCATAGGCAATACACAATTCTGCAGAGTCCAAACAAGGAGTGGCAGTACAGCTGTTAAGGTCAAGTGAAGACCTTACTCTTTGTATTAAAATATTCCTCCCTGGACAGCATAACTGTAAGCAGGAGTTATATTAATCTACAGCCCTAAAAAATTTTCTACATTTATACACTCAGCCTGAAGAAGAGAGTAAGAAGAAACTACAGGTGCTTCAGCAAACATTTTTTGTCCTAGTATTTAACCCATGTATACCTCCTGGTGCCAGTCTTCACACTCTCACTTTTTTTTTTTTTTTTTTTTTTTGACATCTTGAGCAGTTGTTCTCTTCTTGAGATTTTCCTTGCATTTTTCAAAATTGCAATCCAGCTCTCTTTTTCTGATATTGTGGAGCCTGAAACAGACTGTCTGTAGAGCTGTGTTGTAGTCCACAGAGAAAAGTTCAGAACTTTCTGGTTTGAGGATTATGTTTTGCTTTTACCAGAGGTGTGCATATTTGTAAACTAGTTTGCCAGCTGGAGTTGTGCTTCCATTCTGAAGAAACTTGACAAAAGAAACCAACCACCATCCGTCTGGGGCTTAACATAGACAAGACATTTGTTTATATCATGCACTGAAAAAAATTACTGCAAATGTAGAAGCTGTGTGTGTACTTGGTGTGTTTTGAAGAAATTGTTCATAGACTTCAATATGATAGTTTTGCTGATACTGCAATATGTTGATGAATGTGGCTGTAGTATTTGTGTTTCTTTCTGGTGTTATGTAGGCCTTTTTGTGACATCTATTAGGTGGAAGTGCTTTTAGGTTTTGTGACTTGATTTTGTAAAATCAATGCTCTCTGCAGTATTTTATATTAGATTTTGGCTGGCTAGTCTACCTCATTTAAGCAGCAGATCACTATATCCAGCTTACCTTGGATCTAACTTTGAAGATGTTGGACTAAATGACCTCCTTTGGTCTTTTCCAACCTAAACTATTCCATGACTGGATAATTCCTACTGCTTCTAGAATGATTTGTTTTCTAATAAGCACCAGAGGAGGATGAATATTGTTCTTCCAAAGCCTGGAGGATGCTGGTTTCCAGCACACTCTTCACAAGGTTAATACACAGACTTTTATACCTTTTTTTAGTATAACTTTCAGGGATGTCTTTAGGATTATCCAAATTCACTGTCTGCAGTGACCTGGAAATATTTTCTTTCTAATTTTGTTATAATTATCAGATTATTTTAATCGTTAAAATATGAAAGCTGGTTGGGTCATGATAATTTGTACTGGTTATCAAAGCCATTTGTATTGAATGAAGAGAAGCAAAAATTAGATATATCAATGCTGAATTGTCTTTGCTGTTTTGAAATGTAGATTAGGTGTATGCCCACTGTGTGTCATGCCAATTGCCAAGGTATGGCCTTGCAGAATACATAAAAAACTACTTAAGAGAAACTGTGCACATGATCAACCTGTAAAATGGTATGATGGCACAGCTGAAATCAGTGGGATCGTTCTGAAGAGCACGTACAATCTACCTAATATTGAGTGGCCTCTGAAGCTCGTCTGACATTAAAACATTATTCTCTAAACCAGTTATAGTAATAACCATTTTGTTTTGTGATGTTCAGAAAATCATATTTGTGCCATAGAACAGTTGAGGATATCTCTGAAAAATCAAGATCTGATCACTTATGGGAAATTAAAATTATCTGTTTAGATTCCTAGGTTTGGATATTTGTATTGAACATAGCCAGTATGGCTGACATTGCTAGTAATAACATAGGGAGCAAAAAACTGAGATACGAAAACATTAAATCAGAGCTGAAATAATGTTTGTAGCATGCATAAGTGTTGCAATAAAGCTAAAATAATTTTGTTGGGTTTTTTTTTGTTTTAAAAATTAATGCTGCTTTTTCTATTTTCCCATTAGTTTCTGTATTATTCTAGCAAGAACAGTCATTCATTCATTTTTCTTTAAGTTGTAATTTGTCAACTGTATTTCTCTACCAGATTATTTTGTCACTGTTGTGTTACATACCACTCTTAAAGTGATTTACCTTTTTAGTAAGCACTATAAAATAAAATGCGTGGCAGAAAAATTTTGATTCAGCCACTCTGCAGAAGTGAGCATAGTCCATGGCTTTGATTTTGACAGATTAATATTTCTGCCTTCATCTCTCTAAATATAGTGTTGTCAACATAGCTGATAGATTAGCCCCTTTCTTAATTCTGTTCCTAAAACCTCATTGCTAGCTATGAATTTATGTGTTGTACAAAATTAATATATGGAACAAAGGCTGTCAGAGCATGATTGTTGGTCAAAGACTTATACGGGTGCTTTTGCTTTAGTTTCTTTGGAGAGATAAAATGCATGTCTTATTTTTGAAGGAAAATTATTTTTAAGTGTTTACCTTATTCTCTTATTTTAAATACCTCATTCTCAGTACCTTAGGCCTGGGTGAGTAAGGGTAAATAGATACACTGATGTAAATCCATGGTCTGATTTCAAGTTGGATAGGTCCTTGTAATTCTGTGCCACAAATTTAACAGAAGGTGCCTTATACAAATTACAGATTGTTCAAAATGTAGCTGCCAGAATATTAATTTGAACAAAATATTCACAACCCACACTTTTTCCAACTTCTGGATCTTTGCTGAGTTTTCCAATCTGTTGATTCTGTGCTTCTGTGTATTTCCTGATTAACTGGCAAGTTATTGAAAAAAGCCGTCTTAGGGATTCCTTGTGTTTCACTGAACCCGAGCTGATTTCTGGCTTTTTTGTCATGCTCTTTTGAATGTCTGCTCGTTAGTCCAGCACATATAAATGAGTAGCTGGTATGAGTGTGTTTATTTGTGAATTATTTCATTTTGACACAGACTGAATCAATTCATTGTGATTGATATGCAAGAGATCTTTCCAGTCTCACTTCACTAGACCTGATGGCCTGACTTAGATTTTCCCTGGGATTGAAGTGCTTTTAAGCAGTAGATCATGGAAGTAGGTGTATCTGAGCTGGACACAACCCCCTGCTTCCACGTTCCCAGAAATACACTCTCCTGCAGCATGGCTCTGACTAGGGTCTAGGAGTCGCATCCTGCCTTCCTGCCTGCCCAGGCTTTCAGGTGAGACTCCTAACTTGCAGAGGGCCCGCACCAAGGCTGTTTGAGAGTAAAGTGAAAGGACAAAGAGAAGGTTGAAGCTAAAGAATAATGTCGAAGCATCCATCTTTGGCTGGGAGGGAGATGCCTGTGCCATGGCAAAGTAACACAAGGTGTAACAGAGCTGTCCTAGTGTTGCATGGTCTGTGCAGTGGGATGTGGTGTACAGCTGCTGCCTCATGTCTGTGTCCAGTTTCTCGTAGTCTCTCACAAAATGGGGTTCTAAAACAGTTGCAAAGTTGAAAATTACCTTAACAACTATTAATATATTGGTTTGATTGTATTTGGATTGCTTCCAAAGGAGAAAACGTTGTTTATGTTATAACTGTCAGAGAATGGATGAAAAAGTGCATTAACAAACACATTCCATCCGTGTGTTTGTAGATCCAGGCTCCCTTAGGGAATGCTGCCAAACATGATGTTCCTCACATTCAGTTTATAAGTTGCATCTCACAGTAGAAAAATACATGCTGTAAATACATTATTATCCTCATAATTGATTAAATAGAAAGTTTAAATATATCCTTAAATCTTACTGAAGCCAGGCGGGCATAAAAATAAGATGAAAATTAAGTCTATGTTCAACTTCTTCAAAGACTTTTACTGGGCCCAAAATTTTAAAAAATGTGGGTTTTTTTAAATTATTCCTATATGGTGCAATGTATTTATAAAGTAAACATCTTTTTTCTTCCTTTTTTTTTTCATTTTTCTCAAATATAATAATTTCACAGATTTTTATTCTTTCATATTGCTTCGTCTTTTGACTGTTATTTAATGGTGTCTTGTTTTTCAGTAAGAAAAAGAAATCAATATATAGAAGTGCTATCTTTAGGCCAGAATCTGACATCTTCACATGTCAAAAAGTGACCTAATCTTCATTGTACCATATTAAATTTATCTCATTTTCAGGGTATTTCTCAGTGCAATCAAGGACAGGAAACTCCGATGTATGCATTAGGAAAATATGATGTACTTGCATAGTTACATTTATTGTACCTTAAAAACATAGGCTAGTCCAAGTGGCCATCTCGAGACAAGGCTTGTACCTCTTAATGCTGTGGAGGCCAGTGGCAAGATCCCTGGCTTTAGTTTTGCTTTTTTAAAATGAATTTCTGTGAAAGATGTTTCCATAAAAGATATTTGGGGAATGGCAGTGGCTGCTAAAGTTAAAGCTTCATGTTGACAAGATGAGGCTTAGGCTCATGAAATGTTGACGCAATTTTCCAGGGTGCTCTAAAATCCAATATGCAACTGAGGTAATTTTCCACCGTGAGATGAATACTAAGTTAAGGAAATATACATAAAGAAATCTTTTTTATAACATATAATTCAGAAACATTCCTTACATAATTGGTCTTTGCACATTGTTTAAATAAGATTTCCATATGTTTAATTAAAATAAAGTCAAGTTAAAAAAAAAAAAAATGAAACATGTGAGTTCAACAGTCGCTTGGGTAAGAGAAAATCATATTTAATCTGAAAATATAAACCCACTCTGACATAAACTTATATTCTACCAGAAATAAAAGTCCACGCTTTACAGAAATTGTGTAAACCTCTTTGCTGATTTTCAGTCTTTCAGAACCTGTGCAGTAATTGAAAAGAATTAAGTGTTAATCTGTGTTCTGTATATTTGGTATATAAATAATTGTTTTAATCACTGTCAGGTGCTGCATCTCTGGAGGGTAAAATGTTTCTAAAAAAGAGCTCTGATAGCTTGCACACAGGCTGCACCAAGAGCGATGAAATGGTGAAACAGGATGCTTGTTGCCCTGGGTCCCCACGCCCTCCATCACAGTCACTCTTGTCACCTCATTTGTCCCCATGTACATCACGCTGCTCCCCACTAGCCCCATAGTGTGTCCTTTGGATGTGTGTCCTGCTCAGCCACAGGTAATGGGCACACCTACTATTGCAAACCTCTGCTCACAAGGCCACTGATTTAAATTTTCTCTGCTAGTAGATGAAATTTTATAAAACTTAGAGAAATATCATTATATTTGAAGCCTCAGATTTAGTTACACTTGAGTCTGAAAACATATTAGAGATTTTTGAGGAGGAGCAAAGGCGGCTGGCAGCTTTCTGCAGCTCAGTGCCTATGCGTTATTGCTTCAGCAACTGAGACTGAAGAAACACTTTCCCGCCTGCTAATTAGGAAGTTATTATCTGTAGCAGCTTAAAAAGGAAGCAGCTCTAAAATTTGAGAGGCATCTCAAGTTCATCTTCCCAAGTGCTCTTTTCCTTATTTCATCAGGAGAATCATCATAAATGTCAATACAAGTTACATGAAAGTGTCTCTTAGGCCAGCAGTGATGTATTAATGGAGTCAATAGGTGAATTTTCATGCAGTGCTGGGTAGTTCAAGGTGGAAGGAAACTTATCATAAAGCTCTGCAAGGAAAAAATATAGAGGCTTAAGGCAAGTCTTAAATTGAGGAGTGGAAGGTGTTGTTGGGAGCTCTAGTCTTTAGCAATAAGGCAGATATCTTTTTTTGCTTTATGGTATGAAGTGTGTTTCAAATCATTTGGAAAGTGTTAACTGATGAATAAGTAGCTTTTACCAGAAGCTTTTAATGTGAATTTTTGGGTTGTGTATTACAAGCAATAAAAATCTCGTGACACTGGAATGCAAAAAGCAATGTACCTTATCAGCTTTTGTGAAAAATAAACCATATTACATGTATTTACACTAATTGTATAATTAGACATTC
Organism: Caprimulgus europaeus; assembly: GCA_907165065.1. The sequence continues at coordinate 35,432,546 of OU015531.1, read as the reverse complement.
AAATTACAGTATGTAAATACTTAGTAATCAGCTAAAATTTGCTTTGAAAAACAAGATAATTCCCTCAACACAGGCTACCTTAAAAGAATGTTAAGTTAGGAGAAACTCCGTGGAAGTACAATGAGAAAATTAGCCTGCAGTAATGAAAACCTCAGTAACTGGGGAGCAGTGTGTAGTTCCATCATTTCCTTTTGTGCACAGCTTTAGTTAACAATTCAGAGCCTAATCAGGTGATGTGCTGAGCACAGTGAAATAAAAAGGAGTTCTTGAGAGTCTGTAATGCTGGAGTCCAGCTCTCTTTAAGGATTTACTGTATTCCCCTAAAAAAAAAAAAAAAAAGGGAATCTGTCTTTTCTCCTTAGAAGACCTCTTGCTCTTTAGTAGATCTCTTGGAAGATACACAGAGTGAGGAGCTGAAGGTGTTAACGAGTCTCATACTGAAACAACTGCCAAACATACTTAAAAAGGCAGTATTAGGCCTGGAGAATTTTGCTGAGTCAAGAAAACCCTTCATATTTGTTATGGTTTTTTTTTACTTCAGCCCAAACCTTTTCTAGAAACAGTGTGTAAATAAAAACATTTCTCCCTATGGAACCTTACTCTTTCAGTGTTAAATAATCGAGCATCATTTTTGTAAATTGCTGGTTGTTGTTCTTGACTGACATGTTTACTCAAGATAATGTAACAGTTTTTCTCTAAGAAATCTACTTAGTGTCTAGATGACATAAACACGGGGGTTTTTGTAGAAGAAAGAATTCCCAAGTGTTCTTTACAGTTCTGCCTAATTCTCTTTCAGGCTTACAGCCTCATGTAATATTTTTCCTTTCTTAGTACAAGTTCAGTTATGGTCTGTATATTCCTATATCTGTGTAAAAAACACATCAGGTGAGTCTAGGAATGGTGTCTACATGGGAAACACCTTCCTCCTGTGTAGCCTGAACCTCATGAATCAATTATAGCCTGTGGTGCTGCTGCTGGTTTTGCTGGCTGGCACAAGTGGATGTGTTAAGCCACACAGTTTGCTTGACACTGATCTTCCCTAATGCTAACGTGCTTTACTTTTGTAAATGTGGCCCTTGCGGTGGTGAAATGAGAGTCGCATGACACAAATCAGCACGGCTTTCATATAAGGAAGTGTTTTTCAGAGCTAGTGACTCAGAAAATGATGGTTATATCCTGGCCTGTGTGCTGATGCTTCCTCACTTCTGTGGTATGACAGTAAATGCAAGGAGAGAAGGGCTGGGATAATTTGGAGATGTGGAGGAATTTAGGAAAGAGAGGAGACGAGAGTGTGATAAGATGTATCCCCATGCCAGGTTTTCTTAGCAGATGGAAAGTTTAAAAATTTAGTTCAGTATTACAATTAAATTTGGAGCAGGAAGGAAACTGAGCCATTACAGTAACAGAGCAGTAGTGCTTTACTAAAATGTTTAAACTGTTATATAACCAGTAACCATAAATTTACATTAACATAAAATAATATATAACCAGTTATTATTATAGTTGTTGATACTTAAAATCTTTATCTTGTTAGTCACCAAGACCTAAGTGGAGAGGTTTTACTTTTTGTGACAAAACTGACTGATCTCAGGCTACTTAACCGACAGGGAACAACTATCTGTTCCTTCCTGCCTATCCACGTAAGAGAACCGGTAAATAGGGTCTTCAGGTCTGTCACCTCGTTGCCTGAATTGCTGCGGGAGCCCTGGCAGGTACTGCAGCAAAATTGGATGTTAGCAGCCACTGAAGGGCAGTGTGCCAGATCGTAGGTTTTTTTCCCAAACATAAAGTGTGCTGGTAAAGAAATTTAGTGGGAGATGAGAAATGCTGCTTTACACAGAATTAGGATGGTAAGTGGATCAGCATCGTTCCCCGGCTAGGCTGGGTCTGGGCTGCAGCAGAGCCAGGAGCTGAGAGCAGCTTCTCAGCCCCAGCTCCAGCCCCACCACCAGCCTCACCTGCGCCTTTGCCCTGGCACCTGAGTTTCAGGTTGCTGAGCATCTGGTTGTAACAGAGCATAAGATGATGTGCAGTAACTACTTGGAAATGTTGATAATGGTCATCTTGACCAGCTACAGGTCGCCTGCTCTTACAGGTTGTGGTTATGGTTATATACTTGCAGGTTATATATTCAAAAGTTTGAATTAAGGAAATTTACTGGTAAATTGAAGTAATTCAAGCACGGCAAGAGCGCAGCCTTCTTAATCCAAACAAATGGTCAGGGTAACCATGAGTATGCTTTGCACTGAATACATAATGCAGCAGCTTTAGAACGTAGACTTACTGTGAAGACAGCTGTGATGACCAAATTTTGGACTACAGCTGATGGATGCTTAGACTTCAATGGTTACTGAGAGAGTAGCAGCACCATTGTATTGTATTGCAAAGTTATTTTGCTTTGCTACTTGAGTGAATACAACCTTAGTGAAAAACAAAAGATGACCTCTCTAGCTGTAAGCATGATGCAAGTTTCCTAATTGATTCAAGGGAAGACATTTTTGGGAAAACAATTTCTGTTGTAGGAGATATGACAAGGATAGAGATGACAGAGACAGGAAAGACTCTGGGCAGTGCTGTGATCTCAAGATAACTCGCAGACGCTGATGAGACTGAGACATTCCACTTAAAAACAGTCTAGTTGCTACTACTGATAAAGATACTAAAAAGATTCCTTTGATATTTCCAATATTTGGAATTTCCTATCCGTCAGCTCTTAGAGACATTACCTAACTACAAAACCAATAGGATTTTGTGTGCCATGCATTCATAGCAAAGTCTGTAGAGACTTGGTCAGTTTCCCAGTTCTAATAGAAAAAAATGAATTATCACTTTTTAAGACAAAAAAAGAACTACAGTAAAGAATTATATTATCCAAAGGGGATTTCCAGGAAACAATTTAACCCAACAGTGAAGATGGCAGTGGCTTTAAAACAACTGTCCTTAATTCCAAGATGGGAAAAATTCCCAAGATGACAGTGACAGTTTCTCCAGTAACTCAGTTGAAGCCAATTTATATCATTTGATCTGAGACAAAAGAGCATATTTGAACATGTCATTGTCACAGATCCAGGTACAAAGCAGACGATGTGTCAGCTCTAAAATCCAGTGTAGTACTTCAAGGCTATGCTCTTAGAGTGTCTCCTGCATACAATATTTTTCTTTTTATACCACCAGCCATCAAGTATCTAAACTGCAGGCTCCTTAGTTCATCACATACTGGAAATACACACAGCAAATTCTCCGTTAGTTGTCAAAGATTTATTTAAAAGGACAGCAATTCAACACTACATAAGCCAAAATTTGCCATAATGTTTTCTTTCATTGTATGAAATGGGACTTTCTGGAAGTGTTCATTTTTGACCAATGCCTATTATCTTATAATGTCGATCAAGATAATGGTTCTGTATAACTTTCCCTTATCTGAGGGGATGTGTCTGATCAAAAAACTGGTTTAGCATTCTTATGTTAACACCCTCTGCATAAAGGAAAACTGGTAGCTTAGTTTTCAATGAGAGCTTTTTATTAATCCAAATATATAGACATTTTTTAATGGGTTTCCCTTGAGATTTGCTTATTTTTAACAGAACAAAATGCTTCAGATGATAGCAATTTGAAAAATCTGATGCTCCTTCTTGTAATTTAAGGTGTCTTGCCATATATATATTTGGACAACTATTGTTCAGAATTTGGATTGAGATCAGTTCTATGAAAAGTAGTGTCTTTATTGTATCTTCCAGTACTGTTGCTCCATTACCTATTGTTGTTTCTTCATGTACATAGCTGTCAATGTTGCTGCTGGCATGCTTCTTTAGGAAGACTTGATTGAAATCAATAAGTTATTGGGAAACTCTCAATTAGCAGTCTTTCATTTCTGGTGGTGATGCCTGCCAAGCCTCCTGTGTTTTAAGCACAACATTTCTGTACAACTTTTCAGTCTAGATGTACCCATTAATCAAATGAAGAGTAAACCAAGAAACTGTGAGTATACTACTGTGTCTTTGATTAGGACATCTGACTGGATGTTGGCAGGCACACAATGACAGGCACAAGCGTACATGGAAGTGGCAGGCTGAAATGTTGTTAATATAAGATACCAATCACTTCAGTGGATCAGTGAGACAATAACTAGATCCCTAGAGTAAAATAAAAGAGAACAAAAGGGAGCCAAGAGCTTTATCCTTTGCTTTCAAGTTCAGTCTTTTGGATATCCTCATCCCTTTGGTCTTCCATGCTTGTCCTCATGATACTAAAAAAGATTGTGGGGTAGGTTTAAATCTTTTTTTTTTTTTTTCCTTCCACTAAGTTCTAGTCCACTGTGAAATCCAGATTCTTGTTCTGTGAGATTAAATGTTAGGATTTAAATTTCATGGGCACAACATTAAGATGCTGCCACAGAGAATTCCTGCCAGTCATTTGTACTAATCCCCTTCTGTGTCATTGTGCCCCCATGTTCGAATGCAAAATATTCCTTCTCAATTTCCCTTTATTAACCACACCCTTAACCTCATTCTAACAAAGAAAAAGGACAAATTACTCAGAAATGTAGTCTCTGTCAAACTGTCAAGTGGTTACAGGAAGACAGCAATTAAGAAAAGCTAGAAGCAATTTGAAGGCAGAGTTTCAGATCGATAGGCAAACGAGCAATCAGCTTTCACAGACATTTGGCTGGCCATGAGATGTTAACACTGTGCAAGGCAAGTGCCTGCTTTACGGTTTTGAGCATGCACTTTCTTTCTTTCTGTGCTTCTTGCAGATGTTTGTCATCTGGTATTTGGTCCTCCATCTCATTAGATGCTTGGCTGACATGTTGTTTTTTCCAAATTCTAGGTTATATAGTACATATATATAGCTTGCCATACTTGGATGGGGAAACAGAGTATTCGGAATGAGTTATTCACAGTTCCAGCTGTTTTTTTCAGCATTTACTACATTTTTTGTGAGTATCACTTATTAGCCCAGACTTGGAGAAAGCCACTAATTATTTATTTGTGGATGTGGTGCACACTCATATCAGTAGCATTGTTTACTAGAAAGTACATGGAGCTTGAAGAAAGTATCTTTTTTGAACGCTATTAAAAATTCAATTACTAAAAATAAAGGCTTTCAAGCATCTACATGTACTTGTTTAGCATGTCAAAATACTAGCGTTGCCCTGTTTTGGCAATTTCCGGCTACATTGCTGTGAAACGCGTGCCATCTGCTCGCTCTTTTGTGAAGTACTGCAGTGAAACATTGAATTTGGTATGAAAGGTCTCAGCTTGGCTTCTTCACCAGTGACATTGCAGCACAGCATAGCTGTCCTCTGAGCACTTCCCCAAGCCTTCCTGCTCGCCTTGAGGCTTTCTGACACCATCAGCCCACCTGCCCTGCTATTTCTTGAGTGCCCTCATGGAGCCTCATGACTACATTTGTGGGTGAATTAAGAATTGAGTGAAAAGTCATGATGCCAGACTGAGGAAGAGAGTGTATCCATTACACCTTCTCTGACCCAATGTAGTTTATCCTGAAAGGCAGTAAAGACCAATATTGCATGTATCTTCTTCCTGGAGTCCCACCCCAAGGGTCTGAAAAGCAACTGTGCCAGGAAGCGTTCCTGACTGCAGTCTTAACACAACCCAGCTCTCAAAGCCAAAGAAGAGATGACACGTTTCAGAGTTGTTATTGCAGCATAAAAAATCATGTAGATATGTCTTGGAAAACTCAGAGGTGCCACAGGTTTTGTCATGGTTGGGGTGAAGGGAGAGAAAGTCACAGTGCTTTCTATGATGAACTACATTTGCACTCCTCCTCTAATTGGAAAATGTCACATGATAATGTAGAAAGAAATCTTCTAAGAATTTATGCTCAGTGGAAATGAAAGAGGTGGTTTTAATTCAGATTAGGTACCCCTGTAATCTCTCTTGGACACTCCATACTTCATTTCCCTCCACCTTTCTCAGTTTTATGTTTAACTTCCTTGTTTAAAATTTTAGGACTCATGCTCTGTTCTACAATAACCCCTCCTCCAATAATCTGACATTTTCCAAATTGATTTTTCTTTCTTCTTCTTTCGTTACAATGCAACATTGTTTCTTTGTTGACCTTACTTTTTATTTCTCACTACCCTTTTTTCTTTCACTTGCTATGTCTATGCCAAATGCTCTGTAACATACTCATGCTCACAAACACACTCTCTCTCTCCCTCCTTGTTTAATTGCTATTCCTTCTGAACTCTTCCAATTCTCACCTCCCTATTCTGAGTCCCATATTTCATCTGTGCCAATTTTTATTACTGCCACTTTTATCTGTGTCTCCTTCAAGCTTCCATCATCCTTTGTGTTACCGCAAACTAATGATCAAGTGGGAAGTGTATCTGCTCTTTTATTCTCTCTTCTTTCAACACCAGTGTGATTAATCCTAGTCTTTCTGATTGGGCCATGCAATGATGATTGAGCTGTCGCTCAGACTTTCACCCTGTCTTACCACTGGTAGGAAATTGAACTTCAAACCGTGAGCACTGTCAGGAAAATGTGAGTCAGTAATTTACAAAGCGGCTCTGCATTTCATACATTACCCCAACTTATGAATGCAGAAAATACTCTGTAGGACTTATTAATGAATCAGGATACAGCAGTGCCACTACAGTACGTAATCTTGCATCCCTCGAGATGAATGAATTATGAATACAAAACCATTATCACTCCCTTTTGGCAATATTTTCACTTTCTCTCATACTGTTTACCTGTGACTTGTTGGCAGTGCTTTATTACTGCCCTCCCCCAGTATATTGGAAAACTCCTGGAAGCTTTGTATTTTTATTATTTTTGTAGAAGTGCTTTCATTGTTTTTCCACTGAATTCCCTTTTCTTTTACTATTATGCCATTAACTTCTTAAAGCTTACATTTATTGCTTTATTCATTTTAATAATTTTAGTTCAATGAGTGGGAAACATCATATAATGCCAAGAGTTTTCAAAATCACTGACAAATCGAATGGATACCATTAAGGTTCTTCTGTATTTATATTGGAATTTCCTTTAAAATTCTGCTCAGGATACTGCAAGAAGAATCTTATGAAAATGAAACTTCTCTTATTAATAAGTGAACTAAATTTTTTGACATCTCCAACTAAGATTTGAAACATTTTTCTTTTAATGCAAATGTCCTCTTTTTCTGATCAAAAGGCCTCTGCACTCTCCCCATGTGTGAAGTTCCTTTAATGGCATCTTTTCAAATGTATCATAGTGCATATTCAGTGCAATTTATAAATAATGTGGTGTATTAGGTCAAATCATCTTATAATGTTACATCAAGAAATGGGGATGTGGCAACCTTCAAGGAAGAGCCCCTATAGGGGTAAGGAACTGTATTAATCTCTTTTCCTTTTTGATTTCCACTCTTCCCTCTCCAGCTTTATAATCCCCTTTCACAAGTGGAGTAACTAAAATGAACAGAGAATGGGAATATGCCTTTAAAAACACAGTGAATTGGTTTCTATTAAACCTTACTGTGTGAGAATGGGCCAGTGAAACTGGCACAAAGTCAGATGAGAAAGAGAGATTAATTCATCTTCTGTCACTTCTGAGAGCAGAGTTCAAACCAATCCAAGGAGACAAAAAGACTTTTTACATGTGTGCTTAATGTGTATAGTTGTCAGCTGTAAGGTACTTCAAACTACTCTGCCCTAGTTTCCAGTTTATAGAAGTATCACAACCCCAACTGCAAGGTCTTGGTTTTGGAAGCAGCCCAGGAGCTGAGAGCTGGTACTTTGTTAGCTGCATATGGATGGGTAAGTTAAGGTGCTGCTGGAAGGGCCTCGATTCAGGGCTGCTATGCCAGCAGATGAGCTTATTCTTTCAAAAACTCTGAAATTATTGTTTAGGAGAGGGGTTTGAATACTGTGTGTTGGGAGGATGTCTGCTTTAAAGAAAGAAAGCTCAGAAGAAAAAATAAAAGTAATGTCAGGCACTTGATAATTGTCTTCTGACCACCCTAACACAACCAAAAACAGTAATGAAAATTTGGCCATGAACTATTTACAATTTCTGAACAACGTCATCTCAGTTGTGAATCTGACCTGTGGCCCTGGGAGAGGTCAAGCAGAGGCTTACTGAGCCCAGAGGGGTCCGAGGGAGCTTCAGAGGGGCTCGAAATGGAGCAGTAGGGAGTGCGGCTCTCGCTACACCTTTTGAAAGTGTGCAGGTTGTTTCTTTACATGTGAGACCAGGCAGGAGAAGTTGGTGCTATTATCAGTGCTAGGCTAATGCAGGCTTGTGCACAGAGATTATTTCCAGTCCCTGAAAAAAGCGCTTAAATGTGTGTATATACGGAAAAGGTTACACGTGTCCTCCAGCTTCCCTGTCTGCCAGACAAGATCGAGTACTGTCAGTACATGCGGTAATTGCCTCAGTGTTGCTGAAATTTGGTTTATTGCAATTTTGTGATACAATCCTATAGAATTTAATACTTCTTAATCAAATAACATTTGAGAAAATGCATTTGATAGTTTTCGAGAAAAGTTTTGAACACCTATAGAAAGCAATAGAAATATTATTTTTCACTGTCTAAACCACAAGACATATTTCTGTAATATTACTAAAGCAATTTATTAATGTTTTAGAAATAATTTCTATAGGTTTAATATTTTACCTTTTTCCATTATCTTCTGTAGAATGATCGAATGAAGGCAGAGGGCAAGTTGTTTGCTATTTAACAGCAGTAATATGGCAACTTAGAAGGAAAAATAAAGTGGAGTATATGTCAGTAGGTTTTAACTGGATGCTGTGAGTAGCAGGATAGCTTTTCTGCAGCAAGACAAAGATGAGGCTAAATTCTTTAATTACATCAATGTTAACATCGCCACTTTTTACAATTCCTACACAAGATGTAATCTCTAATGACAAATATCTCTAATACTCTGTTAGGACATTAGTTCAGTGCTATTTCCAAGATAAATATGCTATTCACTGAATTTCTGTAGCAACTTCTGATAACAGCTATTTTGGTTAAAGCAAAATCTGAGGCAAGAAAAATCAGATTTTCATAGCAAGCTAGACCAGTAACTCATTCTATACAGCTGGGGAGCTGGGCTGACACAAAGCACTGACCTAGCTTTCATTAACAGTATGTGCGAAGGTTGAATAATTGGTCTCCATATTTTAAGCCCAAAGATTCCGGTTCTTTAACAGCCCTGTAAGCGTGTTTGGTATCTTTTATTCTAGTTTTACATGTTGCAGATACGAAAGCAAAAAAAAAGATATATCTTGCATCTCTATTATTCCAAGTAATGTGAGGTTTTTAATCTGCTAGCTGGTTCATGTACAATGCATCTTGTATGTCCAGCTGTACTTACTTGAGCTTGGCTAAGGAGACTGTGACTTGGCTAAGGACGCAGCAAAGCTCCAAGAATATGGAAAAAGCACATGATTTAGTCATAAGGCATCTCTTGGATCCCTTCTTGCTTTATTCTCAGAACACCTAGCCCTCTGTTGTTTTCCTCTTCTTTTTTATATATTCTTGAATTATTACTTTGCCTGCGTTCATAGAAGTTGCCTCAGCAAGTCTTCCTGGAATTATATTGCTCTTTTACCAAGAAATGTAGGATTGTGTCAAACAGATTGAGCAGTGAGTCTGCATATGTATTTTTGCTCAACGTTTTGCCGGTCATTTTTCTTCTCTCCATCTGTTAATTATATGTAGTGGCTTATGAAGGATTACGTTAAAACTCTTAAAATAATTTAAATAATGATAGGGGATACTATTAGTCACCTTTATCACCGATAGGTGATGATTTTCTGCTCTGTCCCTTCTGTTTGGGGAGAATGGAGGGCAAGTCTGCTAACAGGGAAAAGAAATTATGAGTAGATTACAGGAATGTTAGACTTTATTTATTTCTCGCACATGCTGAATCTCCACTGATTTCACAGAATTGCTCCTGGTTTATATCACTGTAGTGTAGAGGAAAATCAGTCCCTTAAACTATACTACTGTATGTAGTATATTCACTGTGCTATTCACTGCACTTCTCCTTCCCCGTCCTAACGCAGCTGTGAACAGCCAAACACGGTGGTCCTGAGCTCCAGCAGCAACTAATAACATTAGTACTTTTATCAGTTATATTCTCATAACAAGTCTGAACTGAAACCAAAACATAGCTATTCTAATTACTGAGAATAAAATTAACTCTATCCTAGCAAAACCAGGATAATCAGGTATTCTGAGTAATGAGACTGTAGTTTTGGACTTTAAAATTAAAAGGTGTGGTCTAGTATATTTCAAAATATAAAATGTAATACAAATAATGTTAAATAATTGTAGAACTGCACTTTTCTGAAACAAAAAGATTTCAAAATAAGAACAGACTATAAAGAGAGCACAATAGAATTTTCTTAAGATTCTGTAATTGATGGAAAATGTGAAAATCTTATTTGTGGATGAATAAGGAAAGAACTATTGCACATTTTTCCTTTTTTTTCCGTTGCTGGAAAAAAACCCAAAAAACAACCAACTGACAAAAAAACCCCAAAACCCCCACAAAACAGACACCCCTTCCGTTATATTTTACTCTAAACATGTTTGTAATTAGATGTGTGGGTGTGATCTTCAGCTATTGCAGGAAACCTCAGAAGTAGTAGGCACATGGAAAGTGTGTTGGAAAATTCTCCTTCTAAAGCCATGGTATATTAGTCTAGAAGGAAATCGTAAAAGCAACTGTGTGTGCATTAATTGCTGTCTGACATAGCAAAGAGCTTAAAAAGTGGGAATAGGTTGGTGATGTATTAGACATCACCAGTTAGTTCTTTATCCAGCTTGCCTTTATCAATAGCATAACAGGGTTTGCATAGATGTTTCATTCACACCTGACCTTGAAGTCCTGAAGGGTTGAGTTACCTTAGGTTGAACTTGAATTTAACCTTGAGGCTAAGCCTGCTTTCAGTGAGGGGCTGGACCAGGTGATTTTCCACAGGTTCTTTCCAGACTGAGTTATTCTATATGATAATATGATGCAGAGACTTGTTAATCAGCTTCTGTTGTCCAATTCTACAGGCAACATAATTATTAAGGTGCAACATCCCACTGAATTGCTGAGTACATAATGAAAAACTAATGATTAATTCACAAATTCTGTCTGAAATACAAATTGTAAAATATCACTGTGTGGATGTTCATGTACAGAAGTTCCCAGACACTTTTAATGTTTGGTGAAAAAAGTCTCCTGATCCTAAAAGCACCCTAAATTTTAGCATAGTTACTAAAGTGAAAGTGTACAGCAGCCTTGAACTTAGATTATTTATTATTTGGTCACATGGTTTAAAAAAAAAAAAAGTCATGTAGCAGAGGTGACTTGCTATGGAAACAGCAAGCATGCTATAGTTTGGAAAATCATAAGCAGCTTATGAGAGAGTGACTAAAGAGGGATATATTTGTAATTAATGCTATTTGTCACAAAGAGCTTTGACGGCTCCAGTGAAAAAAAGAGAAGAATCTATATTTAGAGGGTTACAGAGAACCAGTATACTGTACTTAAATACTCCTAATCTCCCTGCCCTGTTCTTCTTTCCACCATAAAAACCCTCAACAGACCCACAAAAATGAAAAAGTCCCAAGAGAATTCTTCAGCATCGTTGGAAAAATAAATCTGTGCCTGCCTAAGAAGAGAGTAAAATTACAGGAGGAGGGACTGGGTGGAATCTGAAGAAAGAGCCGGAAAGGTAAAGGCTCCAAATGAGGTACCATTAGCAAACTATGTAAAAGGCAGAAAGAGCATGCTTTTAAAATACATAAGAAGCCAGGGAATAATAAAAGAAATTGTCAGGTCCTCTGCTTAAGAGGATGGAAGAAAAAAAAAATGTATATAGAAAGCTGAAAAGCTTAATAGTTACTTTGCATTAGCCCTTCACTAAAAAGATAATAGTTACAGGCCTAATGCACTAATAGCACTAACATAAAGGTGAGATGGAATCAGGAAGGAATGGGTTAAAAAGTGCCTAGCAATGGAACACATTAAAATAATCTCTGGAGAGCCAGGCAAAATTCTCCCTGGAGTGAGGTAGCGTCAGTATCAAAGCCATTGGCAATTTAATTAGTGAATTCATGGAGGGGAGGGAATTTCACTGGGGCTGGAAGTGAATGCCATAGAATGAAATCAAGCAGGTGTAAGATCCTCGTACTCAAATTCCACTTTTTCAATTCGGGTCTTTAGGCCCAAGGGAATAGTCTGCTGCTCTGAAAATCCATTGTTCAATATGGTATACGGCCCTGACTGAACAGCCTGTGAACCTGGCTTGCTAATTAGTACTCATTTTGGCAGTCGTTGTTATATGGCCAACAGCCAGTCTTACAGGCTGCAGGGACACGTTCTGCAAAGATGTGGACTTTGAGTGGAAAACATTACGTGATATCACTTCCTACAACAGTAAGTCACCCTTCCAGTCTGCAACGGTACTATCTGATGGATAACTCACGTTATTTTTTTCAAGTTGAGGGACTCAACAATATTGTGCTAAACACACATGAAGAGGAAGCATGAAATCACTGTGGTTGCTGTCCAATCTTTTCTTTATAATTATTTCATAAGCTGCCATCTGTAATTAAGTTTAAACTGTCAGTGGTTCCATAGTATAGTGGTGTCATTGATAATAACATGTACACAATTATATAATCCTTTCTATTGGGAAGCATAAAAAAATCATGGCTGGGAATACATAATGCTTTTTTCAAACAAAAGAGCAGATGAAACAGAAATTTCAATGGAGTCTTATAAGCCCACATTCTTTTTTTGTTATCCTTCCTTTTTTTCTTTTTAATCTCTGAAAACAGGATATTTTTGGATCTAGAATATTTCTATATTTTGTTTGTTAAGCAGTCATTTTCATTTAAGTTCAAGTTCCAATTTTAGCATGGAAAAGCAAACAGCAGCAGAGTGCAGGTAGGATTTTCCTTTCAGAATATTACATGTGTCATTTGGTCTGTGAAAATTCCTCCAGATAGTTAAATCACCTATTTGTGCCTTTTCCAGTTTTCCTGATGTGGAGGAGGTATTAAATCTGTCCCTCCTTTGGGGGAAGCTTATGCAACCAAGCGCGTGATTCTTATGACCCTTTGGGCTGTCTGGGTTAAAATGTTCCATCAAAGCCTAAAGCAGATGTGTATGAAACAATGGCAGAAGCATTGCAGAAGCTAAAAAATGTTGCTGGCTCTCTTCAAAATGTTCAACAACAGAGAATGGTGGATTTCGCCAGGCACTCCTCACCCCGGGGCCCCTGTAGGAGTGTGTCATGCAGGAGTGGGTGGTCCTCACTCAGTGGGCAAATTCCCCCACTGATCAGCAGAGCAGAAGAGGAAAAAAGTGTAATTTGCTTCACCTGATTTCTATAAAAGGTGATGTAAATACCCTGGGTATATAGTGTATACATAACATACACAATTACCATGTATTTATATGTGGTATATATGGGTATAACTGCAGTTAATGCCTGCAGTCTTTTATAGTTTCTATTGAGACACCTATACTGCACACATGATCCTTCTTCATTCTTCCCACCCTCAAAGCCTCTGGCTAAGACTATTTGTATTCATCTCACCCAACTGTAGAGGCGACATATTGTCATATCCCATAGTTGAGATCCTCCTTGTAGATGGGAGAGTTTATGCTCCCTGTCCAAATAAAAGAAGGGGAAAAAAAACCTTCCAGGCTGTCTCTAGTGACATCGCAGCCTTGTGTCCTCTTCTCAGCAATCATTTCCTTCTGCCTCGCATTCTGTTTGTGAACCCATCTGGGATTATGTGTTATGTTAACATAACACACAGTTATATGTGTACCAAATCTTTTCCAATATTTCTGCAAGTCACACAATAGACCTTCAGCTGTGCAGCAGCAGCTTGGGACTGGCTGGGATGCAGTCAGAGGTGTGGAAAGAGTTGGCCTGTGTCATTGTGAGGCTCCCATTTACTGTCCTTGAAAGGTTGTAGTGAATAGGGAAGGTTTGTCCTTGCAGGAAAAAGCAAAAGTTACACCCAACTTCGTAAAAAACAAGAAGGAGTGTCCCCCAAGGAGGATCTGAGGGTCCTAGTGGAAAGGAATTTAACTGTGAGACAACCTAGCTCTTCTTTTAGAAAGATAGTTTAGATGATGTCAAGGTGACCTAACCTTACCTTTTCAATGAATTTTGCATTTCTTTTTGCATACTTTGGTATGCATCGGATTCCAAGCTCTGGCCTTGTGCGACCTCATGAATTCATCCACCCTTGCAGCCTTTTCCAATAGCACCCACACGGGCTGTTAGCAATCCCAGAGCTGTAAGTGCTCCACAGTGAGCACCAGGCAACCCCATGGAGCGTCACTGCCCAGCGGTGCTGCAGGGTCTCTGGAGATGGCATTGGGAAGCCACCAGTGGTCTTGCTTCTTTGTGTGGTTCTGCTGAAGGTGCTGAAAAAGCCTGTGGCGTTTTAGTGTCATCTGTGCCTGGAGAAACTGTCACCCCCTGCAAGTGGGCTCTGAAATATGGGGGCAAGGGGAATGTTCTGTCATTTGTTGCTAAGATTGGATTCATCTGTTATTCGTGTTTGCTGATACCATAAATTGTGGCTGTAGACATTCAGCTGCTACTTGGATGGGCACCTGTGTCACATAAGAGGAGCTGGATTCCAAAACAGGAAGTTTTTGAATTTAGTCTGTTTGATGTTTGTTATTTTTTCTCCCAGCAATATACATTTTTTGACTAATATTATTGAATATTTTGGGAAGTGACTGTAGTAATGCTTAGGTTTTTTTCTCAGAGGCAAAGCAAGAGATCTCCAATATCTACAATATAGATATGACATTAGATATGTGAGTTATATGTTGTAGTGTAGATAGCAATTTCCCTGGAGACAGCATGGGCAACTGTGAGGGCAGAGTGGCTTGAAGATAAGGGATATCTACTATCTTGGCATGAAATATTGGTAGTGAGCATTTAACATGTTTTTGCTTTTGCACTTTATTTCAAAAACAGAATTAAAAGGATTTTATTGCATTAAACCAAAACCTTTTACAAATTAATATCCCTGACAATGCTTACACTTCATATAACTTTTCCAGTCTGACAGTCAACAGCAACAGTGAGGGCAGGTCATTTTTAGAAAGTTGCTTTAAAGGCAAAGCAGAAAAAGAAACTTTTGTAATTATAAACCCTGATTATGAAAGTAGTGAGATATGAGCTTTTTTGTTTGGTTTGTATTTGTCTTTTAAGATGTCATGTTTAGAAGTCCAAGTGTTGAAATGGAGGGCTTTCATTTAAAATGAAATCAAATATCTGCTTCCTTATTTTGCAGCTCTCTGCTTATAATCTTTAGAGTTAGCTTATTTATAGCAGCATTCCTATATGCTGTTTGAGTCTTTGAACCTCATTGCTCCCCCTCCTCATTTTATTATCATAAAATTCAAAATACTTGACACGGGAAAGGACTTCAGAGACTACAGCACAGTCATACTTCCCTGACATCAAAGTGAGAAAAGACTGTGGGATGAGCCATCTTGACCAATATGAAACAGGACTTTGACATTGTAATGCATTGACATCACTCTCATTTAATATTTTTCCCCCCTCTTTTTTTTTTTTAATTATTTAGGACAGTAAAAAGAGGATAACCTAAGGACACTCATTATTTAGGCAACCCATAAATGAGCAGAGGTATAAAAAGCATCTGTAGACCCTCTTTACTTTGAAAAAAGAATCAAATCTACCAAACAATACAGGGATTGCCCAGCTGAATGTCACATATAATGCTCAATGCTCTGATGTTTCCTTGCTGGCCACTAAAATACAAAAAAAAAGAAATTGATTTATTATACCAGCTTGGCAGCGAATAAGTAACATTTGATGCTGATAATACACTGGAACCTAAAAACACGCAAGCCTTAGGGTATGCCAAATAAATGCAACTCTTTTTAAAAAAAATATTTTTAGTAATGAAAAAAAAATGGAATTGTTATTCTTTAGTATCCTAAATTCAAATTCACTGAGTTGTCATTATTACTGAAAAATAGTTCCTTAAATATAAGTTGGAAAATAATTACTAGAATCCTGTTGTCATTAGGAAAATGTAGAACCTGGGAAATATCTGTGTTTGAAATCCAGTTCATGGAAGGCGTGCATTTACACGCTCAGGAAAACTCTACTTGTAAAACAGATATGTGATTTGTACAGCACGTCTTATAATTTCTCACCTACTGGAAGATTAACACAAGTCAAATTGTGTGTTAGCCTGCCTGAGGACAAGTGCTCTTTGCTAAACTCTAAATTATTTGACTTGTGCTTAAATATATTTTGTTGTGATTATTCAATAGATGAATATGCAAAATTGTTTTTTATCCTCAATGTGACAGTTATAAGTAAACAGACTGTGTGTTATATTTTGAAAGTGTCAAAGTATTAAGAGTAAAATCTCAAAATAAAAAGGATTTTTTTTTTTTTAAAGGAAAATGTCCCAATATCTTTTTGGTTTTCTGATACTGTCTGCAGTACGGCATGTTGTTGTGGTGTAGGTAGAATGTGATCAGAGCTATAACCAAAAATGGAATTTTAGAATTCATGCAGTTTTACTGTTTTGACTTTTTTAACATTGAAGAAATATGTTTAACAAAAATATATCTTGCTGACAGTACATCTTCGAGCTAATGTATTTATGGATATAATTGTAGTTACTAGACATTGGACAGACTGTACTAATGGACATAGTATGACTGGTGTTACAATTAAATTATCATATTTTATTTCTGTTCCATTCCTGATGGCTTTTATTAAATAAATATTTCTTGATGAATTAAATAGAATTTTATTTTAAATATAAGAAAATGGTTTGTTGCATATTGAATATGGAGTCAAAAGATCCACGGTAAAATATGAATTGTTTCAATAAGAATGTAGATAACCAGCATAAGTCAGCTTTGACTGTACAACCTTTATGTCAGTTACTGAGGTATGTTTTTCTTAACTGCTTTGTCTCTGAATGCAGGAGAACATCTCTCTAGCACTGTTATGATAAGTAACTATCTACTGGATCATTTACAGATAGTGCAGTGAAAGTAGCACGTAGTGTACTCACCTGGCTAAATTCATAGGGAATGCTTTATTAAAGTAAGGCATTGCAGAAAAGTAGTAATATTTTTGCTCTATTTTTTTATAAAAAGCAGCTGTCTTTATCTCACCACCTCCTCATTAGAATGTTTGTTTTATATTATCCTATGCTATAAATTAGACACAATGCTGTGCCTTATGACAGGCTGGAAAATACATTTAAATGGTGTGAATTAAGACAACAAAATATTTGAGTTGTTACTGATTACTGAACCTCCTGTTCTCTCTGATGTAGTCAGGAATAAACAAGTTGGGCTGTATTTCTGAAGTGGGCTGCGACAGTGTGCGTGGAGAGAAGACAAGCAGGGTGACTTATGACAAGTGGTCACTGATTTTGGTTTAGAAGGGACTTAGAGCCAGCAGAGGAAAGTCTTTTCCTGCAGTAATGCGGTGACACCTGTTGCTATGGTCTCAATTGGGTGTCTGGAAGCAATGATGGATGTGTGAAATGTTTTCATTCACAAGCATATTAGCAACTTACTTGATACCAAGCACAGAAAAAGAAACCCATACTGTTCATGCATATCCTTGTTTTCCTCTTTTTTGTACTATAGTAAAGTGAAGGTGCTGTTGGCAGCCAATTTGATGTCAGGTCTTTCTGTGATTCTTTCTTAATGCTCATCAGGGTGCCGATAGAGTAAAGCCATCCAGCATGCAGAGATTTTTCACATCACAGTTGCAGAAACAAAGTGCCTCTTGCCAAGCACAGAAAATACCAATAAACATTACATATTCGCATTTCCCTTTTGTTGTTTAATAAGGGAAAGGTGTCCTGGTGATTGCTCAGCCATCAAGCAGGAAAAATTACAAGTTCTTTTATTCTCTTTTTGCTCTTTTGTCAACAGAGCGTCTCCTTTCCTCAGCGTTCTGCTGTAACTATAGAGAGCGTATAGAGAGTGTCAGTAGGAACCATAATGGGAAAATATGAAATTGCACAGCTCAGTTGCCAATCGCAAACCAAGACTGTGTGTGGATTTCTTTGTTAGCCAGAACTGATTCCTTAATTTTCAGAGGCCTGTTTATATATTTGGAATACGTCTCCTTTCTCCAAACGCTCTACTGTGAGATTTATTAATGAGAGTTGTATGTACGCAACCTAGATTTCCCCCTTTGTCTTTTCAGAAGGGATTTTTTTTGCTTTAAGAGCTGCCTCTCTGGTTGTGTCAGGCGGGAAATGGCACTGCTCAGCACCACACCTCCCAAATACAGAGTAGGCTGAGGGGCTGCTTCTGAAATAACCAATTAATAAAGAGTGTGTATGTGTGCAAATAAAATTCTTTGCTTTATAGTCCCATTTGCTTAATTTTAGTGCCACCACCAAGAACTGCCATACCCTCCTTCTCACTACTTACTCTGCAAGTTTCTGCTCAGTGTGAGAAAGAAAATTTGCCCAGACTACAGTCTGATTTGTCTTTTCATTCTGAGATGTGAATTTGTATGACTGGCTGCT
This sequence comes from Caprimulgus europaeus, assembly GCA_907165065.1. Next base: position 35,414,000 of record OU015531.1, on the reverse strand, counting down.
CTAGGAAGTTCTAGTAAGAGTTTTCTAATATATTTCTTGGCAAAATAATCATACTGTATTGAATGAATTCATACATTAGCATGACTCACATACAAGGCTGAGCACTTGCACAGTTAAGCCAGCCATTTAAATAGAATTCAAAATCTCAGGTTTATTTTAATTTTATTTACTGTATTGCATATGCATGTTTTCATGTTTTTCCAAGAAAACATGATTGCTTGCTCCACCCCGCCCCACTCTCTGGTTGGCAGATAGCAGTGACACCTTCTCAGATGGCTAAAAAAACCAACTTTCACATATGGAGTCATATTTTTCTGAAACTACATATCTTTTAGAAAACAGATACCTTTATGTAAATCAGTATGAAAAGACAATGCTGAAAACCTGACTGGTAGAAAACAGTTAAAGCTGTTTGACCAGGGGATCTTGTCAAAATACAATTTTTCTGTTATGGATTTGTACAATAATAAATAAATAAATAAGGTTACCAAAAAAAAAAAAGAAAAAAGGAACTATTAAGAGAGAGAAATTTGAGCAAATGACATCAACTCATTTAAAGTCTCTAAAACTGTCCTGTTCTTTTTAGGAAACAATGTAAGTCTTGTTGAAGGAAGTCCTTTTCATATCACTATGCAAAGAGGATTTGGATTTCAGACATTAAATTTAAATCTAGATGTTTTTCAAGATACAGAGTTACACTGAACCTCTAAAACCTAAGTTCAAATTTATAAAATTAGTTTAGAATTTGGCTTAAGCTTTTTACTTTGGACATTTCTCTTTCCAATGAATTGGGCACAAAGTATTCTCATGCATCTTCAAATATCCAATTTTTTTCAGTCCATTGTCTTGTACAAGGTGGGATATTTATCTTGTCATCATTTACTCTTACTATCTGCCCTATTTGACGGAGAGTTACAGGGCAGTATCTGGCAATTCACCAGATACAGATGTGGATTGTAAAATTATATCCTGTATAGATAGGTGTAGCTAATAGGATGAGATATAAGTAAGTCACCAGACAGCACACCAGGTTTACTTCTCTGGAATTACAGCCGTGCAGATGTATGTTTAGTTTTTTCGTTTTCAATAGTTAAAGCAAAGAGCAATTAGAAGGTGACTTTTTACCTTCTGTTAAGTCTTTCATTATACTCTGGTGGGATTCGTGCATATTATTCTTCTAATTGACTTTTCCTGCTGTGCTGGGAAGCAAGCTTGATAAATAAGATCATATAGAAATACAGGACAATTGGAAATTAATCTGTAATTTTTTTAATTGATGGGCAGGCAGAATCTTTCACTGTAGTGCACATTGTGGAGTTCATAACAGAATTCCGAACTGATAGAGAGGTGCAAAATAGCACTGGAGTAGGGGAATCTGTAAATTTCAGGGAAGGAAAGGTTTTTGTGGTATAAATGTATCATCGCTGGGGATTAGATACTTGGATTTTATTTTCAATCAGAAGAGCATTGTTTTCAGTTCAGCTGCTGGTAAAGGTAATTTTGGGCAGTAAGTGCCAACAGAAACATGGATTTCTTAAACTTGCTTCTTGTTCATGTCCCTTTTGCCTTAACAGCTGGCATCTCACAGGGTTTTTTTAATGTTCGTCTTCACAACATCAGATGATAGCATATAGGATATTATAGGCTGGAAGGGACCTCAGGAGGTCACAAATCCAAACCTCCTGGTTAGAGCAGGGGCAGCTCTAAGGTCAGCCCAGGTTACTCAAGGCTTTCTTCAGTTTGGTCCTGAAAACCTCCAGGGTCAGGGACTGCACAACCTCTCTGGGCAACCTGCTCGATGCCTGAACATCCTGTGACCCTGAGAGGTTCTGCTATCCCTGTTGACTAAGTGGGAATAGAAGAGAGTCTGAACTTTCTTTGCTGAAGTTAAGTTACAGTGACGTCACTAACTGAAAACTTCTCTGCAAGTAAAAACCCTATTTAAGAAGGCTGTGGTATCAGGAAATAGAAGATACAGATCAAATTAACCAAGTCCAGTAAGAACATATCATATAGCAATCAAATAAATTAGTTTGCAGTGTGGTTGTTTCACTTGAATTTGACTCTACTGGAGTTACTTACACTGCCTCTGTAGCGAAGTTGTAGCCCACATGGCTAGTCCTGGATGACCTAAAAACCCTGGGACAGAAGGGAAAACACATTCTCTGGTTAAGAGTCTGAATTAAGCATCTTAACGAGTTAATCAGTGTACTTCTTCATAGCAGGAACTCTGATGGGGTTTCTTGGTGGGTTTTGGCTGTCTGACAACTTTCAAGCCTTCTCTTATCAGCAAAATTAGGAACAATTCAGTAGTCCCTAAAAGAATTTGTACTAAGAACTGGCAACTGTTGTAAAGTATTAGGACAACAGGAGAAGAGGAAGAAGAGTAACAAGTAGCCTTAGAACTATGCAAACAAAAAGTGTATGTGAGAAGTGGTTTCCATGCTGAAGATATATCAAAATGATTTAGGATATGCTTATAGCCTCATCCTTACAATTTTTTTTGTTTGTTTGTTATCCTATTATTTTTTCATGCCAGAAACGGAAATATGGATGGACCACTCTTACAGCAGGGCCCATACCCCAGCACACATTAGAAGTGGTTTGGACTAGCTGGAGGCATCAGTCCTTAGCTTCAAGTCCCAAAATTCACACAAGGTGATTTATGAGCAGCCAGTTGATGCAAACCCTTCCTTGGGTGCATCAGTGCTGTAGCATCAGTGAGTCGGTTATCAGACAAGGTAGTTGTCTGCACTTCACCTGTCAGTAGCTGATGCTTCTGTATTTCTCTGTCATTTTCAGACATATTAAAAATTTATCACAAACATTTAAAGAAGAAAAATGCATTGACTTTTCTGGAAGCAATTTGTTAATTAACATCAAAGGGATGAAATTTGCCTTGCATTGCCTGGTGAGTGGCATTCTTCCATCGTCCTGGTTGCTATGGCGATGAAGGAAACTCGTTTGTTCCGGGTCACTCCTAAATTTGCACATGAAAGCATTAGAGATTACTGCTGTCTAATCAAGTTATATGGAAAAGTTTAAAGGGAGGTACAATGTTTTACAGCCAGCAACCCTCAACAGAATAAAACACAATAGCTGAGAAAAAGGATTATCTCGTGCTTTTAAAAACATACTAGGAAAGTTCAAAATGGTATGAAAGCTTTCTTAACCAAACATCTTGATTTTTAATGCTATTTTCTAAATGAGGAATGTAGAATCACATTTCTAATAAAGAATTAGTATATGCATTGCCCAACTCCAGGGCTGGATTCAGCATAATGAATAAGGCATGTGCTATGCATTCATTAAATGATTTTACTTTTGAACTATGGATTCTTCTGTGTCGCAGTCCTTGGTATCATCACATCACTACTGTACTAAAAAAAAATAAAATAAAATAAAATAAAAATTTTTACTCTGAATATGAACTGAATTCTCAAAAGCAAAGAAATCAGGACTGACACCAAGCTTCCAATAGGAGGTCTCAGGAGAAGCCCACATCCTGCTGCAGATACACACTGGCACCACATGCTGACTGTATTGTGTCTGCATGTTTGAAGGTATTCTGCAATGCTTTAGGAAATGACAGGTACATACTGTGGTACAGACTACATTTTTGAATGAGCTTGTAGGGTTTTTTCTCTTTTTTTCCCACCCCCCATTATTTTATTTATTTTTGTTGAGTATTAGATTTTCAGGACTTGCAGTTTCCAAATAATGTGTTAGTCATATTAAATGCTGTTTAAATGGAAAAGTCTAGAGCTTTAACAGCAGTTATGCAAACAGCTCCATTACCGAACAGAACATTAAGTTACCTTAATTCTTAATACTTATGATTTAACGGTACTGTACAGAGACCACAATTGAAGAAACAGAATGGGTTCTTCAAGTTATCTTTTAAATTCAATATAAACAAGTGTATAGCATCCTGTATCTTAATTATATATGAGGATATTCTTGCTATAAAATAGGGTTGTTGTCATGGAAGCAATCAAGACTCAGCAACAAGGAAACTGTGTTTGATTGACCAAGGCTGTTTTTAACAATACAAAGTAAAAAAAAAAAAAATCCATTTTAAAGTAGCTGCTGAAGAAATGTATCTGCTTAATTGTTGGCTTATTTTTCAGTACTAAACTGGCATCTTTCACTAGTAAAGCAAAGTATAAGATATGTTTTGTGATGGTACAAATTAGTACCACAAAAATGTAGAAGGAGACTATGTATACACATATGTCCTTACTAAAGAGGGATTAATTATGGTAGCAGAACATTGAGGTATACATCCATGTTTGCATACATGTGAGGAAGGATCAATTAAGAATGATGGATCAGTTACATACATCTATTAATCTGTAACTTTTTAGCATCCCATACTTCTAGGAGACTGTCATCTATACCTCTTGATTCTACATCTGACATTTTGTTCTCAATTTGCGATTTTTTATGTGTGATTTCCCCACTAGCATTTTCCTGTGAAGCAGAAATATGCTTCTATTCTGTATCAGTCTGTCTGCTCTGTTTGTCTGTAGTATAACCTAGGTCCAGATACCTGCCAGTGTTTAAGGAGCACACTCTATAAACATGATGGAAAGCATTAGTATGTGTGTGAGATTGATGATTTTTTTCATGTCAAGGTGAAATACAAAATTGTAAAGACTTGATACATACTTTGTACTCAATTTGTTATTTTTTTGATCTGCTGTCTTTTACTTTCTACCAAAATATTTATCACTTCTTAAGTTTCTAGGTTTTAAGGTGTAAGTGCATATATCTTGTCTTATACACAAGCTATATAAATTCATCCAGGATTGTGTGTATAGCATGGAAGTCCATATAGGTATTTATTTTCCTTACTATTTGCCTATTGATGAAATCTGCCATGTGCCAATATTGACAACTCAGTAGCCTAAATGCTGCTGCTCTGCTCTGCAGGCTCTCACTAGGAAATGCCAGGTGGCTCTTGCCCACCACAGAGTGGGGAGGTAACTGAGTATTGGTGCTCTCCGTTTCTTTCCAGCTTGTCTAACCATCACTTTGAAACTATTAGGTTCCAATATATGGCAAAAAGAGCATTTTACTGATGCCAATAGTAATCTTTTCAGCAAAGTGATTAAGCATGTGTTTAGGTGCCTTGCTAGATCAGTATCTTCAGTATTGCTGCTGACTCTAGTGGAGCCAAGGTTAATTCTTATGTGCTAATATTTATGGCGAAGGGGACTTCTGATGCATAGTTCTCAAAAATCAAATTCAAGTTAACAAAAAAGAACAAAATGAATGTAAAAAAGCCTTTACCTATACAAATTTTACTCTGAAGGGTTAATGGAGACACTCCCTCTAACAGAAAACCTAAAAGACACACATAATATTACCCATTTTTTAGGAAGCATTATTTGTAATTACACAAAATCACAAACAAGGCTTGTCAGATACTGAAAAAAACCCACAAACATTATTTGAATTCAAGAGGGCTTATTGGCTATTGGTGAATAAACCAATAGCCTTTATGGCTATTTTAAAACTGAGTTTGTTGGTGGAACAACTGCTTTTTGTGGAAAAATGGCCCTAACTACTTACAGGCAAAGATATTCACATATAAGTAGTCATATTCTCTATTCTTCAGTTTAAAAGTGTTTAATCTACACCCGGAACAAAAGTGATACCTTGATTTTAGCTGACCAATTACATGTCATGAATAATGCAGAGTAAAATGAAAAACTCATCAGCAATTCTGATGCTGATATATGTTATCACCCAGGATCCACTAATTGTGATCTGATTCACATAACATAGCCCACTTGCAAATGTGTTGTGAACAGAAAAAGGAATACATTCTCAACAGATAGTATTTTCAGTAATTTTACCAGCTTCAGTCACAACTTTTCATTTCAATTCAAAATCCAGCTCCTTATACTGTGCCCTATTTTGATCTGAAATGATAGAATTAATTTATTTCCTTATTCAGTGTTTTAAAAGCATCCATTTCCTAATTCAGCTTTACAGCAAGTCTCTCTGTTGGTTACTTTTAAGCATACAAGCAAAACAGTGCTTTATGAAAATGAAGTATCAGAAGGACTAGATATTTACTGTGATTGTGTTCCCTTTCTTTGACTTACTGAGGGGAGGAAAAAATAAAAACAACTTACATTCTCTTTAACCCTTTTCACATTCTTTAAATATACAGTTTTATATAATAAGCAATTGGCAATTTGAAGAAAATACTTTTCTGAATGATGAATAACATTGCATCATGTTGTGATTTCATTTTTATTTTGGAACAGTGATTCTACACTCAAAACTGAGTATTGAATGGACATACTGATAATTTAATAGGAGCTGAAAATAGGTTTTTTTTCTCCTAAATCAATGCAAGTAAGTAAGAACTGCTACTTAATGAATGACTTCTAGAAGATGCATTGTGAAGGAATGGAAACTGAGCAGCTTCCTACACAAATAGAGAGCAAAAGAGATGAATAGTTATTGAGAAGGAAGATGGGTTTTGAAACGTAAGGAAAAGAAAGCTGATGGCTGAGGGCCCAGGTTTTCTTTCAAGGGTACTTGCACACATGGTTTGAACACTTAGATGGGAGAATGAGTGTGGCCTGAATGCCACCTCTTTTCTCTCTCCCTGTGCTGTTTTCCATAGTAGCAGAACATGGGGAGATTTTTGAGAGGTGGGAGTGGTCTTTTGGGGATCATTCACAGCACTTAGTGGTAAGGGACCACCTTAGCTGGTGAGTCTTCAGAGGTTTCTCAAGAATCAGTGGAATGAAGCAGATTCCTCCAGACATCACTCAGCACTTGGCTCTCTCTTGAACTGAAGTTGCATCATCAAAATACATCCCTTTCCATAGAAATTACTTAAAACATTTTAGGCTCTTCTCATCCACTTTTGTCCATATTCAGAGCAGTTTTCATTATGTCAGTGTGTGGATATATTGTCAGAAAAAAAGATTGAGAGAATATGGAGACCTTGTTTCTGTGCTGAACAACACCAGCCTCTGCTGTCCTGTCTTCACACCCCCTCATGGGTGCTCCAACTGGAGCAGCTCAGAGTGTTTCATTTCACCTTTCCCATAGAGATGGTAATACTCCCCACACTTATCCTATTCTGAGAATGAAATTAAGAGTAGTAATGTTTAGAGACCTTGGTGACAAGTAGAAATGTAGGGCTTTCTACTTCTTCATTATTGTTTTAAAGCTGATGCAGGTTTGCAGCAACGTGAAAGTTCATTCCTAATAGGCAAGTGTTCACATCCCAAGCCTCAGGCTACAGTCAGATATAATTAACACCCTTTGGCAGTCTCGGAAGGGAGTAAAAAGACCATCTGAGCTGGGGAGGTTGAAAAACCCTGTTTCCATTGCAACTGAGATCTTCAAGGCTGAGGCACTTTGCTGAGAGAAGTGTGGAGAAGTCAGCATTGCTGCTGTCTGAGCTTTAGCTCTTCTGCTGGTAATCTAGGTACTGGGACTGTGACTGTGGGATCTTTTAGTAGCCTAAGAAAACCCTGTTTCCTTTTCCCTAATGTCAAGTGAAGCATTAGAAGAATAAAAATGTGGCATGTAAGTAGCAAATGCGTGAGAACGTTCACAGTCACAGTTCTTATTTAAAGTAGTTTTGATTCCCTTAAAAGTAAAAAAAAAAAAAAAAAGCACAAAATATAGAGACAGCACTGTCTTATAGCATGGAATTTTTCTGGCATTGGTGGAGCAGGCTGTTTGCCACCTCTCTCAGTACTCTGTGTTTGTTCCAGATTCGTTACAGTTATATTGCTTTTTCCAGTGCTATATTGTAATAAATGCATGCGTATTTTCTTCAACCCTGAATTTTGGCTTCAAGGAATTGAATCAGACTGGAATTTTTTCACAAATAAGCTATTATAAAAACTTCAGAAAAAGGAAATAATTTTAACTTTCAAAATGAATTGTCTGCTGATAGCAGGAGCTGGAAGTGTCAGGTGTGGCATCCATAGTTTCCCTGGGGTTTTGGGGTCATGCATAGGCATGGAAGTGAGAAGGGGCCTGACTTGCAAAGATGCTGGAGTTCCTGAGAGTTGTTAGCATTTCTGGTAATTACACCTGTTTTATTTCTGGTGATTACTGTAGGACTAAATTTTTAGCTTTTGAAAATATTTTATATTCAATTTAATTATTGACAATAAAGTACAGCTTAGTTGATTTCCTCTAAATGTTAATTAATGTTGTGAGACGTATAAACATTTCTGAACTGCTCAGAAAACCAAAGTAGTCTCTATTAGCTGTTTACCTTCTGAAACAGTTATTTACCTGCTAAAAATCAGGTGGACTGTCCAGTTTTTTAAAGGCTTAATGGAATATAATCACTAATGATTTGCTACTTTTTCTCTTAAGCATTTGGTTATGCTTCAGGCTGTGAGAATGAAATCAAATGGAAACAGAAATGTAAGGGACTGCTGTGAAGTGACAACTGTTGCTATACTGTGCTACACACATGCATACTGTACGTGTTGAGTTTACTGTCTATGAATTTCCTGATTTAGGTTACATAGTTCAGTTATTTTGGTTTCCTAAGTTCACTGGTCTGAAAAGTGGAAGTAAAGCATCCAGCTTTACATAGTGGGAACAAAACTCATAAGCTGCAAAATACTGCACTAACTTTTGAGTTACTTCTAGCTATTCACATATACATGCATCATTGCAGAGGCATCCTCCAGTTTTTTAATCTCTGAACTCTCCTCAACTCATTCCTAACAAAAATTACTAGAAGCACACTTGTGAATGTTAATAAAATACAAAATAGTGTTAAGAGCTAATCCGGTTAAATCTCCATTAGACTCTGTAATTCTATCTATTTTGTCATTCATGCAAAAGCAGATTTTACTGGTGGATCTTTTAAAATGCCTCAGGTTCATTTTGCACTCCTCCTTAGCTCTTAGCCTCAGAATAAAGAAGGAAAAGTGCTGGTAATGTAGACCAAAAAGATATGTGTTTGTTTCTCTCTGCTTTTTTTTTCCTATACTGCGTGGCTCACAAACTGCTGTGTACTTGGCACTAAATCCACATGAGAAAGTAGAGTTATATTGTGAAATGGCAGCAGTTACTGCAGCATGGTTTCAGGACAAACTCACAGCTGTCAGCTTTTGGATCAGTCAAGTGTGGAGTTAGTGCAGGGAAAATGTTTAGCCTCAAGGGGGAGAAAGCCAGCTGCCATGTCCATTAACACCCTTTGTTGACCATCCAAGAACACCGGCAGCATCCAAGGCAGCTTTGCCCCAGCTCTCTTTGCTGGAGGAAATTACTGGAAGATGCCCAGTATGTAGGCAAAGAATGACATGGCTAAAAAAGGTAGAGATAGAAATGCATTTAGATTTTAAGGTATGTTGTTTGATTCTTTGGATATTCTGAAGTAGAGACTTAATTTGCACCTGTCCTTTCAAAAAGAAAGTCATTAATGAAACATGACAGAAGAAAAGACCATTAGCCCCTTGCCTTGCATAGTGGGTACAGAAAAACCAGGCCTCTCAAAAGGATAATCAACGGAATGTGCTAATATTTGAGCCAGCACTTTAAAAATCCTCAATTACTTTTGAGGCCGAGGATATTGGGTGCTCAATCTGAGCACTCCAGCTGCACTTGAATTATTTGAATGTAGATGCTTGGGCTCTCCTAAAATGAGATCCCAGCTGTTTCTGGTTGATAAGTCTAAAATTAGTAATAATTTTTGACAATTTTATTTTAAATTAAAAATTAAGTGCTTTCATTCATTATTTGTATTACATCATAGCACTTGGGAACCCAGTAGCAAATCAGGACCCTACATTATTCAGTACATCTAGACAAAGAACAAAAGATTGTCCTTGTCCCAGAGAATCTTACAGGTTACCTATAAAACTACATCTAAGAAACGAAGTAAAGGGTACCAGGATATTGTGACATACCATCCGGCACGTTTAAGGGAACATTGAAAAGAAAACAAAGCAGCAGCTTTTTTTGATTATTCTTCAAGCTATGCACTTCACATCTGCTGAGTATACTGTGCTGCAGTTGTATGGAAAGTTATTCTTATACCTGCACTGGATGGATGTCTCTGTGTTAGTATTTCAATATGCTATAATTTGTTCTTGTTCTAAAATTATTTTTTCCTCTTTTTTGTTGCTGTTTTTTATGGGTCTATAATCAACAGATGAAGCATTATTTCTGTATAGATTATAGTTGTTGAATTGAATTATAACATGAATAAGGCAAGACAGAGAAATTACTATTAATGTCCAGATAAATATCAACCAATGAAAATTCTCACCTTTAAGAGTTAAGAGAAGTTAAGTACTAAGTAGCAAAAGGTATAGTTGACACTGTGACAAAATCTTGCACAGTAATGCAGTATGTTTGTATTTTATGCTCATAAAAGCTTTAATGAGTGTGTGTTACTACAGTTTTGTGTTCTCCTATATTGCATGGATGGATGAAAATAAAACATGCAGGGAAATATCTGAGTACTTTGTTCTCCTTTGGAGTGTGCATTGCTATTGTTCCCTCACTAATTCTTATTATAAGGCTGAAGCATTGTATTTCAATCTGTGAAAAAAAAAATCCATTGTTTAAATAAACAATGTAGAGGCACGAATTTGTTTGAGTCATTACAGAACAATGTATACACAAAGAACAAAACCCTTAGCAGGTAGCTTGAGTGTAGTTCTGTCATGTCTCTCTAGCAGGGATGAGGCATCCGGTGCTGTAAGTACGCAGTAGATAAAGAGTATTTATGTGTACTTATTCATGACTGAAGGAGGAATTGTGTTGACAATGCAGAAAGGAATTTTTGAAGAGTTGTTTACAGCTTGCTGGAGTAGAGGGGTACTGCAAAATATAATGTAGTAAACCTATACACTCACCATTTCTGTCAACATTTTTACTTTTTAATTCATTTTTGTTTACGAAACTGAGCCAAAATCCTAAATCTGATCATCATATTTGGATGAGATTGGAAACAGATGTGAATTTCAGCATTCAGATATATCCTAGCTATCTGACTGGCTGTCTGCTGGTTATTTTTTATAGTTTTAATCACTTCCTCAAGTATATGACATATTCTTGATCTGGGCCACCAACATTTTTCCATCTTGGCATTAAGGGATAAGAAATTATTCCTCTGTGTAGATGCAGGTGCAATGAAGAATTATCCTGACTGCTTATGGCTTTCTAATTCGAATGAGATAATCATAGAAGGTTGCATAAATCCACTAACAGCTGAGAATACCCAGAAAAATATCCAGGTAAACTTCATACAAGAATTGTACAAAAGAGAATTTTTTAAATCTAGAAGTTTCTCAAAAAGCTCTATTTAAAATATTATATTTACTTCAGACTTTCTTGTCTTCTGCAGGACCCTTTAGCCCTGAAAACCTTTCTTATCCTCCTACACTTCATATTCAGCTTGTTCTTGATTACAGTTATTTTGCCACTGTAAGAATTCTACTTTCAAAAATACATATGAAAACTTTTATTTCTGTGCTATTCAGCAGAAAATAAACACAGGATGGGGGCCACAGAAAACTGTGGATCTTGTTTTCTGCCTGCTTGTATTAAACAGTAAAGAACTAAGGCCACCAAACCATTTCCATCCACCTGTGTGTGTATTTCATCTGGATACCTGATATTGAGCTTTCTATCTCCAATAAGCTTTTCTACTTGATTTACAAAGGCTGGTCATCTCCACACTCCAAAACAATATTTTGTCTAATTACTTAGGCAAAACCAGACTGATTGTCTTTCACAATCAATTCCAGTGAGGGTCTTGTCCTGTTAGAAGGAAACGTTGTTTGATTTGGTGAATTCCCCCGGTTTCCAGAGGAGATACTAATCTGGATTGTTCTCTGTTCTTGGACAGTGATGAGATAGAATATTAAACTGCCAAAAGAGTAGGTTTATTTATCTGATCTTTTTTTTTTTTCCCCCTTTTCCTTCAGGAATTAGTATTTATAGAATTATCTTTATCTGGTGAATTGAGGAGGGGTACTGCTCCAGAATCTCTCAGTAGGACTGAAAGGAGACATTCCATATCCTTGATTTCTAGAGAGTGGTGGTTATTAGCTCAAAATAAAACAAGTGTTAACAACAGGACAATGTGTAATAGTTAGATATAACTTTAGTCAGAATTATTTTCAATTAGTTGATTGGACAGTTTAAATCTGGGTACCTTTTAATGGAATTAGACTGAAATATTTCTTGTGAAGGTCCTGCTAATATAACAAACGAAAAGAGAATAAAATTGCATGAAAATGTTGCCATGCTTGTAATAGTTAATGTTTTTATAAAGTAGAGATATAGTAAGTGTGGGGGATTTTTGGCCATTCAACCAGCACTTGCAGCAACCCTATTTCTTTTAAACTGTTGCCATTTTACATCAGTAAAATGGTGTGCTGTTTTTCTCTATGGAGTTTAATTTTCAGCAATTTCATAATAATGGATTAAAGTTTTCCCTCAATATGGATCTCAACTGTCATTGAAACACAGTTTTAAGAGCACAAGCTTGATTTGTGACATTTACATCTCTTTATATATTAAGAAATTTTGTGAAAGTTTTTTTTGTTGTTTTTTTTACTTGTATCATTTTGAAATGTTCAGCTAGTCACTTTTGGAGTATGTTGAAGACTTTCCCTTGTTGCTCAGCTGTTTACCAGCATTTCCAGAAAATTAATATACTCACCAGCCTTACTCCAGTTCAGCAATGCTTCCCCAGCCTTCACAGTCCTTTCACAACACATTCACTGGTCTGTGTTTCACAAATGTATGTAGGCGCCACCACAATGCAGAGAGTATCTGATGAATGAGGTTTTCTCTGGGCTCCACTTTTCTGCATGTTTCATTCATCATTTTGAAGGAGTTAAATATATGAATTTTTGTCAGAAAGATCATGTAATCTGATTCTAAATCTGTGCACAAAGATAGGTATTTATCTAATTACTCCTGTATAAGAGGAATGACTTATTTTTAAGAATACTGTATTTTGGAAGGCCATTCAGGATGGGTTTAAAGATTTTAGGAAATGAGAATGTACGAATTCACTTGATAGTTCTTTCCAATTATTAAATGATGCTAATGTAACATGTCATTGGATTAGAAAAAGAAAAAAAGATTCTGACATTACTATAATAGGAAAATTCTCAGCTTGAGAAATGAGAGATATTTCATTGTGTTTAATTTTCCTTTCATTTATGAGTTACTGGAAATTTGCTGATAAACTGAATAGGTGTTGGAATAGATTCTAGTAGCTCAAGAATTTAAAGAATAATAAAATCTGTTAACTATTCTGTTTACTATCAAAATAACATTAAAATAAGGTAGCTGTGGATTCTTTTTTTTCTGTTACTTTATTTCTGGGTTTAGGGTTTTGGGCTTTTTTCACTTTTGGTTTCTGTAATAGGAGTAGCAGGACTAAGCGATATCTGTGGGGTTTTGTGTATTTTTTTCTCACGATCTTGTAGACATGTTTTCAATACAAGGAGGCACACATACACCAACACAAAATGCGTATTTAGGAAACTGCCGTTTCTGCAGAGCAGAGTCCTCTGAGATTTCAAAATCTAAGTGGGATTTTTCAAGTAATGCTTAGGTTTTGAACTGTCTTTACAGGGAATAAATTTCACTGGCAGAGATGTGGAACTCCGGGTGGAATTCCAGTGTACATCTAAGAGTGTTTAATAAATAAAATAAAAAATCTTTACTGTGCCATTCATAATTTGGGAAAAAACAAACAAACAAACAAACAAACAAAACCAAAAAAAAAACCCAGCACAGTGTCAGAAGACTTTACTGTTTTAAATTTGATGCCTTCCTTACAGGCTGTTAATTTTTCCATTTGTATGAAAAAATATCATGCATTCTCCCAATTCAAAACTTATGAGACCAAGTAATTTTGTGGATTTTCTTCTTCTTCTCATCTTTTAATAATTTTCTTGTTGCTGTGAGAAGATGTTAATATAATGGGCAAAACATTATGAGGAAAGCATACAAAATTTCAAGTGGTGATAGAAAACCCCTGAGGAAAAAATATTTCCATCACAAAGTGTTCTCTTTTCAAGGGATCTTTGAAGTCTGTCATAGGACTCCACATTCAAAAAACTTCCTGCTTTGTTTCTTTTTTAAATTAATCATTTGAACATTTTTGGGGGCTTCAAATGTTTACTGGGTGATTATTAAGACACTGAAGAACTGAAGAAGACTCATGAGGCTACATATTCACCCTCACAGCCTTTTTATATTTTATTTTGACAAACCATCAATTGGAATTTTTAATTTAAACTATTCTCAAATGTTGCAGAATTTTTACACAGCATATTATCAAAGTATCAAGTCCTTTGATAAGAGTAATTAAACATGCCAAGTTTGTTTCCATAGCCCTAAGTCTGCAATTGCTTGGTTTTTCATTATGTTATATGATTTACTTCAGCTCGCTGTATTTATTTACAGCAAAGCCAATGGCAATGCTCCATCCAGTTCTAAATGATAGTATATTTATCATCAGAGTTAATGATAATGAATTATTTTGGAAGACGTAATAAAAAAATGGACATTAGAAATGAATATCAGTTTTACACTGATTATTGGTGAGAGTTGTCTGGATAGAACAAGAGTTTTATGTGTCCTTTATTTGGGAAGACAGAAGAAATAAAAAGGGCATCCCTATTTCTCAAAAAAAATGTTTTTAATGGGTTAAATGGGGGGTTTTATTATTTTTTAATTAAATGGGTATAGACTTTGTGGGTTTTAATGTAGGTTAAATGCAGGTTTTGCGAGGTTTTGGAAACCCATACGTGCCACTTACTAGTGTCATGACCTTCATCTCCTAACAGAACCTGAAAATGCCAACCGAAAAATATAATTGCTTTTTCATGGTCTCTACTGTTGAAGCTGAAACCTACTGCAGGTTGTGGCCATCCTGCAGTCAGCTTCTGCACATAGTATAATATTTGACTGTGGGAGAGAAATAACATTTCAAGTATTCTTCACCAATGATAATAAGAGTATATCTCTGTTTTGACAAAAAAAAATTATACTTTGAATTAGAACCCAAATGTTATACTAGTGGGATCATTTTCCCTGCTCTCAAGCTGGCACTGAGTAAGGTGGTTTTCTTCTTTTTCTAGCCAGGGAATGAAGAGAAAATCTCTAATATTCTATAATTGTCTTGGTTTTACAACGTAATATCTGCTTTGTGATACATGCTCTGGCTGATCCTTTTTATTTTCTTTCTCTTTGTCTGAGAGTGCTGGAATTTCCCACTGTTGTGCCCTTGATTTTGTCATTGGAATACATCCTATCAGAAATTTCAATTCACAGAACAAGGTCGTCTTTATTTTAGATTTGTATAAAACTTAACAAATTACAAGTATTTTAATAAAGGCAGCAGTGATAGCTCAGGAATAAGGTTTAGACTTAGTGTCTGTGCCAGGGAGTACATTAACTCTAGTCAAAAATAAAAGTGTGTGAAACGGCATACTACTGACATGAGCTGATTATGATAATGCCTTAGTATAAATTTTTGAAAATCAGATACTATAAAAATATACCATTAACTTTATGTTAATAAAATATTTTGCTTGATGCCTTTTAAATTATTCATTTGAAGTAGTCTAAAAATATAAAAGAACTCTTATTATCATTCAATTTACATGATTACTTTAAGTTCACTTTTTTGGTTTAACATAAACAGAGTATAAAATTCCCATCAAGCTTTTGGGTATTTAAAATGTATCATTTTTATGCAAAAATTGGAGCCTGTTAGGATGTTAAGGTTGTCATTAGTATAAATATAACTCCAATTTCTGATTTGAAACTATTTTACACATAGAAATTACTGCGTTTGCTGATTTGACTCATTATTTCTGCTTTGATTATTCATGTGCTCTTTTGAAAAACACATTTTTAAAAAATAAAAGCTAAAAAGCTCTGTAAATTGACTGAAAATATTATTATGAGCATATCTTGTAGGTAACGCAGGAATCAAGGTCGCCATGGAAGGAGACATTTGGCTTATTGAGTATGTGTTGTTATTTTTTAAGTAAACTAATCTTTGTATGAACAGTGGCGTTAATCCAAGTATAAGTAAGGCACTGTAGGACTCCCCAAAGCAATTGCAGTGAAGCAGGTATCTTTTCCTGAGATGGAAGCCTCCATCAGCCCTTACAGTGAGGCTGAGCGACCTCTCTGTGTCGCTTGCTGGGGGCTGAAATTTGGAGAAGGTGTTACGTGATCCTTCGCTGTCTCTGGTTGTGCAAGATGACAGGTTCGTACAGTTTTCTGAGCTTTATGATCACTGTTGTTTCTCAGAAGTAGTGGCAACTTCTGGAGTCTTGGATGATTTTTTTTGTTGTTTTTCGTTATTTCCATTTGACAATCAAGTCTATTTGCTTTGACTGTAAAGGCAATTTTAACAGTGCAGACTTGTCATCAGACTTCTGAGTCTGATTCAGCCACCTTCACGAACACTCAGTTACTGCAGTGCCATGGCCCACCCGGACTCTCCACCTCAGGGCCACAGTTAAACATGTATCTGAAGCGAGCCACCCTGACCCAGCAAGCTGCTACCCAGGGCACAGTGCACACTTGAACCCAAAACTGTGAAAAAAGGACAGTGGTTGCAAAAGTAAACTCTCAGCACTTAGTTTTATGGTGATGAAGGGATTTTTATTCAGGACTTCCTATGGAGAGCTGTGTGCACAAAGGATTGCAGGACTGGGGAGATAAACCTTGGCAACTGGAATAAGGCCACAAAATGAATAAGCCAGATTTTCAGTCATTCACAAGGGATATGGCCTTAAATCAAGTCAGCCCTGGATTGCTATCAGCCAGCATATGCAGGGGATTCTCACAGCTGCTGTTCTCAAGCCTTGTTTATAGCGGGAGGTCACAGAAAATAGATGGTTTCATTTCTTATTTCTAAGAATCATCTCTGTCTTCTGTGCTATAGACTTAATCCACAACAAAGTCACTCTGGCTGAGAAATACTGGACAACGTTATTTCCCTCTGATTAGCACCTATTCCCAAATGGTACTTTAATCTCCATATCTAGGTTAATTTGAAATAGGATCTGAGAATACAGAAACTTCCAAGAAGAAAGGAGATATATTGTCCTGCTTTGCTAAAAAAATGAGCTTGATAAACTAAAGACATTTGGATGTGGTGTTTGCTACTGAAAGGCACTTTCCATGGCCAATACTGTTTGCACAAGTTCCATACTGTCTTAAGCTCTCTTTCTAGAGTTCCTGTGAAAACTGAGAGAAGTTAATATGATGGCAGTTTTGTAGGTAGTCACAGAGTCTAATTTTAGGGTTTCAACTGATGTTCCCAAGACAGGCAGCTTGTGTCATTAGCTATCTCTATATTTGGGAGCAGGAGTGGAAGACGATTTTTGAAGCAATTGAGGGAAGCCTAGGTAAAGTAATCTCTAAGTTAAGGCTCTTTTGCCCTTTTTATTTCTCTACAGGAGACCCAATGGATAATTGTTTCTATGTGATATAAGATGAGCAAGTGTAACTATTCCTCCCTCCCCTTGTTGCAGTTTAGCCACGAAGCACAATTAAAACTGCTGAGTTTTGGAGCACATCTGACTGATGCCCTTAGACATTTGTTAGTGAAAGACAGCTTCCTTTGTTTGACAGAGAAGTCATTGCATGCAAACACTTAAACCCCAAAGCCGACATGAACATGGTTGCTGTAATGTAATAACCCATGTCTTTGAAGCTTTTGTTACCTTCAGACCTTTCAGAGTACAAACCAATAAGCAATGCAGATTATCCTGTATGTTTTCTGTGTAATTATATCATTGTGTTTCTCTGGTTTAAGTTGGTAAATGGCTGCTGGGTTTGATGACAGCCTGTACCTCAAAGGTGTCAGCTACTACAACACAGCATGATTTAGAACTGCAAAGTTTAGAGAAAGTTTTTCTCCTAACTTGTAAATACAGAAACCCTAGTAAAAGGATTATTTTTTTTTCCAGGTATAGTTATGTAGGCATCCAGGTGAGCAACTGTCAGTCAAGTGCTTGATAGAAGCATTTTTTTTAATTTCCCCAAATTATGTAGCCCAATTTACAGAATATAAAAGCAATTGTCAGTGGCATCTTAACAAACAAATGTGTCGTACTATATAGAAATATCAATAAAACTTGTTGTCTGGTTGCAGTTTTTGATTTAACATAAGCAAAGAATTGTGGATTTGAAAAGCTTTCACAGAGGTGTAACAGTTCATAATTTTCCACTAGTTGGCAGTTTGGCACGACTTTTTTTTTTGTGTTCTTGAGATCCGTATCTTCACACACAGTGTGGACATTAGTGTGTCAGCAGTGAGAAGTCAAAGTCTGTTTTGCATCTGAGGCAGTATTTACTCACAAGAACTTACAGACAGAGAAAATGTAGCCTAAAACTTCTGTCAGGTACTAATTCTTAACAGAAGGGTTAGAAGCAAGTTTGTGTAATATATGAGGCTCTGAAACTAATAAAGCCTGTTGGGGATGTTTTCTCTCTTTAAACTGCTAAGTCATCTTGTGTTGCATAGTATCAGGTCATGTCAAACAAACGGGTGATGTTACAAAATGACCATCAGTTCAGCAGCATAAAACAAAGTGGTTTTCTTAAATTGCCTTTCGTTTAACCTTGTTAAAAGTAGTGATGTAGAGAAAAAGAGCCTCCATTATTCAGTCTTTTATATAGAATCAGATTAATTTTTTTGTGTAATGACATTCAGGATAGAGCTATTAGCTGCTTCCATAATTGTAGAAATTGCTTGAAATGTGACTGTATTACTTGCAACCATAAAAATCAACTTAGAGATGATTGATTAATAGATATGTAACAGATGTCTGTTGAATCAGCTGAGTAGAAGTGCTATGACCTACCAAGCACGCATCAATATAGCTCTTCTTTTTTGACAAAATAACATACCTCCTTTCAAAACATACACTTCAGGAAGAGATAGGGAATACAACTCCTTTGTCTCCTAAATACATCTGTACTCTTCATTTACAAACGCCACAACACTCTTCTCTCTGAGTTCAACAGTGTCTCTTGCTGAGCCAGTGTGTGTCCCTGGGACCTCCTGGGTAGCTTGTGTTACTAAATTGTCTGAGGTGAGAATTTCCCCAAATTACTTACTTTTTCTGAAGAAGTACTTATGATGGGTGTCCAGGGGTTCCAGGGCAGGTGCAATCTGCGGAGTCAGAAGTGCGATGCACAAGTCAATGACAAACCTATCCTCTCCCAGCAGTTGGAGTGAATTGCTTTCTTGACAGCATACTCCCTCCTCACCAAAAAACAGGGAAACCTGGCAGCCTCTCACAGTTCTGACTCTTACACATTCATTATTTCCTGCGATACCAGTTTGGACCCATCAGTAATTCTAAAAAAACTGACATCATTAGAAAATGAAAAATTTTCAGCAAAGGAATTTCATACCTATTTCCACATTCCATTTTTATCTTGCATTGTACAAATGTCTTAGCTGAAAGTGCAAAATGTTAAATTTGGCACTTGTGCACTTACTACACTGTCTTGTACAATACGTAACCTTACTAGCTGGAGACAAAGCAGGGTGTTATACAATGGCAGTGTTTTTACTTTGTGTGTTAGTTTCTAGCTTTAGGGGGGGGGTTAAAGTTTAGTTTCTTTTCAGCTCTAGTTTATTTGTTACTTTATTCTCCTTTTCTTTTGTTCAGTCTGACAAGACTCACATGCCAAGGTGTGAAATGTTCTGCATTGTTTTCCAGCAGCATTTGTCTCTCTGGGAGGAATCTGAGTTTGTTTCACTGGCAACTATGAAATCACCACTGGGTCCATCATGTGGTTAAGCTCTAGATGGTTTGCATGAGTTGCTTGTTTCAGCTGCATGAAATGCCCCTCTGGACTTTGCTGTGATTCTGAGGAATATATGCACTATCAGTCACATGAAAACAAAATCATGTTTTACTTTTCTGTGACATTAATCCTCACTAGCCATAGGTTTAGTTTTACAGTTCAGCTGCTTCTTCAGGTGAGGGAAGAAGACACACCAGTGGGATGCAATAGTAAGCTATAACGAACCTTTCACAGGCATCATACAGCCAGGTTTAACCTCAGGAGATACCAGTACTGATAGTCAGGGGTGGATGGGAAAGAAAATCCTCACATGAAAGTTCATGTCGAATATCATATCAGAAAGAAAACTTTTTTTCCCCTCAATGGTTCACATAAATATAATAAACAGGTTTTTTCCTTTACGGTATTTTTTAAAATATTTTTTCCATAAGAGCATATATAAAACAGGGGCTGTGGTGGTCAAGCTACTTTTCCTCAGCAACGTAACATTTTTATGTGCCGCCATGCTTGATGTGAAAGCCACAGGCAATGCTCCAGCTTGTTGTTGATGGTTTGCCACTCATCTACTTTCCCTGGCACAATTTCTGTATATGCAAATACAAATTCTTGTCATGCCGCTAGATATTTTAAATGTCAAAAAACTCTGGTAACCCTGTACGAGAGTAGAGGCTTACAATGCTTGCATGCACATCATGGTTCAGAGATTACAGATCAGCTGAAATTATAGTAATGTTTCCCATAGAAAGTACTGAATGCATTGAGTCTTTATGAATTTAAGGCTCATGAAAGCTGTTTGGTTATCACATTTGAAGTTTAATATCTAACTATTGTTAAGATGAGACACCAGAACATTGTGGTTAGAGACAGCAAGGCATTGTTTTCAAAAAGTCTGTTTATCATTTTAGATACTGAAAGAAACAGTCACACTTTTGAATATTCTCATTGAGATATTGACCGCTTTCGAATGTCTGGATAGAAATGGCAGGAGGGGAATACTGAATACTTCTGAAAATCTCCCAGTTAGTCCCTTATCAAACTTTAAAAATCCCAAAATATATGATTTGGTTACTCATATTCACTATTTAGCTGGCTCATAGATTTTTAAATGACTATTTTAAAATGTTGATTGATAATTGAGATTACAGAGACTGACACTCTAATTGAATATGGGGATCACATTAAAATGGGCTGTTTAATTTGGCATAACATACATAAGACATAACATGCATGTGACATAATATGCATGTATGGTCTGAACAGCAGGACAGAAGGCTGGACTGGTCAGCCTCTGGGTAAATAAGGTGACAAAGAAGCTACAAACATATCTGAGGTAAATACGACTCTGATGCATCAATCTCAACTTGTAGATGAGACACAGAAGTCTATTACTAAAGAGTTGTTTTCATGAAAAAACAGCAGCTTTGGGGTGGAAAGCTGAAAGCCAGCATTGTTATAATAGCTGGCTTTCCTGCCTTAAAAAAGTTTACTTTCATCTTGTGGTGCAACACTCAAATTGTAAGGCTGAGAGTCACATTTGCTCTTCAGATTCTCATGCAGGACCCAACCTGGTGCTTTCAGCATCAGGTGACTGTTGTCTGTATCAGAAGGCAACTGTCGTCAGTTGTCAGACCCCTGGAATGGTCTGGTGAGAGGATATGAAACCATAGGCTGTAAGAAATTACATGCTATGAATGTTGCATCTTCCCTATTTCCTCTTTCTATTCTTGAAAGGAAAATGAGAACCTCTGTATTTTCTTATTAAGTAAAAGTTCCTGACTTGAACTGTTTAGTTTGTGAAAGGGGCGTGGGGTGTGGAAGTCACTTTGAAGTGTTAAGCTTTGTCTTCCTGGGGAGTAACTATATGTAAAGGCTTAGCTGTGATATTGGCTTGCCGAGTGTCGTGCCACCTGCTCTCCGTGTAAGTGACCTTGGGATTGTAACGCAGTCACACAGCAGTAGTCTGGCGCTTCAAGTCTGAAACTGTGTGACAGTGGCAGCTTTATTTTATTTGTGTGGAAATTGCTCAGCTCTGACATTTATAGCACAATTGTTGCTCTGCTCAGATCCCTCCCTCATCTATTGATCTGTGCTTTCTTTTCTACTGAGAAAGTATTCCATACTCATTTATAAATCCTTGAAATTAGCAAAAGTCATCACCATAATATTTTTATATAAATTGGAAATTTACAAAGATTGTGATGCCTGTAGGAAAAAATGTGACCTAACCCACAATCTTAGGAGCATTCATCCGAAAGCACAAGTACTTTGTATACAAGTATGGGCTCATTTCCTGAATTCCCCCCCGCCCCCCACTTTCATTAGTGGGATTGGAAAAGTAGCCAGATTTGGGAAAGGGCTGTCTTCCACAGTGCTGAAGAATGCAATGCAGCTTTTGATTCCATCCCACACTCTTCTGCGTGTGAAATAAAAAAGCCTGAAACTATCCCCCATTAGCTGTGTTCAGCTGATGGGTCTCCTGTGCTGTACTACCACTAAGCTCAGCATAGGTAGGACTGGCCTGAGGAAGAGTCCCTGTACTTACGTCTTTCTGCACCAGACAGAAACGTAGAAAAGCAGATTGTGTACAAATTAAACCATCAGTTTGTATGTCTAGAATAGTTTTATGTTTAATAGAACAGTAAATCCAAAACATTTTTATAATTCATAAAAGGATTTATGAATTGCTCACAGAAGTTATGTCAAATACAGATCAAGTTGGCAGTGGCTAAAATTTTCTAATTTGAGCGCTTGAAATGTTTAGGGGTGACTCCAGGTTGTTTTGGGAGCTATGGTCCATGTCTTAGTTGATACACATCTGTATTACTAATCATAATGACATGTATTTTTTCATATTTGCAAAGAGTGGAAGCAGGAAAATGCTTAACAGTGAGAGAATGATTTCCATTCTAACTCACATACGTTATCCTTTCACTTCATTTGGAGAAGTGGAATTTCTCATTCATAAGGGACCAGGCTGTTGGGACTTACAAAATCTGTGCTAATCATAACGGTAACACAGTGGGCAGTTTGCTTCATTTGTAAAGTTTCAGACCTAAGACATTGACAGTGTTCTCCTAAAAAAAGAGAAAACATCCTGTTGGTAATACAACATGAATTTCTTCAAACAACATGGAGAGTTAAGATGGTAGGAGGAAAGAGAAGTTTTACAGGAACTGTTTACTTATTAACCAAGGCACATCGTCTGACTTGTGTACTCTGGAAATACATCAGACACGCTGGCAAAATAACAAGCATCATATAGAAGCTTAATATGATTTGCTATTTTTATATAGGATTCTGTCTCATAACTATTGAGAAGTAGTCATTGATTGTTGCCATAAAGGAAAAGAGCAGTCACTCCCCATGAAGCACAAATTAACAGTAATACCCAGAAAATATTGCAGAATTCATGTCGGATGCTGACAAGTAAGAATAACAAAAAAAGCATGACTGCATGAATAAGAACTTCTTATTGCTCTTTAACTAACACTTTTAGAGCAATTAGGAACCAAGCTGGAAGTAGTCAAAATTGTTAAGGTTTTTGTGCTGTTTTTTAAACATGTCTGAATTTTAAGGATCAAATGTATATATGAAGAGAAAATAATTCAAGAATTCATATATGAAAAAAAAAAGGAAATTAGTGCTAAAGAGAGAAAAAACTGATGAGAATTAGATTGAAAATTCTCTTTAGCATTTACCATTTCTCCTAGGAACTTACCATTATTTTCAGCTGATGTTTTTATTAAAGACGTTGTACAATGCAAAACATTGTGAAAAATTGCAATGTATTTTTCTTACTGTTTTTTTCCTCCTAATTTAGTTGTTCAGTCATTATCAGAAAAGGGTGCATAATATTTCCTCCTACTTTAGATATATGCAAAAATTGATGATTGGAAAAATCCTCTACCCTCATTTCCAGAGGATCAATAAAACTAAGGAAATAAAAGAATCCAGTGGCTACTATTATTGGTAATTAAAAGACCTTTGTGACATATTAATTGCATCAGTGACTGTCTAATGTTGGGTGCGTAAAAATTTCTCTCTTTCTCAGACTAATATAGCCACAATCAACAGCTGGTGTTTGTGGAAGGAGTATATAGTCTGCAAATAGGGCAACAGACGAGTGTAGACATTCCTAACCTGGCTTGACAAATGCCATTATATCTTAAAAAATCAAATCAGGGGAGAACTTTGCTTGGTGTACCTTGGTCTGGGACATGGTCAGGGACCCCAGCTGATATTACTGCATTCAGTAATATCACAAAGTCTTCTTCTTACATTTTCCTATTGTGTTTTTGTACATAACTTGTCATGAATGAGATGGATGGATTTCACAAGTGATGGATGTTATCCATCCCTTTGGATAATCCAAGTTAGCCTGACACCTTTATTGCTTAAATACTTGTGCAATAGTGTAATACTGTTGTGCATACAGTCCATTCTGCTGTCATTGGAATGGATGTTTTGTTTGCATATAAAATATTCTAAAAGGTATTTTCATCACCTTGGAGTGAATGTGGTGGGTCTCTCCTGTGCTGGAGAAGGATGGCCTTTTATAAATAACAATAGAAGACTTAACTGTCATTTGAATACGTTCTTAAATAAAAACATTTGAAATTACACTTTGTGTTAGCTACAAAATACTTCCTCAGCTGCATATGGCATTGTCATTTTTTCAGAGAAGATTCTCATTCTTCCAGATAGAATATGTATTAATTTTTAAAGTCATATTTACAAGTAACCTACATAAGACCTGCTGATGTCTTGAATTTTCATAAGGCATTCTTTTTTGAATTGCAGATTCATAAAATGTCTCAGTAATTGTAGCTTGGGTATTTGGATGTATCATGGCTACTCCTGGTGCAATCCATTTACCATTATAAATAGATTCTGCTTATAAAGCCTGTCCCCTAGTAAACTGCAGTAAACAAGATATTATCTCTGTTTGAAAGACATTCACCTTCAAAACAAAATGGATGATAGAGGCCTGCTTGCTTTTCCTTTGTTGTTTTTTTTTTTCCCTTTCTTTCTTTAACTGTGACATAATTTCTTATGGTTTATTCTTCATCCACTCCTAATGCACTTTCATCTTTTATTTTATTTAAGGATCCTAAAAATACTACATTGTACAGTATTCAGAATTTTTAGCTGAATAGAGTGATCAGAAGTCTCTATTCAAATATAACTGCTAAAACAGTAGTACTCAGAGGAGTGTAATAGCCAAAAATGACTTGTGCTGTTACAGTTCATAAAGCCTTGGTCATCTGATGAGGAAACCTTCATCATCAACTTAATACAAGTGGAATCTAACCTATTTAACATTACCAGTCCCCTAAATGCATTTTAAAGAAGCATCTGCTTCCTTAACTGTCTTATAACCTGTATCGGAATTGTATAGCCACACTCATGTACATTCAGTTTCTGCTTAGTATTTTCACCCAGTATATTTGATTGTAGTTTATACACATAGGAAAAAAAAATGTTTATAATTTCTATTCATTTTGATTTTTTTTCCATGTGAAAGTCATTCTTATGTTGAAGAAAAAACCATAATATTAACATCGTTACTTCAATTGCATATGCTATTATCTACTTGCATGCAAGTTAATTTGCAAGAGTAGTAAACTGATAATTGAACTTTTTAAACAGATGTACATATGCTGTGTGTATGTCATAAAAAAAACAAAGTCCTTATTCCAATTCTTGGAGAACTGAATGTGTAAATCTTCTGTCTGATTCAGATGGCCCAATTTTTCACATTCAAAGATTCTTTAGAAACTTCATGAAATCCTTAGATTTCTCTGTAGAATGCCACACATTAATTTTCTTAATGTAAAAATTACTGATCCAAATCAGAATCTCAGATATTTATCCTTAATAAAAGGACACTAAAAGATTCAGCTTATTAAAATATTTTTACTCTGGGGGGGAGAGAGAGTGATTATCTTTATAAGGAAAAGCAGAAAAACTATCCACTGCCTCCATATTTGCTCTGAAGACTCTTTCTTAAGATGAATTATCCTTCTTTGCTCAGAAAAAAAGATAATTTGTCTAAAAAATGTAGGGAAAAAAGTGGTAAAAAAACCCAGCTGTTTTTATATGAGTAGCTAGACAGAAGGGATGAGTTCCAGAATTTTTATTAAATCTGCTAATGTCTTCTTTATTTAGATGCATATAAAATCAACAAAACATCAAATTTAATATATACATGTAATTGGTGATCTGATAAAAACTGAAGCCCTTATGCCAAACTTACACACATTATTCCCCCTTTTATAATTATACTGATATTCTCCATTGTGAGAGAAACACAATAGGAACTCTCATATTATTAAATTTAAAAAAACTATTAAATTTGTAGAACAATTATTCACTGTAGTTGCCTGTAATCTTCCAGAATCTTTTTTCTTTGTGTGAAGATATTTTCTTATAAGTACATTAATAAAGAATAAATCTAAACAAGATAAGAAGAGAAAACTGGAAGCCTTCTCAATACATTTTCCTCCCCACAGCAGGATTTACAAAATAATTTTGTTTCTTTTTTTCCAGTTCTTTGCTGTTTCCCAGCCAACACCTGAGGGATCACGAACAAACCTGGGAGTAAGTAATTAAAATTCAAAGCTTCAGCATTCAGATACTTTTTACACTTTCTTTTGCTTCCAACTAGCAAGGAATTTTCCAGACAAACTTTTAATTAATGGGTGAGTTTAATTGACATCTGAGTTTTCTGTAAATGGAAAGGATATCAGTGAGAGGAGTACGAGATTACTCTTTCATACAGTTTAAGACAATTAGTTTATTTGCACATTGAAAATATCAGGTGTACATTTTAGGAAAAATACCAAGCTGTCTTTCCAAAATGAATACTCTTTCCTGGGGACTTTCTGATGTGATGGAAACGGGAGACAACTTTTCGATGCATGTGTTAATCAGTGAGGGCAATGCCTCATCTGCAGCCTACTTAGGCTTTTCTAGCTGGCTGTAGGGTAGACATGTTGGTTGCACTTGGCACACTGTAGCTTTGCTGGTTATGTTTGACAGTGAGACAGGGGGGTTTATTTCTTTTAGTTTGTTTTGTTTGTTTTTTATTATTATTATTTTTATTTCCATTTAGGACCTCTGAAAGGTAGGTTTAGGTAGCCATTGCCTCTCTGGCTTGATGGCTTTCTTTTGTTTGGTATTAATTACCTTCCCCCCCAGCCCTGCCCCGTTCAACATGTGTAACACACTGCTTAGAGAGATTCTTAAAAAAAAAAAAAAGCAAAGTGGGAGAAAAATGGCTGTGCAATGTAATATACTGATGCTACTTAACTCCATTTCTCAACATATGAAAACCTGGCTGCTTAATGAAAAAAAACAACTCATTTAATTAGGCCCTCATTTCCATGAATCCCAAAGTCCAAATGTATACTCTTGTCAAATGGGCTTGCCTTTATAACCTTGCAATCCATCATGGCCATCATGATAGAGGAAGGCAAGTTCTAGCTAGAGAAGCATTTTGTTCTCCAATTCCTACTTCTTACAACAACTTCAATTTTTGTATTTTCCACGTGTATTTATTTCTTTGAACAATGAACCTGTATAATTAGTGTTGTATTCAAGCATATAAACTTAAAAATCTGAGTTTCAGATAGGAACTTGACAACTCAACTACTCAGCTAATTACCAAAACGCTTGTCTCCATGCACTGACCAGCTAGAGAACATGCCTCTTTTTTCTTCTAAAACAGATGGTGCTTTCAGTGTACTGTAAGGTCACTGAATTCAAGCTGTTACAAACCAAAAACCAATTCCAAAGTTTTGCAGCTCTCACAGAGATGGCTTTGCCAAGCAACCCACTCTGTTACAATGTGGAGGAACCGGGGTACGAGGCACACTAGTGACAGAATGTCACTGAGCATCCGGGACGCTGATCTAAGTCACTCTTTGGGACTGATCCAAGGATCAGAGACTAAAGGCTTAAAGCCACCTTTAACTTCCCAGGAGCTGAATTGGGCATCGTAACACTAACCCAAAGAGCTGGCTCAAAGCTTTATGTGATTGTAGAATATGTGAAAGCAAGCTGTGAAGACTTAATCCAGATAATATCACAGTGGTGTAACGACGGGCTGGGGCAGCAACTGGGAAATTTGGCAGGGGCTATGTCACAAAATGGCCAGCATTTCCTTCTTCGGGATTATTATTTCTTTGTTAAAATAAAAGATAGGTTGTTAAAACAAATATTTTCAAAGTATTGCACCATATACTGAACAGTGAGCACTGCTGTACACTGAGAAACAAATTAATGAATCAAACATTGCAGCACTATCCACAGGGGCTCGTTTAAAAGCAAATGCATGACAGAGCTGGAAACCAGCTTAAATGCAAATGAGCCAATGTGATGAAATCTGTAATGTTTGATTCATTAATTTGTCTCTCATCGTACAGCAGTGATCATTGTTTAGTGTGTGCTACTAATGAAAGACCCTTAAAGACAAAGATTTCCAGCTTTCTAGATGAGCTTTACTTTAACAGACAAGTTCTGTCACAAAACCTTTTATGATCATGAGAGATTCTTACAGCATCTGTACTAATTAGTTTCATTTCAAAAGTAATATTTAATGTATATTTTCATTTTCTTATGATGTAGGCTAACAGATGGAAAGAAGGAGAGCCAGCATCATATGATCTACTAGCTTTCCAAAGGCCACCAGCAGCTAATAAGTTATAGTTAAAAGGATAAAAATACTGGCAAAAATAAAATCTTGGCTACATGATAAAATAGAAAAGCCCCTCCTTGCACCATCTTTATATACAGTTACTTTCCAGAAGATTTTAATCTACTGTAAAAACACAATTGAATGCCCAAAAAGGGGTGGGATGGGGCGTGGTCAACTTTATTGTTTACCTTTTATAGAAGTTAAACTATTAAATGTTAGCTTTGATAGATATTCTGGTAATGTATATTCAGGCTTGTGTAGCAGTGACACCAGCCTGTGTTCATCAGCTCCTTAATCAGCCTATAGTTGTGTTTCTTTTCTCAGTCATTCATATGACTATAAGATTGGGGTAGAAAGGACAGAAAAGGATTATAAAATTAAATGAGAACTGTAAAGCATATCATGAAATGTAGCAATGCGAGCTCCAATGACAAAAAAAAAAATCTGCCTGAGTCAGTCTCAGCATTTACAGCCATAAATACAGAAATTTGTATAGGTTTGTTTTTGTTAGGATTAATCAATATGATGATGACTTTGATTAGTAAGGATCTCAACGTGACATTTTTTAGAAATGGGTGGCACTGGCCTCACAGCATACCAGAATAAAGAAAGAGAAATCTGTTGTAGCTTATCAGCAGCACATAATAAAAAATTGGCTCCGTTAGGATTCACATTTTTGAGATTCTTGTTCCAAATCCAAACAACATACACTAGGCCAATCTGTCTATTTATTTCCATTCTGTATTTACAACAGGGTGACATTTAGGCAAGTGCAGTGCTAATTGCCTTGCAGGTAACTCTAGGTATTGACATCTATAATTAATTGCAAAGCAGGTACACTCTTGATTCAGAAAGACCAGTTTTTATCACATCACCATAGAAATGTGATTCATTTGCCAGATTCTGAAGCCATTTTTTCTGATAGGGCAGTTTCTCTTCTCTTGGCGTTTTCTGCGATTGCAAACTAAGATGTCAAATATTGTCTTCTGCAAAACAGCTGGGTCTTGAGGGCAACTTGAAAAGGTTGTAATGTCATTAGTAATGACATACAAAGGATCTTTTCTGTGGAAATGGCTGTCTAAAATGATAGAAAATCTGGCCCCGCTGTAAACAGAATTTGGTTTACATGGCATATTATGTACTGAACCAAAACAATACACACCTTTTCAATGGCTACCAAAATCACTTGAGAAAGGGGATTGAAATAGGTGTTTAGAAGTGCATGAATGAATCATCATAAAGATTTTCTCAGTTTTTTGAGTCTGCTGTTCTTAGATGTCGTTAGATGTGGAATAAGCTGTCAGGATGAAATTTTGGAAAACCAACCAAAGAAAAGAAATACACATGCAAAGACACTAGAAAATTCATTTCTTTTTTCATCTAGCATTGAAAATGTGTTAGATTTTTATTTTCCACTTAAATGTGTTTTTCTATGCATAGTTTTCTGTGTGGTAGCCACTCAGTTTTCAGCTTCCCCAGCACCATTTAAACTCCATTTCTGCCTACTGTCCTATCTTACTGTAGATTCATGGTGTTATATATCTTCTCTGGATTCAAAATTATTTTGAAATTTCTAGAAAGGAAGTAGTTATTTTCATGGCTTCTTTCTGAAAGGGCAGTTGTGCATTCTGTGGGTAGGCATGCGAGCAGTGTGATAAAGAACTGGGCAGCATAGCTTTTGTGCCTTCCAGCCAAGAAGTAAACTGTGGGTGTGCTGCTAGAGATATATAGTGGGGCAAAACACGGGATGGAGGGTTGAAGAGGCAGGCTCAGGAGAGGAACTGAGGAGCTGACTGAAGACAGCCCACTGCTGTGGTGTTGAAATATTCATTCGCTTTAATCACTAAACTGGTTCCACAGTGTCGGCACCAAATGGTTATTAACAGAGTAATACCAGGGACATAGAGTAAGTTGATCTTGTGCTTAGTATGATTTTTTTGGTCTCTCTTCTTTTGTATTTTTATACTATTCATTTCTGCCTAGTCGATCTTTTCTAGTCTTTGAAGTCCTACCTAGCATGCTGCTTTTTTCTTCAAAAACAATTTTTGCTTATCTTGAGATTCACAGCTTTGTTGTGGCTCTTATGTTGATGAAGCAATTTATCATGGTTATGTTTATTTCCATTCACAAACCATAGTGGGTCTATTGCTTCACTTCTGAATATCATTTCATTTCTTAGTAGTCTCTTTTCGCCATCTCTTTTAGCATGTCCAATCCTTTACATCAGTCTTTTGGGTGGTTTAATTCCTCAATTCTTCAACTGATGGTATCAGACCTGTTTACGTTACTAGGCACAGCCAGAGAATTATAACTTGTATGTGCCGTTCCACTTCATACACATGTTTATTAGCAAGCTAGTAATGTTATAAGAAGTTGCACTAGCCATTGCCTGATGTAGTGCACAAAAATTACAGTAGAGTAATTCAAAAATGTGTTATCTCGAAAGAAGGTTGTGCTTATGAACTCTCTATTCAAGCTACAGCAGGTGGTTTTAGGTAGTTAAAGAAAACTTTTAAAAATTTCTTTTTTAGGTTATTTTAAGATATCGCAGAAGCTTTAGAAATCAAAAGATGTTGTTGCTAAACAACTGAACTAAACCCTTCACAAACCACTAGAGATTTTTTCAGCATTTTCCAAAGTGTTTCCATAGAACAAGAAAATTTTACGCCTTTCTCTTTACTCACATTCTATTTTAAAGTTATGTAAAGTAGCTTTCAGAAGTGACAGTCACTGCTCCTACTCCACAGTCTAGATCCAAGAATGTTTTTCGTTTTTCCCTTAAGTGTTTAGGAAATAACTTTGTAGTTTAAGTATAGACATGAAAAAACAAAGAAACTAGAGATAACAGAAGAGATTTAGACTTTAAAAATTTGCAGTTGCTTAAAACTATTTCCAGGATCACTGACCTGTATGTTTAAGAATTTGAAAGAGCAAGCATTGGCATGGGTTGAAGGCTCAGACGTGGTCTGAACAGGTCTCTGGTTACTACACCACTCTGCAGACATGGTCAGTCAGAGGAGTGCAGGGCAGAGATTTCCCAGTGAACTGAATGGGTATCGGTGGGCAGAAACAGGGTGGGATTCCTGGCAGGGCTACAGCTGCCTATGGACAGTGCTGCCTGAGTGCCACCGGGACCTGAGTGATGTAAAAGAGATTCTGTAAGGTAATACTGTTGCACAGAGGCCCAAATCGCAGAGCAGTAACTTAGTTTTATTCTTGTCAGCCTTTTTAAGGATTTTGTACTTAACAGACTGAAGCATATGACAGAAAGGTTGACTGAGTAGTTTGCTTGGAGTGTAAATAAAACTGGAACATTCTTACTTTAAAAAGATTTGTTAATTGGAGCTGAGCTGTAAAAGAAGATGATGAGTAACATCTAAACCCTACTGAGAAATTCTTCTATCATGGCCGCCTTCTCCATAGTCGTAGCCATTCCTTGATGTAAAGAAAAAGTCCTTACCCTGAGGCCAGTCAAGCACTGGATCAGGTTGCCCAGGAAGGCTGTAGAGTCTCCATCCTTGAGTTTTTCAAGTCTGGAACAACCCCTTTGTTGAGCTCAGGGTTGGGACAGATGACTTCCCGAGGTCCCATCCAACCTCAGTTGTTGTCCTCTTCTCTGATTGTAAACCCCATACCGTGATCTTGCTGCCTTTTCCAGTAGTGAACGCTTCAGAAATAATACTACTGCTTAACTCTCAGTTAGCACCTTTCCATGAATGAGTCTCAAAGTATCTCTAAAAAAGATACAGGTGGTTTGGGGGATAACTGGGACAGAGTGAGCTCAAGCAGCTTCTTAAAGATTACCCAGCCCAACAGTTCTAGAGTTGTTAATAGCCAACAAATCTCCCGCATTCCAGTGCTGTTGCCTTTACACATTGCATGATCTTGTGGAATTGTAGAGATGCATGAACTGGCTGAAAGTATGTTCCTGAGCCACATGTCACCGTACTAGAGATCTCAGAGGAGAGCAGCTGCTGAAGCATGGTCCTGTGTCCACGCTCACACATACTACTTCTCAGCAGGGCTAATTAGTTTGGAGGCAGCATCAAGCTGATACAGGCAGACTGATTTTGGTTCTGGGGAAGGCTACCTTGATCTGGGGTAACATGGGTCCACTACACCATACTCAGTTGTAGGTCCTGGACTTGCCTGCTGCTTTTCCATGAGAGGGGCAATGTAATTTTGTGGTCATATCATACAGAATATATTAGATTTTTTTTAAATTATATTTTACAGAAAGTTTTCTGAGAAAACATGGGAACCTGATCAGTATTAAAAAGAAAATCTCCTGTCTGTCAGAGAAAGCACAGGAGCCAGCACTGGCCTCTGAACTAGTCACCTGAGAAGCTTAAACTACATAAAGGAAACACTTTCAAAGCGAAGTCGCCCATGAAGTTTGTAAAACTAGATGAGCTGTAGCACTCTATCACATTATCCTTAGTGCCTTCTAGGTATTTCAGGAGAGTGCACAGGAGCTACCCTGTGACTGTTACAAAACCAAGTAAGTGCTCACAGCATGCGAGACTGCGTTAGGATGAGTTACATTTGGTGCGTGGTGCTTCTTAAAGGCTGCTGCGACCCTTCGTGTAAGTTATGCACACAGCAATAGAAATTGATCCCGTGAAAGTAGCACAACATAAATAGATCAGTTCTGAAGACTCATTACCAGGATAAGCGAATATCATACATTATGTTTTGTAATATATTCTTTTATTTCATTTTTTAGTACTGCATAGCTGATTAATCAAAAAGCAGTAGTACTGTCCATTTTCCTCTTGTGTTAAATTTAATTTAATTCTTGTGAAGAGTCTTTAAGAAATAACATCAGGAATTGCAGTAAATGTTAAAAGACATTGTACAGAAAAAACCTTGCAGACTTCCTAGTTAGTTAACTGGTCTTTCTTTAGATCTGTGTTTCCCCTCTTTGTGTTGTAAGACATATGACTAAACCAATTTGGTCTTTAATCCATAGAACATGCTGTCAACCCCACCTGTCTGTTTTTGTGTCGGTGCTTACTTAACTATGACTACAGATGTGAAAAATTGAATAGTAATGAGTCTCTTGCTTATATTTGATATGCGATTTTTAGATGTTTTATGCTATTTCCATATATACATTTGCTGAGAACCAGTCCTTTTAAAATTACTTTTACTTATCTTCGTGACTCTAGACTTTGAAGTAATACTTCAATGACAGCTGAACTGAGACGTTTTAACAGTTTCTGAACAGGGTCTGAACAGACCTCTCGGTATTCTGTACCATGCTAAAGAAGTCCTTCCCTCTCGAAAGTTTTATCATGTAGGAGGCTATTAAAGTTATGAGTATAGGCTGAGGCATGAATAAATCCTGAGTCTTACTGATGATGTCATTATAGTGGTCAATAAAATACAGAGAAGCAAACGCTTTTCATGCTACTAAGATCAGCTAACCAAATTAGGATACACGAGCAATTAACTCTTTAATTAAGATGAATGGATGACATTAGCCCTCCTTAAACCCTGCTCGTCAGCATTTACAAATAGAAAAAGACGGATGTCTCCTTCCCAAAAAATCTAGCTTTTATTTTTCATTCTTTGACAGCATCTCATTCTTTCCACTTTGTAAACAAATTCACTGATGAACACTGCCAACCGCAGAGATTTAAACAGCCCTGTTCAGTCAGTGCTATTTCTCATTGCTCAGAGGTAATATATGTGAGTTTATTTTCTAGGCAAGTTGCATTGAATTTATGTTTCTAATTAAGAAAAATAAAGGGGTTTTGATGCCCAAATATATAAGATCATATTAATTCAATCAGCATGACATGTTAGAGACCACATAATTAAGTACTATGAAACTTGTTACCTTTGAACTGGGTTACTGGTTCTGACAAAGGTGTGTGTAAATTGAAGGAATAAAGTCTGTAAGTGTCTGTCCTTACAAATCAGAATAATCTGTCTGGAAGCAGATAGTTTATCTCTCCCTACATTTAATACATGTATCTCAGTATATTTTCAGAAACACTCACATTTTCCAGTGATTTAAGTGTTATTGCCCATTTGTAATCCTACAAAACTGCAGGTTTCCCACTAAATAAAGTCAATGTATTGCTACTTTTTAAAAATTACATATGGTGCATATACAAATTCTGGAATGGAGTAGTCTGTTTTCCTACTACAGGTATTCAAATAGCATATCCCACTTGTGTAGGACACAGATTGGAATGAACATAACTGTTGAAAACAGGAATTTTCTATTGTTTTCGCTAATAATTCTGTAACGTTTTGAGTACAACTTTTATCTGTATTGATGTCAATGTTGATAATTTTTGTGAAGCAGAATTTTGTGAGGCAATATTAGGATACTGCTTTCTACTTCTGTAACAAGTCCTTTGTTCAGAGTCAGAAATGCTGATGAATATTTATTTAAACCCAGCCTCACTGAAGAATGGAAAGTCTGTATGATCTTTCCTCCTGTATTGTACCATCAATGGGGCTGGGGGGGGAAAGTTTGCTGCATCTGTTATGTTTCTGGTACAGCAGTATAGGGTTGCAACAAAGAAACAGAAAAGTTCTTCTTTGCATATAGACAGATTTTTGCATAGTCATTGGTTTAACAGCGGTTAAGAATAATGACCTTTTCAGATTTCATGTACACTTACATTAAAAGGAGTAGTCCAAATGTTTTTCTGAAATATGTTAGTTCTCTGTCCTGACCTAACATGTCTATATCCTGCTGCTAGTGTCAGGTACATGAAATGATTCAGATTATTTTCTTGTCCTTATTGTGCGATGTTCTGTTAACCACAAGCCCCATCCACAAGATGATTCTTATGAGATGCTTTGTCAAGACTATTTTGGGATTTTTCTATTAAAAAAAAAGAAGTCCAAGAAGATGGAGACTTGCATATATAGGAACAAAGTGGGAAGTAGAAGAATTAAGACCATAGCTAAGATGAAATATATGATTACACAACATGTGTGTAAAAGTTGACAGGGGTCAATATCCCAGTGGCTTTATACCAGAGGTGTAACACGGCGTCTTTCCATTCAGGAAGTCCTTCACTGCTCAGATGCGTCTGGAGAACTGGCTTTAACTTTGCTTAGGTAGGTCCAGTGAAGGAGAACTGAAATTTTACCCCAATTTAAACAGCAGAAACAGAATGGCACGGTAGCAGAAGAGTATTCTTGACTCACTTTTCTAGGTTCAAAAACTATGAGCCTTTTATGAAATCATGCGGCTTTTTGATCTCTGTGACATGGTTACATGTAGTGAGGGTAGGTGGGACTTGGGGGAAGGGTAAGACGAGGTAAGCAATGGTGTCATTTGCTATGTGTAAACAGAAGTTCCTGTCTCTCAAGGCTGTGATTTCCCCTGCAGTCTCCCCTGCAGCGCAGTCTCTGCTGTGCCAGGGAGAGATCCCCCTTCTCCTGCATAGGCAAGTTCTTGCTCCAGTATTTTTCTTGCCATGTGGCTGCCGCCGTGCAAGACTGAAATGTGGGGACATAATCCCTACAAGGTATTTTTGTCCTGCTGTACTCATGGCAGAAGGCCTGTGGTACCTGTGCTATATATGACATTGTTACTTTCAGTGCCTGATGCCTGAGGCGGTCACCCAGTGTGTTATCCAGCAGTGCAGCCTTCATTAAGACATTCTCATATATGATGAAAACATCCACACTTAGCAGTTTGTAGCTCTGTTCTCTTAAAGAAGAAGGTGCCAAAGCTTCCCTACTTGGGGAAAACTGTTACAGAGAATGAACTTGAAATTATGAGGAGATCAGCTGAGGAGCTAGATGATGACAGGGAAATAGCCATGTGTTTCAAGCAGAT
Source organism: Caprimulgus europaeus (assembly GCA_907165065.1). Next base: position 35,377,659 of record OU015531.1, on the reverse strand, counting down.
TTTTTGGCTTCCCGACAGAAAATTGAAATAATGCAGCTATTTGAACTGCCCCATGATTACCTTACCCACAAATCCAGTCAAGTAAGATACTGTCAGAAGCTTCATATCTACATGTACAGAGAAAGACTCAGGGGCGTAATTATAAATGGCACAAGCCCAAACATCACAGATTTTATAAGTGAACTTTTGCAGTTACTAAAATGTTTTGGCTTTGTAACAGAATACAAATCTGCAATTTTGCCAAAACTTAGATGGGAGGCATCTGCAGAGGTGATGTTGTCACTTGTTACAGCTTTAGGAGCAGTTTGGCATAGGGGGTGCTGCCTGCCTGGGCCCAGCTGATGTGGCCAGAGCCACCCATGCGCAGCTCCGTTTGCAATGGCAGGGTGTGGTGGGCAAGGGCACCCGGGGGTTCTGTTCACCCTGCGTACTTCTCTGCCTTTCCTTTGTTGTGCCATTACAATATAGACGAGTGAAATTTCTAGAAAGCTTTTTAAAATGAGGAACAAAAACAATGTTTTATGAGTATTAGTCACACAGGTACTGCAGAAAGAACACAACAAAGGAGTTGTCGTTTGAAAGCACACAGCTACACTGCAACCAGCAAGGCTGCTACATGTAGTAAATCAGCACATGCTGCTCTTCATGTAGCTCCAGCTGGTGCTGCTGCTCACACCCAAGAAAGCTAGTTTAAAGTTTAGCTTAGCATCTCTGCTACACTGCCATGATGCACCCTGAGAGCCTGAGCCAAGTCCCGCAGGCTGCAGTGCAATTTGGACCGCTAGCTGCACTGGTATAGGAAGATGTGATATGAAAGGGTCTTTAGCATAGAGGTGAGGAGGGGAGAGCACAGGGACTACACAGGTCATATCAGCACTGACTTACATGAGGCCAGATGCCATGTAGGCATCAGCCTGCACAACAGTGCTTCTGGCAGCCATGCTGTGCCTTCTGAAACCCGAGGTGGGAACAGCTGTGAGCCTCACGCCTGCTCCTCTGCCCAGCAGTGCAAGGGGAATTCCTGCGCTTGCCTCTGCTCCCGAGGAGAGGGGCTGGTTCCATTTCCATGCTAATGGGACCCTCATGTGACCATCGACTCCCAGGAAAACTTCTTCCCCACTGCACAGGATGGTTAATGGCAAGTCATTGTTTCTGGTGTATATGTAACTTTACAGCGTGTCAGTATGATGGCTTTTGATACTTTTTTAGAATTAAACTTCCTACCAAGTCCCATATTTTTACTATAATTGTAGTTATTTCAGTTTTAGAAGGCTTGAGAGGATTGCATTGGGCTGTGAGGATGCTTTTAACCTTCAAGTCAGCCTTCTAGGGTACCTCTTAGCCTTCAAATTGCTAGTGTGTTCTCAGGGGTTATCCTTATAGGTTGGTACATGTTCAGTTCTGCTGAAATGATGGGCTGACCACTTGCCATGGAGCTGTGGTTATCTGCATTGATATATCAGCTTTCTTACTGATAGCTCAGATATAAATAACAGTGAAGACACAGCAGCAGGGGCTTGTGCAGAGCACGGGCTGGCTCCCCAGCGTGCAGCAAGGAGCCCGGCTGTGCTGGCACAGCCTGCGCTGCCACCTGGTTAGGGAGACCGCCACTGGCGCTGGGTGCCTCCGGTGCTCCACTTGTGCCACCGCCTTGCAGCGTCAACATGGACAAAGGGCTGGTTGGGTAAAATAATTTTCTGTACTTGTAACTTTGCTTTGAATATGAAGTGCCAGTCACTGCTTCTAGTAAGGACCATACCTTCAAGGTTAGTTTGAAACGTTAGGCCTCTATATCCATATTGGCATGTACTAAAGTGATCAGATTGCTGACTTCTAGGGCTCAGGCCTAGAATTAGGTTTCTAAATAAGAGTTTAATTATTTGCTATCTCAGTTTGAAGTTGTTCTGCTCCTTAAAGTCTTAATAGGAAAACTGTTGGAAATTTTATTCGGGAACCTTCTTTAAAACAATATCATTGCTGACAAATAAAGACGGCAATGAGACTGTCAAAGCCCAAGCAACTTAGGTAGTAAAACCTGTTCAGAAATGAATGTAACTTATTCATATATGTCTTAAACAATTTTTGACAATTCCATTGCATTTTAAAGCAGGAATTAAAATTATTTTCATATACTCCTAAGCATATGTCCATATATACACATGTAGATACAAAATTATATTCATATACATACATATATCTACCTCTGTACTTATGGGGTAAAGAAACTGAAGTCTTCAAATTTTGCATCCAGCTGGTTGGGAAATTACTGCTTATGAAAAGGCAGCACTCACCGATTATATATTTGTTAAAAAGTAAAGTAGTGCTATTTAAAAAGATAAGAGGACATTAAGATGGAAGACATGAAATAAATAAAAAGTCCATAGTGGAAACAGAGAATAATCAGAAAGAAAGTTGATTACTTCATTTTACAACTGACAGCTCAGTGAAGTTTCTGTTTTAATATTATGTGCAAGCCAAACTGCCAGGTTTTATTTATCATCTGATATAACTCTAGCTCTAGTCCAGGATACTGGAAAACCTCTCTTGTAGAGTTATACCTCTTTAACCTCAAATGAAAACTGGCATTCCATCTGGATGGTGTCCAATGTGTCACATTTTGGTAGTCATCAACTAGCTTGCCTTATAAATCAAGAGCACTGATTAAATAATCAAGATTTTTGAAATGCCTTGAGGGAGCTGTACATTTTTTGCATCAGTGATTAGTATTCAGCGGTAATACTGAAATCTATTTAAGCTGCAGATATAAAACTGCATTTTGCATACTAGGCATAATCAGAGAGATTATATTCAGAAAGTGTGCTTCCCCTAAGACAGCAGAAGGTTATGACTTTTGCCATGGTTCCATTGTTAGTTTAAGTGAGCTTTGTCCTTGCTCTTGTACAGCCCTTCATTCACCAGAATAAAATCTATTCTGCAGCTGTGTACTGGGAAAATGAAAACTCTAGGTAGTAACTTCCACAGGGAAGCTGGCTAAAAGAAACTCTAGCCCTGAATGGAAAGCAATTTTAATTAAAGATCTTTTCAGTTATTAAAACTTAGCTTATATTGTATCATTTCTTTTGTTGTTCCAAGTAAGCATTTTGTCATTTAAATCATTCCCCCAAAACACATATTACTGGCAACAAGGGGGACTGCAGTTTACAAAAGAGACAATAGTTATTGGTTGCAAGAGAAACTGGTTAAGAAATAAGTTATTGTTCATGACAAAAAATAGAACCTAGGCCCTAAATCCAGTAATAAACTTAAAAGAATTATAGGAATATAAATTGAAAAACACTTTTGTGAAAACCCATGCTCTTTTCTGGTGTGCTGGTTTGGCACGTCTGGATCACTTGGGTCTGAGCAACAAGAGCAAACCCCACACAAAAGGTTGTGGTGACTGAGTGCAAAGATGCTGGGAGCAGGACTGTCAGGAATACACTCAGACTCTCAGGCTGGGCAACACTGAGCAGTGGGAGATTCTCCCTCCTTGCAGACTCATCTTCCAGAGTGACCAGTTTTAGATAAATGAAAGTGTATTGTGTTACCCTTTAGATAGGCTGGAGAGAATGTCTTTGAGAGCACTACTTTTCCCCAGGGTTGAGACCACCACTTTTGTTAGGATAGCATGCCCTGATGTTAAGCAATTATATTTAAATTACCCTTACCTCAAAAATTTAAAAAGTAAATAAATCCTTGTAACTGTCAAAAGAATGCTTGAGCCTTGATGTGGTCTTGCCATACATTGATCCATATATTTCATATAACCTTGCAGTGTAATGTGTAATCATACTTAATACAGTCTGCATAAGTGGGCTTAATGCATGCTCATCACTGGCCTGGAGGTGATTAGAGATGATGATGTATAATCATTTGGAAGGGAGAAAGGAATGATGATTTGGGGTTGATCTGTCCTGCTTCCTAGCCCTGTCCTTGACGGGTACTCTGAAAGCCTTCCGTATTTATTCATGGCCTACTGGAAGGCAGCACTAGTAGTACAAATGCTCGTCCTGCCTACCAAGAAACCGCCAGACCTGAAAAAGGTGAGTTTTTGTCTCACTAGATCAGTTAACCTTAGAAAGAGAACGACTTTTCCTTCAAACTTTGCTTGTACCCTTTATTATGATGACTGCAACAATACCATTGCTTTATCTGCTGTCTAAGAGGGCTCTCTTCCAGGAAATGGAGGGCCTGAGCTGATGGTCTTTTTGGGGTGGAGGATTTCTCTCTCACATTTTTCTCACACTCCAGTTGAAGTTGTGCTATGATGCAGAAGGGAATTTGAGCTGGTGAGAAAGGGCACAAGAAGTAGCATGGACTATAGTGCAGGAAGCCCTTCCTTTCAGCTTTAATGTCTCTGCGCTGGTTTTGTGTTTATGTTAAGTGGCATTACATGAGGATAGGATTCTGTATAGTAAAGAAAATGGGGCAGAATCTGGCCTGATATCATTCTCATGCATGCACCCAGATTTTCTTATATCCAGAACAGGCTGGGTGGGAGGGCTCTTTAGCCAGTGCTACCACCTCAACTGCATGTTGGAGTTGTCTGGTTGAGTGCTACCTAACTTAGGCCAAAAGAACATTGGGGATCATGCTAAACACGTTCATGCCAGTGTCTGGCCCGAAGTGTAACCTCTACACTCCTGTCCAGTGAAATCCTTACAAATGAGGCATGTAAGTACTTTACTGAATCTGACCTTATGGCAGAAAGCACTATTGCACACCATTCTAGATGTGAGACTCAATTAAAGCATGTGAAATATTCTTAGATGCCTGGATGAAAGAAACTGCGTAACTGAAAGGTGTTGTTGCTGCAGTGTTTTGATAGGTATAACCACATAAAAACATTGTTATAGACGCACACAAACTACTGGCTAAAACCAGAAAAAGGCTTAAGAGAAAAGTGTGGCTCTAAATAGCCCTTCCTTCTCCTTGTCCCGTTCTAGGGGTGGCATCACCTAATAATCTCACTTGTGGTCAAAATCATATAGTCATTAAGATCCAGTATCTACAGTACTTGAGCAGAACTTGACATCAGGTGAGGAAAAAAAACAAAAAAAAAGGATTAGGATGTAAATGTAAGTATTCTGTAATTTTAAGCACATACTGTTTTTTTCTAGGTCAGATTCATAGCTAATTCCACTGACACTTAATGTGCCAGAGTATGTGGAATACGATCTCTGCATGTTCCAACTGAATGCTTCTTCATTTCAGACAGTAAATTGGAGATTAAAGATGTTTGACCCTATGATACTATACTCGTTTTGGTGTTTGATGAATATACAGTCCTTCAGTTGCTATGTTAGTCAGTTATCTGTTATTGACGCAGACTTTGCTTGTCTTACCTTTAAAGACAGCTATATTTCCCCCCCACACACACATAATTTCTCCCAGTTTTTTAATAAGAAATAGCATACCTTGTGAGAAGGTCAGATGCTCACTTTTTAAGTACACTATTATTCAGTACTACTAATGTCTAACCTACTGCAATTACCAATTTCATGTTAATGAGTTCAGTATCTTCTAGTATGGCAAAATCTTCCTAATCTTTATTTTCATGAAAATAATACTATAAAATAATTTGTTATTGACCCTGGTTTCATAGTCCCTTTCCTTTAGTTGATTTCATCCTGATTCATACTGTTGATGTCAAGCAAAAGGTTGGGACCATTAGCTCTCGAGGTAGCTATTTTTCAAAATATTTTTTTGGGCAGACCTCTACAGACTTGTCATTTAGCTACTCTGCCACTTTTCTACATAGTGGTTCCTTTCAGTTCCTGTTGGTCCAGCAGATCCACTGTCTCCCTTACTGGCTTGCTGCTTGGTAGCCTAGAAACATTATTTTACTTGTTGTTTTGTGGCTGTGACTAATTGTTTTTCAAGTGTTTCCACAGGCTTCCAAATTTCAGTTGTCTATTCCACCTGAATATAAACAATTTTCTTTGGCTTTATTTGAGTCTCTTAATAGAGACTATATTTTCACTTTGCTTTAAACTGTGATATTTTCATTCTTTAGATTTAATAGCTGGAGTTACATGTTGGCATATATATAGAGGCACAGTACCTGGGCAAAGAGGATTCTTAACAGAAGGAGAGAAAGACAGTTTTTTGGTTTGGTAGATGGAAATCAACTTTAGAGATTTAAGGGCTCATTTGCAGGGTACAATATATTATGAGCTGATCTTCTCAGAAAATTCTTCACTGAGGTTTGTGAATGTTTTGGTGGGAGTGAGTAGGGAATACTGAACAGAGCCCATTGATGTGGGTATTTTAATCCGTATGCCTCTTAGCTTAATACAGAACATTAAATTACTCTGCTGAATAATTAGGCATTTGTCAAGGAAAATAGATACTTATTAATAGATAATTTGCCATGTTTCATCCTCTCCACAGCAGACATGCTTACTATTCTATTATTTGGAGAGTGCAAAAAGTTTTGCCTATTCATCTACTCAGTTATGAATCTTAAATATCATTCTCTTCATTTAGTGTTGTTTGTATGTAGAAACTTTTGACTCCATTTTTCTTAATTTTTTTAAGTTCTCATAATTATTTTACATTATGCTTTGGTTTATAAATTATTGTGAGTAAATGTTTCCCAGACTTGATTCTTGCAGTATCAGGGGCACTGTGTCCAGTTCTAGGCTCCCCACTACAAAAGAGTATCTGGAGCTAATGGAGAGAGTCCACCAAAGGGCCATTAAGATGATGAAGGGACTGGAGCATCTCACATATGAGGAAAGGCTGAGAGAGCTGGGACTGTTCAGCCTATTCAGAGTAGAGAAGAGAATGCTTGGCGGGGACCACACCAGTGTGTACAAATATCTGAAGGAAGGGTATAAAGAAGACGGAGCCAGGCTCTTTTCAGTGGTGTCCAGTGACAGGACCAGAGGCCATGGGCACAAACTGAAATGCATGAGGCTCTGTCAGACCATCAGGAAATTCTTTACTGTGAGTGTGACTGAGTGCTGGAGCAGGTTGCTCAAAGAGGTTGTAGAGTCTCCATCCTTGGTGATACCCAAAAGCTGTCTGGGCATGGTCCTGGGCAACCAGGTCTAGCTGGCCTTGCTTGAGCAGGGGAGTTGGAAAAGATGACCTCCAGAGGTCCCAACGTCAGCCATTCTGTGATTCTGTGTGATTGTATATGATGATGGTCAAATTCACCAGACACAGACAAAAACAATGTAAACAGCTGATGCTGCCTTTACCCGGACCTGGACTATATTGAGTACCTGCGAATCATAGTAAAATATCACCACACTGCAGCAGTTAATTTAATAAAATACCAGTTGCTAAAATATCAATTTCTAAAATGAACATGAGAGATGTGGTGTATTGTAACTAAAAGCATGTGAAAGCCTTTAACAATGATATCATAAATATTTCTTCTTAAGGGAAAAATACTATTTTTTTGCTGATACTAGTGATAACAGAAGGAGGAGGCAGTAATAAATAGGATTAGAAAGAGCTGAAAAGGGAAACAACAAAAATAACCGGTCTGAGATTTTTGGATGTTCTGCCTATTGGTGGTTACATGTAAAAAATTATCTAAGAAGTAATATATTCAGCAAGTGACATAAGTAATTGAATTATGCAAGAATAAAGTGCTCAGTTTCATCATGGGTTGAACTTCATGCCCATTGAACGCAATAGCCAGCCTCTCATGGGCTTTAGATCAAACCTGAAATAAAACAGTTTGATTAGTGCTGTTTGACAAGTGTAACAGCAAGTCTGTGTGAACTTAGTTGCATGCTGTGCCTTTAGCATATTCAAACTGATTATAACATAATAACCATTATGCTCTATGCCTTCAGTCTAATAAACAACTCAGTGTATGCCAGTTGTAATTAATGAAAAAGCCTTCTTGTGCTTAAATAGTAATGGATGTTTGGATCTCCTTTTCTAATTCATGGGATACTGATTTTGATCACCTTGTAAACTAATGTTCTCCATGCTAACTTGACAAGGTAGATTCTAAATGTGATGTAATGGGAAGTTTCTTGTCATAAATGTAGCTGCTCAGGGCACGTACAATTCTCAGCCTTCAGTCCCCTGGCAGAACTAGGGGAAAATCCTGTCGGTTATAGCCAGATAGCATCCTGACCACACATCTGTAGCTGACACTCCTAACAGGGTTAAAAAAAAACCCAGCAACTGATAATGTTTATAAAAAGATTGAAGTGATAGAAGACTAAACTTTGTTGGTGTGCTCCAGACTGGCCAGTGACGCCTGTGGCACACTGCCATGGAGTGGTCTGACATGTTTCTGTCTCTGAGAATCAGTTCCGTAATGAAATACTGCACCATTTTGTGCATTCATGCTCACTTAGCCGCCCTGTTTCTCTGCATAGAGAGGAGGGATATCTCACCTCCCCCTCAGAACAACTGCACTCCAGCTGGCAAACACTCACTGAACAGTTCTGATAAGTATTTATCATCAGCAATTGCAGCTGTTCCAACTCATTCACTGCTTTTGTATATCAGATTTTGCATTTAGTGTTTTCTTTTATGATTTCACCTGTTATACCAGCTAGATTCCTCACAGATTCACTCCAAATAGTAACAACAAATTATACTACCATTAATAGAATTGTATTATGTTTCTACTAATAATGGAATATTTTTCCACAATTTAGGCTGCATAAAATGGAATAAACAGATATTCTGTTATTTCTTGGTGGCCTTGTTTCTTCTGTATAGGAGGCAGCAAGTCTTTAATTTCAGCATGCTGTCCTCAAAGTTCATGCCATTTGGAGACTAAGCTGAGGATGACAAACTGCAAAGCTGACAGGCAAACATGCAAGGTTGATATATAAAACAAGCTATGCTGCTCGTGCTTTGACTGTCATACTGCTTTCAGGAAAACAAATAATCCTGCCTTAGTCTGTGAAACACTCCTTAAGCGTTTCTTCAGCATAAATGAGGAATACTACAAATTTCTTTTGTATAAATCTGGTATCTAAGAACTGCAGTTTTCGGAAACAATTTTTTTTTTCAAACAAATTTATAAAAGGAAAAGTTTGTATAACTTGTTCCTAAATTGAACAAAGCTAACAGAAAAGTGATGGTCCCTTTCAGGAGCTGTGAAAAAATGAAGTAGATATTTCTCTGGCTTAACAGCCAAATGAAAATATTCTCTATTCACCACTTGCTCTGCAAATTTTGCTGCAAGCACCAACAGCTTTACACCAAGAAGACCCAAAGGAATTTTCTATCAAAGCAGAAGTGTGCACCACATGAGCAGGTGAAAATGTGATGGAGAAAGGTGTGATGTCTCTGCATTTGCTATAACCTTAACCCATGCCAGCCTTCCTCTAATATATAATATTTTGTCTTATTTTAAAATTCCTGTTGATTTAGTAGTTGAACATTATTTTTGTGAGGAATTTATTATTTGGCATTCATGTACATAATGATATGCTAATATACCCTTTTAAAAATCAGAATTTATCTTGTCTGTTAGCATGCTGCAAAACGTACATGTAATAGAAAGGGATATTGCAAACATCTTTATTTCATTATCTCATTTATTATGTTGTAGGTTAGCAACTAATTAGTATAGATATTTGAAGTTACAGATTGAGAGAAACTAAATTACTGCACTATAATATAATTAATCATAGAAAACTTTTGTTAAGCGGCTAATCTTCTATTAGCTACTTCTTCGCTTCTTGTTGATACTCACAACTTTGATTAAGATTTTTGATGCTTTATTTAACATCATACCTTATTAATATGAGATTCAGTGAAGTATCTGCTGCCTCTGGAATAACGCTCCCAGAAAGATGTGGAATGAAAACCCTCCTGGCGCTAGACTTCAACAAGAAATAGCATACAGAAACCACCAAGGGTCAATGTATGCTAGCAGTCCATTGGAGAAGAATGCCTCAGGGTATCAGACTTCTTTTCATTTATGCCCTTCACTCTAGTTATTCTCCAGTGTTTTCAGATGTTCAAACTACTGAGTATACAGGCACAGCTAAAAGTGATAGAAGGAAGTAGTAATCCAAACCCAGACCAAGATCCTTGCTAGGCCCTTTAGAAACCTATAGCACAGATGCTGCAAGGGTGGAACTCAGTGGCATTTTGTGAGTATCCTTGAACTGTTCATGTGTACATGAGAGAGCAGAGAGGGTCTGCATACTGTATCTGATTCATTATGATTTCAGTATTTCATCTTACTTTACTCCTGCAGTTGGTATGCTGTTCAGCACGATTTCCTATCCTTTCATTTACCTAGACTAATTATCCCTGAGAAGCAGAAGTATCTGGTAAGATTTCAGAAGTGAAAATAAATTACCCCCTAATGAAGTTCAGTAGCATTATGCTGTTATGAGTTTCTTTTCAGGTGAAAAAGCGACAGGATACATAGTCTGTGTTATCACAGAATCACAGAATGTCAGGGATTGGAAGGGACCTCGAAAGATCATCTAGTCCAATCCCCCTGCTGGAGCAGGAACACCTAGATGAGTTCACACAGGAAGGCGTCCAGGCAGGTCTTGAATGTCTCCAGAGAAGGAGACTCCACAACCTCCCAGGGCAGCCTGATCCAGTGCTCTGTCACCCTCACAGTAAAGAAGTTTCTTCTCAAGTTTAAGCAGAACCTCCTGTGTTCCAGCTTACACCCATTGCCCCTTGTCCTGTCATTGGACATCACTGAGAAGAGCCTGGCTCCATCCTCCTGACATTCGCCCTCAACATATTTATAAACATTAATGATGTCACCCCTCAGTCTCCTCTTCCCCAAGCCTAAAGAGACCCAGCTCCCTCAGCCTTTCCTCATAAGGGAGATGCTCCACTCCCTTAATCATCTTGGTGGCTCTGCACTGGACTCTCTCAAGCAGTTCCCTGTCCTTCTTGAACTGTGGGGCCCAGAACTGGACACAATATTCCAGATGTGGCCTCACCAGGGCAGAGTAGAGGGGGAGGAGAACCTCTCTCGACCTTCTAACCACACCCCTTCTAATGCACCCCAGGATGCCATAGGCCTTCCTGGCCACAAGGGCACAGTGCTGGCTTATGGTCATCCTGCTGTCCACCAGGACTCCCAGATCCCTTTCCCCTACACTGCTCTCTAGTAGATCATCTCCCAAGCTGTCTTGGAACCTGGGGTTGTTCCTGCCCAGGTGCAACACCCTACACTTGCCCTTATTATATTTCATTAAATTTTTCCCTACCCAGTTCTCCAGCCTGTCCAGGTCTCTCTGGATGGCAGCACAGCCTTCTGGTATGTCAGCCACTCCTCCCAGCTTTGTATCATCAGCAAACTTGCTGACAGTGCGCTCTGTTCCCTCATCCAGGTCATTGATGAATATATTGAATAATACTGGTCCTAGTACCGACCCTTGAGGGACTCCAATAGACACAGGTCCAGGCATAACCATGAAAAAAAATGTAAAGCCACTTTGAAGAAGCACTTGAATACACTTTAGCATGTGCCTGCATTCTGGCTCGGATCATTTCAACAGCCTTGCTTTTGCTAACAAGAGGAATGCTGGAAGCTCTAGGAAGCTGTGAATGGACAGTCCCTCTGTCCTGCCTGCAGCCCCTCTCCGCTAAGAATTCACAAAGTAGTTTCCTCCTCATTACAGTTACAAGTTGGGTTGGTCAGTTTTCGTTTTACACCATCTCCGACATGACTGCTGGCTTATCACACATCTGTACTCAGGTCTGTATTTCTAAAATGATTCTAAGGAAGATCTGTTCATAAATTCATTTGGAAATATGTGGCAAGCATACTTGGTGAGCTATAGACTGTCATGGTGTGGAAGAAGGGATAATATATTTTATTAGGCCAACTGGCATGGTTAGCTTTTGGTGGTTCAGGATCTGAAAAAAAAACTTGTATGGCCACAGGCTTGTCAACTTTTTCAAGGAATGTTTGCTGGTCTAATTGAAAATACTATTTCAGTTACAAGCTTTACCTTGCCTGTTTTCATTGCCAGTATAATTATGAAGAGGTATGAAATTATGAAACTGAACATGTAGATGCTTAATCTGTATGGTTTTTTTGACCTGTAGGAGTTTATCTAGTCAAATGGTTACCAATTGCAGCATTCAGCATATGAATAAAATACCCGAGCAATCCTTTAGAAATGCCAACCAAACAGGACAACGGGCTATTGACCAGTCATTTGGGAAACTGCTCAGTCCATATCCTAAAGGTTGGAATATTTGAAAAATTAATTGTTTTACTGTAACATGGCATTACTCAGAATGCACCAACAGAAAATAACTTATTTTAAAATAGTGCCTTTTTGGGGGGTAACATATTGGTAAACATTTAAAAATTCTTGGTTTTTATTGGATTTCAGTGTGTGTATGAGCCTTTGGTGTAATTTGACACGAATGTAACCTATATTCATACACTAGCTGTGTATTTATGTTAGGTAGTTATTTGCTTTAGTGGCCATTTATATAGCTTTACTTATCATGTCAGCCAGCTCTGACATTATCACATGACTCCAATTTGTTATATGCTTTAAATAATGAATAGCAAATAGGTAAGGACTAAGCAAAGCAAACACCATTTTAAGAATAACAAACTATAAAGTGATACAGCAGTAGTAATGTACATATAGCAAACACTTTCTTTTAACCACAATCTACTTTATGGGAAGTTTGCAAATAGGAAGAAAGAAAAGTTATTGGACAGATTGCTAAAATAATATTTATGGCTCAAATAATGCTATTAATACCATTGAACATGGAAAATTGTTATGGGAGATCAAAAAAATATTTGGAAAGTTAAAATAGTTTTCCTCACTGTATTTTAGAAAGTAGATATGTTTTCTGATATATATCTGAAGGGGTTTTTTCTCCAAGTATCATTATACTGGGATTAATTATAGTAAAAAGTAGGAAATGTCATACAAATAGGAATAGTGTAATGGTGAACAGCTTCAGGTAGCTTTCAGGATTTTATTTTGAAAATTTGATAATAAGGAAAAGCTGTTAAAACTCAACACCCAAAGTATTTGTAAGAGCAGAAGGATATACATAATATAAATGCAAGATTTTCTCTACTATATACTCTGATGGATTTTAATTGCATGTTGTTCTTATCCAAAATTAAGATTTGATATTAAAAGTTTAAATAATACACAGATATCTTTAGCCACCAGTTTTATATAGGTTTATATAAAATGAAATGCACAAACATAGAACACTAGGCTCTACTAGGCTATAATACTTTATGGTTAGCGTCCTGTGATATTTATATAGTAATTTACTACTACTACTCTTATTTTCTTAATGATGCTTGAAAACAAAAAGCCAGCTGCATCACTTTATTAAGTACAAAAGAAATGTCCATCTTACAGAGTCAGGACTCAGAATCAGAAATGTGTGAGCTCTGAATTGTGGTCACACTGTATTACACTACTTGATTTCTTTGTAAAAATTTGTTTGATTTTCATGGAGATAATCTGTAAATCATTATTAGTCAACATATTAATGTACTTTTTCTTATCAAAATTCCCAATGATATCACCAATCCATCTCTATGAGAGCTATGATGTGAATGTTAACATGTACAGAAGTGCCAGTATTTGGTGCAAGTCTCTGGAAAAAAACATTTTTTGGAAGTTACAGTGACAGCACCTGGGACTTTTCTGTTCCAGCTCTTTGTTACTACAGAGAAACTGCACTGGTAATAGCAATGGTGGGAAACAGTGAACAAAAAAGCCCCATCACTTTATGCTTCCCCTTATAGGAAAATAATATGCCCATTCTCCTCCCTGGGCCTTGGTCTCACCATGAAATTAAAAACATGCAAGTCATAATTCTCCTTAAACACATTTTTGCTGACATAATTAATGGACAAATATAATGAATAATCATGCACAGGTATTGCCGTGTATGGTGTCTTATAAATAAATCGATAGTAGTACATGAATTGCAAACTTCCAGCAGGAGTAGGGTTTCCCAGAATCACAGGCTTTAAGGCCAAAGGGGATCATTAGATTGTGTAGCCTGACCTTCTCTATAGCATATAATATAATTTCATCCATTTACTCTGTACTGAGTCCAATAACTTATGTTTGACTAACACATCTCTTCTATATTTGCTTTTATATTGAGTTTCTTGGCCAAAAATCCATTACCATTTTTGTCAGGTCTACCATCACCTAAAAGAACTTGTGAAGATTTCTTTTACTATATTCGAAATCTGTCTTTGGGAATGTGGTGCCAAGTTCCTTTAGATGGCAGTGATTATCCTAGAGTCTACAGTTTTGCATGACCAGTAGTGTTTGTGTTGGGCTTTGGGATTCTTTTGAGTGAAATACGTATCAAAAAGATACTACTTCCTGCCCTATTTTCTTATTTATAATTTTTTCTTAGGAAATTTTAACAATTTTTTTAAGAAACTGGTTATGTTAGTGAAAATACAATGTTTCTGCCATTTTAAAAATAAACATTATATACTAAAAATGCTTTCTAACACTATCCAAACCCTTCCTCTCATGCTTTTTTAATCCTATATAGTTCGTAACAACATCTGATATGTTCCTGCTAGTGTTGTAGCACAGATGATTAGAGGGAGATTTTTAAACAGGAAAGGGAGATTTGGGAAAACATACATTTGAACTGTCTGGCTGTTGCTCCCAAGGTGGACATTGCCAGCATTCTTCAGCCTCCCAGCTGTAAATTCACACACTGAAATAATGGTATTGTATTTAAATCGCCCACCTCCTCTGGGTGGTTAGAGATTTGCATTCCCAGAATTTATTGGCTGTTTGTAGTCAACCCCTTTTGTAATAGATATTTAAAGAATATGGCTTTACTTTAAGTCTCATATTATTCTTCATGTTTTTTCCAGGAGAAGTCTTAGGCTAAACAAAAATTATTTTGGATCATCAATATATAGAACTACTTTAAAGTATTTCTGTAAATTTGATTCCTGTAATATGTTCCTTAAGCTATTCCTTATCTTCCCTGTGAAAAATAAGTAACTAAAATTGAAAACATATAAACAAAAAAACCCTCCCTCAAAACAACAACAACAACAAAAAAAACAAAGATCAAATATTTCTCTTGTAGTTCTCCTTGTAACTGAAGAGCAGAGGCTTTTGTCTTGCTGGGTATCTTAAAGCTCTAAGAGGACTCCCTGTAAAGGTAATGAAGAATCAGAAATACAGTTAGATTTTGTGTACTAGGAGCCTTATTCTGTTCCTCACAGTATAGTTTATGTTCCTATAGATACTTAAGTTCAAGTCCAATGGCGTGCATACGCGTGTGCAGGCTGTTTCTGAACACATTCTGATAGTACCCGGACCCAGCTGTATGAAATACACATGAAATGAAGTCTGTGAACTCACACTTCTGCTAAGTTCTTTATACCCTCATTCAACAGTTGTATGATATGTTCAACAGCAATAAGGAAAATTATGCAAACTTCACACACAGACTGTGGAAGGGTTTGTCTTCATAGATCAGCATATAAGGTTTAAGCATCTTGTAAAATTACTTGGAGGGGAGCTGAGTTCCTGAACACTTCTCATGCCTGTCATTACTTCTAGGATTTGGTTTTGTTACTTATTTGAAGGTGATCATACCTTTTTGGCAAACCTAGTGCTTTCAGATATTTTTAATAAATTCACAGTACAAAGGATCTGAAGTACAGAGGTTTTATAATTAGCAGCAAAAATGAGAGATATTTTATTAGGCTGTGTAACTACCACTTGCCAATTACTTTTAATTGGTGAAATAACAAATTGCTGTTTTATCTCTTTAAGCTTTTGACCTAATAACGGCACTGTTTTTCATGAAACAGCTCCTTTGGATGTACCTAGAGGCTTTCTCAGTGGTTTTGTTCACAAACTTATAAATTACTCTTTGGTATTAGTTCATCGATTCACAGAATCATTGAATACTTTGGGTTGGAAAGGACCTTTAAAGGTCATCTGGTCCAGCCCCCCCTGCAGTGAGCAGGGACAGCTTCAACTAGATCAGGCTAGCTAATACACTTTCCTAACAGTGTACTTATGATTATCTAGTAATGTCTGGTCTTTTTACAGCTTTTTGTGTGACTTTTCAAATGAAATAATCTTTTTCAACCAACTTCACACAGTAACACCTGCATTATTATGAATTGCAGAGCAGCATTGGTCCTGTCTGTCCCCCTCCTTCCCTTCCCTCCTTACAACCCAATCTTTGCCACTTACAAACAAACAATTCAATAAAAAAGATTTTAAATCTCTGGACCATATCTCAATATATTAATATTACTCATTATGTATTATCATTTTACCATATGATGATGTCATTTTCATACAGATCTCTTTCTTTCTATACACACCATCCAGGATGCAAGGTTTAACATTCATTCTCTTTTGGTATATAATTGAAGAGCATATAAATATGCATATTTATATATATAAACTGATATCCCTGAGGGCAGTTGTCTCCAACAATCTGATAAACTCAAATAATTTATATTCCTTAGCTTTTAAAAAAAAAATAAACATATCACAGCAAAGTCAGAGACCTTAACTATACAAAGTTACTTTAAATTATTTCCCCCTCCTCAGACTGTTTCAATATTTAAACAGAATTCTATATGTTTTCTTGCTTTTAAATGAGACCATTGTTATTCATAACCTATTTAATATGAAAAGCTGTCCTCTTAAATTGATTCTAATCTAAAAAGGTGTACATGTACACTGATCTTTTTTCTTTCACCAAAACAGAAATTATCTTATGAATCATATTCTATTGTTATAGTTCTCCACTTTGAAAAAAATCAGTCTGTATAGAAAACTAGGCTTCATAGAAATGCCTTTATACAGATTTTCCTGACAGGGTAAAACCATAGCTGATGCAGTCAGAAAAGATTTTGATAGACTCAAGAAGAATGGATTTTTATCTGTAAAAGAGGACCAGAAACCTTGGAGGGGGGTGGGGGGGAAATCCTTGAAGACATTATTTTAGTCAAGCAAAAGATTTTTCTCTCTTTCTTTATCCAGTCAATCTATACAAGTGCTGTAGAAATTCTAAGGACAGAGGGATTATAAACAAAGTTCAGGTGTCCTACCGCTAAACTGCTGGCATCTGGTTCATAGTCAAGAGTTGCAGACCAGTTTCATTTAAATTATTAATAATTAATAATTTGAGAGTGTCCTAGGATTTCCTTGTAGAACTACTCATTCTGAGGGAAAGTACCTTAATTTGTAATCCATGTAGACATTTGTCTGCTGATATTCTCTCATTAGGAGAAAAATAGTACAAAACTAAAGGAATAGCCAAAAAATGATGAAACCATGTCATTAGCTCTTTCACTTACAAAGAATAAAATGAACAGAAAAGAACAGATACCTAGATATTTTGTTAATATTTATTGAGGACTCAAGCTACCTTTAAAATTTTTGCTGAAGTAATGATTGAGTACACATTTCTGGTTTAATGACTGTAAGTGATTTAAAAAAAAAAATAGCTAGCCCTTTTTTTTATGGATTTTTAAAAATATAAATAAGTTTGCTGTTTTGTCAGTGTTCATCACTTCTGATTGGTTATTCCTTGCATGGCCAAATTCAGCCCTTGGGTAAGTGATATGGATTCTTCTAAATGAGGAGATTGTTTACTGACTTGGAGCTGCTGTGAGTTGCTATGTGTGATGTTCAAGCTGGAGACTAAAATGTCTTATTGGACAGTAATACAGACAGAAAGAATAATAAGAAAAATTCTGTTATCGGATAAATATTTTCAATAACGAGAGAACAAGATATAGTCATGCTAGATGCTTAATCTGAATGCCAACAACTCATCAGATCACAATACATTTTATATAACGTTTTCCATTTCCAAACAATGAGCAATCAAACATTAGCTAATTGAAATGCCTTCAGTGGCAAAAGAAAATATAAAAATACATGAAATCATCAAATAAGAAAAACAAGTGACTAATTTGTCAGCTTTACCATTACTTTACAAGTAGCAGCAGCCAAGTTATCCCTACACTGCATATCTATCAATTTTACTTTTTACAGCTGATAAGATATTCTCTAATTAAATTATGTTTTAATTGCCTTTGACTTTTAATGTAAGGAAAATGGCAATATGCTTTCCATTAAAATACTCCCTACTCATTTCTGTATGCTGTGATTATCATTATGCAGCTAACAGTTGTTCCACAGGGGTATCAAGAATCCGCATTTTCTCCTTAAACAGGGATCCTGAAATAAATATGGGGTTATTTTCTATATCCTAATATAATTATCTTAATTGTTGGCAATACTGAGTAATGCCCACTTACACTTGTTGTCATTCTCAGAGTTATTCAAATAGCATCCTTAGGAACGTTTTATTCCATGTGTGACTGCATCTACAATTAGACTGCCAGTCCTGGAAAACACAATCTCCCTATTTTTCACACTGCGTTACTTACTAATTACCTTTCAAAATATTTGTTTGCTATAAGACTATAATGAAGTGAATACACAGAAGTCATATTCCTCCTTTATGATATGAGAATGAAAGTTAATTATAGTACAAAAAGTGTGTCAGTAAGAATGTGCCAGAATTAGGACTGTAGATCCAGTTCAGCCTCTCAGCGCTGGTGTGGTTGTCCTGCATACGATGGCAAGCATACAAAGGCTGTATTGATAAAGAGACCAGATCCAAGATGTCAAATTTAAGGAGGACTCTTCTTCAAGTATCTCTTCTGCATCTGCATGCAAAGGGTGGGGAAGAAGCAGGTCATTTCTTGACAATCCCTATTCTTCTATACAGAAAATACAGGAGTGTTTGGGGGGTTGTATTTTGGACTATTCAAACCATATTTCATCTTAATTCAGCTCAGAAGTAAAGGAAGGTAAGCAAGCTATAAACAGACACTGCTGCAAGATATGGAAGCAGAAGTAGAAAAACAGCAAAAATGAGACACCTTTCTCTGGGCTTTGAAATAAACAGATTGGAGGAAAAATGGAAGTGCAGCCATACTGCATTTAGTTTACTGTCTGACCCACAATTAATTTCTACACCAGTTGCAAAGAAAACACCACCTTGAGGTTGTACATGAAGGCTTCTGTCAAACAGTTACTCAACGTTTTGCATCTACTCATTGCCATACAGACCTAGTACTTTGCCTCTGGTTTACAAATAAAGTAGGAAGTGCTGCAGCTGTATTTTCCAACCATTCCTTCAATGAACAGATAATGACAGAGCCATTGATAAGATATCTGATGAGAGTAGTGGACTTTTTAGTCCCTGCACAAGTCCTTAATCTCCCTAGGATCCACAAGGAGAAAATTATTTGATATGAGAACCTTTGATATTACAAGTTGTATTTAACATTTCAAGGCTCATTTGAATCAGCTCAGCTCACTGAACTGCTAAAGCATACAGGACAACACACCCTGTAGAGAGGAAAAACCTATAGATGTGTTTTCTACCCTAAAGGTATATTACAAAAATAGTGAAAAAAATTGCTGAAAATAAGGCCCAAAATGTTATTGGTGCCATTCATTTCAGAAGTCGTCTAACAGCACAGGCCTAGTGCATTACAGGACAGAAGGGTAAATGCATCAGAAGCAAAAAACAGTACTTGAGATTTCTGCCAGGTGCTGGAGAACTTCTTAAGACAGGAATTCGGTGATGACCCACAAATCCCTGTAGTGCATGAGTCAACCAAATTTCATATTGATCCAAAAACTACTGTATCATAAAACTAGATCATGATTCTTTTTGCCCTGTTGTAATCCATTAAGATGCTAGAAACTGAGTTTTCAGTAGAGATGTGCAGACAATAATATCTACCTACTGTGCCTTGGCAATGTACTAATAGCTATTGCCAGACACTTACCGTAAGTGTTCAGTCAGGTTTCTGCCCACAGCAGAAATAAATGAATAAATGTGCTTTTACCCAGTTGTCCTACCCATGTTAACACATTGTTTTGTAACCTCAGTATAAAATAGAAGAACCATCATTTCAGGGGTTATGTATTTTGTGGTATGTCGAAGATGGAATCCTGAACAGAAGGTTTTATGCCTTTAGAAAAGTGTATCTTTGTACTACTCAAAGTGCTTAGCTTCTAAGTATAGCACTATAAAAAGAGCACTTTCTGCAGATCTGTCTTTTTAACGAAGTATATATGCTGATAATGTTGAACTCATCCTGAGGCTTTACTGTGGTGACATTCTCAGTGACCCGTGGGACAGATTTGGCCAGGGGGCATTTCTGTTAACAGGCCTGAAGGATTAAACTTGCATTTAATTTCGAAGACCAGGACAGTTTTTGACAAGGCCCTTTTATTTCGAATGGTGGCATGAAGTTATTGCAATGAAAAGGCATGATATAATGTGTACATTCTCTTCTTGCAGTGTTTCTTGGAGAGACAATGCAAGTCAGTGGTCAAAGGATAAAAAAAGTCAGAAAATTCAGTGAAAAAAAAAATTTTGGAGGAAATCAAACTGCTTCATTTATAAGCTTGGATTTGTAGAAAGAATAACGATATACAACTAGAGTGGTACCTCCTAGGAGGCACAAAAGGACACAGTAATACATTGCCCGGTTACTGTAGGGGAGGGTCTGGTTTAGGCTCTCAAAACTCAGTAAAATTCTCTGTGTTAATTCAAATCGATTGTGGGTCATGTGCTAGAGATATCATAATTACATAACAGTACTGTGATTAAAAACAAAGCCTAGCTTTATATATATATATGTATATGTGTATATATAAATACAATGGGAACACATACCTTACAAAGTCCCACAAATGCAGTTAATATGCATATTTTGGGGTTTTTTGTTTTTGTTTTTTTTAATATTGGGCAATACTTAAAATCCAGAGGAAGAGGTTGCAATCTACAGGAAGCTGGTAAGGCAAATTTTAAAATTATATAAACTCTAGTATAATTAGGCTGACAAAAAAGATATAAGCGTAAGGTAATGAAACTTGCATTTACTGGGTATTCAGAGAATATGCAAAAGCACTTAAATTTACATACTGAGGGGGAGAAAATGTGGTTTAGCAGAGGCAATTAACATGAGAAAGTAAGACAGATGCTGTGCAAATAATTCATAATGAATAATTTCTTTGCTCAATTTTATGTTTGCAAGTTTTCCAAACAAACTAGTTTTTCTGATGTATATGTTCAAACTGTTTGCTGAATAATATCTGTGCATAATGTTTTATCTCTAATTCATTCATAAGCAGAGCTTTTTGAATATTCAAGATTTTTTTGAATGAGTATGTAGGTCATACAACACATTTCTCTTTTCCAATTGGAGAAACATAACTTATAGGTTCTGCTATGAATAATCACAATATTTAACAATATTTGCTTCATTATTTTACCAAACATTCCTGCTAGTAAATTCATTTGTTAAAATAAACAAAAGCAAATAAATTAGCCTGGCATCCCCACTTTTGTTTTTCATTTGAGAAAAATATTTTTTATTGTCCATAATTCTGTTTGTCTTTAATTAAAATCCATGAGGAAGCTGAAAATACAAAATCATAAAGTTACACAGGTTTCATATAGCTGCAGTGTAAAGTTACACTTAAATACAGAGTTCCTTGCCCAAATGGGTGTGCTCTGCTTTACTTCCTACGTTCTTCTTGGCTGGTTTTCTGCCAGTTGTGCAGATCCATGAAATGACAAGCGGGCGTTTCTGAACTGTGTCTGCTCTTGGAGCTTGCTGTCCGAGTAACTGATGTGCTGGGCACCTTGCGCCTCCACTGAGGTTACAGCTGAATTTCCATCCATTCTGGAGCCAAACGTGGTACCAGCTTCTGCTATACAGCATCAAGGAAAGATTTACATGTAGGAAGATAATGAAGATAAATATACTATTTGTTGGCAGTCAAGGTGATTAATTACGAGAGGCAAGCTTAATTATGCCAGTGGTATAATACACCAAGTGGTAATACTTGGTGTCATGGACAGGCACCAAGTTTTTTATGGTCCATTGTTAGAAATGTGTTGAATTTTGAAAATGAATGCATTAATGAAGTGGTACAAATTGTGTCTTCTTACATAACAGGCATATATTCTTAATTATATTTAGAGTCATATTTATTTGTAATGCTGGAAAAGTCAGTTTTTACTCTTTCTGCAAGTGAAGCAGGTCATCAGACCTGAGAGACTGCAGCATTCTTATGATAAATTGTGTATGATGAACTCGATGATGAGTGAATTCCATTTGCAGAATCTTATTAGCAATGTAAAAAATGCATTTGATTTTTTTGTACTTTTTTATATTTAATACATTTATATTTCAGAGTTTCTATTTCAGTTTACTATTTCAATACCAGTATTTTTTTTTTAAAGTAACTGTGGTACTGGTAAGCTAGGTTTCAGATTCCTAAGGAAATGGTGGGAGAATTTTAAGTTCTCTTTTTGAGATACCTTTGTATCCCATTTATACACTGTCACTGAGAATCTGACAGTCTCAGCTTACACCTCTTTTCCTGAGATCAGGAATTAGCCTGGGAATAGTTTATGACATGAGAAATACAAAGGATTCTCCCACACCTTTCTAATACTAATAAGACAGGAAAATGCAGAGAACACATAAATACAGTTTCACAAATGACAATTCTGCAAACACGTATTAGTGTGAAAGTTCCATCATTCTCTTATTTTACACTGAATAATGTGAGAACACCAAGACAATTATTTTAAATAACTGAAGTATACCTACATGTCTTTGGAAGACAATGGAAATAATAGAATAACTTGCTTAGTAAGTCCTGGTGTAGTAGTGTGTTAACCAGCAATTACAAGTTCCTTTGGGTATAAAGAAATGATGTCTTTAACAAGCATGGCAAACAGAATAACTGTTGCAGAAAAATAACAATGATGTGACATTAAAACTAGAAGGAAATTATACTTCACTAATTTGGCAGATTTTATATGGCAAACATGACTTCATTTTTTAAAATGAGATCTATAAATTAAAGTAAGAAAATAACAGAAAATAACACGTTCATTAAATTAATCTAGCTGAGTATATATTCTCATTGTTCCTTGGGTTACTTGCCTTCTCTTACCTTTTTCAGCGCTTTAAATTTCAACTTCATAAAGCATCTAGACACAGTAAACCTTACCATTGTTATGTTTTGTTTTCTTCTTACTTATTTATCTACAGTTTAAATTCCTGGTTGGGAATCTAGGTATTTCATTAGCGGTTGCTATAATACATTATTTCTGTAATCTTAAAGCAGACATTCTAGATTACACACCCCTGCAAATGTAACTCCTGCTTTAACTTCCCATTCTTCTACAGCTGCCCTCATTTCTTTTTGCACTGCAGGATTTCTTACTGGTGGAAGTGATAAATGAACTTGTTTCTTTGCATTATACATATTTACAGCAAATAAACTGTGTGTACCGTATCACTTGATAAATCTATTGGCCAGTGCTGGTACAGCCAATGCATTAAATATTGGGCTTCTCATGGACTGCTCACTGCACTTTAACACAACAGATAATGAAAGGAGATCAGGCATGAAAACTTCCTCTTTATCTTGCACCTTTCGTCACACAAAGTAGCTGATAACGGCTAAGTTCATCATCCCTCTTTCATACAAAATTCAGCAAATCAGGCACTTAAACCATGACCTTCACAGAGGAAGGACTGTGTCATTTTGCTTAGTCAATAGCAAAAGTGGGTCCCTGATCCTGAATGGAGTTGTTGGATTTTGTCAGAAGATAAATAAAGCGAGTGAATACTTTTGTGTGCTCGTATGGAACTTCAAGGAAAATATTTTGCATTAAAAGAAATGAGGGTAGAAGAAGGCACAGAGCAGAAAAATTACTCATAAAAGATGGAGCAAAATTAAGGTTAAGCAAATAAAAATAGAATTGTTTAACAAATAGCTTACTTAAAATAAACATCAATTACATAGTCTCTATTATTTCACTATTTTATTAAAAATGCTATGCAATAACATAGAATTTATCCTATCTGTTGGGAAAAACTTATTCCAATCCTGAGAATGTTGGTTTATTAGTATTTAATATTTCTCATTGTCTTGGTAATTCTTGCATACTAAGAAAATTAAAGAAATATTGTTCTATTATATTCTCTAATGCCAAATAAGCCTATGAAAGTTAAAAAAAATTACCGATATACCATAGCATTCTTGGGTAGCAAATTTAGCTTTCCCCTCCTCCATCTCCCCCGCCAGTCTCCAGAGTGGTCTTATTTAAAAGGAACAAATGCCGTTAGTGTAGTTAGCATTGGCATTTTATGTCAGGATAAAAGTGTATCACTTCAAAGGTAAACTGTCACAAATTGTATGGCCTATTTTATATATTGTACACTTCTGGTTTCGCTCTTTTTGGGTTCTCACCATTCTTTCCTCAGTCATTCTTTGTGTTTTTACATGCACCTTCCAGTAATGTGTCTGCACTTTTTTACACACTTACTGCCGAAGCAGACTGCTAACTTTAAACTGCTTTTGAGTCAGACTTTAAATCTTGTACTGACTGCAATAATTTCAATATTATACAAAATAGTTACTGTATCCTTTACACCTTACTAGTTTATTTGTCTCTTCTTTTTCTCTGTGTGTTGTTCCATATATATTATTCTACCGCTTCTTGTGGCTAAAACGATTTAACTGACCTTTCACCTAGACTAGGTACTAGAACTGTCTTGTGTTGATTGCCATTTACCCAAACTTAGTTTCACTTACTTTTGTGCAGAGGATGTATCTGTGGTGTATCTCATCCACACCAATACCACTTCATGCAGAGCTGAGAAAAAAATACTTCTGATATCAGAAATAAATGTTGATTTTATCCTTAGTTCACTTTGTCAGTGAACTCATTGTTACTAACCAGAATGCTCCCTGACCTTTATGTTTTTTATCATAACCACCTTGTATTTTCTCCCAGACCAAAAAATGCAAAGGCATTTTTATATATAGACAATTACATAAAGCATATACTTTTTCTGTAATGTAATAGTTAGAACCTCTCAGTGATTACTGCAGGAAGACAAGTGAAACTGTTGATCCTCTGTGGTGTCAGAGTTATTCAAATGGCTAAGAGAATTAACATTGTAATAGCTTGCAATTACATTCAATATCAGTCAGTAGTTTGCAGAACCAAACTAAGGATTAGTTAACAACTGTATCTGCCATTTATGTTACAACAGTAATGAGAATACAGGTTTCATTCTTCAGGAATTGGAATCTTAAATGCATGTTAGAAACCAGTATGACTCCAGTAACTGGACAGGCCAGAAGAAGGTAAAAAAGAGACCTGGGTCCTGGTTGCCCTGATACTCATGTAGCTAGTTAAACGTTTGTATTAGCTGTTTAGGATTATCACAGAAGCACTCTTAGCACAGTAACTACAGTGGAAACAGTGCATCCCACCAGCTCTTCAGCAGCGATACCTAATTTCAATACCCATAAGGTGGGGTTTCCTGAGAGCTGGACAGTTTGAACCCAAAAATTCTTCTCAGAGCCCAGTGAATGCTCTCTTGATCTGCCCACTGAGCAAAAGCTCATAATTTGCTTAGAGATGCCACTAGTCCTCTTCAACAATAAGTTGTCAGCTGTATTCTTCAGCATTCCTTTGAAATATTTGTGGTCAGCAAAGATAATACAGGGCAGAAGGGCTCTAAGCATGTAAGTCCCGAGTTTTGTGTACGCAGAACACACTGTCAACATGCACCAGGACCGACAGGCGCTATTCGACTGAATTTTGCATGGGGATGGGGGTTTTTTACTTAGGGATGGCTGAGCATACCCAGTGTGCTTATTTGCAGACAGCAATTTCTCTGAAGAAAAAGGATTCCTCTTTCAGTGCAACAGTGTTCTGTGCCTATAAAAGTCTGCATGTTTTCTTTACTTTCCACTGAGCAGGTATTACCTACAAGGACTTTCCATCTGTTTTTCTCTTCTTCTTCCAGAACTGCAAACTTGTTGATGGCTTTGAATTGTTCGGAGCCGTTCAAGCATACAGCAAGTAGCTTTCTACCTGCTCCATACTTCCATTTGAGCCATTTCAAAGACAGGCTATAATTCTTACAAGGTAGATGGGCTGGTTGGAGAAGGGTAGGGGAAAAAAAAAAAAGGCTAAAGGGACTGGAAACTACCTGAAAATACTAGTAGAGCTTCAACACCTTTCTCTTCTTTTTGTTTGACAAATTACAGACAGCTTCTGGCAATATTTAAGAGGTAACACAAAGTCCCTTATTTTAATGTCAAACATGCACCACATTTACTGTATTACTAAAGATAGCAAATCCAGTGTGTTAAAATTCTGTATCTTGCCGCTCCTCCTCTGCTGGTAGCTCACTGCACCATGCTTGGGTATTTTTCCCATAGCACTGTGTGGTTACTTGCTTGGAACAGATGCTCCCCTGCGTGCTTGGATTTTATTTTATTTTTTTTTTATAATTCAGACTACTGTTTAGAGGATGTATTTCTTACTATGCGACTGCAGGCATAGGATTAAGAATGAAAATAGGACATATAAATCAGGTGCAACTAATGATATTCCAGTATATATAATAAATGTGGGAAATTGTACCAATTAATTAAAATAATCCTCTTTACAACGTGTTAAAGCATTTGAGAAGCATTGTTCAGTAAGATAAGCTCTCTCTATTCAGACGAGTTGAGGCCTATGTTGTTACAGTGGATCATTGCATATCACAATTTATAGCTTACGGGGTTGGACAAAACTGAGCTTATCATCTGGTGTGACCTCTTGTGTAACACCAGCCACTGAATCTCACCTGAACTTCATCCAAATAACCACTCCATCAATCCCATGACTTACATTTGAGATGCAACATATCTTTCAGAAAGATTTTCAGTTCTATTTAAAGACTCCAATTCACATTCCATAGGTAAAATGTTCCAGTCATTAATTAGCTGCAGTATTAAAATTTCACCTTCATTGTACAATGCATTTCCATAGCATCAGCTTCCAGAAACTGTCTTTAATTATGCCTGTTTTGATCAAGCTATAGCAATGCATGTGGTGGAGCAGCTACATACTAATAGAGGAATAATGATATATAGGGACACATTGAAAAATCAGCAGTTCAGGTTAGCAAATTCAAACGTGCTGAAAAGGCAAGGGGACAAGCATCCAGCGTTTATCTTCAGTAAACTGCTAATCTTTTTTGTTGTCTGCTTTTTCCTTTCCTTTCAAATCACACTGAAGGTCAATTTTCAAAGAAGTGTGAGAAAGAGAACCATGGCCTTTCTGAAAGTGGGTAAGATGTTCTCATGTCAGCAGGTTCTGTAAGTGACAAGGTGATACTGAGAGAGACTCCAAAGATATTAGGGACTGAAGCGAATAAAGCATGCAGGTTCTAGGCTGTGTATCACAGGCCTATCTTGTAAGCATCTCAGGCATAGAGCAGTAACTAGCCAACAGGAAACCGGACAGTGAGACGCCTGCAGTCCCATTCCTCAAGGCACTTTACTAAAGTCTGAAGAAATAGGTTTATATTCACTTGGGATTCACTGCTTGGAACTTGTTCGTGAATGTAAGCACTTACATTCTTTCCTCTAAAGAACTAAACAAGAGCTGAAGGATTTAAAAAGTGCTAGAGGAGGAGTAGCCTGTGGTCACCATTTACTTACTAATCTAGTAGTTAAGAGTTCTAACCCAAGAAATTAAGTATTTGGTTTATGCTCCACAGCCTTGTGCATATTCAGTCTCATGTCTCCTATTCCCAGGAGAATACCCTTACCACCAGATTAAAGGGATGGGAACAAACCTCTCTTCTGTCAAAGCTGTATCACCACATCTAAGAGAATCCAAGATGAATTTAAATAGAGAACAAGAGGAAGAGAGAGCCTTGCTCCCTGCCTTCTATTTAGGATTCTCACTTTAGGAAGAAGACATGGTTATCCTTCCAAAACATACACTAATTGTCTCTCAGATATTCTGATTTTTATATAGTTATTATTAATCCTAAGTGTGGACACAAAGCCAGTATTCCTACATTGGTCTTACTAATAATGCCTAGACATGAAACTTCTGTTGATTTGTGCTTTGATATTGTCTCCGCTACCCATCCGCACACAGCTGTCATCTTTACTAACCCATAACAGTGGGAGGATATATTCACTTATTCACCAGGACAAACTAATGCTGGTTACTGTGAACTGTCTTCCAGAAAACAAGCCTCCAACCTGAAATGTAACCTGTGTTCTTTTCACTAGATACCTGACCTTGACTTCAACAGTTCTGTTGAACAAATGAGGCCACTTTACCAAGGCATCTAGATTGGTCTGTGCCATTAACCCATATCCATCATAATTGAGCATCAACAAATCTTTGCTGCGTAGCACTAAATCAGCCATTTGTTAGTTCTCTCTCACATCACTGGTATATTAAGTAGCTGTTTTAATATTCTGTATCTCACTACTAGAAATACTGCAGTGAGATCAAGATTTACAAATATCTTTAGATTATATGGGCTAAACGTATTTTGGTTTTTGCTAATTTCTGACTAATCATCATAAGGACGAAGTCACGTGCTTTATGGACTGCTATTACAGACATTCCATTACCTTTATCACTGAAACTTGCATTGCATCAAAATGTAGTTTGACAAGATTTCTTTCCCATCTCAGTGTAATTCTCAGCCTTTCTTCCTGATAGGGACAACTCATTACTTAACTGCAACAATCTTTTTAATACATCTCTAACATTCATTTTTGCAATCTAGTTTATTTTCAAGCAGAGAGATAATTTCCAGTAAAATGACTATCACAGTATCTCTGTATAGAGGTCTCTCTGCAGAATCAAGACATCACTATGCATATTACATTAAAATTTAGACCACAGCATTTGCGACAAGGACACATCTTGAAAACTGTAAAATGCCATAGAAAAAGATGAGGCCAGGGAGAAGTTGTGGCTGTGTGGATCTTCACCCCTGTGAATAGATGCAGTCCTCAAGCTACAGCATTGCATGTAATTTACCAAGCTCTACTAGTATGCTCAGCTCTCCTCTCTTCTCAATTAACCTTGAAAAGCTGAGAGATACTTCCCTGCTGATTTCTGGATTGCCCCTTAAAACTCCTGCTCTTTGTTGACAGTTACAAAACTACAGTTGCAGTCTGAAAATTAACTCTGCTGTACTTTCTCTGTAATCAGACATTTACAGTACGCTTTTCCCAGCTACAGGTAATCCAATGTGCTCTAGTTTACTTAATTTCTCCTCACAGATTTTCTGTTTTATGGAATACAGACATGAAGATTGCCATGTTTTAGCAGCACTGTCAGCCCTGCTGCTGTGCGTTACCCATGGCTAAGGCTCCTTTTCACTGCTGTTTCTGTGTATCCTGGTTAATTTAAGTTGCTACTTTCGTCCCAGCCTTGCCAAGAATCTGTACGAAGTTGACATCAGGTTGTGTCTAGCAGTTTGCCATTCTCCCATTTACCGATTTACTTTGGTTTAAAGCTCCTGTTTTAGGTGACATTGGTACTTTCACAAATGTGTAGCAAAGGGGGAGGGGAAAATTTAAGGTTAATTAATATTCGACAGTTAATTACACTTTACAGAAAAGATAAATATTCTGTACAGTACTTCGAAGTAACATTATCTAGAACGTGATGCCCGAGGCTCACCTATGCCCAGTTCATTGAGAAGGGGAAGATTACAACTACGGTAATTCCTTCTGAAGGAGCGTGGAACACTTTGTTGAAGCGTTTCTAACTTGTGGCAAAAAGATGGAAGCAATTTTTAATCAGTTTTTTCCCGTGACAAGATTTTGTTGTCGTTGTTCCCTTTCCCCGCGCTCGCCGTTCACTCCGCAGGGCTCGGCCCCCCACAGCGGCAGCCGCAGGCTGACGAGGTGGCGTGGCTGGAGGTGCGGGGGGCGGCGGAGGGGCCAGGCTCGCCCGCGCCCGCAGTCACCTCAGCGCCGCCGCCTCCTCACGGCTCCGGCGGGAAAGGGCCGGCTGGGGCCGCGGCCCTCCGCGGGGGCGGCCTCCCTCCCGATCCTCGTCCCCGCGCCGGGGCGACGGGACAGGCATGCTGACACCGGCTTCGCCCGCCGGCAGCGCCCGAGCCCCGGGGCCGTTAGCCCGGCAGAGACGAGGGGCCTGTCCCGCTTCCGCACCTCTGCGGCAGTGCTCGGCGGT